>OU342741.1:203155708-203755708 GCA_910589775.1 Avena eriantha | reverse complement strand
CTACACATAATGGACTATATACATCAACATGCATAATATCCAATAAGTTAGTCATCCGTTCCTCTTTGGCCTATGGACAGAGTTTCAATTATCTCGAGGAAAGTTTCACAAGCGTCAATTGATCAAAATCAAAGACTCCAAAAATCCATCAACATGGAGTTTCTTCATGTTTTCTTTCCAATATAATTTAAACATCGATGTCACTTCATAAGTGATCTTTCAATCATTTGTCTTGCGACATTTTAGCAATAGTGTTTATGGATGTGATTTCTCCCACCAGACTTGTAAAAGTTCATCCATCCTTTATGGAATACGTTAATTATTTGAACAACCATTGTTCTCATAATACCGGAACAAAATAACAATTATTAAAACAAATCTTGAAGGCTAGGTTTGACGATAACGAAAAACACAATAACACTTTATTTGTTTTTAATGAACATCATCACTTATTATCTTGCTAGTTACTTAGGCCATTGCAGTTCATGAATTGCGTTGTCCTGTATGACATTTCATACCAACCAATTCGGTATCCAATACTGGTATCCAATACCTAAGAACCACATTATTTAACAAGCAAGGAATACAACCATAACATGTGTATCTTCTATATACCAAAGCTAGACATTTCCAACTTTTTCTTTTCTGCCAAATATTTTATAGATTCTCTTTCAGCAATTCCTTTTCCTTTTAAAAGAATATATCAACATAAATAGTGGTGTCATTCACATGACACATAGTACAAAGCGTGTATAGTCAAATACTAATACCTTTGGACTTGCACTTTGAAGTGGATCACCATCATCAAATGTTTGGCATTCTTTCAAATATCCATTCTTTAGTAATCTATCAGTGTAGTAAACATTTTACTTACATCTTCTATTCATCCTTATCATGACAATTTCCATGATCAAGCTACTATAGCCTATAAGGAAGAATCGCGAGTATAATGTTAGTTCCCAAAACCTTTTTGGGAGATCCGAATGCCTAGCATCTCCATCCTTCACAAATTCTCATATAATATGAGAACATGTGAAAGGATTATTTTCTCCTTATGTTTTTGGTGCTGATGACAACTCCTTTTGTGGTTTAACCGTTTGTCCAAGTTTCAGGGTTTATCTTCGGTCGTGCTCGTGGATGGTTTGTTTCTCAAGGAAGAGCTTGTAGTCGATAGCGTTTATTTTTCTCTTTCTCTTGCTTTATATTTTAGGCTACCGTACTATCAAGAGGGAGTCCATCTAGGAAGGTTGTGGGAAATCAACATTTCATGCACAGACCATATATGCACCTCCACAGCCATCCCAGTTTTCGTGTGAGAGAGTGATTTCTGCTGAGTTGGAGGGTTTTCTGCCTTGACCGGTATTACCGGCCAGGCAGCGGTAGTACCGCCCAGGGATTTTCCCAGGGCTGTTCGAGCGGTACTTTCGGCTGAAGTTCTGGTCCTAATTCCGACGAGGAAATTTTCGGCTCAGTAAGACTTCTGTCTAACTTTGCCTATTTGTCGGAATTAGCACCGGACTTTGGATAGGTAGTACCGGCCCGACCAGCATCTGACCCCCTGAGCGGTAGTACCGCTTCCTGACCGGTAGTACCGGCCGTCATCGGTCACCGGTAGTTCCAGGTCAGTTCCGGACCTAATTCCGACGCTGGGCAGTGCGGGTCAGATGACCTTCTGCCTCGCACTGTCTATTTGACAGAATTAAGGGCGGAACTTGGACCGGTACTTCCGGCCAGCCCATTTGGGTCCACTAACTATCTTCTGACCGTTACATGGCTTGGGCTGGGCTGGTGGTGGCTCGCCCACCGGTACTACCGGTCCGACACCGGTAGTACCGACGGCGTCGGGGCTAGGCAGAATCTGCCCGTTTGAAGGGAGGCTATTTAAGCCCCCTTCTTCCTCCTCCCACCTTATCTCTTGGTTCTCTCTCTCCACCATTTTCACAAGAGCTTGACTTGACTAGATCTCTCTCCCCACCCTCTCAAATCTCTCAATCTTTTGAGGATTGGGAGAGGTGACCTAGATCTACACCTCCACCAAAGGAATTTTGATTTCCCCCACTCATCCTTCGTGGATTTCATTTCTTGGGTTCTTGGAACCCTAGACGGTGTAGGGCATCCTCGGAGCTGGGGCATTTGTTGTAAAGCTCCGTGGTGTCGTTGAGGGCCTTCAATTGAGTTGTGAAGCCTCCCCTCAACCTCGTTGTAAAGGTTTTCGGTTGGCGCCTTCAAGGTCACCGGTTAGTGGATTGTGAGGCCACCTTGTGGTGGTGCTCACCGGAGAAGAAGGTGATGCCTTTGTGGCGCTCGGGTGACCTTGTGTGGCCCGACACCTCTCCAACGTAGACGTAGCTTCTTTGGAAGTGAACTACGGGAATTACATCTCCGTGTCCCCTCGCCGGTTCTTTCGCTCCACTCCTTTACTTCTTGCATTTACTCTGCTGTTAACCTTTGTGTTACTTGTCATTTAGGTTTTTCACGTAGTTGCATCTCTAGCGAACCTTACTTTGTGCTAAGCCTTAAAAGTGCGATAAAAGATTAAAATTTGGTAGTCTCCTATTCACCCCCCCCCCTCTAGTCGACCTAAGTTGGGCCTTTCAATTGGTATCAGAGCCTTGACTCTTTCTTCGGGCTTAACCGCGTAAGAGACAATGGCCGACGAAGAGGGAAGTGTGGGTGAAGCCACCAAGAACTTGGCCTCCATGGATGACCTCAAACGATTGGAGACATCCATGAGGACCAAGTTTGAGTAAATGATGACTCTTTTGCAATACCTTAAGCCTACCCCCATGCTAGAAACCCCTCGTGATGCATCTCTTGCCGCTGAAGCAAGTGGTTGCCCCTAGGGTGATTCCCGCGGCAGCCCCAAAACACTTGGGTTTAGGCTTTGTGGCTCAAACCACCAATCCCCCAAGCAAGAGCACCGAGGGGCTAGGTGACTCCTCCTCCAAAGATGGAGATAGGGAAAAGGACTACTTGGCGGTACCACCACCGTTCAAGTATACACCGGACCCTCCCATTACCATGCCGCACATCATACCTCAAGGAGCACCTCCCATACTAGATACTTATAACTTCGCCAATTGGCAATATCTAATGCAATCTCATATCTCCAGCTCTTCTATTGAATTGATGAGGATTGTGGAGGAAGGTTTCTCTCTATATGATGCTAAGAAGTTGACTCGTGCTGAGGTCGTGGACAAGCAACTCAATGGCACCGCCTTGGGTATGATTCAAAAGGCATTGACCCCCA
Organism: Avena eriantha; assembly: GCA_910589775.1. Classification (NCBI taxonomy): domain Eukaryota; kingdom Viridiplantae; phylum Streptophyta; class Magnoliopsida; order Poales; family Poaceae; genus Avena; species Avena eriantha. The sequence goes on along the minus strand of OU342741.1, from coordinate 203,752,458 downwards.
AGGACTTTGCTCACATTCGCCAATTCTCCACCGCCAAAGAAGCTTGGGATCATCTCACCGAGTTGTATATTGGAAATGCGAGTATTCAAAGCTCCAAGTTTGATGAAGCCAACAATGAGTCCGATGGCTTCGCAATGCAAGATGATGAGACACCCGAAGACATGTATCGTCGGCTCAAGGTTCTTTGTTGTACCTTGAGGGACCTTTGAGCTACCTATGTTGACGACAAGTTCATGAAGAGGAAGTTTGTTCAAGCTCTTCTTCCCTTTGAGGAACAAAAACTCAACTCTATCAAGGGGAGAAGCAACTACCATACCATGTCCTCTCAAGAGGTGCTGAGTGAAGTTATTGCCATGACCATTGCCAAGAAGAATGCGAAGTCAGCTCGTGCTCGTGCTTATGGGTCTCAAAAGTTGAACCTTGCCTTGAAAGCTCAAGTGGTGGAAGTTGATGAAGACGACAACTCAAGTGAGTGGTCTCAAGAGGACATCAAATATGCCTTCAATGAGCATTTGGCTCTAGCATCAAGGGCATTTTGGAACAAACCGGGCATGAAGTCAAGGTCAAGGGACAACCCAAGATTCAACTCAACGATGAAGACTCCAAAGGCTAGATCTTGTTACAATTGCAATGACAAGAGTCACTTTGTAGCTCAATGCCCCTTCGAGAATAGAGAAGACAATGGAGGCCGCCTCATTCGCAAGAACAAGCCAAGACCTCCTCATCCTTTGAACAAGAACTTCCACAACAAGAACTTACCTAACAAGGAAAGGGCGATGGTGGTCCATGAAGAGTACTTCTCGGGAGATGATGATGATGTTGAGAATGAAGGTCAAGGTGGAGAGATCGTGGGGGTTGCCGCTATTGCTACTTCATCTACTCCACGAGTGTCTCTCTTCGACTCTCCAAACGAGAACATCACCAACCGTAACCAAAAGTGTCTCATGGATAAGGCCACCGAGGTAACTCCCTCTTCCAAGTCCTCTCCTAATGAACTTCCCTTCCATGATCTAGAGGGTTTAGAGGTTAAGAAAGAGATGGTAAGCATGTGTGAATCCATGGAGTATCTAGATGATGATACTAGAATGTGCTTTGAAACTCTTGTAAACCAACTTGATCATGCTAGGGAAATGCTAGATGAGAAAGAAGAAGTTATTGACATGTTAGGTAAAAATGAGAGAGAGGCTGCCGATGAGGTTACCTCTCTATCTCAATCTCTTGAAGATGAACATAACATGAGAATAACTCTTGAAGAAAGTGTGGCTAAACTTGTTGATGACCATAATGCCGTTACATTACAACTTGTTAAAGAACAAGATAATGCTATTGCTTCATTGAATGTCCTTAGAAATGAAAAGGTTGAGTTTGGTGTTGGTCATGAATGCCTCAAGGACTTTGAGAAACTCAAGGAGGAACATCGTGCCTTGGAGAGTAAATTCTCAAGTATCTTTGAGGCTCATAAGCAACTCCAAACGCAATTAAATAATGAACATTCAAAGTCTTCCACTACGCCTATTGTTCATTTGTCTTGTTCGTCTAACCCTTGTTGCAAGCATGAGAATCTTGTTGAGGAGAACAAGACATTGAAATATCAACTTGCAAAATGGCAAGCCACTATCAAGAGGAAGAACAAGAGAAGGAACAAGAAAAGGAAGAAGAGCAAGAACCTTGCTCTAGTATCCTCTCGTGATTCTACCATTGTGCAAAGTGATAACTTTGCTGGGAAGAATAATCCTTCCTACATTCTTTGCAAATCTTTTGATGGTCATGTTTATGCTAAGTACATTGGAACATCTTACACTCATGATTATCATTGGAACATTTGGGTACCTAAGACCCTTGTGACTAACAAAAGGGGACCCATTGCAAAATGGGTACCTAAAACCAAAGCTTGATTTTCTTATAGGACTTTGCTTCCGGAGGTGCAAAATGGGTGCTTGATAGTGGAGCTACAAGCCATATGACCGGAAGCAAGTCTATCATGTCAGAGATTAGGCCAAATTTTGCCAATACTTTAGTCTCCTATGGTGATAAAACAAGTTCTCAGGTATTGGGTTTTGGTAAGGTGGTAGTAGCCCCGGATGTATCCTTGGTGAATGTCATGCTTGTCAAAACCCTTGGCTACAATATCCTTTCCGTTCGTGCTCTTGCTATCATGGGTCTTTCATCTTTCTTTAATGAGCACTCTATGGTCCTCATGTGGAGCAAGTCTCTCATGGTGGCTTTCGTTGGATACATAGAGCATGACTTATATGTAGTGGATTTCTCCGGAAAGCCATCTACACATGCTATATGTCTCTATGCGAAAGCCGACGTGGGCTGGTTGTGGCATCTCCGCCTAGCCCACGTTAACATGAAGGCTTTGCAAAGTCTCTACACGGGAGGCCACGTCCTTGGACTAAAAGACATTTCTTTTGCCAAAGATCGTGTGTGCAGGGCTTGTATAGAAGGGAAGATGCATGAGAAGCTTCACAAGATCCTTAATCAAATCACCACTGAACGGTGCTTGGAGCTTCTTCACATGGATCTCTTTGGGCCTCCCTCTCATGATAGTCTTGGTGGGAAGAAGTATTGTTTGGTAATTGTTGACGACTTTTCACGATACACTTGGGTCTACTTCTTCAAGTTCAAGAGTGAGACTCAACAAACCGTCATCGACTTAGCCAATCAAGTGCAACGGCAACTCAATTCCACCATCCTCACCATTAGAAGCGACAATGGCACCGAATTCAAGAACTAAACATTGGATGAGTTTCTTAGTGATGAGGGGATCAAACATCAATACTCTACTCCCTATACCCCTCAACAAAATGGTGTTGCAGAAAGGAAGAACCGCACTTTGATGGATGCGGCCCAGACCATGTTGGCGGAATTCAAGTCTCCATATAACTTTTGGGCCGAAGCCATCTCAACGCTTGCCATGCAACCAATCGCCTCTATCTACGCAAGAAGAAGAACAAGACTCCATATGAGCTCTTCACCGATCGGAAGCCAAATGTCAAGTTCTTCCGGGTGTTTGGGTGTAGATGCTTCCTTCTCAAGAAAGGTGTCCGCTTATCAAAGTTTGAATCTAGGGCACAAGAAGGGATCTTTTTTGGGTACTCAAATCAATCCCATGCCTATCGAGTCTATAACAAAGCAACGGGAAGGGTTGAAGAATCTAGCAATGTCGAGTTTGATGAAGATCATGAGTCTCTTGTGCGGCAAGATGGAATTCGTGATCCAAGTGATGAAATTCCTCCCCAAGCCATAAGAACAATGGGTGTGGGTTTCTTCCACCCCATTGAGGATCCCCTTGTGGCCGAAGGAGAAGGACCAAGCTCCACTCAAGCGGAGCCTTCACTCTCACAAGACCATCTTGCTCCTCAAGGTCAACTTATTGCTTCTCAAGATTCTACAAGCTCCTCTCAAGATCTTCATGGTCATGACCCTCCAAGTTCAAGTCTACCTCAAGCTGATCAAGCTCCACCCCTCCAAGGTTGTCAAGCTCCTCATGTCAATGACTCTCAAGGTCAAGTTGAAGAAGGTCAAGTTGACAATGTCCAAGGTCAAGCAAATGTCTCTCCACCAAGTGATGATGTCTCTCCCTCGGTTGATGTTGATGAAGATGGTGATCAAGTTCGTTCATATAGTCAAGGAGGGAACTCGAACCGTGGTGATGATCAAGTGGTTTCTCAAGAATCTCATCTTGAGACCCAAGCTCGGCGTCAAGCATACCGTCTCGCCAAGCTCATCAAAGATGGCCATATCCTTGATAATGTTTATGGAGATTTTAATAGGGGCTCCACTACTAGGAGACAACTAACCTCTTTTAGTTCTCATCATGCGTTTATCTCTCATGTTGAGCCCCAAAAGGTCTTCGAAGCTCTTGAAGATGATGATTGGCTCGACGCTGTGAACGAAGAACTCCACAACTTCAAGAGGAACAAGGTGTGGACTCTTGTGAAGAGACCCAAAGATTGTCAAAATGTGATTGGGACCAAGTGGATCTTCAAGAACAAGAAGGATGCAAATGGTATAGTCGTCCGCAACAAAGCAAGGTTAGTTGCCCAAGGATACTCTCAAGTTGAGGGCATAGACTGTGGTGAAACTTATGCTCCCGTTGCTCGTCTAGAATCCGTTCGCATGCTTCTTGCCTATGCTACCCATCATAACTTCAAGTTGCAACAAATGGATGTCAAGAGTTCTTTTCTTAATGGTCCCCTAAAAGAATTGGTGTATGTCAAGCAACCTCTAGGCTTTGAGGACCCCCTCTTCTCGGACCATGTCTACAAAATCGATAAGGCACTATATGGTCTCAAGCAAGCCCCTCGTGCTTGGTATGAGTGCCTTAGAGAGCTTTTGTTAGACCGTGGTTTCGAAGTAGGCCTCATTGATCCCACTCTTTTTACTAAGAAAGTTGGAGGAAACTTGTTCATTTGCCAAATCTATGTTGATGACATTATTTTTGGGTCTACTAACAAAGCTTTCAATGAGGATTTTGCTAAGCTCATGACCGACCGCTTTGAGATGTCTATGATGGGGAAGTTGGAATTCTTTCTTGGCTTCGAACTCAAACAATTGAGGAAAGGGACTTTCATCAACCAAGCTAAATATGTCCAAGATATGCTCAAGAAAGTTCAACCTTGATCAAGTAAATGGATTCAAAACTCCCATGCCCACAAAGGTTAATCTTGATCTTGATCCCAAGGGTAAGGATGTGGATCAAAAGATTTATCGCTCGATGATTGGTTCTCTACTCTATCTTTGTGCATCTCGACCGGATATTATGTTGAGTGTGGGTATGTGTGCAAGATTTCAAGCCGCGCCAAAGGAAAGCCACATGGTGGTGGTCAAGAGAATCTTTTGATATTTGGTTCATACCCCTAACTTTGGGCTGTGGTACCTAAAGGGGGCCAGCTTTGATCTCATTGGTTACACGGATTCAGATTGGGCAGGAGACAAAGTGGAGAGGAAGTCTACCTCCGGTGCTTGTCAATTTCTTGGCAGGTCTTTGGTGTGTTGGTCCTAGAAGAAGCAAAACTACGTGTCTTTGTCCACTGCTGAAGCTGAGTACATCTCCGCCGCGAGTTGTTGTGCTCAATTACTATGGATGAAGCAAACCTTGAAGGATCTTGGACTCTCTTTTGACAAGGTGCCACTTTTGTGTGACAATGAGGGTGCTATTGCTATTGCTCACAATCCAGTTCAACACAACAAGACCAAGCACATTGAGATTCGTCATCATTTCATTCGGGATCATGTTGCTAGAGGAGACATTTCTTTGGAGTATGTTCCTACCAAGGCCAATCTTGCGGATCTTTTCACGAAGCCACTTGATGAAGCAAGGTTCCGGGAGTTGAGGCATGAACTAAATATCATTGATTCAAGCAACGTGGCTTGAGTATCTTGCGCACATACCCGGGTCTCAAAGAATATCTTGTTTAGGTGTACGCATGGCTTTAGGTGGAGTGTGGTTCCCCAAATGAACCAACACTCCTCCTATTATGCACACATTAATGTATTCATTCTCTATGGTCTCGCAAGGAGACAAAATGAGCTTAAATGATGAGTTTTGGTAATGAACCCAAGATACATCTTCGTGGATTCAAGCCAAGTATACTCATATATGGTGGCCTAGGCCACCGACTTTGTGTTATTTGGCTCGCAGTCTTTTTGAGTTTTATTCTTTCTGGTGGACCTGGTTTATCTTTTGTTCTCAGTTTGTGTCTTTTCATTTTATTTTTATTGTTGCACAAGGTCTTTTTCCATGCCACTCAAAATCTAGAGCTCGTTTTCTGGGAATCATCGGTAGTTCCGGTCGGAACTGGTACTACCGGTCAGGGCCAAAAATTCTCTCAGAAATTCTACCCTGATCGGAAGTACCGCTTCTTCCTGAACTTCCGGTGTCGTCGGTAGTTCCTGCCCCGGGCCGGTACTACCGGTCGAGGGGGTCTCGTTAAGTGATGGGCCAAGGGGGGCACGGGGTCATCTTCCCCATTTGCCTCCCCTTGACCCCATCTTACCACCCCTCTTCCCCAAGAAGGTCTCCACGGTGACGCCGCCGTCCACACCGTTTCCGGCCGTCCCTCCTCAGATCGGCTCAGTGGGATTCTTCCTTGCCTCGATTCCCCGCCATGGACCCTGGTATTTGCTCCTCTCCTACTCCATTCACGGAGATCTGGACATTTTTGTGCTTGAGTAGGACCTGCCATGTCTAGGGCCCTTCTTTGGCTAGAACTGCTATGGGAATTCTTGGTAGGGCTAGGATTCGACTATAGACTGTTTTGCCTCAGTACATTGTCTAGATTTCATCAATTTGTGCATCAAGTTTCATAAGATCTGTGATTTGAGGATCAAGTCTTGAACTGCCCTGCTCGTGCCCTGACCAGTACTACCGGTGCGGATCCGTCGGTACTACCGGCGTGAACATCTCACCGGTACTACCACTGAGGGCATGACCGGTACTTCCGGTGCGCCCCATGCGACCGGTAGTTCCGGCCGCCAGGCGGAACTTCCGATGCACCAATTGTTTTTGATGTCTGTCTCTATACTGTGTCAATCCATTCTAGTTGTTTTTCGTTTTTCTTCGACCTTGTGCACTTATCCTTGATTTCCTCCTTTCTATTTGCCTTTCTCTTAGGGCAAGGGGGTTCCCGTGGCAGATCCAAGCGGTCTCGTGCTCCCTCTCATGGACCGTCTGAGATTTATGAGGATGATCTTGAGGTTGTTCGCCCTTCCAGTCAGACTGCTCGTCAGAGGGCTGCAGCTGAGCGCCGTGCTGCTGCTATGGAAGGCAAAAGGCCTATTCTGGCAAGTCAAAAGAAGACCACCTCTGGACCTGATTCGAGCAAGAAGAATATTTCCTCTTGGCCGCAGCTTGCTTATGAGGAGTTTCGCAAGATTGATCCCTACATTGTTCCTCGTGACCGCCTGGCTCAGGATCCTTTGTTCCACACCATGCATCAAGCTGAGATCTATTCTGAGGTTTATGCTACCAAGAAGAAGAATGTTTGTGCCCCTCACATGCACATCAATATTGCAAATGTGGAGAGCAACCCTGAGTACTTTGGTGAAGCACTCGATATGTACAGGAGGTTTGGACTAATCAAGCTTATGCAGCACCGTGAGAATTTCAATGAGAGGGCCATTGCTCAGTTCTACTCCACTCTCTACTTTGATACTGACCCTCTTGATTGAACCATGAAGTGGATGACGCACAATAAGTATATGTCTGCTAAATGGTCTGAGTTTGCCACCCTTCTTGGCTACCCTATTCTGGAAGGCAGCCGTGCCAATGGGTCATGGGTGCACAGGGGGAAGGCCTCCAAGCCGGGAATTCTTGAGCCTCTATACATTGAGGGTCGGGGCGTACCTGGAAATGTTGCCCATCTCCTTCCCACCTATGACATCATGCGCAAGGTCTATCAGAACACGATTGCTCCCAAGGCAGGTAACTTTGATCAGCTTCATGCTTTCCAGATTGATCTCATGTATCAGACTTACCGCCATAGAAACTCTCATGAGCCCCTTGATGTTATGGATTATATGTTTGAAGAAATCTGGTCCACTTTGATTGAGAAGAGGTCTTGTCCTTATGCTCCATACATCCAGACTCTCATCAATGCCAAATGGAGGGAGGCAACTGGCTCTATCTACCCTCAGGATGCTCTCACTATTCATGAAGAAAAGACTCTGTGTGATGAAGCACAAGATACCTCGCTCTCAGGCTGAAAACGAAGCTGCTGCTGGAAGGGCTGCTCCGGATGCTAGTGATGGGGACCGTGCTGAGGCTTCTCCTCCACCCTAACTTGTGAGACAGCCCTCTTGGGCTAAGAAGCTGCTGAAGAAGGTTAAGAAGACTTTTTGCTTCATTCAGGACCGTGAGTATCAGTCCTATGTTGCTCAGAGGCACAGGAGAAGGCCATCATGAGGAAGCTGGATATTGTTGTGTCACCTGAGTCTAGCTCCGTCACCGCGCCCAAGGATGAGTGGATCAACACACATTGCAGGTGGACTGATAGTGATGACGAGCCAGAGATCTCCAGTCAGTTTCCGCCCGCTTGGAACAATGCCTCTTGGGACCCCGAGCCGCCTCCTCCGTTCATTGGTGGGTGGGGCGCGTAGTTTGGCTACTTTATCCCTTTTTGCCGTCTTGATGCCAAAGGGGGAGAAAGTGCTCTGTTAGGATCACGGGATTTGCATGGGTTGTGTCACGAGCTCGCTTTTTCTTTGATCCTTTTTATGCTCGTGCACACTTTATTCCGTTCTGTAATGTTTGTGGACCTCCGTTATTGTCTGTGGACCTCTTGTATGGTTGCTACCTTGTTGGTGAGTCTATGTGGTCAGGTAACTCTGTGGTATTCTTATGAGGATATGTGGTGGACTATTCTCTGTTGTCCAATCTTTGTTCCACCACAATTGTGTTGGTGCAAGGTATGCGCTCCACTCTTTTCTATTTTACCTCCTTACACCCTTGTTGGTCTATCTCGGTTGGGAGAGCTCTCTCCCATGTCTTCAGGGGGAGCCTCTCTCCCCTTTTGTTTTACTGCCTGTTATTCTTTGTGCAAATCTTGTGGGGTTGTCATCAAGCACCAAAAAGGGGGAGATTGAAAGGATTATTTTCTCCTTATGTTTTTGGTGCTGATGACAACTCCTTTTGTGGTTTAACCGTTTGTCCAAGTTTTGGGGTTTATCTTCGGTCGAGCTCGTGGATGGTTTGTTTCTCAAGGAAGAGCTTGTAGTTGATAGCGCTTATTTTTCTCTTTCTCTTGCTTTATATTTTAGGCTACCGTACAATCAAGAGGGAGTCCATCTAGGAAGGTTGTGGGAAATCAACATTTCATGCACAGACCATATATGCACCTCCACAGCCATCCCAATTTTCGAGTGAGAGAGTGCTTTCTGCTGAGTTGGAGGGTTTTCTGCCCTAACCGGTATTACCGGCCAGGTAGCGGTAGTACTGCCCAGGGGTTTTCCCAGGGCTGTTCGAGCGGTACTTCCGGCTGAAGTTCCGGTCCTAATTTAATTGAGGAAATTTTTGGCTCAGTAAGACTTCTGTCTAACTTTGCCTATTTGTCAGAATTAGCACCGGACTTTGGATCGGTAGTACCGGCCTGACCAGCATCTGCCCCCCCTAAGTAGTAGTACCGCTTCCTAACCGGTAGTACCGGCCGTCATCGGTCACCGGTAGTTCCGGGTCCAGTTTCGGACCTAATTCCGATGCTGGGCAGTGCGGGTCAGATGACCTTCTGCCTCGCACTGTCTATATGACGGAATTAAGGGCGGAACTTGGACCGGTACTTCCGGCCAGCCCATTTGGGTCCACTAACTATCTTCTGACCGTTACGTGGCCTGGGCTGGGCCGGTGGTGGCTCGCCCACCGGTACTACCGGTCCGGTACCGGTAGTACCGACGGCGTCAGGGCTGGGCAGAATCTGCCCGTTTGAAGGGAGGCTATTTAAGCCCCCTTCTTCCTCCTCCCACCTTATCTCTTGGTTCTCTCTCTCCACCATTTTCACAAGAGCTTGACTTGACTAGATCTCTCTCCCCACCCTCTCAAATCTCTTAATCTTTTGAGGATTGGGAGAGGTGACCTAGATCTACACCTCCACCAAAGGAATTTTGATTTCCCCCACTCATCCTTCGTGGATTTCATTTCTTGGGTTCTTGGAACCCTAGACGATGTAGGGCATCCTCGGAGCTGGGGCATTTGTTGTAAAGCTCCGTGGTGTCGTTGAGGGCCTTCAATTGAGTTGTGAAGCCTCCCCTTAACCTCGTTGTAAAGGTTTTCGGTTGGCGCCTTCAAGGTCACCGGTTAGTGGATTGTGAGGCCACCTTTGTGGTGGTGCTCACCGGTGAATAAGGTGAGGCCTTTGTGGCGCTCGGGTGACCTTGGGTGGCCCCGACACCTCTCCAACATAGACGTAGCTTCTTTGGAAGTGAACTACGGGAATTACATCTCCGTGTCCCCTCGCCGGTTCTTTCGCTCCACTCCTTTACTTCTTGCATTTACTCTCTTATTTACCTTTGTGTTACTTATCATTTAGGTTTTCCACCTAGTTCCATCTCTAGTGAACCTTACTTTGTGCTAAGCCTTAAAAGTGGGATAAAAGATTAAAAATTGGTAGTCTCCTATTCACCCCCCTCTAGTCGACCTAAGTTGGGCCTTTCAACATGTATTTTGCTAAATTATACTCTATCATAATGCAATCAAAAACATTGTTTCAGATATCACAATATCTTTCACACATGATGATTTCTGAAACAATTTTCTAGCTCCTAGATAATCTTGATATTAAAACAACTTTTGAATATCAATAATCATGGAGGCAAACATGATAATTTAGATACTAACATTGTAATTCTTACTCTTGATTTAATACTACTTATTAAACTTCATGGAGTAAATAGAATTTGCTGAAAGTTTGCAATAGGACTTATAAACTTTAAATTGACATTCAAAACAATACAATACCAGTTCGTAAAGTAAATATCCAGAATTCTATAGTTCTATTATCTCAATTAAAACTAAGCATAAGGTAGTGAACAGACGCCAATGACTACAACAAATTATGCAAATTCACTTTGATTTAGTTTATGAAAAATTGAGTTTGACTAATCCAAATTAGAAATGAACTCCCACTCAAAAACGACATCCCTCGTGCCTTTTTGGTGTTTACATGAACCAAATCCACTACACCAAGTCTGATCATCACGTGAGGCGGTGTAGCTTCAAAGGCAAGCATCAATATGGGCATCACATCAACTATATGACTCATGCTTAACCTTTCGGTTCGTGTTCCGAGGCCATGTCTGTACATGCTAGGCTCGCCAAGTAAGAACCTTAGTATTCGCGTGTGTAAAACTGTCTTACACCCATTATATGAAACCGTAGAGTCGAGTACACCCGATCATCACGTGATGTCTCGAAACACGATCCATAGAACGGTGAATACTTAAGGAAGAACACATTTTATCTTGATATTTAAATGAGGGATCATCTTATAATGCTACTAAAACGCCAAACTAGCAATATAAGATGCAAACATCTAATGTGTAAAGTGGGATGATATGGTCCATGCATTTGATCACCATCATATACATCGTGGTATGATCTCTATCATTCCTTTGTGTGTAAGGCCAAGGTCTATGGAACTTACACGTTAGGTGTGTTGTAAGGGTATCTATCATACATCTACTTACAACATTACCATATCATGACACTAGCCCAGCAACAATCTAAACTAGAAGCCTCTAATTTATCCATTGCAAGTTTTACGTGGCTTAGGGCTTTCGAAGATAGAACCGGTCTTACCTACGAACATGGAACCACAACGATGATAACTAGATCATTAGCAACTCGTTGTGAATCAGATGTTGACTATAGTAGGAGAGACAGACACCCGCCAGCCACTTATGCAAAACTAGTTGCATGTTAGTCGTGGAATCGGTCTCATGTGCGATGACATGTAAGGTTGGTCCGGGCCGCTTCATCCCACTATGCCACCAATATCCAAAATACATAGAAGATGCAATAACATAATCATCATCGCCCACATATAAACATGTGTACTACCCGTGCAAAGCACCTATGCATATATCAGGCTCTGATACCACTGTTGGGTTCGTAGCATAGAAAACAAAAAATTCCTACGATGGGAACTATACGCCAAGATCTATCTACTAGATACAAGCAACGGGTGGATATACATCCATAGAGAATTTACCCTCGAAGACAACAAATCTTTGTTAATGATTTGCAACTCGTGCATGATGTAGTCGTACACTTGCCGATCTCAAGATCGTGATGAAGTCCAGCAGGTCCGGCTCTAGCACATCCATCAGATCCAGCTCCAGCACCACCAAGTCCAGCACCGCAAAGCAGCGGTGCATCCGTGATCACGCACACGTCCGGTACCCCCGACAACCTCCATCCCTTGCTCTAGCAAAGCAGCGGAAGCAGCAACTCCTTTCCAGATAAAGCCACCGGGAACATGTATCTCGCTAATACGAGACCATGGGGGAATAATACTAGAGGGGGAGAGAGATCCTTCACGAGGAGGTGTGAGTGAGAAGTGAGGAGAGGGGGGGCCTTTTATAGGAGGAGGGGAGGGTACCCCTCCCATGGCCGGTGCCCCATGGAGGTGACCCTTCACCTCCCCCATTCATGTGGTGGTAACTCCCTCCACATAAATTTGCCTCTTCACATTCTCCATTAAAGTCTCCACTTTAAATGCATTAAATTTATCCAAATTTAATGCTCTCTCATTTAATAAAAACTCTTTTATTAGTTTTATTCAGAATTTTGTTAATTACTTTAATTAACAAACATTCACATAAAACCCCCTGCAACATTTCAATATTACATGCAGAACCAATTTCAGCAATTTCACCCAAAACAGTTTTGGTGTCTATTGAAATAATTCTAGCGCTTTCTTAAATCTTTATCTAAAACATATTTGCTCCAAATGGTGTCGGTATCCCTTAAGTGTGTCACCCTACGGTTCGCGAATAATGCAGACATGATCGAGACCCCTCTCAGATCAATAATCAGAAGCGGGACCTGGAGATCCATACTGACTCCTACACATTCAACGATGACTTCTGTGATCGTGAGAACCTTTAAGGCTAGTAACTAAATCCCTTTGTCTCGCGATATATTACATGTCCGAGATTCGATCATTAGCATCCAAATACCTAGTTTGATCTCGTTACCGACATGCACTCTTTTCTCGTTCCCGTGATATAATATTCTAGTGATCACATCACTTGCTTGCAAGCTATCTTAATGTGATATCACCGAGAGGGCCCGGAGTATATCTATCCATCATCAGGATGGAAAAATCCCACTCTTGATCCATGAGCCTCAACATAACACCTTCGTAGCACTGAACCCACCTTTATAGTCACCCTGTTATGGTGTGACGTTTGATGTTATCAAGATACTCTTCCGGTGTTAGCAATTAACATGATCTCATGGTCTATGGACTAACATTAATTCGTATGATGTTATAGCAATATAAACATAATGACTTTGATTGTAATGCTATACTTCGGATGAATGTTCATCACATCTTTCCACCAATGTTGTGACCTCGTTATTAACAACATCCAATGTCCATGATCAGGAAACCTTGATCATCTTGTTAATCAACGAGCTATTTTATATGAGAGGCATTACTAGGAACTTTCTATTTTGTTTATTAAACACACATGTATTGACGTTTCCAATTAATACAATTATAGCATGCAAAATAAACATTTATCATAAACATGGAATAAGATAATAACCACTTTATTATTGCCTCCCGGGCATATTCCCTTCAATATGCTCAACAAGTGATCGTCTAGTGAGGAGCCCTCCTCCATCTTTATGGAGAGGAAATCCCCCATTAGCTCATACTCCCATATGCGCACTTGTTCCACGAAATGTGATCTCAGATGTGCCATAACCGTTCGGGGATTAAGACTTCCCACCATCGGCCATAGCCCATCTTCCATCCTGAGGCGCATCGTTACTGATATGAATGTGATCATCACATGACGACAGCAGCGGAGATCCCGCTACTCCTGGGTCTCATGATAATAGGGTGGCTCCAAGTAAATCTCGTAGATCATGTAGTCAGCTACTTTGTTCTCGCTAAGGAGATCATGAAGGCGCATGACCCACGCAGAAAAGTTGGATCCATCTAACTTGAGCTTTTCTCCTTTTAACCAATTGTCAATAGGGAAGGTAATCTCGGGGAGAACCATTTTCTAAATTTATAATTGCAAAGAGGAACTTAGACTAAGTTTATAATTAAATGAGTTAATAATAATTCCACTCAAAAACACCTATCCCCATAAGGGTTCCTAGTGATAACACGACCCCTATCAACCACATCTCCCCGATCATCACGACCATCAATATGGGTTCAAGGGTGGACGCTAAACGTCGGTCACATCATTCATGCGACTCGTGCTCGATCTTTCAACCATCCGTGTTCCGAGGCCACGCTTCTATGGCATGCTAGGCTCGCCAACTCAACCTTAGTGTATTCGCTGTGCAACATGGCTTACACCCACTGTATGCAAACGTAGATATGTCTGACACCCATTCACCCTGGGTTGCCTCATACCGAAGAACTTTCTTGGTGGTGCACACTAAGGGGGAACACAATCATTGGTAATTTTAACAGGGATCATCTTATTAGGCTATCATCGAGTATCTAATACTAGCACACAATAAGATATACAAACAATAACATTGAATGTAAATGCGATGTGATATGGTCCTTCACATCGTGATCTCCATCCATCGTCACCGGATTCGGGCGCTAGGGTTCTAGCGCCGTAGACACCAAGGTACCGGTATCATTCCAGCGTAGTAGTCCGTCACCTCCATGACTATCTACTACTACGTAACATAAGGTAATCACTTTACCTTTGCCACAACCATATCACAAAGCAACGCCCCCCTGCAAAACAAAGTTAGACGCCTCTACTTTATCTTTGCATGTTTTACGTGGCTGAATAGGCTTTCGCACAAGAACCGTTCTTACCTATGAACTTTTAGCACAACACATATCAAGTAGTTGTCTCTACTACACCCCTTTCGGGGCCCTACGTTGCAAATGGCATACCAACTAATGCGAGAGAGACAGACACCCCCCTAAGACACTTTATACGGTACAAGCAGTATGTCAAGCGTGGACCAGTCTCGCGAATGAACGCGTAAAGTCGGTTGGGGGCCGCTTCATCAAGCATTACTGCGGTATACACAATTACACGTGGGAGGGTAACAACTAAAGGATAAACACCCACACGCTACATCTCGTGTGTTCTACCCGTACAAGCATTACTACACATAGATCTAGCTCTGATACCACTGTAGGGGTTCCGCGTATGAAAACAATAATTTTTTACCCTATGCCCCTGAACCCCTGATGTTGCCAGGACCTATCTATTAGTAATAAAGTAACAGGAGGGGCTTTTCGCGAACTTACCCTTGAAGATCGAAAAGCGTTGTCAATGCTCAGAAGAGCGTGGTTGATGTAGACGAGCCGAAGCCAACCTCAAGGTCATGATGAAGTCCTTGCGCTCCTTTGGCTCCAACGACTTGAGTGTCTCAAGTATGACACCTTGCGGGGATTTACACACGTCCGGTGTCTGACGATGACTCCCGCTTCCCCGATCCAGCAGCAGTTGCAGAGTAGAGCTCCTGGATCCGAATCCCATAGCGCGACGGCTCTCCGCGGTGAAGATATCTCTCGTTCGCGCAGTACGAAGTTGGGACCACAGCCACGAGAGAGAATATCAATTGGAGGTCTTCCCAAAAGTGAGAAGACCTTTATTGAATATTGTGTGTATTTATCTGGCCAAATACCCCCACTATATATAGGGGGAGGGGAGGTACTACCTCCCTCAAAGTCTCGGGATGGGACTAAAGGAGAGGAGAGGGGGAGGGGTTGGCGCCGCCGACCACCCCATGGGCCCCGCGCGGGGGGGCTGGCCCACTAGGGTGCCGGCCTCCCCTCTTGGCCCTTCTCCGTCTTGCCTTTTTCCCTAATGGGCCCTCTTCCCTCCGGAATTGGCCCATTAAGCATTTGATCATTTAAATTGATTTTCTCTTTTATTAAACAATTATGAATAAATGATTAAATCAATATTTAACATCCATTCACATATTATTCAGCCTCCGTGGCTATGGAACACCTTCCACCTCCACTCCAGACATCCTCTGGACTTACCGAAACCCTTCCGGTTTTCTCTCTACTATCCTTCGGAGATTCTTACGATCCTATAAACACTCTCTAAGCATCATCAAGCCCTTAAGCGTGATACCCCATGGTTCAGGAACACTCCAAACATGGTCGGGACACTCCCGCACCAATGATCGACAGAGGGACCTGGATGGCCATGTGACCACTGTGCGTTCCACGAGGATCTTTCGTCGTTTGAACCGGGACAGTCGTGTTTTATTCCCTTTGTCTCTCGATACTTGCATTGCCCGAGATCTGATTAATGACATCACCATGTCGTGTTCAATCTCGTTACCGAACAATGCTACTTGACTCGTTCTGACAAGTGATATCCCTGTTATCAAATCACACGCTGCGTAGCTATTGGATATAACTTCTCCGAGTGGGCCCTTGAGTATCTTTCCGTCACGTGGACGGACAAATCCTGCTCTTGACATATATTGCCTCTACGGTTTCCTCCGAGTACCTAAACACACCTTTATAACCACCGTATTACTAGATGATGCTTGATGCTATCTAAGCACTCTCGGGAGACAGTGATTGATATAGCCTCATGGTTTAAGGAATAGTCTACGAGGATCCATTTCTAATCATCATAACTTGAACTTCATGACATGGTCGGGTCACGATGTTTAGGTTGGGTATTGGTTCATCATCTCATTCTCTGAATGAGTTGTCTCCATTTCCAACTAGCATAAATGCCACATGATCAGGAAACTTGATCATCTGTTGACCAGTGAACCAGTGACTAGAGTTTCACTAGGCACCCCTGGTTGTTTATATATCACACGTTGACATGGGTATGCCCAACAGGCACTCGACTACAGCCTACCTGTTGCAGCTCGATGGAAGGCCCACTCGACGAATTGCCAAGGTCCATGACGCATATGACGGTTTGAGTGGTATGAAGCCCATATGGACATGGACTCCCAAACGCACAAGACAAAAAAATCTCAAGACTAGAGTTCTAATCTAACTTGTAACCAACTCGTATTGGTACCTGAGACCTAGCCTCCCCATATATAAAGGCTAGGAGGGTCCAACGAGAAGGCATCCTCTCCCCCAATAGGAAATCTCTCTCAATCGTGACACGCTACGCCACAATAGATTGCCATAATAGACAATAGATCTAGACAACACCCGCCAGATCTAATTTGCGCATACACCGCCATCGGCGACATTGTAATCCTTCGGATCATCATCAATCAAGAGAAGACAAGCAGGAGCAGAGTCCTCTATGAGGCCTGAACCTGGGTAAACCTCGCGTCCCTGTGTGCTTGTTTGCTAGCCGATCGAGACTTACAACGCTCCCTAATTCCTCGAACCTAAGTCCATAACAATGGACTTTGATGAGTTAAACCCTCGTCAATTGCGTCGTCTGTGGGAACTGGGAGCTCTGATGTTGCGATCTCGACGGCCCCATCACTCGCAATCTACGATTCATCGGCCACGAGAAGCCATATCTACTTTGGCTCACACGCATCATCATTCGAACGGGATCCCTCATCGTCTTTGAAGACAGCCATATCACATCTGGTCGGTGACATCGACCTCAATCAAAGAGAACATCGTCTTTGTTGTGGCGTCGTGTCCGTATGGGACTTTGATCGATTTGATTTCAATCTAGAGGCAGCGGTGAATTTCGCGACTTCCGCACAGTCTAATTGAAAGCAGCTCGTTGGCCTAAATCTCAATTGCATGCCTGAACGTCGCCTACACGTATACAAGTTCCAATTAAGTTGGGTCAGCTAGGAGGGGAGCTGTAATAGTTCAATGCTCGCATGCAGAGTTTCACTCAAATCGGGGTGCTCGCAAGACAGACGACGAACGGGTCGAAACTTTTCAAGTTCAAGTAAACCAATATACTCCATCCGCTGGCCGATTCATTAGAAGCAGCTAGGAAAAATACTCCAATCTTCACATAAGGATCATCATAGTAGTGGCCAGGTCAAGACAGTTTCGGCGGAAGCACATACCACGGGCAGACTCCAAAATGGACTTGTCTACACGTCCTTTGCCTTGGAAAAAAAGGACGCGATCAAAGAAACAATGGAATACACGGCGTGTTTCGTATAATTGTTAGCAAGGCGATCAAAATATTTGACGATTCCGGCAAGTCTACTATGTCAACTTCGGATGGCCAAAAATCAGACAACTCCGCCGCGTCTACTTTGTCCGCCGCGTCGAGTCTGTCTGACAAAAAAATCTGATGACTTTGTTGCATCAACTTCGTCTTCCATGACAGTCCTTCCGACTTGTCTACCACGCCACTCGCCACCATGTCGACTTGCCATCGCTCCACTCGTCACCATGTCGACTCCCTCCAAAAGAAATCCGGCAACCCCCTGCCGCTTCGACTCCATCCATTGCACGACTCCTTCAACCTCCACTACACGCCCGCTGCATCGGCTACACCTGGGGGCTAAGCCGACTCCGTCGTGCGACCCTTTGTGGTTTTTGACTCCGGTGACTCGGGGGCTACTTCGTCTCTAGCGCCCCGCTGCGGTCTTCGGATTCAGCGACTCGGGGGCTCTGCCGATTCCGCCGCGAGGCCCGTTACCTCCTTTGGATGCGGCGACGCGCTGCGGTCTTCGACTCCTCCCACCTACTGAGTCTTTGACTCCATCACGTGACTTGTTATGGTCTTCGGCCATGGCGACGCACTGCGGTCTTCGACTTCGCCAACCTGTTGTGTCTTTGACTCCGTCGTGCAACCTGCTTTGGTCCTCCACTCGAGTGACTCGGGGGCTCCCTTAGCATTGGCGACCCAGCAACTCGCTGTGGCCTTCGACTCCAGCGAGACGCTGACTCCTTCGACAACGATAACCCGGTACAACCTTCGACTCCGCCACGTGTCTCGTTACTGCATCGCTCCGCGGCCGCATCGATTTCGGCCACGACAACTACCCATAAAGCTAAGTTCTCTACTTAAAGTTGATTTCTTTCTTAATTTAATCGCACTCGAAAAACTCGGGGGCTGCACCCTCTTCGAGTAACCTAATGTATCGTCGACTCCACGCACTCGAGCACCTCATACGCGACAGCCCGAGTAGCTGATTCTGCCTGACCCTCGAATCCTTCAACTCCGAGTGCCTCGGCAAGGTACTAAGACTAAGGGTAATCAGGCTAACGAAAAGGCCTAGCATACAGTGCAAAAGTGTCGACTCGACTGACACCAGAATCTTACTTTACAAGTCAGCAGGCAAATATTTCTTTACAAGATACAATTACTTCACAATTCCTAATATTTTATGCAGCTTATAAATATGTCAACTACGTCGAGCTATTTTATCGAGTCCTCCAACAGGAGTCGACAAAACTACTAGCTACGACATACACTCAAGACCCGAGTCAAGTCTCTCCTCGGATGGTTGCATCGCTTGATGCTACACACATGTGACGTTGGCCACGCACCCGACAGAAGCGACTACTTCGACTCCATCTGCATCATCGACTCACCTGGCTAATCGCCGCATAACTCCGCTACGCCGACCTCGACTTCATCGTCAATTCGAGATCCTTATGCATGAGACGCTGACCCGATGCACTTCCGGTCAGTGGTTTCTCCTCGCATGATTTTCGACTGCGCCTACAAGATACAAGTCTCGAGTCTCTGCCCGAGTCTACGACTCCGCCAGACACTCGGGGGCTACTCCAAACTGGAGCGATGGACGTGCATATACAATATCCTCGAGTGACATGCTCTGAATCCTCACTCGAATCCATGATTCAACTAAGGACTCGGGGGCTACTCCCATAGGGAGCGCTGGCCGCGCACCCGAAGAAATTTGTGAAGATATCCAAGCATTATGAAAACCCTTCACTCGAATCTACGATTCGATTGTGGACTTCGGGTTACTCCCATAGGGAGCGCTGAAAGAAAATTCGACTGAAACCAGCAAATAAAAAGATGACAGCAGTCGCAAAAGTTCTTTAGTCCCTGTCTGAGTCTTCGACTCAACCAGGCACTCGGGGGCTACTCCCATAGGGAGTGCTAGTCGCGCACCCTATGATTATTTTCCTTGTACATGGTACTGTGTGTCGATAACATCCACACTCGAATGCTATGGCAACTCAGCCTCATATTTTCCCTACAAAGATATTACGTCTCCTGGGCCACCCGAATCATCTCCGTGATGACAAAAAATTCGGATGCCGCGCTTACAGCGTGAAGATAAGACCTGAATAAGGCCTGGCAACGCATCTGCTGTGCTCTACCAAAAACGGTTCGTACCTACAGGTACGATGAATATGCCTTGATGGACGCGTACACTAGAATTCGACTCCTGTAAGGCCTCCGCGGCATGAGTCGAATTACGCCATCAATTTCTGAATTCGAGTCCGGGGACTCGAGTTTGAGTAGGTGGCGTTGTTTTTGCCCTAGAGCAATTAACTGGTCTTGATCCATCGAGCACACCATGCACGTTTACCATCATCCCTATGAACTACTACAAATTCGGCTGACTCGATGTACTTCCGGGTGAAGTGCTTCGCACTCGACACAAATGTCGACTCCAACATCCTGATGCAAGACTCAACACTTCTGAGTCCCCATCCGAATCTATGATTCACATGGACACTCGGGGGCAACTGACATGGGTATGCCCAATAGGCACTCGACTACAGCCTACCTGGTGCAGCTCGACGGAAGGCCCACTCGACGAATTGCCAAGGTCCATGATGCCTATGACGGTTTGAGTGGTATGAAGCCCATATGGACACGGACTCCCAAACGCACAAGACAAGGAAAGCTCAAGACTAGAGTTCTAATCTAACTTGTAACCAACTCGTATTGGTACCTAAGACCTAGCCTTCCCATATATAAAGGCGAGGAGGGTCCAACGAGAAGGCATCCTCTCCCCCAACAGGCATTCTCTCTCAATCGCAACACGCTACGCCACAATAGATCGCCACAATAGACAATATATCTAGGCAACACCCACCAGATCTAATCTGCGCATACACCGCCATCGGCGACATTGTAATCCTTTAGATCAGCATCAATCAAGAGCAGACAAGCAGGAGTAGGGTCCTCTACGAGGCCGGAACCTGGGTAAACCTCGTGTCCATGTGTGCTTGTTTGCTAGCCGATCGAGACTTCCAGCGCTCCCTAATTCCTCGAACCTAAGTCCATAACAATGGGCATTAATGAGTTAAACCCTCGTCACACGTGTATTGATGTTTCCACTCAATACAGTTATAGCATGATATAAAACTTAATCATAAACTATATGAAATATGGTAATAGTCCTTATTACTATTTGTCTCTAGGGAATATTTCCAACACTCTCCACCAGAAGGATCCTTCTAAATGATTGCCGATCATAGAACTAGAGCTTTAGTAGGTGCTCCAAACTAGTTTAACCCATGGAACATCATGATTATTGTAGAACTTCTGTAGATTCTTGAGTAACAGAGCCTTGTTTTGGACATTTAAATTGAGGACACCCAGTCCTCCTTGCTTTTTTTGGTTTGTAGACATTTTCCCAGGCAACTAAAGAAGATCCTCGAGCTTGAACATCATATGTTTTCTTTCTCCAGAGACAGTGTCTCGTGTACTTAATCACTTGATCTCTAATGGTAAAAGGGATCTCAAGGCAACACATGTAAAAAATAGGGAGAGATGTCAGTACTGATTTAACCATTTGTAGTTTTCCACCATAATTAAGAAAGTTGGTAATACCACGCAGCCTTCTTTCCACTCTCCGAGTCATTGGTAAAAACAGTTCCAAGGGTGCTTTAGTAATTCCCATTGGAAGGCCTAAATATGTGAAAGGGAAAGAACCTTTTTGGCATTGAATAGTTCCAAAAAAATGGTTTAGACTTTCCTGTGAAAGATTGATTGGGACCATACACTATTTCTGATAGTTTACTTTCAGCCCAGTTGAAAGTGCAAATGTTTGTAACAAAGCTTTGAGATAGAGGAGTTGTTTTGAATCAGCATTCATCACCACCAGAGTATCATCAGCATATTGGATGATAGGTAAATCTGGACATGTAGGGAAATTTAGAGGCGGGGTGATAAGTCCATGGTTCATGGATTTATTCAATATGGATTGAAGCATATCAACAGCTAGTACAAATAACAGAGGGGATAAAGGGTCTCCTTGTCTAACCCCCCCTTTTACAGTAGAATTTTTCCGGGAACCCCACTCAACATGATAGAGGAGGTGCCAGAAGTATGAGTTTTATCCAAGACAACCATCTTTCACCAAAACCTCTAGCTTTAAAAATTGCTAGAATTGCCTTATGCTCTATTTTGTCAAAAGCTTTTGCAAAGTCAAGTTTTAAAACTAACATTACCTCTTTTGTTTTATGGCATTGAAACAAGTATTCAAAATCCCAACCCAAACAATCCTGGATTGATCTATATTTGAGGAAGCCAAAATGATTTTTGTGAACAAGCTTCAGGATGATTTTATGTAGTCTGTTTGGCAGAATTTTTGTTATAATTTTCAACACACTATTGAGCAACGATATAGGTCTAAAGTTAGCAGGGGTAGTTGGGCAGTCCACCTTGGGGATAAGAGTAATGTGTGAGAAGTTTATGCTTTCTAGGGAGATATTACCATTATAAAGTCCAAGATCAAGTTCTGGACATCATTGCAATGATTGGCCAACAATTTTTGATAAATTCATTCTTATGGCTTGATAAATTAATTATTAAAACAAATCAAACCATTAGTAATCCTTGTTGGATATGTGGAATATAACCTTTACGTGATCGATCTCTCGCAAGAGATCCAATCTCTTTCCACGTGTCTAATGGCCAAGTTTGACGAGGGATGACTTTGGCATCGCCGCCTTGGCCATGTCAACATGAGAAATCTTAACAACTTCTAAAGGGTGAGCATATTGTTGGACTAACTGGGTTTTATTTTGAGAAGGATCGTGTGTACTGTTTGCATCTCCGGGAAGCAACGTGGGAAGAATCATCCATCCATATCCAAGGTGGCCACCTCAAGACCTTTGGAGATCCTCTGCTTGGATCTTTTTGGATCATCAACATATGATACTCTTGGTGGAAGGAAGTATGGTCTTGTCATAGTTGATGACTATTCAATATACACTTGGGTCTTCCTCCTCAAGACAAAGGATGAGACCTACAAGTATTGCATGATCTTCGCCAAGTAATCTCAATGTACCCATGAAGTGGAGATCAAGACAATTAGGACTAGCAATGGCACAGAATTCAAGAACTACACCATGCAAGAATTTGTTCAAGATGAGGGGATCGAGCATGAATTCTAGGCTCCCTACACCCCTCAACAAAATGGTGTTGTTGAAAGGAAGAACGGGACAATCATCGAGATGGCAAAAACAATGTTGAGTGAGTTCAAGTTACCCTGCAACTTTTGGGGAGAAGCCATTGCTACCGTGGTTCACTACTCGAACCAGATCTTTCTCTAAGCTCCCTTTGACAAGACCATGTATGATATTATCACAAATAACAAGCCCAACATCAACTACTTCCGCGTCTTTGGGTGCAAGTGCCTCGTCAAGAACAAGAAATAAAAGCTCGGTAAATTCGAATCTAGAACTATAGAGGGTATCTTTGTTGGTTATGCAAAAAACTCTCATGCCTATAGATACTACAACAAAACCAACGGTTGTATTGAAGTATCTTGTGACGTGAAGTTTTTGGAGAATAATGGCTCCCAAGAGGGGCAAGTTGTTTCACATGATATAGGTGATGGAGATTCTTCTCAAGTCATCAAGTTGATGGCAATTGGGCATATCTTTCCCATCGAATCTCATATTCATGATCAAGAAGACTATGGGGGAGGATCAAGACCAACCCAAGAAGAGCCTAGCTCTACTCAAGTTGAACCACTAAGTGCACCACAAGACAAATAAATCTCGCAAACTGAGGAACAAGAACCAAGCCCTCAACCCGCTGAGCAAGACCATGAAGAAGAACAAGTTCCTCAATCCCAAGGTCAGTTCAAGATGTCTCAGTGATCAAGGACTGTCAAAAGATGAATTTGTTGATCATGAAGGCACAACCCGAAAGATCAAGTCCGCCTCCATTGCAAGTGAGATTCAAGTCAATAATATCCTTAGAAGCATATCAAGAGGGATCGAGACTCACAACAACAAGAAGTATCTCACAACCTTTTGTGGTCATCATGCATTTGTGTCTAACTTTGAGCCACTCAAGGTCCATGAAGCTTTGGAGGATCCGGATTGGGTCGTTTCCATGCAAGAAGAACTCGAGTGCTTCACTCGTAAAGATGTTTGGTCTCTTGTGGAAAGGCCTAAAGATCATCGCATAAATGTCCTTGGGACCAAGTCGGTGTTTAAGAACAAGCAAGATGAGAACAGAACCATCACAAGAAACAAAGGAAGGTTAGTGGTGCAAGGGTATGCCCAAATAGAAGGTATTGACTATGAGGACACCTTTGCGCCTATTGCTCACCTTGAAGCTATTCATCTCTTGCTTGCATATGCATCTTTTCATAACTTCAAGATTTATCAAATGGATGTGAAAAGTGCATTTCTTAAAGGTCCCTTGAAATAGGTTGCATATGTAGCTCAACCCTCGGGTTTCAAAAACACACGCTATCGTAACCATGTGTATCTACTCCATAAGGCTCTTTACGGACTAAAGCAAGCTCCCCATGCTTGGTATGAGCACCTTGGGGATTTCTTACTCATGGATGGGTTTAGCATGGGTAAGGTCAATTCCACTTTTTTTACCAAACGAGTTAAAGGGGGTGGCTTATTCATTGTTCAAATTTAGGTTTATGATATTATCTTTTGTGGAGTTAACGAATCTCATAACAAAAATTTTTTGAGTTAATGACTATGAATTTTAAGATGTCCATGATGCGGGAGTTGAAGTACTTCCTAGGATTAATTTTGAAGCAACTTTATCAAGGCACTTTCATTCCCAATAGAAGTATGTGAAGGACATGCTCACGAAGTTCAAGATGACCAATGCCTATCCCATGAAGACACCCATTCCACTAAATGGGAATGTTGGTCTTGGAGAAGGTGAAAAGGACGTGGATCAAAAGGTAATCACTCCATGATTGGCTCATTGCTCTAGCTTTGTGCTTCTAGGCCGAATATCATGTTAAGTGTTGGAATGTGTGCTTGTTTTCAATCCCCTCCCAAGGAGTGCCATTTGATGGCAGTAAAATAGAATTTTAGATACCTTGTTCTCACTCCTACACTCGAGCTTTGGTATCCAAAGGGGTTAACCGATTGGGCCAGTGATAAGGTTGGCTGGAAGTCGAACTCCGGGGCTTGCTAATTCCTTGGCCAGTCGTTGGTGAGTTGGTCATCCAAGAAACAAAACTCCACCACCCCATCCACCACCGAAGTTGAATACATATTTGCGGCATCTTGTTGCGCTCAATTTTTATGGATGAGGTAAACCTTGAAATACTATGGTGTGTCTCTTAGTACGGTGCCTCTTCTATGTGACAATGAAAGCACAATAAAGATCGCCAATAACCCTGTCCAACATTATGGCACCAAACATATTGACATCCGCCACCATTTCCTACGTGACCATGTCGCAAATGGTGACGTCAATCTCACTCATGTGGGAACGATGTTCCAATTGGTGGATATTTTCATGAAACCTCTGGATGAAGCCCATTTTGTCATCTTGAGGTGAGAACTCGGTATTCTATATCCTAAAAAACTTGGATTGATTTACTTCTTGTACTATATTCTTTCTCTTAACTTGCCATGTAGCTTAGTCACGCAACACATATGGGGATATCATCCTACCACGTATTGGTTGGATGCATACCTATGTGTGCAATATAAATTGATCTTGTGTCATGATATGGGTCCAAGCATCTATCTTTGAGGTGCCATGACATGTGTGCTTAAACATAGGGGGAGAAATCCCCCGCCAAATTTTGTCTTGTGTATTGTGAGAATTGGTACTTAATGTTTTCGATCCTATACCCATTGTTGCTATTCGCATCTTATTTGTTCTCTCTCCAATGGTTATAGCTAGATTTTTTGGTGTTTGCATCTTGTATACATGCCACAAAGCCTCTCCACAAAAAATTCCCAAAATTTCATCAAAAGGGGCTATTTACAGCCTTCTATGCAATTTCGGCGGTCATTCTGACGCTGCCAGGCCTATCACCGAAACGTACTGTGGGCTACCAGATTTGAACCCCATACATCGAAGTGGAAGACAAAGAGCCAGTTCGGTGCAACGACGGTTCATGTGGGCCGCCGGGTCGTTTCGGCGTGAGGTCTGGTTGTGCCGGTTTTACCACCGGTTTGCACAAAATCCAAGCCTTATCCTTCCTAGCATGAGGTGGTGGTTGGACCCTTGCTCATTCTCCACCCGTGCCCTCTCCTCCATTTCCACAGCCACAATCTCTTCCACCCCCTCCCTTGACGTCCCTACCCAATATATTTCCCTCAAACTCCCCATATTGATAGATCAGGTGATTGCAAGGCCTTCCACCTAAGGAATTCTCAAGCTTTGGACCGCATTGGGAGATCTTGTAGTTTTTCAAGTTTTTCCCTTGAGGCACATCTCTTCTTGTCAAGTTTGGGCAAGGGGACCATGAATTCTTTGGGTATTTCCTCTCCCCTCCCTTTCTCTTGATCTCCCCTAGTTTGCCACCATGTTCTTGGATGTACACCACCTAGGGTTAGATCTAGGGCTACCCTTGTTGGTTGTGGAGCCAAACATGTTCTCTCAAGGTTTCCCCTATACTCATGGCTATATTTGCACAAGTACTTGAGTCATTTTTTGCAACTTTTTGAGGACATTGCATCAATTTTGGCATCCCAGGATATTTAGGCAAGCATTTTGGCACCGCCAGCCCTAGTGCCGGAATATCCGGCAACACGTTTCGGCATGTCGGGCCTGACGTCAGATGGTTCTATGAGTGACCTATCTTTACCGGATTGCTCACTGAAATGCTCTTTCTCCACTTTTGCGCTTATCCAAACCTAACTTTTTGGGTTCCTCCTCGACGTGACATGTATGCTTACTCTTTGTTTGCCATATTTTTGCTTCTTCCTGCAGAGTCTGACCATGAGCATGAGTACCAGGATGAGATTGTGGAAGAAACTATTGAGGCCAAGAATAGGAAGGTTGTTGCTACTCTGCTAAAGGGCTATTGTACTAGTGAGCGCACTAAGCAGGTTGTGCATTGTGGCTCTTCGTCTATTCCCAAGGGACCAAGGGGTGGCAAGAAGTTGTCTGTCCATTAGGACAAGGGCAAGAATATTGGTCCTCAAGAAGAGGAAGTGCTCCCAGATTTCAACACCACCAGCTGTAATGCAAAGCGATGAAGACTCTTGCGGAAGCAGAATCCTTGCCGGTTCTGTGAGAGGACTTATACTCGTTCTGGCAAGAGGTTTTGGACCAACACTCAGTGGCAGTTTTGGGATACTTTTACAATGAGGTCAGTCGAATGTTGAGTGGCTATATTGTGGCCCCCAAGGTTCTCAATGTTGAGCGGTTTCGTCTATATGCCTCCTCAGACTTCCAATTCATTGACGCCACTCTAAATAAGATTGTTGTGTTTGATCTTGTCTCTATGAAAGAGGCTTTATGTCCATTTCTCATTTGCTAATTCCATGCTACCACATTCTTTCATTCTAATCCAGCTCGCACCATCACTTGGATGACTGGGACTAAGCCCTATTCAGTGACCTTTGAGAAGTTTTGTGAGGCCATGGGCTATGGAGGTGGTAGGACTGAGAATGATTTTTTGTCTTCATTCACAGAAGGTTATGTTAGCTGATGACATTGCTCACTGTTACCCTCCCGATCTATCTCAGCCGTCCTCTAGGATTTCTAGCATGTATTTCTACTATCACTCTTTGGCCAATCTGTTTTGTGAGAACCTCATCAGCAAGGCTGGTGAGGAAGCCAACTGTCGTGCCTACCATCTCAACCTCATGTATTATTGTCATCCCAGTCATATTTAGAAAATCCATGGATGTGACTTCATCTTCCGTGAGCTTCAGCAGTATGTGGAGAAGCGCATGACTCCCAACTACAGTCAGTATGTTCAGCGTTTGATCAATGTGGTTGTGGAGCCCAACAATGCAACTCGCGGCGAGCGGTACAAGATTGAAAAGACCACTCTTACTTGTTGGGGCTCGTATCTTGATCTTCCTGAGATGATTCCTGCTGAGGGAAGTACCGAGGCTCGCCATATCCCATCGTCGCGTGCTTCTAGCTCCCGCCGCACCGTCCATGCTCCTAATAAGGATCTAGCCAAGTTCTTCACCAACTTATGGGATATGTGTCAGGGCACTTATGATGTTGCCCATCAGGGGCTAGAGTTGAGCTAAGAAACAAGGAGGAGGCATAATGCTTTCATGGCTAAGCGTGGGCATGGTGTTCCTCTAGTTGGCACTAAGCTTGATTCGGTTCCCTATGTCAACTATGTGATGCTGCCCATTTCTGATGACATATTTCATGACTTTGATCTCTCTCAGTATTCAGTGTTTGATCGCTAGAGTTCTACTACCACAATCGGGGTTGCTGCTGATGATGAGAACAAGGATGAAGAAGGAGAAGACGATGATGAGAAAGAGTCCTCCGCTGCTCACGATCATGCTCGTGAACTTGATTTCTTCCCTTGAGCGCTAGCATCTTCTAATCCCTTATTTCCTTTTTGGTGTTTATGTCAGACTATTGATACAGGGGGTACCATGTCCTACGTAGTTGTCAGGCCCACATCCCTCGCTCCATGAGGCCTCAATATGTTTGAGTCCCTCTAGAGGCCAGGCACAGCCTCTGCATCAGTACGTGTGGCAGGATCGGCTCTAGGCAGGCAGGCAATGCCTTGGCGAGGCACCAGGAAGAGACATATGCATGACCCCGCTTCCACCACAACACGACAACCCAATGGGCAGTCCCACTACGCACTGCCATCCTTGATAAAGGAAGATGCTGCCTGGCCGCTTCAGTGCCAAAGGCAAGGTGATGACAGCTAAACCTCGCAGACCCCAACATAGCCACTTTGGTGCAAGGAGACTGAGACTGATGCCACGCCACTGGGGGACGTCATGGGCAACTGCCGCGGTGGACTAAAGACCGGTGCAATACCTAGACCCGGTCCACGAGAGGTGTGAGGGTGCACCAGAGCTCCTTTGGAGGGAATGTGGTGACCCTTCCCCGCCAAATATTTGGGGGAAGTGGCCTGACGTCTCTATAAAAGGAGAGGAATGCCACCCTTAGAAGGGGATGGATATCTAGGATCTAAAACCCTAGATGTTCATCTACCTTTGTACCTTCGCGAAGCACCAAGAGTAATACAAGCAAGCAGGAGTAGGGACTTTACCCCCTCACGAGGGTCCTAAACCTGGGTAAAAAACTATGTCAATATCTGTTGTGTGCGATCTTCACCGTCGTCGTCATAGCAATTAAGACCTGAACGCGTGTTCAGCCCCCTCACGAACTCAGGGCATGTCGGACCTCTTTTTCCTTCATGGGACGTTAGTCTCTGACATTTTGCGTGTTAGTTAGGGGCTGAGGTGTGCTTCTGGGAACTTCCATAGCCATGGTGCCATGACCGTGTGTATCAACTCTCAGGATGACCGCTCCTGGTGGAGGGGACCGAGCGAAGTTCGGATCTCGCGACGCACCACCTCCTCGACCTCGACCCCACCCAAGGCCACCGGGGGCTTCCTCGTGTGCCCTACCCTCGGGCAACGCACGAAGGCCTCCTCCTCAACCACTTTGTCGCCCCGAAGGCGCAGCACCATGCTAACGCTGGAGGCCAGGGGACTCACGGTGAAGGAGCTCCTCCGTTACACCACCCCCCCCCCCCCCCCCCCCCCGCCAAGGTCACACGAGAGGAATGGAAAGCATACCTCGTGGCGCTGGTGGATGTCACCTGGGATGGCTCAAGCTCTAATAATCCGGAGATTGGGGCTCGATAGGTCCCTCCGCCCCCTGACTGCCCGGCTCGGGGGGGGGGCGAAAGCAGGCAACCCTCACGCAAGGAGGAGCCATCTTGATCCCCCGACATGGCACGAATCCCATGTTTGCCCAAGGACGCCCGCATGACCCAAGCCTGGTGTCATGTTCGCGGGACCCGCATCGCCCATGATGTCGCGCCAACCGGTCGCCAGAACCATGCGACCCTCACTGGCGGAATCGAGACCCGCTGCACCAGCTGTCCCGCGCTGGTCGAGCACCTCCGGCGTGTGGTGTGGCTGCTAAAGTTTAAGCCAGAGATGCTTCCACGATGTGATGGCACCACCAGCCCCATGGAGTTCTTGCAACTCTACACCACGAGTGTCGAGGCTGCAGGAAGAGACGACCGTGTCCTAGCTAACTGGCTCCCCATGGGGCTCGAGACCATGATGTGCTCTTGGCTACTGAACCTCCCTAAGGGATTTGTGGGCTCATGGTCCACGCGCTACGACCTCTTCATCACCAGGTTCATGGAAGCAGACGGACACTCACTCACGTACGAAGACCTTCGAAAAGTGCGTCAGGAGCCTGTCGAGACTCTCTATAGGTACTTGCAAAGATTCGACCAGTGCCTCGTCAGGGTCCCCGGGGTCACTGACGTCGAGGTCATCTCCGCTTTCGCCAAAGGCGTCCTAGATGGATAGATGCTCAACAAAATCGGTTACCATGGGGAGAACCTGTCCACTGTAGTCAAGCCCTTCACGATGGCTGACCTGTGTGTGAAGACGGAAGCAGGAAACCTATTCGCACGTGGCAAGGACCTATTGGTGCCATCCTCACACAGAGCCGCGAGTGAAATCATCAGCGGACACACGACATGAGTCAAGCGGAAGAGCCCCAGAGAGAAATGACAAGCAGCATCGCCAAACCTCAGATGTATTGCGCCGTCCACCAGAGGCAAGGTCATGACACCGCTAAATGCCTCAAACTTAAAAGGAGATCAGGAAGGAGTACTGATGTCTACGCACTTCTATTCTTGTAGACAGTTGTTGGGCCTCCAAGTGCAGAGGTTTGTAGAACAGCAGCAAGTTTTCCCTTAAGTGGATCACCCAAGGATTATCGAACTCAGGGAGGAAGTGGTAAAAGGTATTCCCTCTCAAGCAACCCTGCAATCAAGATACAAGAAGTCTCTTGTGTCCCCAACACACCCAATACACTTTTCAGGTGTATAGGTGCACTAGTTCCGCAAAGAGATAGTGAAATACAAGTGGTAACGGTGATAGAAAATAGCTTGATGGCGTGGAAGAGACTAAAGTAAAACTGAAATAAAGATGGACGCAAGCAAACATGTAATAGATCTAATAGCAAACGGTGTTTAAGTGCTTAGAAACAAGGCCTAGGGATCATACTTTCACTAGTGAACACTCTCATATAAATATCTTCTCTTTATGATACTACGCTGAACTACTCTCCAGTTGGAAACTCTAATCCATGGTAGGGCTATAACAACACACCTCAAAGTAAGCTTTCCCATCTAGAAACCCCCACACTGTCACCTTGAGCACTAGATGGTTCCAACAAACACCACAATTTCATAGAGACATCCAACTCCAAATATAACTCATAACAAGTATTTGTAATCTCTAGCCTAAGTGCCACCATGGTGTGCACGCTGTCACTTTCACCCACATGGGGAGAGCAGAGATCTATTAAAGCACTTGAGTAGCAAGGTAGATCTATAGATTACAAGCTCATGATCTCAATAAGATCATGCATAGAGAGAGAGATGAACACATAGCTACCGGTAGAACCCTTAGCCTCGAGAGAGAACTACTCCCTCCTCATCATGGGAATCAGCAATGGTGATGGAGATGGTGGTGGAGATCGATGGAGATGGCTCCGGGGGCACTTCCCCTTCCCGGCAGGGTGCCGGAACAAAGACTTTCTGTCCCCTGAATCTCCCCTTCGGTGGCGGCGCCGCTGTGGAACTTTTCGTGGCTAGAGGCTTGACTTTTTAGGGTTTTTGCATCGGGAGGCATCTTATAGGCGAAGAGGCAAGGTCGGTGGGCGGCCAGGGGGCCCACACCACCTAGTGGCACGGCAAGGGCAAGCCCGCATCACCACATGGTGTGGCCGCCCTGTGGCCCCTCTCCGTCTCGTCTTCTGGCTCCGTGAGTCTTCCGGTAAAATATCGACTTTGGCTTTTGTCTGGTCCAATTCCGAGAATATTCATTTTCTGACTTTCCTGGAACCAAAAATAGAAGAAAACAGGCAACTGGCACTGTGGCATCTTGTTAATAGGTTAGTCCAAGAAAGTGTATAGAAATACTCCAAAGTGTGGACAAAACATAAGAAACTAGATATAAAACAAGCATGGAACATCAAAAATTATAGATAAGTTTTCAACGTATCAAGTATGATGACCAGAGAAAGCACGAGAGCGATGAAGAACATGACGACAAACAAGTCGTACATTGGTGGAGTATAGTGCCCCAGCTAGGAAGGTGATGGGGGCTCCAGGGAGCCACAGGACGAGACGCGGGAGGCCCCGATCGTTCGCCAACATGGAAGTGGATGGGCTTATGCAGCCTTCGTGCTGGCGAGGTAGCCCCGTCACGCGTCCCTGCTTCAAGCAAGCTCCCCAAGGTGACATTCGACCTTCCCTTTCCCTTCGAAAGCTGGTTTTCTCAAGCCCTGTGCAGACTCGATGGCGCCAAGCCAAACAATGGAAAAACCTCTATTGATTTTTTGCCTCTTCATAAGATGCACCCAGTTTCACGACAATTTCTCTCCACCCATGTGCTCGCCACGTTCTCGTTCATCTACCATAAGAGCGGGGGCTAGGGCGGTTCCTACCGCCGAACCACTCCTATCAATACCAGGGCCTAAAGTGTCGAGCTCTGAACTTGTGGACTAGCTCTAGCGATAAGTCACCTCACCCACAGTTCCTGGTGCTTGAAATCCTTATATAATACATAACAGAACAAATGAGCACATGCGGCGCAGCTTGTTGGAGCGCACTCTCCGCCTGGTAGGGGCGTCAGAATGAGTGACACCTACATTTATCTCCTCGAGAAATCAACAGGACATGTGTGGGACCTATGGGGCGCCTCATGAGAGCACTCCCCTCAGGCGGCCAAAATGTATGCTAGACCTACGATCTCCTCCTCGAGGGACCAACAGGATAAGCATTTTCCCTATGGTCTCCTTCACGAGGGACTTACGGGGCAACTCGTGAGGGGACTCCCCTCCAGTGGCTAAAATTCATGCTAGACCTAAGGTCTCCTCCTCGAGTGGCCAACAAGATAAGAATTTTCCATACGGTCTCCTTCACGAGGGACTTATGGGGCGGCTCGTGAGGGTACTCCCCTCCAGCGGCCAAAATTTATGCTAGACCTATAGTCTCCTCCTCGAGGGACCAACATGATAAGCATTTGCCCTACGGTCCCCCTTCATGAGGGACTTACGGGGCGGCTCGTGAGGGTAAGAGCATCTCCACTAGCATTCCCAAGAGGGCCATCCCAGGCCGATTTTTTCACCTGGATGGCGAAAATTCGCCCAGCCGCGTTCCCAGCCGCCCAGTTTCCTCTGGGTTTGGCCCATTTTACATCCAGGGTTCCTAGGCCAAACCAGGGGTGCTGGGAACCCCTTGGGAACGCTAGACAAAGCGAATTCCGCGGGAAAACTCCCGCATTGGTGCCCCCTCCCTATAAGTGTGCGAAACCGAGTCATCCTCATCCCGTCGCCTCGGCTCCCGCGACCGACCGCCAGGCAACAACCGCTTGTCTCCTCGGCCACGCGCGTTGTAATGGCACGCCACCGCTGGCCCATCTTCCCACCGTTTCCACTTTTCTCGCCCACGCACTAGACCCCTCCCTCCTTTGTCGCCCTTTCCTCATTTGGCTATAAATTATGGCATTCCCTATCTCCCGGAGCACATAACCTCTTCACTCTTCATTCTCGACCAGCAAGTTCCCTCTGGTGACGAGAAGAGCATTTCTAGTGACGACACCGACGGTGCACAGGACGCCTACTACATGTCGTTCTATCGCCACTTCGGCATGTGAACGGCGCGTCCGGTGGCATCGGCATCGACATCCTGTAGTATTAGTTATTTCTAAGTTTTTCTTAGCCTACTGTAGTCAAATTTGGAGATATGTCCCAATTTGACATAATATGTACGAACTCGCCTATATTTTAGTGAAATCAACTATATTCGTTTAAATTTTATGTTTGCTTAAATTTTGCCCAAAGGCGGGAACTCAGACTGGGAACACAAGTGGGAAACTGGTCGTTCCTAGGGCGAATGTTACATCCTTCTAGTGCTAAAAAGCACCGAAATTGGGCATGGGAACATCGAACAAGTGGAGTTGCTCTAACCCCCTCCAGCGGCCCAACTCATGTAATACCTACGGTCTCCTCCTCGATGGGCCAACAGGAAATACAGCAGCCCTATGGTTTCCTCCACAAGGGACTCACAGGGTTAGCTCCTAAGGGTCACCACGCCCTAGGAGAGTGTCATACGTGCTACACCTACGATTGTCTCCCCAAGAAACCAACAAGATGTGTGCGGGTTCTACGGTCCCCTCAAGGATCTACGGGGAGAACGTGCAAAACCTATGATCATCTCCTCGAGAGGCCCATAGGAAAGCACAAGTCCCACACTTCCCCCTTGGGAGGGAAGTGTGGGGCAACCCATGAGAGAGTCCACCTCCTCAAGCGGCTTCATACATCTTACAACCATGGTCGCCTCCCAAAGAGGTCAATAGGGAAGCACCATCTCGCAAAGCA
This sequence comes from Avena eriantha, assembly GCA_910589775.1. NCBI lineage: Eukaryota > Viridiplantae > Streptophyta > Magnoliopsida > Poales > Poaceae > Avena > Avena eriantha. Next base: position 203,718,078 of record OU342741.1, on the reverse strand, counting down.
ATGCATGCGAAGGACCATAACATGCTTCAAAAGGGACTTAGCTACAGCGGTCTAGCTGAAGCTTGATGATGGCGTACAAAAATTAAAGGCCCGCTCTAGCAAGGCCAAGCAAGTGTACGACGCACAAACACCCAAAAAGTGGCCTTGCCACCAGAAGTCACGGCTTAAAACAAAAGAGGTGGAAGCTTAAGGCCGCAGAAACCCCCTCAGGGCTACGAAGTCAATGAGCGATCCTCGGCGGACTCAGCATCTGGCCCACTACCAGACTAACTCTCGAGGGCATCATCCATGCCCTTGCTCTCCTGGTCACCCGAGGCACCAGCGGCCACGCCTGAATCCTGACCAGCATCACCCTCTTTGTGCCGAACAAACAGTGGAACAAAAGCCGCCACATTCTCTTCTATGATCTCCTGGGAGTGAAGGATGTCCTTTGTGGGAGTCCCCTTAGGGTACACCACCTCCTTCAGAAGCTCCTCCCAAGGAAAGTTAGTATCAAGTTGGCGAAGGTTAAAGAAGACCCGGGTCATGGTGACCTGCAGAATCTTGTGGTATTCCTCAAGATGGAAGCCCCAGTAGAGCCCAGCCCGCCCTAATCCAGCTCGGCAGTGATCCGACCGAAAAGCTCCAAGTAAGCACCACCCTCACTAGTGTCTGCAAGGGCCCTAGTGTAGAAGTTGGTCACCTCGAGGTCCCCAAGGGTGGCAGCGACACGCATGGCGAGCTCGCGGTATATCTTACACCGCGTCCTCTCAAGCACACTGTTGTCTGCGTCCTCCTGGTCTCGAAGAGCTTTGCTCTTCTTCAACTTCTCTAGGTCGGTGAGGGCTCGAATTAGCCATTTTTTGGCCTCCTCCAAGGTTGCTGCCATCTCGGTTTTCTTCGCCTAGAAGCGCTGCTCCTTGGTAGTGGCCTTCTTCGCATAGTCCCATTGGAGGACTTTATCCTTATTCGCGTACTCCTCTCGGAGGGCCTTGCGACCTAAGGCAAGAGCCTTGACGTTGTCCACCTACATCCACCTCCGCTCGCTGGCGATTTTCTCATTGGACCGACAGATCCACTCTGTAGTCTTGGCACTACTACTCTGCAGGTCGCGCCCGTGACCATCAAGCTTATCGCAGGTCGCCTCCAAATAAACCTCCAGTGACTCCAGACGACTGTGCTCCAAGATAAGCTCATCTTCCTGGAGCCGAACCGCTTCCTCACGCCGTGACACCTCCAGCTACCTCTATTGGATCCTTTGATGATCTTCCTCAATATCCTTCTCTAAGAAGGTGATTGCGCGCTTGCGAACAGACAGCTCCCAGGTCTGCTTACCAAGATCTCTAGCAGAAAAGTTCCTCGCCTCAGCGTCTGAATTAGACCTTGAGACGAGGCCAAGATCCCCTCCACCTCATGCCAGGCCCCGTCCAGGGCCTCCGAGGCCGGACGACTCCACGCTCCTAGGGCTGCTCCCATGGCCCGGTGGCCATGTTAAGAACCTTCTACTCCTCTTTAAGGAAGCACCATGCTCCCGCCAACTGGTGCTCCTCGGCAGCCACGACCGCAAGGAACTGGTCAAACCCGACACATGTAGCATCCACAATGGCTTGAAGGCGGCTCGTCCTCCTGGGCAGCTCAAGACTGAGCTTCCCCTCGGCAGGTGCGTCTGGCCCCATGATCGTGAGGTCTTGGGGGCTTACCCTACTAGTGCCCTCGTCGGTTCTAAGCTCCGGAGACGAGATCGATCGCCGAGCCCCCACGAGATCCTCCCGAGCATTGCCGTACCCTCCACGGGTGCCTCCAGAGGCAGCGAGCATGTCACCCCAACCAAGCTTAGCGTCCTCGTCACCTTCGTCTATTCGTCCTGACTGCCCTAGGAGTCGTGGGAATCCGAGGTGCAAACCCAATCCCCTGCTGCATTCTGGAGTGCCGCCTTAGCCTCAGAGCTAACCACACCGTGCTTGGGTAGGGTCGTGGATGGACCTTCAACCTGCAGACCGCCCCCGCTGGCGGGCAACAGCGGGAGACACGCCCCACGGGCCAAACTAGGATCCCCACCAGTCTTCCTGGACAAGGAGATCTCCGCTCTCTTCCGCCTGTTCTTGGATCAAAGGCGCAAGCAAGAAAGGGGGTAATAAGGGTTAGAGAAAGAATGAAGGTAGAGGCAACTCCCAAGGGAAAAAACTCACTTATATCTCACGGGCAGGCGCAGGACCAATGTCCTCTCTTTAGTCCAGGAGGAAGGAGAGCACCCTCGTTGCTAACCACGGGCCTCTTTTTCGCAGATAGGTCCACGGAGGCCATTCCGCTAACTCCTAGGGTAGGACGTAGCACACTGCTCCTCCCACAGCGAAGGTCGTGAGGCGCGGTGCTCATGGAGGCCTCAGCGTCCTCTCCCGAGGAAGATATGTTGTGGATCATCCTCCCACTATGGATAGAATGGGATGTCTCGGATCCTCTGATCGGCGACACGCCTTCGTCGTCCAGCTCTCCCACAGAGCTCCGGGCCGGACTCGGGGCACGGGCGATCTCCTACACCTCCAGAATCGGAGCACTCTCCCCCACCAATCAAAGGAGGGAAGCCCCAAGTGCACGGCGTCGACGTCACCAACCAGATACAGGGGATGGGCCTCCTATGGAATCTCGGGCATAGCACCCCTACCGAGGAGAAGGTGCATGAGGGTAGCCACGGTGTCGTCCGGTAGAACGCCCCCAGAAAGTTTGATCCTGTCTTGGCCATCGAACATGGCCTAGATAGATTTTCTATGCTCCTAGAGAGGAGCAATCTACCACCAGAGGAACTCCTATACCACCATCTCGCTGGTCAAGCCTCGGTCCTTCAAGGCCACCACACGCCTCTAGAGGGGACCAGGGCTCATACAGGCGGCTGCCTCCCAAGCCCATCTAGGGTTCTCTACTGCTGGCCTAGAAAGAGTACAGAATTGCAGGAGGGCCCTGAAGACATCCACGATGACCCAATCCCGATGAAACTCGAGCATTTCCCCAAAATAGAGATGGGAAGAAAATTCTCGTCGTGATGGGTGGCGGTGAACCTAACACCGCCAAGACGCTCTCATAGCCTCAGGACTCGGAGGATGAAGAAATGCTAGAACAACGCCACTAAAGGCATCACACCAACGAAAACATCGCACCAAAAGGCTAAGGTGGCCAGGAAGGGTCACGCTCCGCGCATGGAGATGGAGTAGCTAGATGCAGTAATGCTCCAAGATAGCGAAGAAGAAGGAGGAGAAGGGAGGCACCAGCCCTGTAGTGAGGGAGTGCATGAAGACGGGGAACATGGTGGATGGGTGCCTGCCTTTTCCCGTCGAGCCGCACCACACCTGGGTGGCTCCTCACTCGTTCATGACCGAGGCCGCCATCCACCGGACCTTCTCCATGTTGGGGTTTCGCGTATGAAAACAATAAATTTTACTCTACGCCCCTGAACCCCTAAAGTTGCCAGGACCTATCTATTAGTAATACAGTAATGGGAGGGGCTTTTCACAAACTTACCCTTGAAGACCGAAAAGTGTTGTCAACGCTCAGGAGAGCGTGGTTGATGTAGACGAGCCGAAGCCGACCTCAAGGTCGTGATGAAGTCCTTGCGCTCCTTGGCTCCAACGACTTGAGTGCCTCAAGTGCGACACCTCGAGGGGAGTTACACATGTTGCCTGACGATGACTCCCGCTTCCCTGATCTAGCAGCAGTTGCGGAAGTAGAGCTCCCAGATCCGAATCCCGCAGCACGACGGCGCTCTACGGTGAAGATGTCTCTCGCTCGCGCAGTCCAGACTTGGGACCACGGTCACGAGAGAGAGAGAGGGGAGAGAGAAAATATCAATTAGAGGTCCTCCCAAAAGTGGGGAGACCTTTATTGATTATTGGTGTATTTATCTTGGCCAAATACCCCACTATATATAGGGGGAGGAGGGGGTACACCCTCCCTCAAAGTCCCGGGGTGGGACTAAAGGAGAGGAGGGGTGGGGGAGGCGCCGCCGGCCACCCCCTCATGGGCCCCACATGGGGGCTGGCCCAATAGGGCTGCCAGCCCCCCTTTGGCCCCTTCCCCTTCTTGCCTTTCCGTAATGGGCCCTCTCCCCTCCGGGAATTGGCCCATTAAGCCTTTGACGATTTAATTTGATTTTTCTCTTTATTAAATAATTATGAATAAATGATTAAATCAATATTTAACATTCATTCACATACTATTCAATCTCTGTGGCTATGGAACACCTTCCACCTCCACTCCGGACATCCTCCGGACTTACCGAAACCCTTCCGGTTTTGTCCCTACTTTTGATTCTACCGATCCTATAAACACTCTCTAAGCATCATCAAGCCCTTAAGCGTGATACCCCACAGTTCGGGAACACTCTAGACATGGTAGGGACACTCCCGCACCAATGATCGACAGAGGGACCTGGATGGCCATGTGACCCATGTGCGTTCCACGAAGATCTTTCGTCGTTTGAACCGGGACAGTCCTGTCTTATTCCCTTTGTCAATCGATACTTGCATTGCTCGAGATATGATCAATGAAATCACCATGTCGTGTTAAATCTCGTTACTGAACAATGCTACTTGACTCGTTCTGACAAGTGATATCCCCGTGATCAAATCACATGTTGCGCAGCTATTGGATATAACTTCTCCGAGTGGGCCCTTGAGTATCTTCCCGTCACATGGACGGACAAATCCAGCTCTTGATATATATTTCCTCTATGGTTTCCTCCGAGTACCTGAACACACCTTTATAACCACCGTATTACCAGATGGCGTTTGATGTTATCTAAGCACTCTCGGGAGACAGTGATTGATATAGCCTCACGGTCTAAGGAATAGTCTACGAGGATCCATTTCTAATCATCATAACTTGAACTTCGTGACATGATCGGGTCACGATGTTTAGGTTGGGTATTGGTTCATCATCTCATTCTCAGAATGAGATGACCTCATTTCCAACTGGCATAAATGCCACATGATCAGGAAACTTAATCATCTCTTGACCAATGAACCAGTGACTAGAGTTACACTGGGAACCCCTGGTTGTTTGTATATCACACGTGTATTGATGTTTCCACTCAATACAGTTATAGCATGATATAAAACTTAATCATAAACTATATGAAATATGATATAGTCCTTACTACTATTTGTCTCTAGGGCATATTTCCAACAGTCTCCCACTTGCACTAGAGTACAAATACACTAGCTGCATTTGTTCTCAATCATTGGCACCATATATCCCGTACCCTGAACATGCTTGCTCATGGAAGAGGTTGAGTCTTGGGTCTGTACTTTACAGTCCCAAATCCTTTGCAACTTACTAGTGTCACCTTGATTGACATTAATACTTTATCATCACATGATAGCATCTGTGTGTATGCATCGTTGCTATGGCAGCAGAACGAGGCCTGGTTCCAGGAGCCTATAGTGACGTTAGATCAACCTCGAGGGCTTTCTCATAGGCACTGTGCTCTGGGACACATCATTCTACGTTAAAAGCGAACTAGCCCCGCCATAACATTATACAACACTTTTGATGGTACCCTTATCTATTATTATAAATGTATTCACCGAAACACTAGTGCACTCTATGCACATTTCGATGTCTTTGTTCACCTTGCTTCCTACTTGAATTTAATCGGCATTTACAGGAGTTTCCAACATATTCCCTTATAACATAACCCTTTATGTTTTAAGATATGTCATCCTTTATGGATTTGGAAAACATGTCTACAGTTCTCTATTAGACACCGCGGACAAACTTAGCTCAACATTCTGTGATTCGAACTTAATCACTTTTAAACGTTCCTTATTTAGATCACATATTATGCTAAGTTATCATCATGGTTTACTAAGATAGAAACTATGTCTCAACATAGTGGATGATGATCATCCTTTTCTTTGTTTCAACCATTGATGTTAAACTTAATACTGTTCCTAATTTGAGTTATTAAGGACCAATTCCTTAATTAACTTCTATTCTGAAACCCCTTTTCTACATAATATCATAATACACCTATTATCAACTTCTACATCTTATAAATCATTATTTATAATCATTTGTGCTTTCATTCTTAACACACTTAAGAATTACTCCTATAAGCTCCCACTCAGAATATGTTCCTACATATTTGAATTTGAGTCTTATATTGCTCCCACTTAAAATATGTCAATCACATATTGTTTGAGGAAGACTTTCATAGCTCCCACTCAATTTTATGCAAACTGCATATCCACTCACTATTTTGAACAACTTCAAAATCCTTTGATCAAATATCAAACTTGGAGATTGATACATTGTAAATGTATCTATAATTTCTGATGTTCCATGCTTGGTTTTATCCACTTTCTTGTGTTTTGTCCACACTTTGGAGTACTTTTCATATGATTTCTTGGACTAACCTATTAACAAGAGCCACAGTGCCAGCTGCCTGTGTTCTGCTGTTTTTGGTTCCAGGAAAGTTAGAAAATGAATATTCTCGGAATTGGACGGGACAAAAGCCAAAGTGCCTATTTTTCCGGAAGTCATCAAATGCCAGAATACGAGACGGAGAGGAGCCAGGGGCCACCACACCACCTGGCCACGCAGGCCAGGCCTGGCCGCGCCAGGGGGTGGTGTGGCCAGCCCAGGCACCCCCTCGGCCTCTCCTTCCGCCTATATATTGCCTTCGGAACGAAAACCCTAAGTACCCGACGAAAAATCCACAAAAGAGTCTGTAGTCGTCGTCATCTCCATCCCTAGACCAGGAGGGATCTGAAGCTCTTCCCGGCACCCTGCCAGAGAGGGGAATTCACCTTGGAGGCCTTCTTCATCACCATGCAAGCCTCTGGTGTGATGCGTGAGTAGTTCATCCTTGGACTATGGATCCATGTAGTAGCTAGATGGTTGGTTCTCCTCCTTTGTGCTTTCATGTTTAGATCTTGTGAGCTCCGTTCATGATCAAGATCATCTATTTGTAATTCTGCATGTTGTGTTTGCGGGGATCTGATGGATATTGAGATGCTATTTCAGATTGATTATTGATTCTATCATGTCTTTGTTATTTGTGATCTTGCATGCTTTTCATTGTTAGTAGCTATCTTGGCCAAGTAGATGCTAGCAACTCCAAGAGTTAGTATTTATGCTCGATAGTGGGTTCATGCCTCTAGTAATCTGGGGAAGTGATAGAAATCTCTAAGGTACTAGATGTGTTGTTGCTACTAGGGAGAAAACAACAATCCTTTGTTCATAGAACAATCGTATTGTTTACTTTACACGCAATTCGTAAAGCAATAATCTGTTGCTTGTAACTTAATACTGGAGGTGGTTCGGATGATAACCTGAAGGTGGATTATTAGTCATAGATGCAGTTGGATGGCGGTCTATGTATAATTTTGTAATGCCCAATCAAGTCTCAAAGGAGTCAAGATGATTAGTATATGCATGTATTGCTTTCTCGATGTTTGTCAATTGCCCCGCTGTAATTTGTTCACCCAGCATGTTATATATCTTAAGGAGAGCCACCTCTGGTGAACTATGGATCCCGGTCCTTTTCTTTACATACAATCTATAAACTTTTTACTACTTTGTGTTTACTTTCTTCAAATTTTTACTTCCTTCCATTCGATACGTTTAATCCTTTGTTTTCAGCAAAACACAGTGAGATTGACAACCTCATCGCAAGTTGGTGACAGAGTTCTATGGTTGTGTTGTGCAGGTCTCCACGTTGCTACTAGAACCGGTAGTGCGCCCTGCCAAGGCTTAGCTAGCAACACCTTTGGGGTGTTTCCTTGCTCCTACTGGTTCGATTAAACCTTGGTTTCATAACTGAGGGAAACTTGCTGCTGTGCTCATCATACCTCCTCTAGGGGTTCCCCAACAAGCTTGTTAATACACGAGCCATCAGAGATTTACTATGAGATACTAGTACTGTTACTAGTTTTAAATCCACTAGACATTTAGCACACATGAACCAAATTCATTTGAATTTGTCCAAGACTTGACAAATTGTGCTTTTATCATTCACCCCTTTTTCCACTATGTCTTCGTAGTCATTTGGGAAAATCCAAGTAACCCCTTTTACTTGTGAGATTCAGCAACAAATTGCTTTCTAATCTCAAGGGAATTTTTCTTTTGGATTTCTCATAATTCTAGTTTACCATTATTTCCTTTGTAGTTCGTAGGTATGTCATATTCCAATAATCATGACAAATGATTCTCAAATGTCTCCATACTAGATATGGATTTCATTTTGAATCCTACTTCATGTAGTGAAAACAAGAGTGGGGAAAATACAATGATCAATATCATTGATTCTTTCCTTATGTGAAGAGAATCGTTCAGGAACGTTGTCCGTTGCGCTTCTCAACACTCTGATGCATGGATTTGAATCCTCATCATGTTTTACACTATTTTTCCATTTGCCTCATAATTGAGAAACATCACTAGAAGTGAGCTTTCTCAAGAATGCACCAAAATCCAAGCAATACAAGTTTTGCTTTCCTTTTGGTTTCAGCTATGGATTTCGTATTCAAAGTTTCCAATGAATAGTCTACAAGGACTTATTCGGTATTGCTTTGGTTATATCAAATAACCCCAAAACTTTCACGAATTCAAATGGTTCACTACATTCTAATTGAGTTTTAACTATTTCTAACTAATGGTCTCTACATCTACACTACAACGATTTATTTGGTGCCTTCTATTCAACCCATTTGATATCTAATATCACATTGTGGCGCTTTGCATTTTGACGTTTCAAAATGTTTTGCATTTCACAATTACTTTTATGCCATTCTTATAAATTCAAATTTCATTACTATTGATCAAATCATAGTAATTAGATTCCCTTTTATCTTTATACCCATTATTGATGAAACATTTTGATCAAATCAAATAGTTTCATATTCATGTTTCCTTTGGTAAACTACTTTACACATTTAAACAATCACATAATGATAATTACCATTTTCGTTAAAACCCAATACATCGAATATGTATTTACTTTTAACAATTCTTTAACCACTTTGTATTCAAGTAATACACAGTGTTCAAGTTATATTGCTGAACTTAGACATGATTTATATGTGATAAGAAATCGAATGACTTTCACATATTATCACATAACTTTGAATTTAAACAATGGTTTTTCATTTATTAATGAACATATCATTACGTTGGGTATTTTTTTAAGGCATTTTAATATTTTACAAATGTTCATGTATTATCAATTAGTTTCAAACAACAAGGATAATTCACACATAATCAAACTAGATATGAACATGAATATAAATCATTCATAAAAGCAGAACAACTGTTTGTTACAAACTCATATGAATAACCGTCTCACAAAGTGTGAGACACACTAAAGAAGTTCACAATATCTTGATTACAATAATCATCCTAAAACATAAACTAAATGATAAATGTCGAGGGAGAGTGTCATTGGCCATCATCATCATGCTCGCCATCAACACGCAACATCACCTCCTCTCCAGCAAGCACCTCTCATGCAGAAGGACCTGTTTTCAGCAAAACAGAACAAGTATCAGATATACTTAACACTACAAATGTGTTTGCAAGATTATAACATTTATAAAACTGTATATCAAATATATACCTTTGTCATCGATGACCTCTCCAATGATTGGTTCAATCTTTACGTTCCTGAAACGTAATATGAACTCATGGAAATCCAATGTTTCCGTATCACCACTCATGATGCTACTCTAGACATGTCCTTCATAGCTGGGAGGCAACGATCGAAGCAGTACGTCTACCGTAAATGGATCAGCCATCCAGTAATCCACGAAGTGAACCAGTCTTGTGTGTGCATCAAGCATGCGCTCCAAGTGACCCTTCAGACATGTATGCTCCTCCGTCTGTATGGAAAGGAACTCTCCAAGCAGCTCGTGTTTCCACATGCGCACATGGCCTATGAACTCTGCTCTCAGCTGATCCACCATCGAATATGGATCAAGATCACCCATGAGCGGATGTAGTTCATCCACCATCCCGTAATGCATTATTATGTGAATATAGGTGGACATCTCTTGACAATAGTAGCGGTCTACCAGCTCTTGTGGGGTCTCATAGTAGTCTGGCCTAGTTAAATCCATCGTGCGGTGTATGTAGTCTACCACATGATTCCTAGTAAGGAGATCATTCAGGCGCACAAGCCAACTAGGGAAGTTGGATCCATCAAGTCTAAGTTTCTCACCCTTTACCCAATCCTCAATAAAAAGTAAGCTTCACGGTGAGTCATCTATATTTATAATTGCAAAAGGAATTTAGACTAAGTTTATAATTAAATGAGTTTATAATAACTCCACTCAGAAACACCTATCCCCAAAAGGGTTCCTAGTGATAACACGACCCCTATCAGCCACACCCCCCCGATTGATCACGGCCATCGATGTGGGTTCAAAGGTGGACGCTAAACGTCGGTCACATCATTCATGCGACTCGTGCTCGATCTTTCGACCATACGTGTTCGGAGGCCATGCTTCTGTGGCGTGCTAGGCTCGCCAACTCAACCTTAGTGTATTTGTTGTCCAACATGGCTTACACCCACTGTATGCAAACATAGATATGTCTGACACCCAGGCCTGTAACCCTGGATCGCCTCATACTGAAGAACTTTCTTGGTGGTGCACACTAAGGGGAACACAATCGTTGGTAATTTAACTGGGATCATCTTATTAGGCTACCGTCGAGTATCTAATACTAGCACATAATAAGATATACAAACAATAACATTGAATGTAAATGCTATGTGATATGGTCCTTCACGTCGTGATCTCCATCCGCCGTCACCGGGTTCTGGCGCCAGGGTTCCGGCACAGTAGACACCAGGGTACCGGTGTCATTTCGGCGTGGTAGTTTGTCACCTCCGTGACTATCTACTGCTACGTAAAAAAAGGCAATTACTTTACCTTTTCCACAACCATATCACAAAGCAACGCCCCCCTGCAAAACAAAGTTAGACACCTCTACTTTATCTTTGCATGTTTTACGTGGCTGAATGGGCTTTCGCACAAGAACCGTTCTTACCTACGAACTTTCAGCACAACGCTGATCAAGTAGTTGTCTCTACTACACCCCTTTCGGGGCCCTCCGTTGCAAATGGATACCAACTAATGCAAGAGAGACAGACACCCCCCTAAGCCACTTTATACGGTACAAGCCGTATGTCAAGCATGGACTAGTCTCGCGAATGAACGCGTAAAGTCGGTTGGGGGTCGCTTCATCAAGTATTACTGCGGTATACACAAGTACAGGTGGGAGGGTAACAACTAAAAGATCAACGCCCACACGCTACATCTCGTGTGTTCTACCCGTACTAGTATTACTACGCATAGATCTAGCTCTGATACCATTGTTGGGGTTCCGCGTATAAAAAAATAAATTTTACTCTACGCCCCTGAACCCCTGAAGCTGCCAGGACCTATCAATTTTTAATACAGTAATGGGAGGGGCTTTTCGTGAACTTACCCTTGAAGACCGAAAAGCGTTGTCAACGCTCAGGAGATCGTGGTTGATGTAGACGAGCCGAAGCCGACCTCAAGGTCGTGATGAAGTCCTTGTGCTCCTTGGCTCCAACTACTTGAGTGCCTCAAGTGCGACACCACGCGGGGAGTTACACATGTCTGGTGCCTGACGATGACTCCCGCTTCCCCGATCCGGCAGCAGTTGCGGAAGTAGAGCTCCCGGATCCGAATCCCGCAGCACGACGGCGCTCCACAGTGAAGATGTCTCTCGTTCACGTAGTCCAGACTTGGGACCACGGTCACGAGAGAGAGATGGGGAGAGAGAAAATATCAATTAGAGGTCCTCCCAAAAGTGGGGAGACCTTTATTGATTATTGGTATATTTATCTTGGCAAAATACCCCACTATATATAGGGGGAGGAGGGGGTACACCCTCCCTCAAAGTCCCGGGGTGGGACTAAAGGAGAGGAGGGGTGGGGGAGGCGTCGGCGGCCACCCCCTCATGGGCACCACGTGGGGGGCTGGCCCAATATGTCTGTCGGCCCCCCTTTGGCTCCTTCCCCTTCTTGCCTTTCCCTAATGGGCCCTCTCCCCTCCGGAAATTGGCCCATTAAGCCTTGGACCATTTAAATTGATTTTTCTATTTATTAATAATTATGAATAAATGATTAAATCAATATTTAACATTCATTCACATATTATTCAATCTCCGTGGCTACGGAACACCTTCCACCTCCACTCCGGACATCCTCCGGACTTACCGAAACCCTTCTGGTTTTCTCCCTACTTTTCTTCGGTGATTCTATCGATCCTATAAACACTCTCTAAGAATCATCAAGCCCTTAAGCGTGATACCCCACGGTTCGGGAACACTCTAGACATGGTCGGGACACCCCCGCACCAATGATCGACAGAGGGACCTGGATGGCCATGTGACCCCTGTGCGTTCCACGAAGATCTTTCGTTGTTTGAACCGGGACAGTCGTGTCTTATTCCCTTTGTCACTCGATACTTGCATTGCCCGAGATCTGATCAATGACATCACCATGTCATGTTCAATTCGTTACTGAACAATGCTACTTGACTCGTTCCGACAAGTGATATCCCCGTGATCAAATCACACGCTGCGTAACTATTGGATATAACTTCTCTGAGTGGGCCCTTGAGTATCTTCCCGTCACATGGACAGAAAAATCCCGCTCTTGACATATATTGCCTCTACGGTTTCCTCCGAGTACCTGAACACACCTTTATAACCACCGTATTACCAGATGGCGTTTGATGCTATCTAAGCACTCTCGGGAGACAGTGATTGATATAGCCTCACGGTCTAAGGAATAGTCTACGAGGATCCATTTCTAATCATCGTTACTTGAACTTCGTGACATGATCGGGTCACGATGTTTAGGTTGGGTATTGCTTCATCATCTCATTCTCAGAATGAGATGACCTTATTTCCAACTGGCATAAATGCCACATGATCAGGAAACTTGATCATTTGTTGACCAATGAACCGGTGACTAGAGTTACACTGGGAACCCCTGGTTGTTTGTATATCACACGTGTATTGATGTTTCCACTCAATACAGTTATAGCATGATATAAAATTTAATCATAAACTATACGAAATATCATAATAGCCATTACTACTATTTGTCTCTAGGGCATATTTCCAACACTCCAGACCCTCCTCGTTGATTATCTTCAGCAGCGGCAAGGATTTTTGGCCGGGCGGCGGAGGACCCGCTGCGATCGGAGCGTCACGTGCCTTCTTGAGCGCCATGGTCGAGTTAGAGGCGGGCTAGAAGGAAGCAGCGTAGGGAGAAGGCAGAGTGAATAGTCTCGTATTTGGTCGAGCTTTTATGGAAGGAGCGGCTTTGAGGACAAATAGTGGTGGCGCCGGTTCATGTATCCGTCAGACACCTCTCCATTCCAAATGCACGTGGAGGGCACGGATGAGCCCCACTTACGATCGTGCACGGACATGACCGAATGTGGGTCCAGCATAGTTAGTCTCTTGACTTCCTCGCTCCCTAGGCGGACCCACACAAGTCAAGCGCCTGGGGGCTACTATCAAACTATTGGTAGAGGTGGTACCATGTCCTACCTAGTTGTCGGGCCCACATCGCTCGCTCCATGAGGCCTCAAGAGGTTTGAGTCCCTCTAGAGGCCAAACACAACCTCCGCACCGGTACGTGCGGCATGATCGGCTCCGGGCAGGTAGGCAATGCCTTGGCGAGGCATCGAGGAGAGACACGGCCGTGACCCTGCTTCCACCACAAGACGATAAGCCAACAGGCAGTCCCGCTGCGTACTGCCCTCCTCGATAAAGGAATATGCTGCCTGGCCGCTTTAGTGCCAAAGGTAGGGTGACGATAGCTAAACCTTGCAGACCCCGACATAGCCACTTTCATGCAAGGAGACTGAGCCTAATGCCATGCCACTTGGGGGCATCATGGGCGACTACCGCAGTGGACCGAAGGCCGACACAGGACCTAGACCCGGTCCACGGGAGGTGCAAGGGTGCACCAGAGCTCCTTTAGCAAGAGTGTGGTGACCCTTCCTGCCCAATATTTAGGGGGAAGAGGACCGACGCCTCTATAAAAGGAGAGGAATCCCACCCTTAGAAGGGGATGGATCCCTGGGATCTAAAACCCTAGACGTCCAACTACCTTTGTACCCTTGCGAACCACCGTGAGCAATACAACCAACCAAGAGTAGGGACTTTACCTCCTCACGAGGGTCCTGAACCACGGTAAAAAACCATGTGTCAATCTTTGTCATGTGTGAGCTCCGTCGTCGCCATCGTCACCAGTAAGACCTAAATGCGTGTTCAGCACCCTCACGAACTCAGGGCATGTCAGACCCCTTGTTCCTTCATGGGACATTAGTCTCCAATAGTTTCGATGCCAAAGGGGGAGAAGAGAGTAGAGTCTATCTAGGGTTACAGGGATCTTTCTCGGGGTTTTCGGGTTTTGATGTATGCACAAGCTTTGCTACTTTATTTGGTTCTCGTTGGCTTGTGCTACTATTTGCTATTTAGAAGCATTTGAACCTTTGTTGTGTGTATGACAAGTTGTACTATGCTTATCGTACTTGGATATCTCTATGCTATATTTTCTATGTATAATTATTGCTAGATATCCATGCCTTTATCTTGTTTATGCCATGCTTGTTTCCTAAAGATACTGGAGGAGCTCTCCATATTCCTATTGCTGCACTTGCAATCCAAAATCAAATTCAACCATGTGCACACTTTATGGGGGAGATCATCTAATATTTTCAATGGAAACACCTTTATAAGCTCATCATAATATCCTTTTGTGATTAGCTCGGTTTGTCATTGTTAACTAAAAAGGGGGAATTGAAAGGACAATATGCCCTTATCCATTATTTTGGTCATGATTACACCGATGCTGAAGTGTGGACTAATGATTACCTACTAGTGTGTACACATGTTTTAGTCTGCAAGTGATGGTGACACGTGGTGTGAGACCCCCTAATCGCTACTCAAGAAAAGAGTTGGTGTTTTCATTATGTTTCTCTCTACTTTCATTTGAGTCTTATAGGAAACATCACACTATTAGGAGGGCGGTCTCAATGAGCTTTTTGGGGATGTCTTTCTATCATATACACATCCAATCACTATATAGCCATCACACCCGCAAGAGACAAGCCTTTAGTCAAAGGGAAAATGTGGTAGTTTGAGGTTTTTGCAAAACCGGCAGACAGTCTAGCACCAATTTGTTTGTGGGATGCCAAACTGAAAACACATATACCATAACAGTGGTCTAACGACTACTTTAGAGGGGCACCGGTTCATATGGTGCGACACCAGTTTGCTTCGGCTCAATCTTCAGCTCGCCGACCTTGCTGCCGGTTCATCTGGCGTGTAGTCCGGCAACGCTGGACTTGATGCCAATTTGTGTGCCGCTGCCTTCAAACGACTATTTCCCCCTTGGACTATATATACCCATTTCTTCTCCATTGAGAGGTTAGCAATTCCATTTTAGGTTCTATCCTTGAGCTCTCTCTCCACTGTTGAAACACTAAAAGCTTTAGGATCTCCCATTCTACCTAAACAAAGTCAAATCCCTTTGGTAGAAAGAAAGAAGAGGTCCCAATCTATGTTTCACCAAGCCAAAGTTCATTCCCCTTGAGTTCATCAAGTTTTCTTGTTTCTCTTGGGTTCGTGGGAAATCCTAGATGATTAGGGTCGCCCAGAGGCATCTGGTTTGTGATTTTCCCCGTGGAAAGTTTGTGAGGGTTTGGATACTACCTTAAAGCCTACCACGAGTAAGTGAGTTATTTCTTCATGGAATAGGCTCGGAGAAGAAGGTGAGCCTTCGTGGCATTGGGGAATCCTTGGTGGATCTCACACCTCTCCAACGTGAGTAGCTCCCTTCCCAAAGGGAGTGAACACATGAATACATCTTCGTCTCCACGTGCTTCGGTTATTCCTTAACCGAATCTCTTACTTGTGTTGTTCACTTTGTGATAGCCTTCGTGCTTGAAGTATCTTGTATCAGCATCTAGGTTACCTCACCTAGTTTTCATTTAGGCACACTTCTATTTTGTAAATCCTAAAATATTACAAAGAAATTTGTAAAAACCTATTCACCTCCTCTAGGTTAACCATCTTACCATTTCACTACTAGGACATTATTCTGAATTCAGTTTGTGATGGTCCACAAGTGAGAGATAACATACCTTGCATCTTGCATGTTGAACCTTTCAAGTACCTTCTCAAAGTATATTTCCTGTGAGAGCCAAAGTTGTTGGGCAACGCGCAGAGCTAGGCCAAAAACAAAACCTTTTCCGCTCCAGCGAGACTCCGGTGAGACACTCCAAGATTCGGCAAAGGTCAAAGTCAATAGTTCGTACCTCTCAACGTGTGGTTGCGGAAGATGAGGAAGCGCATCGTGGTGGTGTCGTACGTTCCCCTTCGTCTTGTCCGGTTTCGGCAAACAACTTGATACTAGGACCTCCAAGTCACCGGCTTTGGTACTCCTCCTCCTTCCGCCTCCGACTCTGTCGGCCAACACCTACGAGCACCGCAGGTGCAGTGCCTCTGATGTCTCACACATGTACAAGGTGGAATAGTAGCAAGTGAGATGCTAGCCTCGGTCTTGCCACCACAAGACAGGAAGGTGGGAATGGCCAAGTCTAGCAAAACCCTATGGTCGAAGCACTTGATGTTCTGTGCGTCGCCGCCCACCTTCCTTTAGGGCATCTCCACTAGGTCAACCCAAACACGTGACCAAAATGGTCCATTATGTCCGTTTGGGTCAGCCCACGGTCACTTTGGGGTAGCAGTTTAGCTTTTTTCGGCCGACCGCGCCTAGTGGCGCGACCCAAATGTTCGTGCCTAGCCATGGGCCACGTTGTTTTTTCAAATTCAAATCAACACAATTTGCATGAAAAATAAACTAGCAAAGTTCATACGAAATATATTAAATTCAAAAACATAAGAAAGGAAAAAACTGGCCCCTAGACCTAGCTACTAATGATCTACCTGCCGCCGCCCCGTCCGTCTATGGTTCGAGGTCGATGTACTCCGGCAGCGTCCAGAGGTGTGGCAGCGGCAGAACCGGAGCCAATGCCGACACGGGAGGTGCCGGGTGATCAATGAACTGGCCTGGCCATGTCGGCCACGCGTCTATTTCCGCCAGCACGGGTGGAGCGTACCACCCCGGCGTGGGTGGGGTAGACCACTCCGATGCGGGTGGAGCAGCCCACCCCCACAGCTGTTGCGGTGGGGGTGGTGGCAGTGGAAGCGGTTGCCCGGCGTTGACCTACGCCACCAGGCCGGTGAGCTGGACGACCTCCTAGTAGCTATCCCACATGGCCTTCTCCTCCCTCGCGATGGCCACGATGGCCTGCTCGAGGATGGCGTCCTCGTCGTAGCCCCGTGCCAGGACCTCCTGGTACTCTGGGGGCAGGTGCGCGGCGGCGGATGCGGAGGACGACCCCTCCGCCTCCTTCGCCTCCTCCTCCTTCTCCTTGACGATGATGTCTTCGTCGTCGTTGCTGCCACTGAGGTCGTCATCGGAGTGGTTGACTATGTTGTCGAAGGCGGCCTCGATGGCGGGGAGGTCACGGGATCCCCACGGGTCGAACTCGCCACGGTAGGTGCTGAGGGAGTGAGCCATGTGCTCTCAATCCAGGAACTCCCGCCAGAATGTCGGGTTGTGGTACGTGTGTTCTTACTAGAAGGCCGGTGGGAGCTTGCGGATGCGGCGGGCCATATCTGCCTCCGGCGCCTTATCGTCCTTCAGCGAGGGTGGCACCAACACCCGCGCCTAGTTGAGGTGCCAGCCCATGGGGAGGGAGACATCATGGTGGGTGATGCCTCTCCCTCCCTCCACTGTCGCTCGCACTCCGCCATGTCAAAGTAGCGGTGGTCACGCTCTACCTCCTCCTAGCGCGTGGCGAGGACGCCGACAAAGTCCTGCTCCCGGGGCGGTGGTGGCAGGACCTCCCCACGGAAGGCCGGCATACCACTCCCATGACGGTGCCAGCTGATGACCCACAAGTATAGGGGGTGTATCACAGTATTTTCGATAAGTAAGAGTGTCGAACCCAACGAGGAGCAAAAGGTGCTGGCTAGTGGTATGGATCAGGAATTCTCTGCAAATACTTAGCAAATAGATTTTTAGGGGTTTTCGATAAAGCAAGTAAACAAAGTACGAGTAAATGAAAGACAGTAAGAATGAATGCAGCAAGTGGCCCAATCCTCTATGCAGCAAAGGACAAGCCGGTTGTATTTCTATAGATGACCAAACGTTCTCGAGGACTCATGGGAAGACTATCAAGTGCTTTTGCTTCATATAGTCGATTAATCTTCTCTAGCTTGCTAAGTGTTGTGTGGGTGAACCTGTACCGCCCCATCCAAGACTAAATACATACTTGTGATTATACCCCTTGCAAACATCCGTAAGTACAAGAAAGTAATTAAGGTAAAACCTAACCACAGCTTTAAACTCTAAGACCCTTGCGTCCCTTGTGCAATGGTTTTCTAACGAGGGTTCAGGTTTCTGTCACTCCGGCAACCCCTACGATTAGTAGCCAAATACACAATGCATTCCCCTAGGCCCATATAGGTGAAGTGAACAACAAGACTTCTCCCATGTCCTCAAGAACAAAACAAACTACTCACAAGACATCATATGGATCATGATCAGAGATGGAATAATGATGTATAACAATCTGAACATAAACAATAATTCAATGGTTCACTCAATAGCATTAACTACAAATAGTAATCAACACCGGGAAAGTTTCCCCTATGAACTATGCAAGATTCAACTCAATTGTTACAGCAATATGGAGATGGTGATGATGGTGGTGATGATGATGATGATGATGATGATCCCGATGAAGTCCAGCTTGATGGTGGTGTTGATGGCGACGATCTTCTCTCTCCGGGAAGGAATTCC
This sequence comes from Avena eriantha, assembly GCA_910589775.1. Lineage (NCBI taxonomy): Eukaryota > Viridiplantae > Streptophyta > Magnoliopsida > Poales > Poaceae > Avena > Avena eriantha. Next base: position 203,699,186 of record OU342741.1, on the reverse strand, counting down.
CCCGGCAGAAATCTGTCTGCTGGATTTCTCTCTTGGTGTTTTCTGCCCCGCAGAGGCGGCAGAATCTTTCTGTGGTCGCTCTCCGAGTCTTAGGGTTTCGTGGGGATGATATACGCCAGAGGAGAGAGGCTAGAGTGGGCCAGGGCGGCCACGCCACTCCCAGGCGCGGCCTAGGCCTGCCCGCGCCATGGGGTGGTGTGGGCCCCCTGTGGCCCACCTCCACTCCATCTTCTGGCATCCTGAGTCTTTTGGAAAAATAGAATTTTGCATATATTTCCCGGATTTTCTGATCTTTGCGAATTTTGCCTCCAAACAGCACCTTTTCCATCAGAATCCTGACTGCAGCGGTCCATGCTCCAAAAGTCATCAACCATGCAAAAATAGATGAAATAACATAAGTATCACCTCTCAATACGAAATATATCAATGAATAATAGTGAATTAAGACATAGAATAGTGATGCAAAATGGACGTATCAACTCCCCCAAGCTTAGACTTCGCTTGTCCCCAAGCGAAACTGAGCTCAATAAACATGACCTCAGGTTTATGGAGTGAAGAGTCGATAAAATAATACGGACAAGAAGCATCACATTCATCAAATACATAGATCATAATAGAAGACAACTCACTATTATATAACTCAACTTGCCATGAGTAAAGGAAACACAATAAAGATACATAAAGTGAATCAGAATTGGTAATGGCAAACTTAGCTCTTGGTCGAAGAATAGTTGATAATTTGCTGGAGTTCACAAATAGCTGGTTTTTCAATGAAAGCTTTCAAAGTAGTACACATCAAGATAAGAGCAACGTGCAAAACAAGGAACATAAGAAACATGAATGCATAAATCATCATATGAATGAATGAAACACATCAACTCAAAATACTTGCTGAGATAGAAGGGAATAGGTTTACTGACTCAATTATAAAGTAAAAGAAAGGTCCTTCAAAGAGGGAAGCAGGGATTGCAAGTCTCATAAAGAGCTCCCAAAAATTATGATACTTACTACCTTTCAGCTCACATTGGCCCTGTCATAGGCATCTTTAGGTGATTAAGGTGAAACTGAGGTCCAATCTGAGTTATATGCTTGACAGACTATAAACTGAAAATCCCAAGTCCCTTAAGTACGAGGGCCGCTCCTCATGCTACTCAAATTTAGTTACCGGTAAGTTCTTGTCATCGTAAGTATGTGCGTATCATTGAGAACCGCCAACGGGGTACCCCTTGCCCGATGATACGGAAGAATCCCCATATCAAAATGACAAGGCAAGCAGACAATGAGTATCTCAGCAATCTTCTTATTTACCATGGGAAAATGTTGCTTTTTTCTCTCTTTCCTCTTTTCATAGTATCTCTTTTTTTCTTTTCTTTTTCTCAATAGCTATCTCTCTTTTTTTATAAGAAGAATGCGTCATAGATATCATTATGGTTACACTGCAGGTTTCCACCATGTCAGCATGGATTAGACCAGCGGCCCGGCGTTTCTCTAACACACATACATAACTCCATGGACTTACAAGGTCCCCTTTTATTTCACACTGACGACATCCGCAAACAAAAGAGCAAGGTATCAACTGGGTATATATTTACAAGTGTTGAAAGCGTTCCCCGTGATAGCACGGTTCTGCTAATCCCCAGCCTATAATTTGCAACATATAACTTTCATGGAGAGTTCACAATGGTTCAGGTTTATTAAGTGCGGAAAATAAAGTGTGCCATCAAGTTCGTGAGAGCTTTAATCACTATTTTTTTAACATAACAAGTTTAATTTGGGAGGTAGACAAAACAAGAATTTACTTGGAATAGCAATAATGCTACTAGGTAGGCATGGTGGACACAAATGGCAAAGGTTTTGGTTTAAAGGAGGTGGATGCACGAGAAGAATACCCTCTCAGTATAGGTTTTTGGCTAGCAAGGCTAGGTAGCAAGTACAAGAGTTGAAGGAAACAACCAAACATACAAATGATAAAGACAAACATGCAATCTTCCTTGGAAGCACAAAAGATCTTAACTAGAGAATACTAGACTTATGAGCAAATCAAGAAAGAAAGTTGATGAAATTATTTTTCTCTAGAGTACTTCTATCTTTTTCTTTTCAACTCTCAAAAAGGTGTTGCTACTGACCGAGCCAGGTTTGCCAAAACCAACTAAATTAACTCAATGATCCCAAAGTGCTACCAATACTAACAACAGGATCAATCATATAACCACGAATTGAAAACTAACATAAGCTATGCAAAAGAGTGAATGATAGAACTTCTCATTAATATTCCATAACGGAAACTCACACCAAGGGATACATATCTAACGAGAGAGGGGCCACTTCCATAATGCAAACCATACTACAAAATAACTCCTCTATTCATGATATGACTCTACTAATAAGGTAAAAAGATAGAAGATAGTGATATGATACCGTGACACTCCCCCAAGCTTGGAACAAACCAAGGGGATGCCAAACCTGATGGCGAATTACTCCTTTGGTGGTGGTGTCTTCTCATCTTCGTCCGTCTTCCAGGGTAAAGGCTTCCCATCAACAAAGGACATCGTGTTTTCCAACATCCTGAAACTTGTAGCAGCACTTATGCGTTTAAATCTAGCCTCATACTCACAGTTTTGATTTTGAACGTCATAGAACTATGCTTGCAGTTCGTTGGTTGTTTGGCGGAGTGAGAGGACTTCGTCTTTGAGTTCAGCAGTCTCCTTTTGGTGCTCGGTGATGAGTTCGGAGCAAATCTTATGGATGATATCCACTTCGCGCTCCGCCATCTTCCTGTACCTAAAGACTTCTTGCTCCAGTGCTTCCATCCTGTCCTCCATACTTCCTTCACCTTTAGGGCCTTGAACCTCTTTAGTCCGGACCTCCCCACCTTCGAGCAACAACTCCTTGGGATGAATCTTCAATTCTCTCATGTATGGGTTGACGATATCTTCTAAGGAATCCCCCTTGGATGATCCAGAGGAAGACATTGTGGCTCCAAATCTGGGATTCTACCTGGCAGAAACAGATTGAAACAAAAACACGACGAAAACACGATATATGAACCTCGGAAGATCCGGGGGGTTATATATTACGGAGTTTCACATCAAAAGGAAGGTACTGGGAGAAAACGAGTCGGAGGCGGAGTCTTGGGTGGCCTCAGCACCTAGTGGCGCGGCCAGGGGTGGACCCGTGCCATGGGTGGTGTGGGCCACCCTGGCTCCATTTCCGTCCCTTCTTCGCTTCGTAGCTTTCCTTATTGACTAAAAACTGCAAAAATATAGTTGGATTGTATTTTCGTGAAACTTTTCTTACCAGAACTGTTACTTAGTTGGAAACAGACTCTGCAGGTCTCTGGATTTGGTCCTCAATGAATTTATCTGGAGTTATAACTTGAAAGGCATCAACATCTTCATTGTAAGAATCTCCAGCAATATAGTGTTTGAGTCGCTGTCCATTCACTACTTGTGTAGTATTATCTTTTAGAGAAGAAATTTTTATTGCTCCTGAACGATATACTTCTTCAATGATGAAAGGTCCTTCCCATTTTGATAGTAGCTTACCTGCAAAAAATCTGAGACGAGACCTATACAATAGAACTTTCTCACCAACATGAAATTCTCTCTTAAGTATTCGCTTGTCATGCCATCTTTTAACTTTTTCCTTAAAGAGCCTAGCATTCTCATAGGCTTCACTCCTCCATTCATCTAAAGAACTTAAGTCAAATAATCTTTTCTCACCAGCGAGCTTACAATCTCTATTTAGTTCTTTCACTGCCCAGTAAGCTTTGTGTTCTAATTCTAAGGGTAGGTGGCAAGATTTCCCATAAACCATTTTGTAAGGAGACATTCCCATAGGATTTTTGTAAGCAGTTCTATAAGCCCATAAAGCATCATTCAACTTTTTAGCCCAGTTTTTTCTAGACCTATTAATAGTCTTTTGCAAGATAGATTTAATTTCTCTATTTGATAACTCTACTTGCCCGCTAGTTTGGGGGTGATAAGCTGAAGCAATTATATGATTTACATCATACTTAGCGAGGGTCTTCCTAAAACCGCCATGAATGAAATGAGAACCCCCATCAGTCATGAGATACCTAGGCACTCCAAACCTAGGAAATATAACATCTTTAAGCATTTTTAAAGAAGTTTCCCCGCCAGCACTTTTTGTAGGAATAGCTTCTACCCACTTAGTAACATAATCTACGGCAACAAGAATATGAGTATAGCCTTTCGAAGGAGGGAAAGGACCCATAAAGTCAAATCCCCAACAATCAAAAGGTTCAATAACTAGAGAGTAATTCATAGGCATTTCATTGCATCTAGAAATATTACCAACACGCTGACATTCATCACAAGATAAAACAAATTTTCTTGCATCCTTAAAAAGGGTAGGCCAGTAACCTGATTGTAGTACCTTTTGTGCAGTTCTATCTCCTGCATGATGTCCTCCATAGGCGCTCCCATGACATTTATGCAATATTTCTTTTTGTTCATACTCTGGAACACATCTTCGCATAATACCATCAACCCCTTCTTTGTATAAGTGTGGGTCATCCCAAAAATAATGCCTCAAATCATAAAAGAACTTTCTTCTTTGCTGAGCTGAAAAACTTGGAGGCAAATACTTGGAAACAATAAAGTTAGCATAATCAGCATACCAAGGGCTTCCTCGCGAGCTCACCCCTACTGCGGCTAACTGTTCATTTGGGAAACTATCATTGTTTTCCAAACGAGATAAATTATCAGCTACAGGGTTTTCAGCACCCTTCATGTCTACTATGTGTAGATCAAACTCTTGTAAGAGCAATACCCATCTAATAAGTCTAGGCTTAGCGTCCTTCTTTGTCATAAGATATTTAATAGCAGCATGATCAGTATGAATGGTTACTTTTGAGTCCACAATATAGGGCCTAAACTTATCACAAGCAAAAACAACAGCTAGGAATTCCTTTTCAGTAGTGGCATAATTCCTTTGAGCAGCATCCAGAGTCTTACTAGCATAATGAGTAACGTTTAACTTTTTATCAATACGTTGCCCAAGGACAGCCCCTACAGCAAAATCACTAGCATCACACATTATTTCAAAGGGTAAACTCCAATCAGGTGGTTGAACAATAGGGGACGTAGTTAAAGCCTTCTTAAGAGTTTCAAAAGCCTCCCTACAATCATCATAAAAAACAAAAGGTACATCTTTTTGAAGAAGATTAGTGAGAGGTTTTGATATCCTAGAGAAGTCTTTAATAAACCTCCTATAGAAACCAGCATGACCAAGGATACTACGAATACCTTTGATGTCTCTTGGACATGGCATCTTCTCAATTGCTTCAACCTTAGCTCTATCAACTTCTATGCCTCTCTCAGAAACTTTATGCCCAAGAACAATCCCTTCATTGACCATGAAGTGACATTTCTCCCAATTAAGAACAAGATTAGTTTCTTCACATCTCTGCAAAACTTTATCAAGGTTGTGCAGACAATTATCAAAAGAAGTTCCATAGACAGAAAAGTCATCCATGAACACTTCTACAATCTCCTCACAAAAACCATGAAAGATAGCAGACACGCACCTTCGAAAAGTAGCAGGAGCATTACATAGACCAAAAGGCATACGTCTATAAGCATAAGTTCCATAAGGGCAAGTAAAAGTAGTTTTTTCTTGATCTTGTTGTTTAACAGCAATTTGAGAGAAACCAGAATAACCATCAAGAAAACAAAATGGGTCTTTTTAGACAACCTTTCCAACATTTGTTCAATAAAAGGAAGCGGGTAGTGATCTTTCTTAGTAACTTTATTGACTTTCCTAAAATCAATGCACATCCTATAGCCTACCACTATTCTTTGAGGAATAAGCTCATCATTATCATTAGGGACAACGGTAATACCTCCCTTTTTAGGAACACAATGAACATGACTAACCCATTCACTATCAGCAATAGGGTAAATAATACCAGCATCACGGAGTTTCGATACCTCATTCCTTACCACTTCCTTCATCCTAGGATTTAAACGTCGTTGGTGCTCCACTACAGGCTTCGCATCTGGTTCTATGCTGATAGAGTGCTGACATATAGTAGGTGAAATCCCTTTTAAATCCTCCAGAGTATAGCCCATAGCTCCTCGATATTTCCTCAAAACTTCCAATAACCTTTCTTCTTCCTTCCCTGAAAGTTTAGCACTAACAATAACATGATATATCTTTTTATCATCAATATAAGCATATTTAAGATCATTAGGGAGAGGTTTTAGATCGAAAACAGGATCCTTTTTAGGTGGCATCGTGGTACCCAAGTCTTCTATAGGCAAGTCGTGCTTAAGCATCATAGGTTGATCACGGAGAATCCTGTCAATCTCATTCCTTTCTTCCATGAAGATTTCACTTTCATGATCTTCCATAAATTGCTGCAAGGCATTGTTAGGAGTAAGAGAAATAGAAGCAAGTTGTTCAACCCTAAAATCTTCACTCTGGGTTTCCTTTTCGCAAGGTTCTTTAGCAAATTTCGAAAAATTAAACTCATAACATTCCCCATCAAACTTAGTCAAGATTTTCTCCCTCTTGCAATCAATAATAGCTCCACAAGTACTCAAGAAAGGTCTACCAAAAATGATAGGGTAGGTTTTACTAGCAGCGGAACCAAGTAGTAGAAAATCAGCAGGGTACTTAATCTTACCACAAAGAACTTCCACATCTCGTACAATACCAATTGGAGAGATGGTCTCTCTATTAGCAAGGTGAATAACCACATCAATCTCTTCCAACTCGCAAGGACTGATTTCATGCATAATTTCTCTGTAAAGCTCATAAGGAATAGCACTAGAACTTGCACCAATATCACATAAATCATAATAGCAATGATCACCAATTCTAACAGAAAGCACAAGAACACTAGCCTTTTTAGTTCTATTGGGATGTGAAACAATATTAGAAGCATCCTCACAAAAGACTATGTGCCCATCTTCTACGCTTTTAGTGACAAGGTCTTTCACAATTGCTACCACAGGTTTAATGTTTATTTGTTCGTCAGGTTTTACAGTTCTTTTTTCACTTTTGGTGATTACATTAGTTATCATAGGATGGTCCTTTACCTTTTCAGGGAAGGGAATCTTCTCGATATAAGGTTCAGGTAAGATGGGATCAATAATGCAATAATCAGCACTTCTAATAGGAGCATAGTCAACAATATCTTTGTAAGGTGCATGGTATTTGTTCCATCTCCTTTTTGGAATTTCGATATAGGAGGCAAAAGCACTAAAACAATTCGTAATAACTTGCAAATCAAGACCATAAATATGACTAATATTTTGAAAGTCATCAGTTCCCATAAAAGATTCAATGCATTCATAATCATAATTTATACCTGACTTTCTACCTTTGTCATTCTCCCAAGCTTCAGCATTGTCTTGAATACGGTCCAGAAGATCCCATTTAACTTCTTCTTCCATGCGAGTGAATGATCCAGCACAAGAAGCATCCAATAAATCCTTGTCATGAAGAGAAAGCCTTGCATAAAAGTTATTGATAATAATATTGTTGGGGAGCTCATGAATGGGACATTTGAGCATTAGTAACTTCAATCTCCCCCAGGCTTGGGCTGTACTCTATCCATCAAGAGGCCAAAAGTTGTATATTTGATTCCAATCTTTATGAATCTCACTAGGAGGATAAACTTTGAATAAAAGAGAGGCACTATTTCCTCCCATTCCAGAGCTTGACCATTCTTCGGCAGCTTATACCATTCCTTAGCTCTTCCTTTCAGTGATAATGAGAATAACTTCTTCTTAACTTGATCTGTAGTAATACCTGCACACTTGAACAACCCGCATAATTCGTGTATAAAGAGTAAATGATCACCGGGATGGACAGTTCCATCCCCAACATAGTAGTTATCCATAACACGATCAATAATTCTTGTAGGTATTTTGAAAACATCTTTCTCAGCAGGTGGTGGCTTATCTACTACCTTAGCAGTGGTAGTAGCATTACCAAATAAGAAACTCAGCGAATTATCCATAACGAAAATAAAGCAACTAGCAGAAGTAAACAATACTCATAGTAGAAGTTTCCTTTACCAGTTCCACTCTCCAATAGCGCTTCACTCCCCGGCAACGGCGCCAGAAAATAGTCTTGATGACCCACAAGTATAGGGGGTGTATCGCAGTATTTACAATAAGTAAGAGTGTCGAACCCAACGAGGAGCAGAAGGTGTTGGCTAGTGGTATGGATCAGGAATTCTCTGCAAATACTTAGCAAACGGATTTTTAGGGGTTTTCGATAAAGCAAGTAAACAAAGTACGAGTAAATAAAAGACAGTAAGAATGAATGCAGCAAGTGGCCCAATCCTTTATGCAGCAAAGGACAAGCCAGTTGTATCTCTATAGATGACCAAACGTTCTCGAGGACTCATGGGAAGACTGTCAAGTGCTTTCGCTTCATATAGTCGATTAATCTTCTCTAGCTTGCTAAGTGTTGTGTGGGTGACCCTGTGCTAATGTACCGCCCCATCCAAGACTAAATACATACTTGTGATTATACCCCTTGCAAACATCCGTAAGTATAATAAAGTAATTAAGGTAAAACCTAACCACAGCTTTAAACTCTAAGAACCTTACGTCCCTTGTGCAATGGTTTCCTAACGGGGGTTCAGGTTTCTGTCACTCCGGCAACCCCTACGATTAGTAGCCAAATACACAATGCATTCCCCTAGGCCCATATAGGTGAAGTGTCATGTAGTCGACGTTCACATGACACCACTAGAAGAAGTACACCACAACTTAAATAACAATCTATTGAATCTTTCTCAACGCAATTCCACTACTAACAACAAGACTTCTCCCATGTCCTCAAGAACAAAACGAACTACTCACAAGACATCATATGGATCATGATCAGAGATGGAATAATGATGTATAACAATTTGAACATAAACAATAATTCAATGGTTCACTCAATAGCATCAACTACAAAGAGTAATCAACACCGAGGAAGTTTCCCCTATGAACTATGCAAGATTCAACTCAATTGTTACAGCAATATGGAGATGGTGATGAGGGTGCTGATGGTGATGATGGTGGTGATGATGATGATGATCCCGATGAAGTCCAGCTTGATGGTGGTGTTGATGGCGACGATCTTCCCTCTCCGGGAAGGAATTCCCCTGGCAGAAATCTGTTTGCCGGAGAGATCTTTCTCTCTCGGTGTTTTCCGCCCCGTAGAGGCGGTAGAATCTTTCTATGGTCGCTCTCCGAGTCTTAGGGTTTCTTGGGGATGATATACGCCAGAGGAGAGAGGCTGGAGTGGGCTAGGGCGGCCACACCACTCCCAGGCGCGGCCTAGGCCTGCCCGCGCCATGGGGTGGTGTGGGCCCCCTATGGCCCACCTCCACTCCATCTTCTGGCATCCTGAGTCTTCTGGAAAAATAGAAATTTCCATATATTTTCCCGGATTTTCTGATCTTCGCGAATTTTGCCTCCAAACAGCACCCTTTCCATCAGAATCCTGATTGCAGCGGTCCATGCTCCAAAAGTCATCAACCATGCAAAAATAGATGAAATAACATAAGTATCACCTCTCAATACGAAATATATCAATGAATAATAGTGAATTAAGACATAGAATAGTGATGCAAAATGGACGTATCACCAGCCACCCGAGCTAGATCTGCCGGCTTCATGGTCATTCTTCACCTTCTTGAACCACCCCGGCTTCTTCATAGTGGCGGTGGTGATGGTTGTGGCGGTGGCTGCGGCGGCTAGTTGCTCAGTGGCTACGGCGGTGGCGAGAGGAGGGAGGTGTGCGACACCGACGGCTGTAGTGGGGCAACTTAAGTAGACCCGGCCCATGGGAGCGCGTGCAGGTTCTTGCGCCTTCGCCATGAATGCCGACACGGGAAATTAGGCGATGCCTCGTCCTGTCGTCATTGATGACGAAGGCTGCGGCGATGACCCAACATACCACTTCATGATGTAGTACACTATAGTCGTTGACATAACACCAATGAACACCGTTCACCAGTATTACATCCCTCATACTGGCACAACAGAAACATCGTGGGTCCACAACATGACTTTATATTACATATAACACATTACAGAAGATCCAAAGAACTTCCTCGATATAACGAGGATTATAATTTACAAAAGAGAACTAGAAATAGCAACTCGAAGTCGATTCTAGAAATACTACTACTATATAACTATGGCTTGTGATTGCTATTATAGGAATGCTCTACAGAAGTAGGTTCTGGTTTCTAACATTACTTATATGCTATGCTTCAGCTTGAGTTCTATGACTTTAGATGTAGACGCTGACTCCATTGATCTCCATTGGATGTCTTCAGTTCTTCAAGTAGTTCACCTCCTAAGTTTGCCATTGGGTGCTCCCGAATCTAGCAAGGGTTAAGAAGGTACGGCTGAGTACGAATGTACTCATTAAGTTCACTAAAAAGGAGTGTTTAATGCACTAACTACAACCACGAACCAAAAGGTCGTAGGTTATGCACATTTTCGTAAACATTTCTTCAAAGGTTGCTTTTATTCTGAAAGGCTATGTCTGTTAGTCTTCACAGGTTGACCAGAACTTTCATGGAGTTCCTTTCCTGCAGCGTTTGCAGCTCCTTCCCAGAACAGGGAGTAATATGTCACAGTTCTTACACTGTAGAGGTGTGCTACATTACCCATGAGAGACCTTAAGTTTTGTTGCATGGCCAAGAGTATGTCCCCGTTCAAACTTCCTTGGTTTGAGGCCCAACCTAAGATCCAAGCCAATTGCTGCCCTTGTTGGGGGGATACCCCCGGGTAGGGTAACACCGGGGTGTAAAGGCCAAGTTAGCCGTGGTACGGCACGGTCGAAGCAAGTGTTGACCGAGTCACCTCAAGGCAGGCCGAACCACGGAGTGACCTGGCCCGTGGAGCATCTCCTTAGCCGTAGCCCGACCGGCATAAAATATATGCCGGCCATGTTTGTCTATCCGTTTTGCAGGTATCTTAGTATCCGGATTAGCCACGTGCTAGCCGGACTATCATATGGCTTCCAAGAGAAGGAAGGAATCTCCTGCTGGTCAAAATATGGCTTTAATAGTTGTGGCATGAGCGAAGCAAAGCAGAGAGGAGGACCAGCGGGTCAGGGGCAACCAAGATGACGCGGGCAATGTCGGCTGACGTAGTCCGTGTCTGGTGATGCTTAAAGACGAGGATTACGTTGCGGGTTACGTCCAAAGCCCGGACGAGCCGTTAAAGAGAATAAAGAAGCATCTAGCTTTAGACGAGGAGCATATTTAGAGAATATGCTGCCACATGTGCCCTAACATTGTAACACGGGCTCCCCTATATAAGGAGCACCGGGGCCTCCATACAGAGGGATCGATCATTTTCTTTGTCTTAGATAGAACTCTAGAGCTAGTTTGTAGGGAGTAAGAGACATAGTCTCCTTCTTACCAAGAGCTTGAAGAGTACTTCTAAACACCATTGATAGAGAGAATACAAGAACTTCTGTGCGTGGAATCACCACGTTCTCCCTCCCTGGATTCCCCTAGCACACATTGACCCCATCTTTAGCCTATGCATGGCATCTGCCGTGCCACCACCACGACATTTGGGGCCCACTGTGGGGCAATCTTTGCTAGCAGGGGTGAAAATCCAGACAGGAAGCTTCTCTAGCACCGGCGAGCGCGTCGTCTTCAGCCTGGTTCAGCGCTTTGGAGCGCTGGACTACGTCAGCGAAAATGCAGGGAGCTTCAGCAGGAACCCCCTCTGGGCAACAACGTCTTCATCAAGCTTGGCGCGCATAAGATCTATGTCGGTGTGGACGACACCTGCACTCATCCGCGACACATCGTCGAGGGAGGAGAACCACCTCTCAATGTAGCCCGTGGTGTGCGTATCACTTTCCCCACCAGCAACGTTGAGGTCCTGATGACCGCGCCAGACGCGGAAGCAAACAAGGGCCCAGCGCCAGAGCCAGAAGTCACGCCGAAGCAGACCAGGTCAAGGTTTCCCCCACTAGAAAGGCCAGAGAATGTGCTCCAGCAAGCAATAGATAGCCTAGCAACGCCGATAGCACCTGTGGTAGATCCGGATCAGGCGCAAGCTGAGTTAGAAGAAACTAGGCAAAAAATGTTAGCTGGGGCAAAGAAGGTAAGAGAGCTGCAGCAATCCTTGAATATTACTTTGAGAGAATATGCAAAGGCAAATCGCATAGACGGGGTGAAGATCCGAGGTAGAAATCTGATTACTGAGATTGACAAGGAATACGAGCCTAGGCCGGGTCAGACAGTTATGATAGTAACGGGAGGGCTGGATAGGTACAATACCCCAGCAAAGAACCTCAGGGATGCAAATGCAGCCGCGCCCGAGTTAGAAGGTTTAACCGGAGAAGCCTGGTAAAGGCAACAAGAGAGGGTGAACCACTTGCTGAGAGTCGCTTGCCAGCAAAATGAAGAAATGAACAAGGTAAACCCGGTGCCACCAGGAGCGTCACACGTGGTTCATTCGGCTAGGAATAACCCGGTAAGATCCGGGGGAGCCGCATCATCTCCGGGTCACAGTCCCAGGAGAGAAGAAGTACTAAACTCCGAGAGAAGAGACAAATAGATGGTTCCCTATAATCCAGTGAGGGCCGGAAAAGGCAAAGCAGTCCAAGTTGATGAAGATCGGTATAGTACCAGCCGAGGTGTGGTTGGATGAGGTAACCGCGACCAAGGCAATGCCGGTCAGAGGAATGCTGCCAACGGAAATGCTGGACAACGAGATCATGTGGGAACGGGGCAAAATCTACCTCGACAGCAGCAGCAGGGCGCACCTCGGCAAGAAGGAAGTGCAGGACAAGCAGCACAACAACAAAATTCTTATCTGGATCAAGAAAGATACAATGATGGTTATTCATCTATGATCAACGACGGCTATCCCAGACTGGATCACCACATAATTGGGTCAAGGCTGGGAAGCAAGAACTTGCAGCCAGATGATGCAAGGCTGAAACTAGATAGAATTTATAGGTTGGAGCTAATCGAAGTACAAGGTCCACCGGGTCCGGCATGCTTTGGGCCCCGGATCATGAAGGAGCCACGAGTGCCAAACTTTCAGCTGGCCAGAGGAACCAGAACCTATGATGGTAGTACTAGGACAGAGGATTGGCTGATTGATTACGTGACGGCGGTCAAGATCGCCACCGGAAATTTGAGATGGGCAGTAAGATATGTGCCACAAATGTTGGAAGGACCAGCGAGAGTTTTGCTGAACAATTTGCCACTAGGAAGTGTTAACTGTTGGCTGGATTTTTAGGAGTTGTTCGTTAGCAACTTCTCGAGCACCTACAAGAGGCCCAACAGGCCACAAACTCTAGCGCTATGCCGGCAAAGACCGAATGAGCCAGACCGGGATTTCTTGACTCGGTGGTTCAATGTGCGTAACTCATGCAAGGGAGTAATTGAATCACAAGTTATTGCGTGGTTCACCCAAGGATGCATATATGGAAGTATGTTGTGGCAGAGGCTGCAGCGAGATATGCAACCACTTTGGCTGAGACAATCCGGATCGCAAATTCATATGCTTTGGGAGATCCAACACAACCCCGGCTAATGTCAAGCGAGGCAAACGAGGAATATTAGAACCGAGATGGCTTCGGGTCATCGAGGAGAAATTATTTTCGAGGAAAGAGAAGGGACGAGCGCCTAGATTACAGATATAACTCGTAGTAGGTGGTAGTGGTAGACCAGGACCAAACCAATGCCGGTGCCAGCCAGCACCAGAAAACCGGAGGGCAAAACTGGCAACAGAAAAACGAAGGGAAAAAGCCTTGGACCCTAGAGCAGAAAAAACAATGGCAAGAGCGGAAAGATAGACCGAGGTATACGTTCGAATCTATGTTGGATTAACCTTACAAATTCCATACGCCAAGTCCGAATAGTCCAGCAAATCATACAACCCGGCAATGTGAGTGGATGAGGAAGTTAGAGCAGGGTAGTTTGGGGAATGCTCAGGCACCTCGGAATGAAGCACCTAGGAATGAGGCACCAAGGCAACCATTACTAACAGGGGGAATGGACAACAACTGATGTTGCCACCACCTCCACCGAGGTACGAAAATCGGGAAAGGAGGGATGCAGTACATCAAGTAGACAACAACCAGCAACAAGGTCAAGGTTACCACGAGAACGAGGGACGAAACGAGTACAGGGAACATCATCAAAGTTACTGTGTATTTACCATGGAATAAAATGACCAAAAAAGCTTGCAGCGCTGGCATATGGAGGTAAACACGGTAATGCCGGCGGTAGTAAGATACATGCCCTGGGCGGATCAGGAGATTACGTGGAGTATAAAGGATCACCCAAAGATCATGCCTAGCCCTAGGACTTATGCACTGGTCCTGGATCCAACGTTCATAGGGCCGAATCTCAATGTGAGGTTCTCCAAAGTACTGATTGACAATGGCAGTATTATCAACATAATGTACAAGGATACCATGCACAAGTTGGGAATAACAGAGAACATGCTGCAAGCAACGAGGACCACCTTTCATGGCATTGTGCCAGGCATTTCCTGTGAGCCAATTGGTAAGGTCTGGGTTGATGTGTTATTCGGCACGAGAGACAATTGTTGGACTAAAAATTTGGAGTTCGAAGTGGTGAATTTGGAGAGCGCTTATTACACGTTACTCGACAGGCCCACGCTGAATAAGTTCATGGCAAGTACTCACATCAGCTACCTTAAGATGAAACTGCTCGGGCCAAGGGGTGTGATAACTGTATCAGGGGACTTCCAGTGTTCGATCGAGTGCGCCTCAGCCGGATCTAACTTAGCCGAGTCACTCGTGATAGCTCAGGAAAAAAGGAAGATACTAGAAGTGGCGGCATTGGCTCAATCCGCGTAGTAGCATATGCCGGCTCTGACCAACCCGCACGGAAGCGTGTCATTCCAAGCAACCAAGGACACAAATAAAGTGCCAATTGATGGCCAATTCCCAGAGCGCATCGTAACCATTGGTGTCGGGTTAAGCAGCAAATAGGAAAGCGAGCTCGTCAACTTCCTCCGTGAGAATCGGGATATCTTTGCTTGGTCCACTTAGGATCTGCAGGGTGTGCCGAGGGAGTTGGCCGAGAACTCATTAAACAAAAGACCCGGGGCTAAGCCGGTAAAGCAGCCTCTCCGGCGTTTCGTCGAAGATAGAAGGAAAGTCATTGGGGATGAGATAGCTAGGCTCCTAGCAGCCGGGTTTATCATGGAAGTACTCTATCCGGATTGGCTCTTTAATCTGGTGCTTGTGGAAAAGAAGAAGGTTGATCCAAACGTGGCCGTGGTATGGTGCATGTGCATTGATAACACGAACCTGAATAAGGCGTGTCCCAAAGATCCATTCCCGCTCCCTAGAATAGATCAAGTCATAGACTCAATAGCCAGATGTGAACTACTGTCATTCATTGATGCATATTCTGGTTTCCACCAGATACCCCTGAATCCAGATAATCAAATAAAGACTACATTTATTACCTCGTACGGGGCTTATTGCTATCACACTATGCCGTTTGGACTACGTAATGCAGGAGCAACGTACCAACGATGCATGCAAAAATGCTTACACGACCAAATAGGTCGGAACATGCAAGTTTATGTGGATGATGTGGTGATAAAGACTAAGGAAAGCAATACGATCCTTGATGATATCTGTCAGACATTCGTGAACTTAAGAAGGTTCTGAATGAAGCTTAACCCAGAGAAGTGCACCTTTGGCGTACCCGCTGGAAAGTTACTCAGTTTTCTAGTGTCTAGCCGAGGTATTGAAGCTAACACGACGAAAATCCGGGCCATAGAGAGAATGGAACTGCCAAAATGCCTTAACCATGTGCAAAAGTTCACTGGTTTCTTGGCATCGTTAAGCCGGTTCGTATGTCGGCTGGGAGAGAAGGCCTTACCCCTCTACCAGTTAATGAAAAAGGCAGACAAATTCACATGGATGCCACAGGCGGATGTTGTGTTTCGAGAATTGAAAAAGATGTTATCTACTGTGCCGATCCTAGCAGCACCACTACCCAAGGAGCCAATGTTGCTCTACGTAGCCGCGACCAACCGGATCGTAAGTGCAGTAATTTTAGTGGAGCGCGAGGAAGAAGCAAAGCCGGTGCAAAGGCCGGTGTATTATCTGAGCGAAGTATTATCTGCTTCAAAACAGAATTACCCTCACTATCAAAAGATGGCGTATGGCGTATATATGTCGGCCAAGAAACTCAAACACTATTTTGAGGAACATCCCATCAAAGTGATATGTGAGGCACCCATATCAGAGATTATGAGTAACAAATATGCAAGTGGCCGGATAGCAAAATGGGCAATTGAGTTAGCCCCATATGCGCCACCATTTGACAGAAGAGATGCTATAAAATCGCAAGTTGTGGCGGATTTCTTTGTGGACTGGGCTGAAATGCAATATGAGCCACCTCTGCCGGATTCCAATTATTGGCGAATGCACTTCGATGGATCGAAACTAAAAGATGGGTTGGGCGCCGGAGTAGTGCTTACCTAGCCCAAGAAAGATCAACTGAAATCTTGCCGAGTACGAAGCATTGGTACATAGTCTCAAGGTAGCGAAAGAAGTGGGGATATGTCGGATACAATGCTTTGGAGATTCGGATTTGGTGGTGCAACAGGTGTCTGGAAACTGGGATGCTTTGGACGCTAACATGGCCCTATATAGATTCCATGTTCAAAAGATAAGTGGATTTTTCGAAGGGTGTGAATGCCATCACATACCTCGGATTGAAAACGAGGCGGCAAATACGCTGTCCAAGTTAGGCTCATCCCGGTAGCCAATCCCGCCGAATGTTGCTATGGAGCACTTGAGAAAACCATCCATCACGCCATCGCCTGAATCAGACTCAATTTATATCCCGGCACTCTTCGGATCAGGAGCTGCACCAATGGAGATAGAGTGGGGAGGCACCTCAGCAAACCCGGGGACTGCTTCGGCAAACCCGGGGACTGCCTCAGCAAACCCGAGGACTGATCAGCCAGATCCGGTAGGAGTTATGTCGATAGATGCGATGGAAATTAATGAGGAACCATTTCCCGTCCGGACTATACCAGCTTGGGCCAAGCCAATTTTTGATTTCTTGAAAGAGGGAACCTTGCCGGATGATGAGATAATCTCAAGACAGATCCAGAGAAGAGCAAAGGCCTATACTATTATCAACGCTGAATTATATAAAAGGAGTGTAACAACAGTGCTGCAGCGGTGTGTTGACCTGGAAGAAGGACTCGACATACTCCGAGATATTCACCAAGGGGAATGTGGCCACCATGCCTCCTCAAGAGCGTTAGTGGCGAAAGCTTTCCGGCATGGATTTTATTGGCCAAGTGCTTTGGAGCAAGCAGAGGATTTGGTGAGAAAATGCAATGGTTGTCAGAGATACGCCATGAAAACTCATTTACCAATGTCGGAACTCAAAACTATCCCCATTACCTGGCCATTTTCTGTATGGTGCCTAGACATGGTAGGGCAATTTAAGCCGGCTAAAGGAGGAATGACCCATATCCTAGTAATGGTCGACAAGTTCACCAAGTGGATTGAAGTGAAACCAATTAGGAAATGTAACGGGGCAACAGTAGTAAGATTCCTTAAGGATATAATCCTGAGATATGGCTATCCCCATAGCGTCATAACTAATAATGGTACAAATTTCACTGAAGGAGCATTTGCGAGGTCCTGCCAAGAAAAGAAGATCCGGCTAGATGTTGCCTCAGTCGCCCATCCCGCATCGAACGGGCAAGTGGAAAGATCCAACAGACTAGTTTTGTCCGGGGATAAAACCCCGGCTCATAGAGCCGCTACAAAGATCAGCGGGGTGCTGGATAGAAGAACTACCAGTAGTACTATGGAGTTTAAGAACAACTCAGAATCGATCAACAGGCTATACGCCATTCTTTCTGGTATATGGGGCAGAAGTTGTATTACCAACCGACATAGAGCATGATTCGCCAAGGGTCACCCAATACACAGAAGCCGAAGTGCGCGAAGCCCGACAAAACGATGTTGATCTGCTGGAAGAAGCAAGAGAACTGGCCTTGTCCAGATCCGCCATATATCAGCAAAATCTTCGACGCTATCATAGCCGAAAAGTAAACCCCCGAGTCTTCCGGGAAGGTGACCTGGTACTCCGATTGATACAGCGCACTACTGGCATGCATAAGCTATCCCCTCCATGGGAAGGACCTTTCATTGTAAGCAAAGCTTTGCACAATGATTCCTACTATCTTATTAATGCACAGCCACAGGAAAAGAACAAGGCGGACAGGTCCGGAGAGGAATCTAAGCGACCGTGGAATGTAGCACTACTTTGTCCTTTTTACACCTGACAAAGAGGTGTATGTTTCCGAGTAACTCATATGTCGGTATGTATGTCGGCAATGAGCTTATTAATGAAACTTTGGCACCCTAAGTAGAGACTCGGGGACTGCCATAATAATTGTCTTTCTCGTTTTCGTATCTTTCTAAGTCAGCTAGGTTAAGTCGCTTATATCTTAGTCGGATTAGTAGTGTGTGAGCACCAAAAACCAAACTCTTTGACTTTGCTGTTGACCAACAAGAATTGGCTTCATGGCAAGCAAGAGAACAAGTTTGGAATGGCAAAGCACATGGAAAACGACTAAGGAAAAGAACTTAAGCGGGCCGACATTGGTTATTTTGACTAACCCTTTGTTTACTATACTTATCTAACACCGGATCATTTTAAGCTAATCTCAAAGTTTCAAGTATTGTTAAGTCAATTTTTTGAACCTCGGACTCGTCAGTCAAAAAACCGAATCAAGGTAGATGTGAGCCGAATCAAAAGTTGGGGGAACAAGAAAATGAAACTCGAGGACTTCACCCACGATGATCCAACATTAAAAACATAGTTCCAAACAATGAGTTGTAGCACAACCAAACCAAAGTACTTAGATACATTTCTGCCCGACATTCCGGGGATCTAACAAATATGATCAAGTGTTTTTAAGGAGCAGGGGCAACATCCGAATCATTAACCGAGGAAGGAGGCACTTTGGAATTTGGGAGAGGGGCGCTAGCCTCGGCTTCATCCTCAAGGTTGACCTCACCATCGTCCAAGTCTTCAGGCTTGTCGCCAAGTTCAGAGGCCTCACCCTCACTCCCTTCATCTTCTTCATCACCAGAAGCAACTTCATCATCGAAAATGTCGAGATAGCTCGGCCCTTCGTTCCAAGCGTGGCAGAAGGAGTACTAGATGAGTTCGTTAGCACAAGCTTTGCGGCGCGCGATGCACTCCGGATCTTCGGACCACTTAGATCTAGTGCGCATGCGGGTAAGCAACCCCAAGTCAATTCCTTCATACCACGAGAGGATGAACTACAAGGCAATGTCAGCCCCGGCTAGCGCAGCCGACTCACGCCACAGATGCAGCTGCGTATCGCACTCCACCAGTTTGGCAACAAGAGCGGCATTCCCCTTTGGAGTGGGCTCACCAGGCCATAGAGAGTTCAACATCCGCATCGCGGAAAGCATGATATCAGCGCCATAATTCTTTACCAGCTCCAGGCGAGCAACAAGGCTAACAAGCAGATCCTGTGTCGTGTAAGGGACTGACCCGGATCCAGGGCCCGTGGGAATACCATGCTGCTCGCGATACTGGGTTACAGCAGCACCGGCAAGAGTATCACCTTTTGGAAACTTGCCTGAGAATAAAGCAGAGGAAGTAATGAGCAAGCGCATTAATCTGGAAAAAAGAAAATTGTACAAGAGGAAGAAACTCACAGGAAATCTGGAAGAGGAGACGTTGAAGCTCGGCATCGACATTGGCGCTGTGGGCCTAGAGTTTCTCATATTCGGAGGTTACCGACGTAAGTTTTACATCGGCTTCCTCCAATAGATCCTTATCCTTGGAAATTTGAGTCGTCAAAAGACCTTTTTCCTCGGCGAACTCCTGGTCCGCCTTGTCCAGCTCGATTTTCTGCAGGTCTTTGAGCCTCTGGATTTCGGCATTCAGCCAAGTAATCTCTGAGTCCTGGAGCCATAGTCGAGCTATCTCATCGTCCTTCTTCTTCAGTTCAGCCTGATGCTTCCCTGTTTGTTTGAGGAAATGGGTAATCATATCAGGCATGGGTACACTGTCTTCAATAGCAACTGCAACAGTGGGTTGATCCGGCAGAGCTGGAGTATAAATATACACCAGATGAAGAAAAGAGCGCACAATAATGGAGTGAACGAGATAAGATACCTTGGATCTCAGCTAGATTCTTCCGCATGATGATATTCTCCGCTTCAACCTCGGCTGCATGGTCCGGATAAACAAATTAATACGGATCACAGAAAACTCAAACAAACGACAGTGGAAGAAGGAAAAGTCTAAGTCAAAAACATTACCCTTCTTCTGGTGCTCCTCTAGGAGCTTGCCATAACGCGCACGAATGTCTTTATAGGAGTCCAGCAAGCGATGGAACTCGGCATATCGGTGGTTAGTGATAATCTGAAATAAGCAAGGCAATGTCAAGATCAAAGGCAAAGTACAAAGTATTTTGAATTCTACAGGATCCGAGCCAAGTGGAACTTAACCCGGCTCTAGGTGTGTGGATATTCAAAGTCTACAAGATCCGGGCCAAGTGGAACTTAACCCGGCTCTACGTGTGTGGATATTCAAAGTCTACAAGATCCGGGCCAAGTGGAACTTAACCTGGCTCTCGGTGTGTGGATATTTGAAGTCTACAAGATCCAAGCCAAGTGGAACTTAACCCGGCTCTAGGTGTGTGGATATTCGTAGTCTACAAGATTCGGGCCAACTGGAACTTAACCCGACTCTAGGTGTGTGGATATTCAAAGTCTACAAGATCCGAGCCAAGTGGAACTTAACCCGGCTCTAGGTGTGTGGATATTCGAATTCTACAAGATTCGGGCCAAGTGGAACTTAACCTAGCTCTAGGTGTATGGATATTCGAAGTCTACAAGATCCGGGCCAAGTCGAACTTAACCCGGCTCTAGGTGTGTGGATCTTCGAAGTCTACAAGATCCGGTCCAAGTGGAACTTAACCCGGCTCTAGGTGTGTGGATATTCGAAGTCTACAACATCCGGGCCAAGGGGAACTTAACCCGGCTCTATGTGTGTTGATATTCGAAGTCTATAAGATTTGGGCCAAGTGGAACTTAACTCGGCTCTAGGTGTGTGGATATTTGAAGTCTACAAGATTCGGGCCAAGTGGAACTTAACCCGGCTCTAGGTGTGTAGATATTTCAAGTGTCCAAGGTCCAGGCCAAGGGAACTTAACCCGGCTCTATGTAAATATTCGAAATTGCTAAGGATAGAAGCCAAATTCTCTAGGAGTATCCGACCGAGTAACAAGTTACTCCCTCAGAGGCTCGGGGACTAGGGGTATATCTACAAGTGTTCATCTATACAAAGTACCACAGCGGAGGAAAAGAATTACCTCCATCATCCGACTAGCTAAAGAGATGGCCTTGGTGGCAGAGTTCATCTGTGCGCTGAACTCGGCTGGGCCGAACTTCTCCGGCAGATCATTTTTTGGATCGATGAATTCAGCATTGTTCTAGTTCTTCACATACTCCAAGAGCAGTGGACTGTAACTTTTGCCGCTAGGAGAGTAGTTCGCCACAAGGCCTTTGACGTGGGCCTCTCGCCTTGTAGATTGAGCTGCAGCAGGGCTGGTATGTAGAACCAGCTGCCTGCTACCCTCTGATCCGGCAGCGGGTGACCCAAAAGTGATGCCCTTAGCTGATCCGCAGCTTTCTTGAGCTTGCTGGATGAGGAAGGACGCGACGGAAGATCCGAGGCCGCTGACCCGGAAGGAACTTGAGAAGCTGGCGAAAAAATATCTGCAATAGACGACGTTGATCCAGGGGCCGCCGATGGAGCCTTCTTCTTTGGGGCCTTAGTCCATGTTGTTGCTATGGATGTTGTTGCTGCTGGTGCTGGTGCTGCTGGTGCTGATGATGTTGTTGCTGTTGCTGCTGCTGATGATGCTGGTGATCTGGTTGGTGCTGGTGCTGCCGGTGCTACTGGTCCTGAGGACACTTGAACGGGAGAGGAACTTGATTGGGGCGGTGCCGATGGAGCTGGCACCTCAACAGTTGGCAATGGGGCCGAAGAGGAACTGGGAAGATCCGGCATGGCCGTATCCAAAGCTGCCCCACCACCCACCACGCTGACATTGCTCTCCTCATGATGAGGTGAGCTCAGATTAGGCGTAGCCGCGGAGCCCTCTTGGATAGGGCTAAGTGGGCGAGTGTCGTCATCGCGAGGGGGAGAAGGGCTACTCCGGATTGGAGATGCTACGCCGGAGCCACTCTGGGAATGACCCTAGGAGCTCTGAGAAGCAGAAAAGAACCAAGTCAAAAAGAGAAAAAGAACCAATAAGAGACAAAAGCAAACATAGGAAGGAAAAAACTCGAAGGGCAAATGCAAAGAGACTTACTCATCTGAGGTTGGGGGAGCCCGAGGTTTGGGCGTCCTCCGGACCGTGCTCTTGGCGGCCGGCTTAGTCAAGGCTTTCACCCTAGACTTTTTCTGCCTTTTCTTGGGCGGCGGCGCCTCCGAAGCTGCGGCCGAGGCAGCCACACGCTTTTGGGAAGAAGAAGGGATCGGACCACCAGTGGCAAGGGGAGGAACCTCGTGGACCTGACCGACCGGGTTAGCTGAAGATTCGTACATAACTAGATGTGCATAAGAGATGAGAACCGGATCAAGTACCTCTAGGACCTCAATGTCCGAGTCATCGTCATCCAGCCAATCCCTTAGAGAAGAGGCCTTACCAGAGCCGCATTTGATGACGTCCGGAGTGGGCAAGAAGGTCTCCAGATCAGGCTCCTCCTCGTCTTCCTTGGCGTGGTCCGGTACCCACTTGCTCGCCAGAACCTCGCCATCTTCCAGCGGCTGCTAGAGGAATCGCTGAGAACAAGACAACAATTGCTAAGTTATGAAAATAATCTAACATACAGAGAAGATCCGAAAAATAGTAAAAAGTAAATTTACCTTTGGGGGAGGGTTGTCCCGGGTGAAGGGCTCGAGCCCCCATTCCCAATCTTCAAATAATTCCTTCTCCACATTGAAAATGTCCTTAACCCGGCGATAAACCGCCGAGTTATCGAGCTCAAAAGATGAAGTCCGGTGGGGGTCAAGGGGCCGCTCAAGTAGCAGATCTTGTGGGCACGCTTCTGAAGGGGGGAGACCCGACTGCTGACAAAAGTGATCATGATGTCCTCCCCCCGGAGCTTCTCCTTGAGCATATCCTTGATCCGACACTCCACCTGATTCGCCAAGGCAGTGGGTCGCTTGGGGATGCTCTCCCAAAGAGAGGTATTTAGAGGGCCGAGTTTGAAACGGAGGAGCCGGATCAGATCTTCTTTAGTGGTGTTCCGGACATAGAAGAAAGTCCGGGCCCAGCCTTTGCAAGACTCGAGCCCGGTGACCCGGGGAAATACGGAGCCTTTGCGGGGAGATATGGAGGCAGCGCCGCACTGAGTCAGGTGCTTCTCCTCCAGAGCAAGCTCCTTATCCGGAACCACATTCCTCCGGAGACCGAAGAATTTGATTTACGGTTCCTTAGATGGCTAGAGGCCGATGTATCCCTTGATGCCAGAGGCAAAAGAGGACAAAGAAGTGGTGGCATTGGCAGGGAGATGATGTGGTTGCAGTTGATACGTAGAGATGAAATCAAAAAAGAAATCTGAGGTAGGAAGGCCGAAGCCGCGCTGAAAATGAGAAAGAAAAACAACATACTCTCTAGGATTGGGAGAGAGGGAAACCTCGTCAGCAGCGAGGCGACAGGCAACACCGGCGGGGATGCGGCACGTGGCATGGAGCTAGTCCAGATCATCCTCGCAGACAAATGCGCCATCCCAGCCGCCGCGCTTGCGGCCTTCTCCTTCCTCCTCCTACTGCGCCACCACAGCTGCCTCCTCCTCGGTCATGGTGAACTCAAGATCTTCGAGAAAGAAATCGGAATAGAGATAACCAGTGGAGGGGAACCAAGAAGCGCAAGGCCCTGTGGTGAAGCTCTTGAGCGGGAACAGTGGCGCAGGTACAAGGCACTGCCTGAGCATGGTCGCGATGGCACGGGTCCAGCGAAGAACTAGCGGCGGCGGTGAGATTGCAGTGAGAGAGAAAGGAGGCTCGGAAGCGCGAAGGAAATGGGGAATTTCCCCAAAGATTGCCCCAGGCCCCCTACTTAACCGTGTAGGAGGGCGTGTAGTGGGATCCTTTGCGGTTACCACGCCGCACGCAACGGGCTTGTACACAACCGAATCAGCCAATCAGAACGTGGCCACAACAAGGAGCACAGGAGCAGAGGATCCCATGACGCGATGTAATGTTAAAGTTAACAAGGCACTGCAGTGAAGGGACGCGCGCAGCAGTTATTCCTGACATTGCGACAGTAACTGGTGCATTAAATGCGCGTAGCCCTTAAAATGAGGCGAAATGATGATTACCCTCCACGTAGGATGTGGGGAAGCATACAAGAGAAGGAACGGTAACCCGGATAAGCAGGCAAAAACCCGGCTAGCGAGGAATAACTCGGAATGAGCCAAGGGATCACTAGAGGAAGAGCTCCGGGTTACTGGATAAATTGGCCAAAGAGACAGAGATCCGGATATGGGAACCTGTCGTGGCCTTAACAACTAAAAGTTGATAAGATCGCACCAGCTTCAGGGACTAATGTTGGGGGGATACCCCGGGTAGGGTAACGCCGGGGTGTAAAGTCCGAGTTAGCCGGGGTACGGCATGGTCAAAGCAAGTGCTAACCGAGTCACCTCAAGGCAGGCCAAACCACAGAGTGACCCAACCCATGGAGCATCTCCTTAGCCGTAGCCCGGCCGCCATAAAATATATGCCGGCCATGTTTGTCTATCCATTTTGCAGGTATCTTAGTAGCCGGATTAGCCACGTGCTAGCCGGACTATCATATGGCTTCCAAAAGAAGGAAGCAATCTCCCGCTGGTCAAAAGGTGGCTTTAATAGCTGTGGCATGAGTGAAGCAAAGCAGAGAGGAGGACCAGCGGGTCAGGGGCAACCAAGATGACGCGGGCGATGTCGGCTGACGTAGTCCGTGTCTGGTGATGCTTAAAGACGAGGATTACATTGCGGGTTACGTCCAAAGCCCGGATGAGACGTTAAAGAGAATAAAGAAGCATCTAGCTTTAGACGAGGAGCATATTTGGAGAATATGCTGCCACATGTGCCCTAACATTGTAACCCGGGCTCCCCTATATAAGGAGCACCAGGGCCTCCATACAGAGGGATCGATCATTTTCTCTGTCTTAGATAGAACTCTAGAGCTAGCTTGTAGGGAGTAAGAGACATAGTCTCCTTCTTACCAAGAGCTTGAAGAGTACTTGTAAACACCATTGATAGAGAGAATACAAGAACTTCTATGTGTGGAATCACCACGTTCTCCCTCCCTGGATTCCCCTAGCACACATTGACCCCATCTTAGCCTATCCATGGCATCTGTCGTGCCACCACCACGACAGGACTTCTCCACGACCCCGCATGAAGACACGACCCCCCAGTACATGCCCCACCTCTATTAAGCCCATTTTTAGACCAGCTATAACTCTGGTAGGCACCTGAAGACTCTATAAGATGGTTGTGCCCCTGGTAAGCTCCCTAAAGGTCCGACTGTACCTCTAGACACCAAAATCTCGGGGAGCTAAGGGGTCCAATCCCATCTTGAGCCTCGAAAGGTACTCCAGCCCACGAAATGGTCATCTATCCATGTGAAAGGAAGAAGATACAGCTGACTTCCATAGAGCCATTGTAGATCTCATGGTTAACGCATGATATACGGTGCTAGAATCACTGGCAACATTGGTTATTAAGTCCTAGATGATATATTCCTGGACAATGGGATTCCAAATGCCAGGCTTAATATATTAGTTGATCACCTTGGATCAGTAACCAGTAGTTTACATCATTATCAAAAAAGTGTTTTCTGACCTTTTTGAAATGCAGGTGTTGATACCATAGTTTGCAAATACTTGATAGAAAATAATTAAAGTACATGAGCAAGTGTGAACTTGCCTTGATATAGCGAAGTATTATAGTCGAATGCCTCGACTTAACCCTGGACCTCGAGTTCTACAAAATACCATCATTTCCCGATAAGGACAATGTTTAAAGAAGCAATATGTTGTTATGCATAAGTAATGAGATGCATGTTGTAAAACCCCAAGTAATTCCCCAACATTATAGGTGAGTTGTTATGACTTAAAATAAATAGCATAGTGTTTCTTTTGAAGTGGCAAAAAGAATAACCTTTGAAGAAATTACTTATTATGTCCAGTTAAGTAATGTGTGGTGTTCTTAGATTACAATTGATGGTTATTTGGATTGCTTCATCGTCTTTAAGTTAGTGTGCTTTTGGTTGATTAAATCACAGACCAAAGTTAACTATAAAAGATAAATTGGATTAGAATGCAGTATTTATATATCGTGGTCGGGGTTAAGAACTTCTTCGATAAGATGGAAGACAGACCTGTATAGGTATTGGGTATAACTTTATGAATCTAAGGAGATTATAGAGTTAAAGATAATTATGAGATACAATGATCCCATTATAGGGTTTGTTGAACTCCTTTTAAACTTTAAAGTCGTCTTAGGTAAGGCTTGAGGTATGAGATCATTAACCACCAATATAAGTGAATGATGCTAAAGGTTAATTTGAAGTTATTAGTTATAATTTATTTAAGACTCTAAAGGAGTATTAATAATGTACACTTAGGTTTCATTATAGATCCAAATTATGGTTTTGGAATTAGTATTTAGATATAAAGGGCTTAAGGTTTCATATAGAATTGTGATTATTTCTTACTTAAGAAATGCTTTTAAAGAATTTAGAAAAATAGGTATTTTATAAAATAGATAAGGATTTATATTACTTTAAAATCTTAAACACCTTTGGAACAATATATTTAGTATTTTCTAATAAAATATAATTATTTAAGTTCTTAAAAATGGTTTTTATTTATTTTTAAGAAGTGTTCTTATTTTTATAAAAATCCACAAAGAATTAAATGTTCTTAGATATTAGTTTCAAGTTTTGTTTGTAAAAAATCTAGCTAGTATTTTTTATAAAATAGAAGATTTATTTTGGTATGCAAAATGACTTCTATTCATTTTAGGACTTCTCCTTATTTTATTAACTTTCAATTAGAGTTTTAGTGTCCTTAAGATTTATTTGTATTTTATTTAACATAAACAAGTAAGGTTATATTTTTCTTAGTTAGATATTGTTTTGTGGTCATTTTGATATATTATATATATATTTTTAAGATTTGTCTATATTTTTCTAGAGCTTAGTTAATTCCAGGGGTATATTTGTAATTAGATATTTTTATTTGGGTCTTCTTTTAAACTTGGGCTCGGCCCACTGGGCTGGCCCAGCCCGAAAGGGTTGGGTTAACCCCCCTGAGTCATACTGAGTTGGCCTTACCTGGCCTAGTACACCCACTCCCTCTCCCACTCTCCTCTCTCTCGCGATGCTCTCCTCTCTGAGACAACTCGATGCCATCGTCGTCTTTGCGCTCGATTTCGGCCGCTCCAAGCCGCCTCGACTGCCGCCGCGGTGCTACACGACGTGGGCGACGATGCCACGCCTCTCTGTCCAATTCGATTCAACTCTTGTGTCTTCTGCTGGCCGCGCCGACCCCACCCTAGTGGCTAGGGTTTGGGCTCCGTCGTGGTTTCAATGCTCTGGCGCCCCTCGTCGCTACTTTGGGGGCTGCGGTGCTGCCTTCCTCCCACTGCCGCCAACATCGTGGCTTGGCGCGGGTTGCATCGCCCCCTCTAGGGTGCTCCTCCTGCCGCCGTGCACCTCACCGTCGCCAGCCACTCCTCTGCTTCCTCTTCAATCTTCTTACGAGAACCTTAAGTAAGTTTTTGGTGCTCCTCTCTGTGCTCTAGTATGCCATGCCATGTGTGACTACTGTGACTACCCTCTACTAGGGTTCATCTCTGAACCTTGGTTGTGGCTCCCTTATAGTGATGTTCAATTAATTGTGTTACTCTCCTGGGTAATGGCATGTTAGTGGTGTAATGTCACACCCCGTTGATCAAAGCCTTCTAATCTATTCACTGTTAGTTAGCATTCGGTTGCTTATATTTAGTTACTCTATTCTCTGTTAGAGAACACTCTTGTTGATGCATGATTTGTTTAATGTGGAAGCCTAGATGATTATTGTTAGTAGCTTAACTCCTATGGAGTCATGGTGCTTACTGTTGAGCTGATGTTGCTTGGTCTGATGCTTCAGTGATGAAATAAGAGATGATTTATAATTCGATGATTCCTATTAGCTTATAGGAAGATGATTAAATGTTTAAGAGACTATGCTTGAGCTTGTACTCAAGCAAATGTGAATCTGCTGGGTATAGAGGTACTACCCTTCTAGGGATGTGCCCTGTACCCTCCAGGCTATGGTAATTGACTATCTAGTTAAAACTAGATCCCCTGCGGTCTATGAAGAACCTTGATGAACTTGAATGACGATAAGATGGATATATATATAAATGATTCCTAATCTGTGATATTAGGAAGATGATTAAGTACTCCTTTTTAAATATGCTTAGACT
This sequence comes from Avena eriantha, assembly GCA_910589775.1. Classification (NCBI taxonomy): domain Eukaryota; kingdom Viridiplantae; phylum Streptophyta; class Magnoliopsida; order Poales; family Poaceae; genus Avena; species Avena eriantha. The sequence continues at coordinate 203,670,628 of OU342741.1, read as the reverse complement.
GTGAAACTTCCATGTTTGGTTACCTAGCTAGATTAGGTCTTGTGACACCCTTTCTGAGTGGCACACAAGATCTGATCTTATTCCAGGTTCTTCCTGAACTGTATTATTGGAAAAATATAGATGGGATTTATGAGACTTGAGAAACTCCCTAGAGTTCTGTGTGATTACTATTGCCTTTAAATAGACCTATGATGCTGGTATGGGGTCTTCCTAAAGTAAAAACCACTTGTTTTTACTTGGTGCCTAACTACTCTTGTGTTTATCATGTCCTTGCATGATCAGATAATTATGATTGCATATATGAATATGCACTTGATCAAGTATCTGATTAAAGAGTATTGGGCTTTACCCTGGTAGCCTTGGGTTGGTTGCTTCTGCCTGCTCCTTTGGCCTTGGCTTGCTCCTCCTTGTGTTGCTACTCCTTTGTGACCTTGATGTCCACCTATATCCTCCCCCTCCTCAGGTCACCATCTTGGCTGGTGCTTTCCTTGGTTTGCTGTGTTGAAAAGTGACCGTTCTCGTGGTGGTTTGCAAGAACCCGTAGTGTTATTGTGTGTGCTGGTGACAAACTAGTGTTTGGCTCTCTATGAAATGACTAGCAAAGCTTGGCTTTGCATTGTGCGGCTATGACTTTAACTGCTTGCTTGCTCTCTGCTGTTGACACCTCAATGCATGTATTTAGGTGTGTGAGCAGCTTCACTGTTACTCTGGTTGTGGATGAGATCAAGTTATTTTGACTCTAAACTCCCCCACCTTTTTCTATTTCCATCCCTGGTGAAACTTGCCCCTTTTCTGCCTATGAGGTTGTACTGAGGCTAAAACTATGAAATGAACAGATACTACACTTGCTGGTTTTGTCCATTCTTTAAAAAGAATTGGCTCAATGATGTTTAGAAAACAGTGCACTTCACTGTTAACAACTGAAAGCAATCTCACACTAACCCCTCACTTTGTTTTATTCTATTTCTGTCTTATTTGTAGGTACAAGTGTTCAGGTGAAGATTAAGAAGATTTAGACTAGGCTTAGTTAGGATTAGGCTATTAGTTTTCAATTGTAATCCTTTTCTTTTCCTCTTTTGTAAGGACAATGTAATATGTGTTTATTAATAAGAAAGCTTTCATTTCCTTCAATATTGTCTCAGTAAAGTACTTTCTTCATAGTCCTTTGTATTCATTTGTTATTTGTGGAATAAAGGAAAGAAATCAGAAATAACTATTTAAGTTATACATTTTATTTTGGTATAAATTTTCTTTATTGTTTTATAGTTGTTTAATATTCAAACAATAATAAGAACTAAATCTTTTTGGAAATCAAATAAACACTATTACTTCTAATTCACTAATCTTTTGATATTATTCAAATTTTAAATATAAATTCAAATTATCCACCCAAATTCATAATATCTTCTAAGGTTCATGTCAGAATTCATAGCAAACACTCCTGAGAGCTAAACCCTAACTCAAAGTAGTGAAAGAAACTCTGATCTCCTTAGGGTTTATTTTGCGAAAAATTTACCCCAAATTTCTTATGCATGAATGCAAATGCACAAACTCTTTCCTGTAGCCCTAAATGCTAGGGCATTACAGTTGCGTTCAATTCGGTGCCGCCGTTCAGTCTGTCGCTCGCGCCTCTAAATCGGTGCCGCAGTTGCCTCTAACTCGCTACGGACGCTGGCGAGTGGGCCAGTAGCACGCGCAGGGAGGACACGCCCGTGACCCGCTCGTCTCCGGGACGACGCAATGGTCACGCAAATTAGGTGCGCCGATGGGTTGAGCCGGACGCGTCGGGGCAGGTGAGTCGTGCAGCTGGAAGACCGCGCACGCTACGTACGTCCGCGCAGACGCGTTCGGACACGCTCGGACGGGTTGGGTAGACCGGTGGAGATGCCCTTATATATGCGAGTAGGTAAGGGCACCCAACACTTGTATCCCTTGATCCTAAACTCCAACCGTAGTAGGTATTTATTACTGAATTTATAATGAAAAAGGGAAAATTTGCTACTGAACATCGTTATTTTCTAGTGTTTGCCAAAACACACCGCATAATTATGTTTTTGCTAGATACCATTACAATTTTGTGGCACATTTGCCAGAACACACCGCACGGCTAAATAGGAAAAGTTTGACACATTTTCTTTAAACCGGACCATAACATGGTCACCCCGGCTAAAGTGTCAAAACTTTCCTTTTTGGCCACGTGGTGTGTTCTGGCAAATGTGCTATAAAATTATAATGATACCTGACAAAGATATAATCAAATAGTGTGTTTTAGCAAATGACAGAAAATAACGGTGTCCTTTAGCAAATTTTTCAAAAAAGAAAGGTTCATTTGATTTTTTGTCCCAGCCGGACTGGTATACAGCTGAAATGGTACGGAGTCTTCCGGGCCGTTGATCTGCTCATGTGAACCGGTGTAGAGTCAGGGGAAACGAATGCTGAAGAGGCACACTTCAGGTCCTTGCACATCCCGCCGCCGCCCTCTCCTCGCGCCTCCCCGCCGCCACCCCGCCGACGGAGTCCTCCTCGACCAGCGCCGCCACAGATCCTCCCCTGAATTCTTCCTCGCTTTTCCCAGAAGAAGATCATTCCCAATCTCGTTCGGCCGCAGCTGTCCGCAAAGCTCGCCGACGCTCCTCCCCTGCCGACGAAATCTGAAGGTTCCCCGACATCTTCCGGCCGTTGCTCCGACCCCGACCTCGTCCGGACGCCGCTCCTCCACCCCACCCCCAGCTCGTGACCAGTTCTGCGTGGCAGGATGTTCGTTCTGAGCCAGATTGAGCACAACCTGCCAATGCCGCCAGCCTTGCTGAGTCGCCCTCTCGTCGACGCCATCAAGGCCGAGCTTGAGAGGCTCTTCCTGGATAAGGTAGGGCGAATTTGATCACGTTATCATTAGTACACGAAAAGATTTTCTTCACAGTACTGAAGACCTGTTCAACGTGCTGGTTCTACCTGTATCTTTTAATCTGTGCTTTAGGTGGTCGCAAATCTCGGGCTCTGTGTGTCTGTCTACGACATCATCGCCGTCGAAGGTGGATTCATCTTTCCAGGAGAGGGCTGCTCGACGTACAAAGTAATGTGTGCTATAGTCTTGTCATCCACTTTTTGCTTGTCAAGGAACATGGGATGTTACTACTTACTAATTATGTGTATTAATATGCTTCTTCAGTATGCTTGTAAGCTCTGTACAACTTGATTTCGTAAAAAGGGTGACTATGTTGCCATTGCATGCTCTTTAATTTGCGTAACTGAGTTGAATGCCTGAAGTTCCACTACATGTTTGATATTTTCTTGTGAACGTGTTCATGAAATTACATGGGATAGTGCTTAGGTTTTGACTGCTGAAACTTTTGGATTGATACGATAATTTGGCACTAGGTGGTTTATCTCTTAGTCATTTAAAAGTGTCTAGCAGCATTTCTGAACGAATACAGCTCAAAAAGTAGCATTTCCCTGTAGTTTGCACTTATTTAATTGATTATTGGGATGCCAAGATCTTATTTGCCTCTGTGTAAGGTATTAATGCTGATTATTTCTGTGACTCAAGTGGATAGTCTAGTCTGTTCGTACTGTGTGCTATTTGCTAGATAACCCACTACGAATAGTATGCCACACTTTTTCTTTGAATGCCCTTCTGATATTGCTGTTACTATAGACTACAAAATGTGTGTCTCGATGAAGTTCTCCTTTTATTTTGAGGCTTCATACGTTTTACATATCATTCTTAGTTTCCCCTTATTTTCTCCATTTTGGATAGGTTTCCTTTAGGTTGTTGATGTTCAGGCCCTTTACTGGGGAGGTTCTTGTTGGGAAGATCAGTGGATATGACGAGAAGGGTTTACAAGGTAACTCAGTTATTTTCTCACTACTTTTGGTTTGCACTCCGTTATAACCCCTTGCTTGAATTCATCTATGACTGTTTAAATTTCACATCTTGCACTGCGGGGAATTTCTGCATATTTTATATTATGCTGGTTCCAGTGTCTTGGCAGAATATCAAAATTCTGGGGGATCTCTACTGTGCTATTTAAATTTAATCGAGAATTCGTGTCGCAATGATAATTCAGGGCACACTTTTCTGCTTTCAATTCATTATCATTTTTTACAAAGTCGGTTGCCATACTCTAAAAAAAATGTTTGCTGGTATGCCTCTCACATTTTGGGCCTGATCTAGAGACACAAATCTGAAATGAAAATTATCAAATGCTTTAGGAGCAATACACATGCTACATTGTTTGGAGCACAGCACACATCACTTCATGTTCAGGAAAATATTAAGATTATAATTTTGTGTTGGAGAAGCTGTACACATCACATGATTGGTTTTAACTGGTATGCTGTTTTCCTTCTTCAGTTTCACTTGATTTTTTCAGCGATGTATGCATTCCGGCACACTTGATGCAGTTTGGCACAGTGAGGTAACACACTGCTCTTTGTGTTATTTTGTTGTTGCAGTACATCAACTCCTAGTATTGTTTGATGAATATTGAGTTTTTTTATTTATCACCCAGGTTATATTGAAGATTTGGTTTTAATTCATATATTAGCATTTTAATTATTCTTTTTCTGCATATGTTTAATATGTGGTTCTGCTAGTTAATTTGTTGTGAGAAACTACCCTCTTTGACTCAAACAGAGTCAGTAGCAACACAGCGGAGACACGTAAAAGAATTGTGTGCAGTGGTATATGCACACTGTTTTTTGAAGGACCACTAGTTGTTAGCTGGAGTATCATGCAAAATGATCTTTTTCCTTTTCCCTAACACATGACTCGAAAATTATTTGCTGCATAACAATCGGTTATTTATTTTCTGTCCAACTCACTTCTTCTCCATATATCCCCAGGGGGGAAGATGGTAGGTGGATGATGAAGACTGAAGACGGTGATGAACTTTATCTTGATATAGATGATGAGGTACTTTTATTCAAAGCAATTACTGTTTCCCATTGTCACTGACCACATAGACCTTATGATCATTGCAAATCTCTATGCAGATACGGTTTTTGGTATCTAGCATAAAGTATCCGCCTATACCAGTTGAGCAAAAGGAGGATGACAAGCTATTTGCTCCAATGCAGATCAATGTATGTGTTTTTATGTCTTTTTATATGCGTGCAGAATTTAGATATGTTCATGTTCATGATCGTTCTTATATGACAATATGACTAGCGATTTCTAAGCCATCTGCTCATTCTGTTCGGAAAATATCTTGTCACATCTTTAAGACTTAAGTCAGAACACTGTCATGTTTATTATTTGTTGTTACATTAGCTATTTGCTTTTGATGTGTTACCTAATGGGCTGAACAACTCTTCGGCATCCCTAACTTCATTGAACACTCATCTGTTTGTCTTTAGATTTAGTATACTTCTGGATGGTTTATTATTTAAGCTATATTCTGTTTATTGCAAGTATGTCTATAATGTACTATCCAAACAAGATCTGCAAATTTCGGCTTTGTCTGTGTTTTGATGCCCTTGTGCTATCAACTCTTAACATGTTTTGTATGCCTCAAATGGATTTTGTTTCAAAATCTTTTGAATTTTGGCCTTGATGCTTTCGTGAATAACAATAATCTTTTTGCAGGGGAGTATTAAAGGGGATGGTCTGGGCCTTCTTGCTTGGTGGGTGGCAGATGAAGAAGAGGCAGAGGAAGATATGGAAGCTGTGGCGGAGTAAGATGCAGAAGCCGAGGTGGAGGAAGAGTAATAGCTGCAAGTTTATTCTGGGAACTGCTTTGTGTAATTAGAATTTTTGCCCAGTAGCTAGCATGTTGGAAACGCTAGAGCTGTTAATCTGATGCTGCGCGCCACCCTAGAACCGATAGCAAAGATGAAAAGATTCGTACTGGATAACATGTACGCAATCCGATAATTTGTAGAACGTCATCACAGTTTACCTCTGCCAAGTTTTTGGTGTTACACCTCCAGTACTTCTCTGGGTAAAGGATCTGGAAGGGAAATCAACATTTGGTGGTTACTGACTTGGTGTGAAGTGGGCAAGATGCTGATGCTGCAGATATTTTGCACACATATGGCGTATGCGTCTCCTGAGAAAAACGACTTCAAGTGACACTTTGGGACATCCTAGTCTGAGCCTTTGACAGATGTTCGGTGGTCTTGGCGATAATTTTTCTTCGTATTTTTTCTTGTGCTGCCTGTGGTTTATAGTGCACGCCATTTGCAAAGACACGTTGGCCTCTGGTCGTCGTCAGAGAAAAAAAAACAGAAGTAGAAAATTCGAGCAAATCTTGGATCTTTCTACACCCTTCAGTTATGAGTGATCATCAGCCGTGTCTCTGGGAAGGCCATGTACGAAGACGAAGCAAATAATTTTTTGTAAAGTGGCAACTTGACACAAAAATTCTATTATTGGTATAACCATACGTGATTGGCCAATCCCGATGAACATAGACAGTGTCTAATTATCTACCTAGCATCGATTGATGCTGCAGTAACATGAGTGTTCAAAATGCGCACTCCTTTCCTTGGGCCAAAATCACAAGTATCGATCGTAAAGAAAGCATCACTTGTTTCAATTTAACTGTGGGGGCTCCACCTATACTGAGGATCTGAGGATCAGTATGTGACCCTGACGCCCTGGTATCTGAGGATCTCTCCGATGAGCTCCCCCTTGCCGGAGCCGACGTACCGGCCGACGATCTTGTTGTCCCTGATGAAGAGAAAGGTGGGCACCTCCACCACCTCCATGTCCCTCAGGAACTCCATGCAGGCGTCGTTCTCGTCGCCGTTCATGCGCGCGAACACGGCGGTGTCCGCCATGGTCCGCGACAGCTTCACCACGGTGGGGTACACCTTCACGCACGGCCCGCAGTGCTTGAGCCCGACGTCAAGCACCAGCAGCTTCCCGTCCTCGCCGCTGTTCTCCGCCATCAGCGCCTCCACGTCCGCCCGGTTGTGCAGCTGCACCACGGCGGCGTGGTTGTCGCCGTAGTACAGCACGTCGCCGGCCAGCTGGTCGGGCCCGATCCCTTCCTCCTCGTGCACCTTCTCGGTGCCCTTGTAGAAGGAGAAGTGCGGCACCTGGGTGATGCCCTCCCGCCGGCACAGCTCCCGGGTCGCCTCCGACTCGTCGCCCATCACCAGGAGGAAGTCCACGTCGCCGCATGTGCGGCTAAGCTCCACCATGCACGGGTAGATGCGGCTGCTGTTCACGCTGTGACTCGCCGCGAACTCCACCACCACCAGACGGTTCTTCGCCGCCTGCAGCGCGCTGTCCAGCTCCTCCGCGCTGTGCACCTGCACCACGCGCGCGTCCTTCCCGCCCTTGTCCTTTTCGCCGGACTCGGATGGCTTCGCCTTCTCTTTCTCCGCGCCGGACACCGCCGCGCGCACAGCCACGCGCCGCCTCTGCACCGTCGCCGGCAGGAACCTCACCTTGCTGCTGCCGCCGCTGACAGGCGTGGCGTTCAGGCTGGCTGTGGCGGTGGAGCTGGCAAGGGTGGCCAAGAAGCTCGCGGGGGAGGCCATTATTGATGCTATCTAGTCGAGCAGCTCAAGCGAGTACTCCTGTGGTCGACGGCTGCTGAGAGAGAAGAGAAGAGAGAAGCGAAGGTGGACGGAATAAAAGCCTACGGATGAGAGGGGTATTGGTCTCCAATCAAAATCCATCCACTCAAGATGCTTTCTGGCTGGTGTTTCATTCAGCTCAGATTTTTCTTTGATTAGTACAGTACAATTTTGTTGGTTTCTTGGTGAGACCACAATCCTCAATCTGATTTTTTCCCCCACCTAGTTATGTGTCATGGCCTCTACCATCAATTTACATCGAAATTTCGTGTGAATTGGTTTCTACACTAGGATGTGGTAATTTGGATATTTGGCATTTGTAAAGGGGAATATAATAGCATAGCCCGTGCAACCACTACAGGAATTTCACTATTTGCCGTGTAACAAGGAGTGCACGGTAAAGACCCAAAAAACACGGCAAAGGCTTTGCCGTGTACCGTTACACGGCAAAGACCACACGACGAAGATTGGGCCGGCAAAGGATTCTTTGTTGTGTCCTAACACGGCAAAGGCTTTGCCGTGTGCTAGGTAGTCCTACACGGTACAAAAAAATAACTTGATGCCCTACATAGTGGGTCCCATCACGCCTTTGCCGTGTGTCTCGTGGTTGCCGTGTGCTTTGTGTGTGGGTCCCACCTGTCGAATTTGCCATGCGCCGATCATTGTCATGTAGCTTTCTTCTGCCTTGGTGATTCTTTGTCGTGTATTGCGCACGGCAAAGTCTTTGTGGTGCTCTCTCTTTTGCCGTGCGCCTTGTCACTGCCGTGCCACCCTTCATTGCCGTGCGCTGTGGCATCACGTCTTTGCTGTGTGTCCTTCCACGACAAAGCATACCCAGAACCTCGCAGGTCGACAGGCCTTTTCCGTGTGCCCTGAGGCCCCCCACACGGCAAAGTGACCATTTGGTCAATAGCTCCGCCCCAGGTGCACAGGTGGCCGACACGTGGCTCCTTTGCCGTGTGCTTCCCCACGGCAAAGGCCATGTGCTTCCTTTGCCGTGTGCTTCCTCACGACAAAGCCCTGTTAATTTGTTTTTGCTGATTTTCCATTATTCTCAGCAATTCAAATACAAATAAAAGATATATATCAAAGCCAACATCAGTGGCATCACAACACCAAATGTGCATGCATATCACATAAATACATCATAGTAATGATCTATTTGCCACAAAATAGATCATAAACATGCTCCAACACCACAAATAGTTCACAAACAAAGTCATATGTCCATAATAGTCACATACAAGATCCAACACTAGAAATAAGAGCACACACAAGCTCCATGACCACAAATAGTGCATAACAAGTGCATATGTTCATAATACAAATCCACATATCAACACATCACCGGAGATAGACAAGTTTATCCTTCATGCACATCCTACAAGATTGAACGCAAACACATAAGATTCACAAGTCATTTGACATAGGATAGAACATAACAAGTAAATTTTGACAAGTCATATGGTAAGAATAATAACATGAGATTCACAAACTCCTATGTCGGGAGTGATTCTACAAGTCATATGGTAAGAATTTTCACAATTTTGACAAGTCAATGAACATAGCAAGTAAATTTGGACAAGTGATATGGCAAGAATAATGACATGAGATTCACACTAGTCCTATGTCCTATGTCAGGAGTGGTTCTATGATGTGAAATTATACTAGTCACTAGAACGAAAGTACAAACCTAGAAGAGCGAGCGATGGAGCGGGTTGTCGGGGTGTTCCCCCGTAGGAGGCATCTACATGGTCTCGTCCTGAGACGATTGTCGCCCGAACTCCACATTGTTGGATTCACCTGAGGCATGTAGCTATAAGATGGAAAATTGTGAGCCTTAGTAAATATGCACTACACATGTGGTATTTTGAGATTGGCACCTAATACACAAGACAACTTACCCATGTGTTGATGTCAAAAGGAGGTGGATCAATCGTAGGAAGATTGGTGCCACTCGGTAGAACGGTATGCAAATCAAGCATGTGCGGGCAAGGTGTATGGAATTAGGAATCGTCTTAGGTCCTATGAGCAAGAAATTACCGATAACTGGGACTCGTAGGTTGTCATCTTCTGTGTAATCCACGCCATAATCTAATTCTGTTGTGCCATCATCTGACTCTGCTACATCATTTGTTGCTGCTGCTGAGCAATGAGGGCCTGGGCCTGCTCCCTTTGTCTCCTCTCGTTCTCCAAGTCCTCCTACGTTGTGTCATTGGAAGGTCATGGATGTTGCAAATGTAAAGCATGGAATGAAGTGTGATTACTAAAGAAGAAGTGAATACCCAGATCTTGTCAATGGCTCTAGACGATGTCGTCGGGCGGGACTGTATGGAAGACGAGGAGCTCGAGTTGTCACGCCTAATCTCTCTCAAAGACCGAATGGTCTTAGGATCGACGACTCTATCACACATCCACAAGCGGCCATTCTTACAGCCTCCTCCCATACGCATGGTAACCTCGGGGTCGAATGGCCCAATTTTGGGGTTTGCGTCGGGATGTGTTGTGGCATAGAACTTCCGGTACTCCGTTATCAACACCCGGATTTTTAATCCCAGATGCCTGTTATGCCATACATCGCAATCCCAGGATTACCATTTTTGCGAGACATAACAGATTGGAAATCACAGTACATCATCCATTAAAAACCATAATAAGGTCTTACACAAATAAGGATCTCATGATCCAGTCTTAATACAATCAAGTAGCGGAATAATAAGCGTAGCGGTGGGGTTCATCTTCAGTGTCACAGGCAATGCCGGCGATGGGAGATGATCCTAGTTGTCGTAGCCGTCCTGCTGTCCTCCTTCAGGGTAGTCCTCCTCATAGTCTGGCCATAGGAATAGCCAGGGACAAAAGCCATGAGTACTCTTTAAGTACTCGCAAACTATCACTAACAAGTAAGATAATTCTAGTAGGAATGCTCAACTCTAAGTTTATTTGTAAAGTTAAGTTTGAAACCTAAGTTGAGTTCAGAAACAAAGAAAGATAAAATAAAGTTGAAAATCACCTAAGTGGGAACTTCGTTGTCATAGTCACAACTCTGTTGTGGTCAAGTCATGTCACAATTCATTTCATAAGTCATTTTGAAAACATCTGACAACAGAACAGTATGGCCACTCCAACTGTTCATAACCGCGGACGTGGCTATTCGAGTAGTTTGACACTCTGCAGAGGTGGTACACTTTCACCACAAAATTCGATACATCTATCAGGGATAACCCTGAATCATCATACTTAGTATGCAGATAATCAAACATAACCTTTCCTTTACACACTCTAGTATAAGCACCTCTCCTATGAGCTTGGCCTCCCAGCCATGACCATCTTTCATCCTGGGCACTGCATAGGTGGACAACATTGGGAGGTAGCCTCAGCTCAAACCTCTCCCGCGAGGGAAATAATGTTGGGTCCGCAGCATAGAAAACAAAAAATTTCCTACGGTGTGAACTACACGCCAAGATCTATCTACTAGGTACAAAGCAACGGGTGGACATACATCCAACGAGAACTTACCCTCGAAGACAACGAGTTTTGTTAACGAGTAGGAACTCGTGGTTGATGTAGTCATACACTTGCCGATCTCAAGATCGTGAGGAAGTCCGAGCGCCGCAACTCAGCAGCGCATCCGCACTCACACACACGTTCAAGCCACCGGACAACCTCCACCTCCTCGCTCTAGTGATCCAGCGGAAGCAGCAACTCCTTCCAGACGAAATGCCACCGGGAACATGTATCTCGCTAATCCGAGACCATGGGGGAATAATTCTAGAGGGGGAGAGAGATCCTTCACAAGGAGGTGTGTGGATGAAGGAGGGAATGGGTGGCCTTTTATAGGAGGAGGGGGGGTGCCCCCTCTCTCCATGGCCGACGCATGGGGGAGGGTGACCCCTCACCTCCCCCATTCATTTGGTGGTAACCCCTCCACATTAAAATGCCTCTTCACATTCCCTTTTAAAGTATCCACTTTAAATGCATTAAATTTCTCCAAATTTAATGCTCTCTCATTTAATAAAACTCTTTTTATTAAATTTATTCAGAATTTTGTTAATTACTTTAATTAACAAACATTCACATATAGCCCCTTGCAATATTTCAATATCACATGCAGAACCACTTTCTGCAATTTCACCCGAAACAATTTCTGGTTTCTATTGAAACAATTCCTACGCTTTGCAATTCTTTCGTCTGAAACATATGTGCTCCAAAATGGTGTTCGGTAACTCTTAAGTGTACCACCCTACGGTTCACGAATAATGCAGACATGATCCAGACCCTTCTCTGATCAATAATCAGCAGCGGGACCTGGAGATCCGTACTGAGTCCTACACATTCAACGATGACTTCTGTGATCGTGAGAACCTTTAACGCTTGTAACTAAATCCCTTTGTCTCTCGATATATTACATGTCCTAGATTCGATCATCGGTATCTCCATACCTAGTTTGATCTCGTTACCGACATGCACTCTTTTCTCGTTCCCGTGATATAACATTCTAGTGATCACATCACTTGCTTGCAAGCTATCTTAATGTGATACCACCGAGAGGTCCCAGAGTATATCTATCCGTCATCTGGATTGACAAATTCCACTCTTGATCCATGAGCCTCAACATAACACCTTCGTAGTACTGAACCCATCTTTATAGTCACCCTATTACGGTGTGACGTTTGATGCTATCAAGATACTCTTCCGGTGTTAGCAATTAACATGATCTCATGGTCTAAGGATAAAGATTACTTCGTATGATGTTATAGCAATATAAACATAATGACTTGATCGTAATGCTCTACTTCGGATGAATGTTCATCACATCATTCCACCAATGGTGTGACCTTGTTATTAACAACATCCAATGTCCATCATCAGGAAACCTTGATCATCTTGTTAATCAATAAGCTAGTCTATAAGAGAGGCATAACTAGGAACCCTTTTTGTTTATTAAACACACATGTATTGATGTTTCCGATCAATACAATTCTAGCATGTAAAATGAACATCTATCATATATAAGGAATATATAATAACAACTTTATTATTGCCTCTCAGGGCATATTTCCTTTAGTCTCCCACTTGCACTAGAGACAATAATCTAGTTCACATAGTGATAAATCTAACACCCATGGAGTTCTGGTCTTGATCATGTTTTGCCCTAGGGAGAACTTTAGTCAACGGATCTGCTACATTTAGGTCCGTGTGTACTTTACAAATCTTTATATCTCCATTCTTGACATGCTCGCGGATGGAGTGAAACCGGCGCTTAATATGCTTGGAATTCTTGAGAGACCTCGGTTCCTTTGCGTTGGCTATGGCTCCATTATTGTCACAATAGATCACCATTGGGTCCAACGCACTGGGAGCCACACCTAGTTCCGTAATGAACTCTTTCATCCAAACCGCCTTCTGCGTCGCTTCTGAAGCAGCAACATATTCCGCCTCCGTCGTTGATCCAGCCACCACAGGTTGTTTGGAACTCCTCCAACTAACTACTGCTCCGTTCAAGAGAAATACGTATCCGGATTGAGACTTAGAGTCATCCGGATCGTTGTCAAAGCTAGCATCGACATAACACTTAACGACTAGCTCTTCTTCACCTCCGTATATAAGAAACATATCCTTAGTTCTTCTCAAGTACTTGAGGATGTTCTTTACCGCTATCCAGTGTTCCGAACATGGATCAGATTGGTACCTACTAGTCAAACTAATAACATGTGCCACATCCGGTCTTGTACATAGCATGGCATACATAATAGAGCCTATGGCCGAGGCATAGAGGATCTTATCCATCATCTCTCTTTCTTCCGCCGTAGCCGGACTTTGAGTCTTACTCAATGTCTTGCCTTGCAACATAGGTAAGAACCCCTTCTTACTTTCGTCCATATTAAACTTCTTTAATATCTTATCAAGGTATGTACTCTACGATAGCCCAATTAGGCACCTTGATCTATCTCTATAGATTTTAATGCCTAATAGATATGATGCTTCACCAAGGTCTTTCATCGAAAATTTGCTGTTTAGATAACTTTTACCACTATTTAAAAGATCTATATCATTTCCAATCAATAATATGTCATGCACATATAATATCAGAAATGCCACATTGCTTCCACTCACTTTCTTGTAAATACAAGCCTCTCCATAAGTTTGGACAAATCCAAACTCTTTGATCACCTCATCAAAGCGGAGATTCCAACTCCGAGATGCTTGCTTCAGTCCATAGATGGATCGCTAAAGTTTGCATACCTTATTAGCATCCTTAGGATCGACAAAACCCTTAGCTTGTATCATATACAACTCTTCTTCAATATTACCATTGAGGAACGCAGTTTTGACATCCATCTGCCATATTTCATAATCGAAATATACAGCAATTGCTAACATAATCCTAACCGACTTAAGCATCGCTACGGGAGAGAATGTCTTATCGTAGTCAACTCCTTGAATTTGTCGAAACCCCTTTGCGACAAGTCGAGCCTTATAGATGGTCACATTACCATCAACATCAGTTTTTCTTTTGAAAAACCATTTATTCTCAACGGCCTTTCGTTCGTGAGGTAAGTCCACCAAGTTCCAAACTTGGTTCTCGTACATGGATTCCATCTCGAATTTCATGGCTTCTAGCCATTTGTTGGAATCCGGGCTCATCATCGCTTCTTCATACGTCGCAGGGTCATCCATTTCATCAACCATGAAATTCACAATAGGATTGCCGTACAGTTCAGGAGCTACACGTGTCCTGCTTGATCTGCGAGGTTCGGTAGTGTCCTCTTTCGGAGTTTCATGATCATTATCATTAGCTCTCTCTTCATCAGGTGAAGTCAACTCTAAAACAACTTCCGGTGTTGCGCCACTCGCCATTCCATGAAGAGAAGGTTCAATAACCTCTTCGAGTTCTACCTTCCGACTACTCACACCTTTCGTGAGAAACTCCTTCTCAAGAAAGGATCCATTCTTGGCAACAAAAACCTTGCCCTCGGATCTATGATAGAAGGTATACCCAATTGTTTCCTTAGGGTATCCTATGAAGACGCATTTTTCCGCTTTGGGTTCGATTTTATCCGGTTGAAGTTTCTTCACATAAACATCGCATCCCCAAACTTTAAGAAATGACAGCTTAGGTTTGTTTCCAAACCATAATTCATACGGTGTCGTTTCAACGGATTTAGATGGTGCCCGATTTAAAGTGAATGCAGCTGTTTCCAGTGCATAGCCCCAAAATGACAGTGGCAAGTCAGTAAGAGACATCATAGATCGAATCATATCCAATAAGGTACGATTACAACGTTCCGACACACCATTACGTTGTGGTGTTCCGGCAGGTGTGAGTTGTGAAACTATTCCACACTCTTTCATGTGTGTGCTAAACTTATAACTTAGATACTCTCCTCCACGGTGAGACCGTAGAAATTTGATCTTTCTATTACGATGATTTTCCACTTCATTCTGAAATTCCTTGAACTTTTCAAAAGTTTCAGACTTGTGTTTCATCAAATAGATATACCCATATCTACTCAAATCATCCGTGAAAGTAACAAAATAACGATATCCACCTCGCGTCGACACACTCATTGGTCCACACACATCAGTATGTATGATTTCTAATAGATCTGTCGCCCGTTCCATTGAACCGGAAAACGGCGTTCAAGTCATCTTGCCCATAAGGCATGTCTCACATGTATCAAATGATTCAAAATCAAGTGATTCCAAAAGTCCATCAGAATGGAGTTTCTTCATGCGTTTAACGCTAATATGACCTAGACGGCAATGCCACATATATGTAGACATATCATCATCAAGTTTAATCTTTTTAGCATTAACATTATGAATGTGTGTAATATTACTATCGAGATCCAACAGAAATAAACCGTTCAACATAGGTGCATGACCATAAAAGATATCATTCTTATAAATCGAACAACCATTGTTTTCAGATTTAAAGGAATGACCACTTTGCATCAAACACGATCCATATACAATGTTCATGCTCAGTGCAGGCACTAAATAACAATTATTTAGGTTTATAACTAATCCCGATGGCAAATGGAGAGGTAGCGTCTCGACGGCGATCACATCAACTTTTGATCCATTGCCGACCCGCATTCTGACCTCATCCCTTGCTAGTTATCGCGTGTTTCGTAGCTCCTGAACCGAGTTACATATATTAGCAACGGATCCCGTATCAAATACCCAGGTGCTACTGCGAGTACTAGTCAAGTACACATCAATAACATGTATATCACATATACCTTTGTTTGCCTTGCCGGACTTCTTGTCCGCCAAATACTTGGGGCAGTTGCGCTTCCAATGGCCAGTCTCCTTACAATAGTAGCACTCAGTGTCAGACTTAGGGCCAGCTCGGGGTTTCTTTTCAGGCGTGGCAACAGACGTGCCACCCTTCTTTCCCTTGTGCTTGCCTTTCTTGTCTTTCTTGAAACCGGTGGTCCTATTGATCATCAACACTTGATGTTCTTTCCTAATCTCCACTTCTACAGTCTTAAGCATTGACAGAAGCTCGGGAAGAGACTTCTTCATGCCCTGCATATTATAGTTCATCACGAAGCTCTTGTAGCTAGGTGGCAGAGATTGGAGAACACGATGTATGCCTAAGTCAATGGGAATCGTTATTCCAAAGGACACAAGCTTATCGGCGTACCTAGACATTTTGAGTACGTGCTCACTAACAGAGCTGTTTTCCTCCATCATGCAGCTAAAGAACTTTTCTGTAGCATTATAACTCTCTACGGTAGCATGGGTATCGAAAATCATTTTCAATTCTCCCATGGTATCAAAGGCATTGCCATTTTCGAGACACTTTCGAAGTTCTGGCTCTAGCCCATACAGTATGCCGCAATGAACTAAGTTGTGATCCTCCTGACGAGTCACATAGACATTCTTTTCCTCGTCAGGGGCATCAGGAGCTGGTGGGGGGCCTAGCGGCGCATCTAGCACATATTGCTTTTGTGCAGCAGTGAGGAGAATCCTCAAATTCATAGCCCAGTTGGTGAAGTTGCTACCATTCGCATCAAGTTTCTCTTTCTCCATGAACACATTGAAATTAAAAGCAGGTGGTGCCATCTACAACAGAATTTGTAAAGTTTATTTAGACTAACTTTATGATAGATTGAGTTCAACTAATACAAATTACTAATGAACTCCCACTCAAAAACGACATCCCTCGTGTCTTTTTGGTGATTACATGAACCAAATCCACTACACCAAGTTCGATCATCACGTGAGTTGATGTAGCTTCAAAGGCGAGCATCTATATGGGCATCATATCAACTATATGACGCATGCTTAACCTTTCGGTTTGTGTTCCGAGGCCATGTCTGTACATGCTAGGCTCGCCAAGTAAGAACCTTAGTATTCGCGTGTGTAAAACTGTCTTGCACCCATTCCTATGAAAGCGTAGATTCGAGTACACCCGATCATCACGTGATGTCTCGAAACACGATCCACAGAACGGTGCATACTTAAGGAAGAACACATTTTTATCTTGATATCTAAATGAGGGATCATCTTATAATGCTACCAAAAGCGCCAAACTAGCAGTATAAGATGCTAACATCTAATGTGTAAAGTGAGATGATATGGTCCATGCATTTGATCTCTATCACTTGCATCATGGTATGATCTCTATCATTCCTTTGTGTGTAAGGCCAAGGTCTATGGAACTTACACGTTGAGTGTGTTGTAAGAGTATCTATCATACATCTACTTACAACAATACCATATCAATACACTAGCCCAGCAACGATCTAAACTAGACGCCTCTAATTTATCAATTGCAAGTTTTACGTGGCTTAGGGCTTTCGGAGATAGAACCGTTCTCAGCTACGAACATGAACCACAATGAGGATAACTAAGTTATTAGCAACTCGTTGTAAATCAGATATTGACTATAGTAGGAGAGATAGACACCCGCCAGCCACTTATGCAAAACAAGTTGCATGTCAGTCGTGGAACCGGTCTCATGTACGATGACATGTAAGGTTGGTCCGAGCCGCTTCATCCCACTATGCCACCAATATCCAAAATACATAGAAGATGCAATAACATGATCATCATCGCCCACATATAAACATATGTGTACTACCCATGCAAAGCACCTACGCATAGAACAGGCTCTGATACCACTGTTGGGTCCGCAGCATAGAAACAAAAAAAATTCCTATGGTGTGAACTACACGCCAAGATCTATCTACTAGGTACAAAGTAACGGGTGGACATACATCCAACGAGAACTTACCCTCGAAGACAACGATTTTTGTTAACGGGTAGGAACTCATGGTTGATGTAGTCGTACACTTGCCGATCTCAAGATCGTGAGGAAGTCCGAGCGCCGCAACCCAGCAGCGTATCCGCACTCGAACACACGTTCAAGCCACCGGACAACCTCCACCTCCTCGCTCCAGCGATCCAGCGGAATCAACAACTCCTTCCAGACGAAATGCCACCAGGAACATGTATCTCGCTAATCCGAGACCATGGGGGCATAATTCTAGAGGGGGAGAGAGATCCTTCACAAGGAGGTGTGTGGATGAAGGAGGGAATGGGTGGCCTTTTATAGGAGGAGGGGGAGGGTGCCCCCTCTCTCCATGGCCGGCGCATGGGGGAGGGTGACCCCTCACCTCCCCCATTCATTTGGTGGTAACCCCTCCACATTAAAATGCCTCTTCGAATTCCCTTGTAAAGTCTCCACTTTAAATGCATTAAATTTCTCCAAATTTAATGCTCTCTCATTTAATATTATTAAATTTATTCAGAATTTTGTTAATTACTTTAATTAACAAACATTCAATATAGCCCCTTGCAATATTTCAATATCACATGCATAACCACTTTCTGCAATTTCACCCGAAACAATTTCCGGTTTCTATTGAAACAATTCCTGCGCTTTGCAATTCTTTCATCTGAAACATATGTGCTCCAAAATGGTGTCCGGTAACTCAGTGTGTCACCCTACGGTTCACGAATAATGCAGACATGATCGAGACCCTTCTCTGATCAATAATCAGCAGCGGGACCTGGAGATCCGTACTGACTCCTACACATTCAACGATGACTTCTGTGATCGTGAGAACCTTTAACGCTTGTAACTAAATCCCTTTGTCTCTTGATATATTACATGTCCTAGATTCGATCATTGGTATCTCCATACCTAGTTTGATCTCGTTACCGACATGCACTCTTTTCTCGTTCCCGTGATATAACATTCTAGTGATCACATCACTTGCTTGCAAGCTATCTTAATGTGATATCACCGAGAGGGCCCAGAGTATATCTATCCATCATCTGGATTGACAAATTCCACTCTTGATCCATGAGCCTCAACATAACACCTTCATAGTACTGAACCCATCTTTATAGTCACCCTGTTACGGTGTGACGTTTGATGTTATCAAGATACTCTTCCGGTGTTAGCAATTAACATGATCTCATGGTCTAAGGATAAAGATTACTTCGTATGATGTTATAGCAATATAAACATAATGACTTGATCGTAATGCTCTACTTCGGATGAATGTTCATCACATCATTCCACCAATGGTGTGACCTTGTTATTAACAACATCCAATGTCCATCATCAGGAAACCTTGATCATCTTGTTAATCAACAAGCTATTCTATAAGAGAGGCATAACTAGGAACCCTTTTTGTTTATTAAACACACATGTATTGATGTTTCCAATCAATACAATTCTAGCATGTAAAATGAACATCTATCATATATAAGGAATATATAATAACAACTTTATTATTGCCTCTCAGGGCATATTTCCTTCAGTCTCCCACTTGCACTAGAGACAATAATCTAGTTCACATAGTGATAAATCTAACACCCATGGAGTTCTGGTGTTGATCATGTTTTGCCCTAGGGAGAACTTTAGTCAACGGATCTGCTACATTTAGGTCCGTGTGTACTTTACAAATCTTTATATCTCCATCCTTGACATGCTCGCGGATGGAGTGAAACCGGCGCTTAATATGCTAATACTAATGGGCATATTTCTGTGCTAATATCTCCATCCTTGAAGGAATATATAATAACAACTTTATTATTGCCTCTCAGGGCATATTTCCTTCAACTAATACTAATGCATATAAACTTCCGGCTAAGCCTTACCCAATTTAGGTATTGTGGTTGTATGGTAAAATTGGAATGGCATCACATTCGAACCCAACCATCCGTTTTTATAAACGGGCTAAGGCTCATGCCTCAACATTTTCATCATCATCATAGAGCATTTGTGTTTCTCAACACATGTCAAAACATCTCAATAGAATGAGTCATCATTACAAGGTTTTCACAAGTCATTTTCACCAAGTATTCCCATCTAAAGTGATCAAGTTTTTGTTTAGCTCTAAACTACTAAGTTAAGAGTGTTCACTAAGGTAGGATACTAACTCTTAAATCTCATGCCATAGAATGACATCTAAATCTAACTAGACATGCCAAGTTTTATACTCTTTATGCTATCTATAAACAAGGTAAGGAACTTTGGTAAAGTAAAAGAAAGTAAAGCTTGTAAATAAAACTTGGAGTAGGTATAAGTCAAAAGTATAACCAAAGCATGCCTAATGCATCTTGCTTAGGTTATCTTGCTTAATTCTAGCTTGCTAACAACAGCTTGCCTTGGTGCAGTGGTTGAAATTCTCTTCCTCCTCCTCTTGGTAGAATTCCTCTTCTTCGTAAGCTTGGTCGGCACTACCGTATATAAATACATACGGAATACACAATCACCAAACAATACTTAACTAGTCTATTTAACACACTAAGGAACACATTTGATGATATAGTATCATCACAAACATCACAAGGTTTAATGAACTAGTTTCATTTATTTTATTTGACAAAAGTAATTTCTACTCATTGAAATCAACTAAGATTTAATATTCTCCAATTAAAATATGGGATCATGTGGACACATGTCATCACCACATATTCTAATATATGGTAATGTGATTTAAAGGTTGGATCACATTTTAATAAGTTTAAGTTTAATATTTAATGATTTAAAGTGACAAGAAATGCCTATATAGCATTATTTTGGTACTAGTCCAAAGTCACTGCGTGAAAACCTTAATATTATTACATATTCAGATAGGTATGGTTAAATGTGATTTTTGAGAGTTGGAATCAACTCTAAATCTATTATGGTTGATTTTATAAAAATGTTTGGATGTGAAAAAGCTTCTATCTTGTTATTTTATCTAGTAGAGATCTATACCTCTAAATGATTTAAATCCAACGGTCTTGGATAGAGATTTTAATTAGCTTTCCAAAAAAATTGGAATCACTCAATTTGGATTTGTAGAACTCTCTGAATTGATTTTCAAACTAAAGGACATAACTAAGTTTCCGCTAAAAAGAAAAAATCTAAATTTGAATCTACTGGGTCGCGCGGGAACACTAACGGGCCGGCCCAGATTTACTCCGCGGCGCTGAGGAGACTACTGATAGGGAGGTTCCGCCTATCAGTGGCTCATTAAATGTGAAGCGGTATGGGGCATTGTGGACCGTAGGATTAGAGCTAGCATCTAGGACCGGGGCTTATCGTCGACGACAGACATGTCGCCAGCGAGGTGGAACCCTAACGGCTCGGTAGGGGTGCAGTGGGGGTGTACCAAGGCTCCAGCGAGTACGGCAAGGCGGGCAAACGAACGAGGAGACGACGACGGACTCAGGCGAAGTCGCGGTAGCTCCGGGGGTGGACGAAATCGACGAGGGCGTCTCCTCCTCTGCTGCGGCTGTCTCCGGCGAAATTCTGGCGGCTGGCTGCTCGAGCGGCTCCAGCGAGAGGTGGGGAAGAATCAATGGAGAGAAGGGAGTGAGAGTGTGAAGAATTAATGCTGGGGAGGCTCCCTTATATAGGCCCGACAAGGCGGCAGAGAGGTGTGGGCAGAGCTCGTTAGTGACGACGACACAGGGGGCTATCGGTGTGGGCGCGATAGGCGGACGGTGGGTGCTTCCCTGGTGGTCAGCTAGGGCTTAATGGTGGTGCTAGGGGCGGTGGATTGCGGTCGGGAGCGTCTCACGCTCTGAGAGACAGAGGCGGTGCTCGACGTGGTTCCCGGCGACTGTGGGTCGAGCGGCGGGGTACGGGCGTGTCTGGTGGGTTGAGGTGGTCAAGGCGGAGCGACGCGCGTGGTCTATGGTCGAGGCACGGCGTGTGGCGCTCTGGCGGTGACGGCGCTCTGGCGTGCGCTGGCGTGGCACCGAGACTTAGTTCGGAGCTTGGCCTCGGTGGTCCAGTGGCTAGCAGTGGCCGTGGGATGGACCGTGGAAGGCGGTGAGGTCACGCCTCCCTTCCTGGAGTGGCGGAGAGGGGCAGGTAGTCTCCTGCGGCATGGGCACAGTTGGCCGGCGAGCATGGCGTTGGGGTGGCGTGGCACTGTTGCCCTAGGCCATTTGGTAGATCCTTGATGTCCTGGTTGGGGCTAGGGGAGACAAGTGAAGTGAACTGGGTTCAAATGGCTCGACAAAATTTGATAAAAAACAGTGATAGTTAGGCCAGTTTGATTCTGCTCACCAAGTGTTCGACACAATGGCCGCAAGAAGTCAACTTTTGAAATTTGAAATGAAATTTGGTGGAGTTGTTTGTCACATGCTTATGCATCTCTGGTTGCTTGGGATTTTTAAATGGAGTTCATTTGGATGGTTTTTGAAAAAGTGTGATCTAGATACATACACTTGGTTCCATTTTCAAATGCCATTTAAATTTAGAGTTTGAATGTTTTTGGAAGATCACAAAGTGGGCCTTGGTACATCTTAACTTGTACTAGCAAGGGGTGCAAAGATCCACAATTGTTTCTGTTTGAAATTTGAGTGCTAGGAACACCCAAAGTGTCCTAGTTGATTAAAATGGCAAAAGTGACCATTTCCGTTATTTAATTCTTTTTGATTTATTTTTCATTGTTTTTTTGGGAATGATCTAGATGATGTGGCATTCATCTTAGAGTCATTTTACAACCATTAGAACAAACAATCATGGCATTTCCAAAACAACTCCTATTTAATGCAACACACATATGCATGCTTAAATATTTTAAATGGGAAAAAGTTTTTGTTAACCCTTAATTGGGTGATTTGGATCTTGATCACTTGGATTAAATATTTGGGATGTTACAAACCTTCCCCCCTTAAACAAAATCTCGTCCCGAGATTTAAGAAAGACAACTAGGAACTAAAGAGATCTGGGAACTCAGTCCTAATGTAATCTTCTCGCTCCCAAGTGGCTTCTTGTTTGGTATGGTTGCTCCATTGAATCTTGAGAAATTTGATACTACGGGTCTTGGTGGTTCTGTAAGCTTCCTCCAAGATACGGATGGGCACTTCACGATACGCCAGATCCTTGTTGATATCAACAGCTCGGTGATCGATGTTCTTGAAAACTTCGGCCTTCTCTGGTACTTCTAGACATTTGCGAAGTAACGAGATATGGAACACATTGTGGATCGCTAATATCTCTTCTGGCAGTTCCAGTTGATACGATATTTCTCCTCGACGATTCAGAATCTTGAAGGGTCCGATATATCTAGGAGCTAACTTTCCTTTCAGACTAAAACATTACGTTCCCTTCAATGGCGAAACCTTGAGATACACAAAATCTCCGACATTGAAAGTCAGGTCTCTCCTTCTCTTGTCAGCATAACTCTTCTGTCTAGATTGGGCGGTCTTGAGGTGCTCACGGACTTTGTGAACCTTCTCTTCAGCTTCTCGGAGAATGTCGGGTCTGAAAATCTGACTCTCTCCTACTTGCGACCAATTCAAAGGGGTACGACACTTTCTTCCATATAAGAACTCAAATGGGGCCATTTGCAAACTTGCTTGATAATTGTTGTTATATGAGAATTCTGTGAAAGGCAGACAATCTTCCCATTTTGATCCGTACTCTAACACACAAGCTCTCAACATATCTTCTAGGATTTGGTTGACTCTTTCAGCCTGTCCATCGGTTTGCGGGTGATAAGTTGTGCTGAAATTCAACTTGGTTCCTAATCCTTCTTGGACTTTCTGCCAAAATCTCGAGGTAAATTGGGTTCCTCGATTCGACACTATGGTCTTGGGGGTTCCATGCAAACTGACGATTCTAGCAATGTACAACTCTACTAGCTTCAAACTCTGGTAGGTTGTCTTGACAGGTATAAAATGAGCTACCTTGGACAGTCTATCAACAATGACCCAGATAGAGTCATTTCCCCTACTAGAAGTAGGCAAACCGGTGATAAAGTCCATTCCGACGGAATCCCATTTCCATTCCTGAATCTGCAATGGTTGCAATAGTCCTGTGGGTCTCTGATGTTCCGCTTTGACTCTCTGACAGATATCACACTTGGCGATGTAGCTTCCGATTTCTCTCTTCATCTTGTGCCACCAAAATTGCTCCTTCAAGTCCTGATACATCTTCGTTCCTCCGGGGTGGATAGAATAAAGAGTATCATGAGCTTCTTGCATGATAACTTGCTTCAGCTTCGAATCTGCTGGCACACATATACGTCCTTTGTACCACATAACTCCTTCTTCGTCTTCGGTGAATCCAGGTACCTTTCCTGTACCAATACGACGTTTGATTCCGTCGATACTTGCATTTCCCTTCTAGGCTTCCTTGATTTGACTAATCAAAGTGGGTTGAAGCTCAATGCTAGCTAAAAATCCTTTGCTAACAAGCTCAGTTCTAAACTGCTCCAACTCCTCATGCAAACTTGGTTGCTTCTCCTTGATCATGGTGTTTAGCCTACATGGCAATCTGCTAAGAGCATCCACTACCACATTGGCTTTGCCGGGGTGATAGTGAATGTCAAGATCATAATCCTTGATTAACTCTATCCATCTCCTTTGCCTCATATTCAGGTCCTTCTGAGTGAAGATATACTTTAAGCTTTTGTGATCTGAGTAAATCTCACAGCGATTACCCATAAGGTAATGATGGCATGTCTTTAATGCCAAAACTATGGCTGCTAACTCAAGATCATGGGTAGGATAGTTCTGCTCATGCTGCTTCAGTTGTCGAGACAGATATGCGATGACTTTGCCTTCTTGCATCAATACACATCCGAGACCAATCTTGGATGCATCACAATACACATCAAATGGCTTCTTGATATCTGGCATGATCAATATTGGGGCTAAAATCAATCTCTTCTTGAGCTCTTGGAAACTTGCTTCACATTTGTCGGTCCATTCAAACTTCTTGTCCTTCTTCAACAATTAGGTCATGGGTCTTGCGATGCTCAAAAATCCTTCTACAAACTTGCGGTAATATCCTGCTAATCCTAGAAATGCACGGACTTGAGTTTGAGTGGTTGGGGCTTCCCATTCTTCGACATCTTTGATCTTGGCGGGATCAACAGCGACTCCTCCCGTAGACACAATATGTCCTAGGAATCCTACTTGTTTCAGCCAAAACTCACATTTGCTGAACTTGGCATACAACCGGTGCTCTCTAAGGGTTTCAAGGATGATTCTCAGATGTTGCTCATGCTCTTCTTCTGACTTGGAGTAGATAAGGATATCGTCGATAAACACAATGACAAACTTATCTAGAAAATTCATAAAGATCTTATTCATGAGATTCATGAAATAAGCGGGAGCATTGGTTAATCCAAAAGACATGACCGTATACTCGTATAATCCATAACGAGTAGTAAAGGCGTTCTTTGGAATATCCGTTGCACGAACCTTAAGTTAGTGATAACCAGTCCTAAGATTGATCTTAGAGAACACACTGGCACCAGTCAACTGATCAAATAGATCCTCTATCTTTGGCAATGGGTACTTGTTCTTGATGGTGACATCATTCAGCTTCCTGTAATCTGTGCACAAACGGTTGCCTTCATCTTTCTTGTCGACGAATAACACGGGCGATCTCCATGGCGATGCGCTTGGTTGAATCAAGCCTGTTGCCAACATAACATCCAACTTCTTCTTCATATCCACCAACTCTGAGGGGTTCATGCTATAGGGTCTCTGGGCTATGGGTCAGGTTCCGGGGATTAGTTCAATAATGAACTCAATATCCCTATCCAGGGCATACCGGGAAATTCATCTGGGAATACGTCGAGGTATTCACAGACTACTCTGACTTGGTCTATGGTGGGTAGGGCTAGACTCTTGTTGCACTTGAATTGACGGGGCAAGGTTTCAAATATATGGTCTACTGAGACTCCAGAGCTACTGGTCATGGTGATGGCTTTCTTGGCACAGTCAATCAATACCTTATGCTTTGACATCCAATCCATTCCTAGTACTACTCCAAACCTTTGGTTCCAAGTACTATTAGATTATCATAAAAATCTATCCCATGTATTCTGATAGGTACAACTTTGGAAATTTTTCTAGCTTTTGTAGTTGAACCGGGGATTTGAACTATCATGACATGCTTCAAGTTGGTTGGGTGAATCTTACTAGTGCATGCAAATTCTTCTGTGACAAATGAGTGCGATGCTCCATAATCAAACAACACTCTTGCTAAAACTAAGTTGACAGAAAACATACCCAGCACTACATCTGGCGCTTCTTGGGCTTCTTCGGCGTTCATGTGGAAGAGACGGCCGTTGCGGTTGTGAGGGTTCCCTGGGCGAATCTTCTTCCTGGTTGGACACGACGCTGCTGTTGAGCTAGGGCATTCACATTGGCAGTGGCGGCAATCTTCTTGGGAACTCATTGGAGTAGTGACCCTTCACTCCATACTCGAAACAAGTAATCTGAGACTTGTCTTTTGCAGCCACGGGCACAACATTGCTTCTAGTTCTGGGTGCAGTGTTGTTGTTGTTGTTGGACTTGGGCGGTGCATGATTGAAATTGCTTGAGTTGCCGGGGTGGTTGTGGTTTCCTCCGGACTTCACATTTCCTCCGCTACGGTTGGGGTAGCTTGGGCGAGACATTGGGGGTCGATTGTTCCGCGGGGTATTTCTGACAGACAGGTTGGGACGGTACTTCTGGTGACTGTTGGATCCATCTTGGTGCATCATCCGACGTTTGCGGTTGTCATTTGCTTTATTAATATTACCTTCCATTTGAATGGCAGAGTCAACTAGCTCTTCGAGATCCTCGAAACGGATGTTGACGAGAACTGTCTGCATCTCATCATGTAGTCTGTTCAGGAATCTTTCCTTCTTCTTGGCCTCCGTGTTGATCTCATTAGGTGCATACCTAGCGAGGGACAAGAATCTATCACGGTACTCCACTACAGTCATTCTGCCTTGCTTTAACTCTCTGAATTCATCTCTCATTCCCGTGAGTAGACCCTACGGCATGTGGGTGCGGCTGAACTTGATCTTGAAGGCTTCCCATGTCATTACTTGACCATGATTCATTGTGCGGGTGCTGTTCCACCAGGCTCTTACATCTCCTGCCAAATAGTGGGTGGCAAAAAGAACTTTCTTATTGGCATCCACTCTAGCTACTTCTAAGTTGTTCTCCATTGTTTGCAACCAATCATCAGCATCCAACGGGTCTTCAGACTTGCTAAAGATTGGGGGATTGGTATTCTAGAAGTTTTTGAGTTTAGATCCATGATGATCCTGATTTCCATGGTTCTGATTGTTGTGAGCCATCTGGGCGATCTGCTGCAGGGTGGCTAGATTTGCTTGGCGTTCTGCCCTACTAGCTTCATGGTCCGCAATGAGCATCTGCAGAATCTGCAGCATGGGGTCGTGTGATGAGCTACTCCCTCCTTGGTTTCCACGAGTCATCTAAAGATTGAGGTAGATAAGGGGGTAAGAGGGAAAGTTCTAAGGTTCATGGTTTTGTTTTCAAAGCTAAAACTTTGAGTTTGACTCAGGTTTTGCAGCTAACTTCTTTTCATTCATTCAAGCAAAGAACACGATACAAACACAGATGACAACATCAAAGGAAAAACAGATGGTTTTAAGAACCATTCTGCAAGCTAAGATACAATGGGACCGATACTCCTCACTCTATGATAGTGCTCTAGTGCATCTACTCATCATCGATGAAGTCGGAGTCATCATCGTCGATGTAGAAGTCCATGGCATCATCCTCCAGATAGTCATCATCATTCCTGAGGTACGAGTCAATATCCCCTTGGATATCTTCACCTTCCTCTTCTTCTTCTTTTGCTGCAAGCTGAGCTTCTTGCTCCTTGATGGTCTTCTCGAGGTCGGCCACCTTCTTGCGAAGACGGTCGATGGTGTGATCCTTCTTTGCGCGTTGACGGCGAAGAGACTGATGATCCTTGATAAGCAGTGAGAAAGTCTGGGCCTTCTGGGCAGCAATGACAAGGTTGTGGTTGGCGAACTCTCTAGCATTGTCCAATTCCTTCTGTCTGTCGTACAGTAGGAAGTCGAGGTTCTCCACTTGACGCTTCAACACTGGGTGACTTGGCATCTCCAGAGGTATTCCCATAGAATCACGCCTTGCATAGTGAGCAAAGCGGGTTCCTTGGATCAGGTTGACATTCTGTGCGCAAAGACGAGCGAGAGCTTCATGCATTGCCCTGGCTAATCCATCTAGCCAGTTGTTCTCTCTCATGGAGAACTGAATCCCCTCGGACATTGGTGCTTCTAACTTGCCTCGAAGATCAGCAATTACTAGCCATTGTAAATCTCCTCCTGGGGGTCCATTGAGTTGAGCTCCAAGAAATTCCAGATGAGGACGCTCCAAGTACTTAGAAAGTGAATCCAAATCCCTCTCGAAGATCAGTTGGTCTCCGTTTCCCAACTGGTAGAACTTGCTGTACTGAACTTCCATCTATAAGAATTTAGGATGAGAAAGTTAGTGAAGTGATCAAGTGTGTCAAAGTTTTATGTAGTAATGTAAGAATTTGGAGGAACATGTAATTTTTTTGAGAGAAAGAATCCCAAGGGTAAGAGAGGAAATAGTTTTCATAAATACTCACTTTGGTTTTTAAACTAAGTTTTTGTTCGGACGTCCATTCTAACTAGGGTCTCCTATGGCCAGGATGGCTCTGATACCAACTTGTCAACACCCGGATTTTTAATCCCAGATGCCTGTTATTCCATACATCGCAATCCCAGGATTACCATTTTTGCGATACATAACAGATTGGATATCACAGTACATCATCTATTACAAACCATAATAAGGTCTTACACAAATAAGGATCTCATGATCCAGTCTTAATACAATCAAGTAGCGGAATAATAAGCGTAGCGGTGGGGTCCATCTTCAGTGTCACAGGAAATGCTGACGATGGGAGATGATCCTAGTTGTCATAGCCGTCTTGTTGTACTCCTTCAGGGTAGTCCTCCTCATAGTCTAGCCATAGGAATAGCCAGGGACAAAAGCCATGAGTACTCTTTAAGTACTCGCAAACTATCACTAACAAGTAATATAGTTCTAGTAGGAATGCTCAAATCTAAGTTTATTTGTAAAGTTAAGTTTGTAACCTAAGCTGAGTTCAGAAACAAAGAAAGATAAAATAAAGTTGAAAATCACCTAAGTGGGAACTTAGTTGTCATAGTCACAACTCTGTTATGGTCAAGTCATGTCACAATTCATTTCATAAGTCATTTTGAAAACATCTGACAACGGAACAGTATGGCCACTCCAACTGTCCATAACCGCGGACATGGCTATTAGAGTAGTTTGACACTCTACAGAGGTGGTACACTTTCAACATAAAATTCGATACATCTGTCAGGGATAACCCTGAATCATCATACTTAGCATGCAGTAATCAAACATAACCTTTCCTTTACACACTCTAGTATAAGCACCTCTCCTATGAGCTTGGCCTCCTAGCCATGACCATCTATCATCCTGGGCACTGCATAGGTGGACAACATTGAGAGGTAGCCTCAGCTCAAACCTCTCCCGCGAGGGAACTAATACTAATGCATATAAACTTCCGGCTAAGCCTTACCCAATTCAGGTATTGTGGTTGTACGGTAAAATTGGAATGGTATCGCATCCGAACCCAACCATCAGTTTTTATAAACGGGCTAAGGCTCATGCCTCAACATTTTCATCATCATCATAAACCATTTGTGTTTCTCAACACATGTCAAAACATCTCAATAGAATGAGTCATCATTCCAAGGTTTTCACAAGTCATTTTCACCAAGTATTCCCATCTAAAGTGTTCACTAAGGTAGGATACTAATTCTTAAATCTCATGCCATAGAATGACATCTAAATCTAACTAGATAGGCCAAATTTTATACTCTTTATGCTATCTATAAAGAAGGTAAGGAACTTTGGTAAAGTAAAAGAAAGTAAAGCTTGTAAATAAAACTTGGAGTAGGTATAAGTCAAAAGTATAACCAAATCATGCCTAATGCATCTTGCTTAGGTTATATTGCTTAATTCTAGCTTGCTAACAACAACTTGCCTTGGTTGGTGCAGTGGTTGAAATTCTCTTCCTCCTCCTCTTGGTAGAATTCCTCCTCTTCGTAAGCTTGGTCGGCACTACCGTCTATAAATACATATGGAATACACAATCACCAAACAATACTTAACTAGTCTATTTAACACACTAAGGCACACATTTGATGATCTAGTATCATCACAAACATCACAAGGTTTAATGAACTAGTTTCATTTATTTTATTTGAGAAAAGTAATTTCTACTCATTGAAATTAACTAAGATTTAATATTCTCCAATTAAAATATGGGATCATGTGGACACATGTCATCACCACATATTCTAATATATGGGAATGTTATTTAAAGGTTGGACCACATTTTAATAAGTTTAAGTTTAATATTTAATGATTTAAAGTGACTAGAAATGCCTATATAGCATTATTTTGGTACTAGTCCAAAGTCACTGCATGAAAACCTTAATATTATTACATATTCAGATAGGTATGGTTAAATGTGTGTTTTAAGAGTTGGAATCAACTCAAAAGCTATTATGTTTGATTTTATAAAAATGTTTGAATGTGAAAAAGCTTCTGTCTTGTTATTTTATCTAGGCGAGATCTATAAGTTTAAATGATTTAAATCCAATGGGCTTGGATAGAGATTTTAATTAGATTTCAAACAAAATTTTAATCACTCAATTTGGATTTGTAGAACTCTCTGAATTGATTTTCAAACTAAGGGACAGAACTAAGTTTCAGCTAAAAAGAAAAAAAATCTAAATTTTAATCTACTGGGTCGCGCAGGAACACTAACGGGTCGGCCCAGATTCACTCTGCGGCACTGAGGACTGCTGACAGGGGGTCCCGCCTATCAGTGGCTCATTAAACGCGAAGCGGTACGGGGCATTGTGGACCGTAGGATTAGAGCTAGCATTTACGGCTGGGCTTATCATCGACGACGGACTTGTCGCTGGTAAGGTGGAACCCTAACAGCTCGGTGGGGGTGCAGTGGGGGTGTACCATGGCTCCAGCGAGTGTGGCGAGGCAGGCAAACAAACAAGGAGATGATGGCGGACTCAGGCGAAGTCGCGGAAGCTCCGGGGGTGGACGAAATCGATGGGGGCGTCTCCTCCTCTGCTGCGGCTGTCTCCGGCGAAATTCCAGCAGCTGGCTGCTCGAGCGGCTCCGGCGAGAGGCGGGGAAGGATCAGCGGAGAGAGGGGAGTGTGAGAGTGTGAAGAATTCATGATGGGGAGGCTCCCTTATATAGGCCCGACGAGGCGGCAGAGAGGTGTGGGCGGAGCTCGTCGATGACGATGGCACAGGGGGCTATCGGCGTGGGCGAGATAGGTGGACGGTGGGTGGTTCCCTAGTGGTCAGCTAGGGCTTAATGGCGGTGCTAGGGGCGATGGATTGCGGTCGGGAGCGTCTCGCGCTTTGAGAGATGGAGGCGGTGCTCGACATGGTTCCCGGCGACTGTGGGTTGAGCGGCGGGGTACAGGCGTGTCTGGTGGGTTGAGGTGGTCAAGGCGGAGCGACGCGCGTGGTCTATGGTCGAGGCATGGCGTGTGGCGCTCTGGCGGTGACGGCGCTCTGGCGTGCGCTGGCGTGGCACCGAGACTTAGTTCGGAGCTTGGCCTCGGTGGTCCAGTGGCTAGCAGTGGCCGTGGGATGGACCGTGGAAGGCGGTGAGGTCATGCCTCCCTTCCTGGAGTGGCGGAGAGGGGCAGGTGGTCTCCTGCGGCGTGGGCACAGTTGGCTGGCGAGCATGGCGTTGGGGTGGCGTGGCACTGTTGCCCTAGGCCATTTGGTAGATCCTTGATGGCCTGGTTGGGGCTAGGGGAGACAAGTGAAGTGAACTGGGTTCAAATGGCTCGACAAAATTTGATCAAAAACAGTGATAGTTAGGCCAGTTTGATTCTGCTCACCAAGTGTTCGACACAATGGCCGCAAGAAGTTGACTTCTGAAATTTGAAATGAAATTTGGTGGAGTTGTTTGTCACATGCTTATGCATCTCTGGTTGCTTGGGATTTTTAAATGGAGTTCATTTGGATGGTTTTTGAAAAAGTGTGATCTAGATACATACACTTGGTTCCATTTTCAAATGCCATTTAAATTCAGAGTTTGAATGTTTTTGGAAGATCACAAAGTGGGACTTGGTACATCTTAACTTGTACTAGCAAGGGGTGCAAAGATCCACAATTGTTTTTGTTTGAAATTTGAGTGCTAGGAACACCTAAAGTGTCCTAGTTGATTAAAATGGCAAAAGTGACAATTTCCATTATTTAATTCTTTTTGATTTCTTTTTCTTTGGTTTTTTGTTTGGGAATGATCTAGATGACGTGGCATTCATATTAGAGTCATTTTACAACCATTAGAACAAACAATCATGGCATTTCCAAAACAACTCCTATTTAATGCAACACACATATGCATGCTTAAATATTTTAAATGGGAAAAAGTTTTTGTTAACCCTAAATTGGGTGATTTGGATCTTGATCACTTGGATTAAAGATTTGGGATGTTACATCCGTGTCCTTGAGCTCGGCGTTCGTGAACACCCACGTCAGCATCCATACTCCTTGTTCTTCTTCTTACGAAACTGGTTCCAGACCGTGAACATCGAGGGCTCCGTGCCTATCTCTTTTTCCTGCAAAAGTGAGCACAAAGATACATCAAGAGGGACGCATTTGCGGAATAAGGAACAACATGATGAACAAGGTTAAGAGAAAGCTTTTTCTCACCTTGTTCTATATGCAAACGACCATGGGTAAGTTGCCTTGCGAGTGTGATCCACCTCCCATCTCGGCTCTCTTTAGCTTTCCTTCATCGTTCCTCCTCCTGTACTCAGTGCTTGACCACGAATGGACAATAACTCAGTAGACTCCCGATCTAGCGTGACCTATGAACGAAGAAGGTACCTGCATACACAAAATACACATATTAGTGAAACCCGTACTATAACATCCCAGTGTTTAGGAACCAACGAAGGGTAGAAATAGAAATTTATCCATTTGCATGCATTCATCTATAAAATTGGGGTAAATTTTTCGCCAAAAAAAGCCTGTGGAGATCAGAGTTTCTTTCACTAATTTGAGTTAGGATTTAGCTCTTAGGAGTGTTTACTATAAATTCTGACATGATCCTTAGGAACTATAATGAATTTTGGTGAATAATTTGAATTCTTATTTAAAATTTGAATCATTTGAAAAAGATTTGAAAGATAGAAGTAATTAGTGTTTATTTGTTTTCTAGAAAGAATTAATTAATATTGTTTGAATATTTAATAGTTTTAAAACAATTAAGAGAATTGAAATAATACAAAAAGTATAACTCAAATAGTTATTTCTTAATTCTTTCCTTTATTCAATAAGCAATAAATAAATACAAGAATTGCTCAAGAAATAAGAAATTACAATAGAGAAACAATAGTAATAAAAGGAATGAAAGCTTTATTGAATAATATATAGATATTACATTGTTCTTACAAAAGGAAAAAGAAAAGATTACAAATGAAAATTAAAGAATAGTCCTAAACTAAATCCTATTCTAATCTTCTTATTCTTCATCACTTGGTATGTACTTGCAAACAAAGACAGGAAATGAAATAAGCAGGGAGGGGATTAGTGTTGGTTTTGCTCTCAGTCTTTAACAATAAAGTGCACTGTTTTCAATACATCATTGAGCAAGTTTAAATAGAAAGGGACTAATTCCATCAAGTGAAGTATATGTTCTTTTCCAAAAAAAAATGAAAGCCTCAGGACAACATCATATGCAAAAGGGGCAAGTTTCACCATGGCAGAAAATGGTAAAAAGATGGGGTAGTGAAACCAAATTCACTTGATCTCATCCAAAGCCAAAGCCAACCGTGAAGCAACTCACACACGTAAATGCATGCATTGAGCTGTCAGCAGCAGAGAGAGTGAGGAGAAGTTTAAATCACAGCCGGTACATAGAAAAGCAAG
The DNA here is from genome assembly GCA_910589775.1 of Avena eriantha. Lineage (NCBI taxonomy): Eukaryota > Viridiplantae > Streptophyta > Magnoliopsida > Poales > Poaceae > Avena > Avena eriantha. Next base: position 203,636,840 of record OU342741.1, on the reverse strand, counting down.
CTTTGCTACTCACTTCACAAACTCAACCTTAGTCTGTCATCAGCATACACAAGAACACCACTGGTTCTTGCAAACACACCACTAGATCCACCCACTTTTCACCATACAAACCTCCAGGAGATCAACAATAAGATGGTTACTTGAAGGAGGAGGTAGTTTGGGTGGATAACAAGGTCAAGCTAAAGCTTGGAGCCACAAGATCAAGCCAATACAACAGTTCCATGAGAAGATCAATCACAGGAATAAGAAGGACATGCTACTACAGCAAGTCCAATCATCATGGTATATCCCAAACTTTTAGATCCATTCATTATCCATTTTACCACATCTATTTTCATGAAAGTGCATGTTAAGTTGGACATGTTGGTCACAGCAGATAATATATAGCAAGTTTAGAACATATGTTCTTGCACAGAAGGGTCTCAGACCAGCATCACTAACCTAGGGATCTAGTCTTAACTAGATAGCAATAAATCACAGTTGTTAGGTTACAAGGCACATCCCTAGAGGGTAGCACCTCTATACCTAACCAGTTCATACTAGCTTGAGTACAAGCTCAAGCACAATATATCAAGCACAGATAATCATCTTCCTAAAATATTTTAGGAATCATTTGTTCTCTTTATTTAGAAAGAACAGAAAGGGTCAACATTGCTTATCACTAGGCCACAATATGCAAGACCTTAGAAACCAATAAGTTAAATAATTTTCCTATAAACAAATAGGAATCATTCCTCTATAGATCATCTCAATAATCACCATAGAGAATAGACTGAGCACTATTAACCATAGGTTTACACAACATCAAGAAGGATTCCTGAGTAAAGCCATTGATCCGAAGGTACTTCATAGACAAGTACCAGGACAATTAACCAAGTGAAAGGGAAATGGACGTCGCCTAGGGGGGGTGAATAGGATTTTAAAAAAGATTACAGTTTAGGCTCTAATAAATGCGGAATAAAACTTAACGTTTAATTTATCAACCCAAACCTAAATCAACTAGTTTCACTAAGTGCACCAACAACCTATGCTAAGCAAGACAAGCAACAAGGTGATAACAAGATAATATACTTCAAGCACGAAGGCTATCACAATGTAAATTGCATAAGTAAAGGGCTCGGTTGAGAGATAACCGATGGACACGGAGACGATGATTTGTTTCCCGAAGTTCACTTCCAAAGAACCTACGTCTCTGTTGGAGAGGTGCGGGGGCGCAATGTACTTCGAACGCCACAAATGGCTCACCTCGAGGTGTGGTGGCTCGATGCTCACCCAATGCCACACAAGGCCTCACCAAGGATGCGAAGCCACTCAACTCACCGACGCCACAAAAGGCTCACCCTATTATCCCGTGAGCTCGCCACAAAGGCCTACTCACGTTCCACTATGGGACACTTGAGGGCGGTCACCGAACCCGTACAAGGCTTGGGGCAATCTCCACAACTCAATTGGAGGGCTCCCAAGAAATGCCACAAAGGCTCCACAATGCCACAAAAGGCCAGCAAGCTTGGGGAACCTCCATAACTCAATTGGAGCCCCAAGAACAGACCACAACTCCACACAACCGTCTAGGGTTCCAAGAACCCAAGAGAAACAAGCCCAAGGGCTTGAACTCGCCGAATCTCCGAGGAGAACTCAAACCTATGCACCAAATGCAAGAGGCAAGTCCTTCACTCTCAAATTCCACCAAAGCTACAAAAGCTATTGGGGGAATAAGCGAGGAAGAACACAAGAGGAGAACACAAAACTCTCCAAGATCTAGATCCCAAGGATTCCTTCACAAAGAAGGGATTTTGCTTGGTGGGGCTTGTAGATCTAGATCTCCTCTCTCAAATCCCTCATAAAGATGCAAGAATCATATGAGGGGGAAGGGGAGAGAGCAAGATCTTCAAGGTCAACAATGGAGGAGAGAGAAAGCCAAAAAACCAAGAAAGAGCTAGTTAGGGCCGAAGGGGAAAGGGGAGCTCCTTTTAAAGGGCTCCCTGATCTGCCCATTACCCACAGAATCGCGCACGGCCGGTAGTACCGGTGGGTGGCCGGTACTACCGGTGGCACTCAGCCAACGGTCCAAAAACACGGTGCAAACGAACACAAAAACGAGGTCGGCCGGTACTACCGGTGGTTCACCGGCACTACCGCCTAGGCCGGTACTACCGCCCAAGATTCTGACCAAAGTTCCGTCAAATAGCGCAGACCAGGCAGAGAGCATACTAAACCAAAAATGGGTTCACCGAAAGTTGGGCCGGTATTAACACTGGTACTACCAGCGACATTTCTGCCCGAGCGGTACTTCCGGCGTCTGGCCGGTACTTCCGGTCAGAGAAACTTCAGAACCAAAAATGCCACAACTTTTGCATCCGAACTCCAAACGAGATGAAACCAATTTTGTTGGAAATATTGGATATCACCAAGGGAGAAAATACCATAAATATATATGTGAGATACCTCCCAAGGTGTGGAGCCAGAAACCCGCAAGATCAAAAACGCAATAAGATATGCATGGGAAATCCATTTTAGATGAACTAGAGCTTGTTATGAAGATAACCACAAGCTCTAGATCCTCACATGGACAAGAACCAAACAACAACCAAGAAAGATGATGCTATGTATGCAAAGGTTTGAGCTCTCTCTGAAAGATACGAACGAGTCACCCACTCGAGAGCCCCTCTTGATAGTACGGCTATCTATCCTAAACCCGGTCTCCCAACACTACGCGAGACTGGTAAAATAGAAACCCTATAAAGATCATACCTTTTCCTTGAGCATCCCACTTGAGCTTGATGTAGACGATCTTGTCACCTTCAAGATGGAACACCTTTCTTGATTGCTCTTGCTTGATGAATACTTGCGAATGGCTCCCCCATACTCCATGGGAAAACCACTTCTTTGACCTTGTCTTCATCACTCCATGAATGCCGAGGATGGCAAGCTCCAAGCATGATATCTTCTAGAGATGGCGCACCGGGAGCTTGCACATCAAATCTTGATGATGATGTCTTGAAGAAAGCCATGAGGAACTCCATCTTCTTCTTCAAGGCATACTTGATCTTCTTCTTCTTCTACTTGATTCCAATAGGCACAAAGCCCTTGGATGATGCTTCTTCTTTTTCATCCTTGAAACCAACACATGGTCCAAGTGATGCCAATGGACAAACCTACAAGTGAAACTCAATTTGCACATTAGTCCATAGGGATTGTCATCAATTACCAAAACCACACATGGGGCATACATGCCCTTTCACCAAGCAACATCAGTTCAATAGAGAAGCATCCCAACTCAAATCCATAGCAGTGAATCTACCAACAATAACAATCTGGGCATCCACACAATAATAACTAGGCATTTACAGAGTTTCTCTAACAGAGAACATAGTAGTAGAAACTTGATCAGTAAAGTGTAGCAATCCATCATCAGTAGGGCATTAGTAAAGGGATGGCACAAGAAATTAACAAAAGGAGGCCGGCGGTGGTGAGGTGCACGTCAGAACGGGGAGCACCCCATGGGGGGCACAACGACCCGCACCAGCCGTGACGAAGGCGACCAAAGGAGGAGGACAACACCACGAGCAACACAACGTCATCGGGGAAGCACCGGAGCGTCGGGAACGCGGCTGAGCTAAACCCTAGCCACCAGGGTGTGGTTGGCGCGGCCAGTAGAGAGCGCCAAAGCAGATCGAGCTGGATAGCAAGGAGTAGCTTCATCGTCCATGTTGTCTAGCACCGCGGTGATGGTCGCGGTGGCCTGGAGAAGCCGGAATCGAGCGTGCGGCGGCAGTGGCATCGAGCCGAACCAGAGAGGAGAGAGTGTCACGAGAGAGAGGAGAGAGGAGAAGTGAGTGGGGGTACTGGGCCAGGTGAGGCTATCCCAGTACTGTCCTGGTGGGGTTTGACCAGCCCGAGTGGGCTTGGTCGGGCCGGGCCAGCCTAGTGGGCCAGGCCCATGTTTCAAAAGAGGACTTATTTAAAATATCTAATTACAAATATACCCCTGGAATTAACAAGGCTCTAGAAAAATAAGTAAGAATTCTAAAAATACAAATAATATATTTATGAAATCACAAAAACATCCTCTACCCAATAAAAATAATAAATAGTAATTTTAAGCAATTGAATTTAGGTATATTATTGAAATTGTATATATTCCTTTTGGATTTTTATAAAAATAAACAAAATACCTAAAATTGAATAAAATCTGCTTTTAAGATCCTAAATGGATATACTATTGTAGAAAAATACTAATTTGTATTTTTGGAAAGTAAGTCAAGTTTGTTAAAAATAAAATCTTTATTCCTTATTGGAAATTTAAGAAAATAATAGAAAGAGTTAAAAATTAAATAAAAGCATTTTTAAACTCTTAGAATATTACTAGTTATCACAAAAATATTAGGTATAAGAATTATGTGAATTTAAGTGTCTTTGATTATTACATTCCTTATATTAATTAAAAGAAATATAAAACCTTTATAAGGTGGGTAAACACGCAAAGAAGAAAAGTAATAAATCATTGCATGAAATTACTATGCATAGCTACTTCTTTAAATATTGTCCTTACCAGGCAATAATAGTGTTTTGTACAAACAAAAGCTCAAGGTCAAGTGGAAGCATTCGACTTCACTACCTTGCAGTCATAAGGCAAGTTCATCACTTGCTCATGTCCTTGGAAGAGTCTTTATGAAAGTATTTGAAAATTGTGTGTTATCACCTATATTCTAAAAGAGACAGAAAATCAGTATTTTCCCAAAAAAATGAAATGCTATTATCATCCTAAGTGATGATAAATACTATGAATGGCAATGGAATCTAGGATTCTAATTGCAGCACAAATAGGACTTAATCACCCATGACATGAGTGATTATAGGTTGTCGGGGTTATATATGCCACTTTGGTGGGGGTTTCTAGGGACATAACCTGCTCACTAGAGTCTCTAAGGGGTTGCCAAGGTTATATCTGCCTATATGGGGGTCAACGGAGGTATTCCTGCTTGGGAGGGGGGGTCGTGTCTTCATGCGGGGTCAGGGAGAAGGGTATTGATTGGCTTGGATCAACTTCTGGGCCCCATATGAAGGAATTGTGGACGGGAAAGTATGCCAGTTGTGCAACAAGGATTTGGTCTCTTATGGTTAAAGCAACACACCTCTACAGAGTGTAAAAAGTGTGACATGTTACTCCCTATTTTGGGAAGGAGCTACGAATGCAGCAGGAAAGGAACTCCAAGAAGTTCTGGTCAACCTGTGAAGGCTGATGGGCATAGTTTTTGATAATAAAATCAATCTTTGAAGAAATATTTGCGAAAACTGCATAGTGCAAAATACTTATAGTCTGAGGTGGTAGTTAGCATCAAACTTCCCTCAGTGCATATAATGAACTTGCTAGGTAACACTGTTACTCACCCTTTCTTTTGATCCTTTGCTTAGACTCTGAGGAACAAAAGGATAACCAGGTGTATGCTACAGAAGTCCAGAACAACGTCTACAACAAAGAGTCGGACCTATCCGGTGGAGTCGAAGGGGTGGACTACGGGATACACTATGGAGCTGAAGACAACGAGTGAGAGTAGTTGTCAGGCTGGAACTTAGTTATCTAGGTTGAGCCGAGTAGCATGAACCCTATATAATAAGCTGTTGAGCTCATGTCTTACTTTATTGCTGTGCCTTTCGTTCTTCCGCTGAACTTATTAAATAAGTTGTATGGTTTGTAAGTTTGAACCTTTCAAATATCTTGATCTTTTGGTATTGTAATAATAATATGTGAATGTTTTTAATTTGGACACATAATGTTTCTATTGTACCACTCTAAGGGATGTAATATTTGCGGAATGGTGTTTCGTGAGTGTTATGTCAACAACTATAGTATACTACAATATGCAGTGGTATGCTGGGTCACCGGACGTACGGAATAGGTCATCGCATACACAAAATACATATATTACCTGTAAGTACTGCCATGGCTCCGTAAAGATATTTTGGGCTTGACCCTTGTTCTGCATCGGGAGTTTGCGCTTATCGGTGTCCCATCTTCGGACATAGCCCGCACGCGCCTGGTGCATAGTGTTAGTGACTTGCTTTATAGCCACCCTATGAGACTGGGCAATGCACTCCTCGTGGTTATAATCCAGGTCCATCTGAAAGTAAGTCTACAAGCAGGATGGACATAGGTTAAAAGTAGCAGAAAGGCGTTAGTTCAACTATTTTCACCCTCAAGGTTACCGAATGGTTAGTAGTTGAAGAAACTTACCCAGAACTCCGTCAGGACCCTCACCTGGTTGTTCAGGAGGACCTCGTGCTTCGTGCCCAAGGGATCTTTTCTCGCTTGTAGTGCCTCCAAGACCCAGCTATCTCCAAACGACCATTGGGCATTTTTACAGCCCTAGGGAAGTACTTTCTGATGATGCATCCAAGGATGCTCGAGTAGGTGAGCACATGCCTCCCACCCTTATACACGAATGAACTACACAACGAGAAGCCAAAAAGGGTATTAGCAAAAGCTGATGAAAAGTGCATTACTATAATATCAAAAGCTAAAAGGTTGTCAAAAAAAGTTGAGTGCTAACAATTCTCCGCTCGATGTGAGCTCTACTATCCCACCTTTTTCACCCACTAGTCCATAGTAGGTAGTACTACATGTCCCCGCATGTACAGATCCCTCATTCCAGGCTCCTGAGGCATCCCTATGTAGTCGGGCTCAATGTACTCGTCTGGTTCCTCCCACACCCTCGCCTCCTCCTCCTTGTCCTCCAAGTCAAAAACAGGCAACTCCTCCTCTCCCCCTCAGAGTCCTCACCCTCCCTGTCCCTCTCCTCCTACTCACTCTCCTCCTCCTCACCCTCCTCCTCATCATCATCCTCCGCCTCGTCAATAGGTGGGGGAGAAGGACTTCATGCTTGTCTACCCTTCCTCCTCGTAGTGGGTGGAGGACTAGGTGCTCGTCTATCCCCCATCCTCTAAGTGGATCCTAAAGCGCTCCAGTCTAGCTTCAAGAGAAGGATCGACATGACCCTAACTTTCTTTGTGGACTTCTTCGCTAAGATTTCTACTCCTCGCCCCCTCCTCCTGGCATGTTTGAATCACCTACATTCACAATAAAAAGTATCTATTGGATAGAGTTCTTAGAATAATTAAAATACAACATAGCATAGAGTAGTAAAGTAGAAAGTAATAATTAGAATACAACCTTGCATGATACAAAATAATGTAGATGAAAGAAGAAAATAGTGAAGCAAATATTTAAAATACATAGAGTTCGTACAAGACCATAGCATAGAGTTCTTACAATGCAACTAATTAAAATACATAGAGTTCTTAGAATAGGCTAGTTTTACAAATCATTATTACATAGAGAAGGACTATGAATTTTAGAAGCCCATTTCTTGATCATCGCGAACAATCAATGGGCTAGAAGGTTCGTCATTGCTATCCGGCTCCCCCCAATAATCAGGTATGTAACCTAGAGGTGGTTCCGTTGACTCATCGATGTTATGGCCTGCTTGGAACGGGGCAAGCAAATTCAAGTCTTGTGCGTTCTCAACCTCCTCGACTACATCTTGCGCATTGTTTTCCTCCTCAACATCAGGCACAATGTCTTCCTCCTCTATGACCATGTCATGATCAGTCGGAAAGTTGATAGTGAAATTCCCTAGGAGCCCTTCTTCCTAGAAAAAGTCGCCATCATATGTCGAGGGGTCAAGGAGACGGTAATATTCTTTGTCTGGCTTAGGCGGCCTATTGTGCACCGGTGCCGTGATCACGACATTCTAGCCCTATAGACGTTTCTTGGGTTTCTTGCATGGGTACGGGAGATAGAATACTTGAAAGGCATGGGTAGCCAAAATATATACATCATCTCCCACGTAAACGGAGCTTCACTCAACTTCGACCAAGCCAATTTCAGGTTTTTCATCTATATCATGTAACAACGCACGAGAAAGTAGTAGTTATCTGTTTCGTGCGGTTTTAAAATTACGAAAAATTTCTCCGAAAGAATTCACGCGTTAATAAAAATATGTGGCGCTAAAAATTCGTGCGTAGGAAAACATTTCAATTCAAAACTATGCCCTGCATGACGTCCTAACGCACGGCAAATTCCATGGCGGCACCGTCAAGTGCGCCGAAGTGGTGGGCCCCACCCGAAAGTGTGCCGTGTGTTCTTTTTCATCTATGTCGTGTTGTTTTTCTTTGTCGTGAGCTCTATTGTGCCACTGTCGTGTTACTTTTCTTTGTTGTGCACTCAACTGCGCTTCTGCCGTGCTTGTTTTCTTTGTCACGTGCCCTCTGGAAGTTTACCGTGACATGCTTCTTTGATGTGCATCTTGTTGGGGTCTCTCACGGCAAAGAGATCTTTGCCGTGTATGAGCCCACGAGAAAGGGACGACGCGCGGCAGCGACAATTTTTCCTGTAGTGTACAACTCACAATTTAGAGACAAATATTCATATGTTTACATTATTTTATAGGAAATGATACTATACCCTGGGTATCAAAGGAATTGATCCCCAGGTCGCTGGACTCGTAACTATTCGCGTCCACGCGACCGCCTGCTCGCGCCTCCTCGCGACCGCGCGCCACCACGCCTCTAGGATGCTGACTAGCCACCGAGCACAGCACTATGCCGTCGCGCCTCTGGATTGCTACCTCACCACTGTGCACAACACTGTGGCGATGCGCCTCCGGACTGCTACTGCGCTGCCTGTAACACTACGCTGCCGCGCACCATCGCGCCGCCACGCACCGCGGGTTGGTGCGCCTCCGTGCCACCGCTGCGCCTTCATGCCACCTGGACACCACCGTGTCGTCCCACGGGCTCACCGGAGCGCCGCCTTGAAGGGTTTCCGCAGCAGATAATAAAAAATTTACTATGCGGAACACCCTAATTACCCAAGAATCTATCTAAAAGTAATGCAGTAATGAAGGAAGACAACGGTAACGTACCCTTGAAGACCGAGAAAGCGTTATGCTCATGTAGGAGTATGGATGATGTAATCGTAGTCATCCGACCTCAAGGTCGCGAAGCTCCTCACACGTCACCCCTTTTCCAGGTCCTTGTACGATGGTCCGGTCGCTACAAGTGCAGCTCCCCCGAGTTATCCAACACATATAGTGCAATACAACGACTCCCGCACTCTTGATCCCTGCCGAGGTTACGGAAGTAGACCTCCTGGCCGGAATCGCTGCAGCACAACGGCGTGCCACAGTGGTGTCAACTTTGCATGTATAGTCCTTCTCCGAGACCGTGCCACTATAAAAAAAACTGAAAGAGAGGGGGATTTTCTCTAAGGAAAGATGCCTTAGATAATATCTATTGATGTGTTTTAATCCCACCCATATGCACCCCTTTATATAGGTGGAGAGAGGTATACCCTCCCCTTTGGGTGTCCCATGAGGGACTAAAAACACAAGGAAATAGGGGAAAGGGGCTGCTGGCCGGCTAGGCCAGCTCCCAGCCGGGTGGGCCGGCCAGAGCCAGCCTAGTGCATAGTAGAAGCAACAGCAGTGACCAGGCGGGCCTTCCTTGAGGCCCATCACATGTGCTTGCCCGCAGTGTCATGCCATCACACCGAGGCAGTGGCCTGGTGAAGCGCCCTGGTGGGTCGGCTTCCCCTGCGCGGCCCATCTCGCATGTCAGCAGTAGCAGCGGCTGCCTGTCCCCGGGTGGGCCGGCTGCTTGGCCGGTCCACCCACCCGCTAGCTCCCTCGCTACCTCCCTTGGGCCGGGATCGAGCAGGCCTGGCAGTGGCGGCTAGCAACCCGGCTATGCGCGTGCAGCGGCGACATCTACCGCGCACGCTCGTGGGTTGGTCAAAACCAGCCTAGTGCAGTTTGTTGTTTGATGTCCTTTTCCTGCGATTTCCTTCTAGGTCAATTTCCTCCGGGGTTTCGGCTTAATGAGAAAATCGCATTATAAATTTTAATTTTAATATTTATTTATAAGTTAATTCACAATTAACATATAATAAATGCATATTATAAAATGCCATTTATTCGAAACTAATTTCGGCCTTTTCCTTTCCTTCTTTCTCCGAACAACTTCAGATCTCTCCAAAATGATTCCTATTTCTCTTTCTTCTATGATTCCATCTCACGGGAGGATCTCCAATCGTCGTAGTGCCCTTAAGCGTGTTTTCCTACGGTTCGGGAATGTCATAGACATGATCTCTATCAATGATCAACAACGGGACCGGGATGCCCATGTTGACCCCTATGCACTCCATGAATCACCATCGTGTTGAACCTTAAACAATATGTCTAATTCCCTTTATTACACGATACAAGACTTGTCCGAGATCTGATCATTGGTATCATGATACCTTGTTCAATCTTGTTTCCAACAAGTATTGTTTTACTTGTTCCAGTGAAATTCCATCCCCATGAACTAGTCATACGTTGCGAAACTTATGGATGTAATTCACCCAGTGGGCCCAGTGTATCTTCCCGTCACATAGGAGAACAAATCCCGATCTTGATACATAGGCCTCTACATGCCCCTTTCGATACCCAACATGCACCTTTATTGTCACCCATTTACGGAAATGACGGTTGATGCAGTCTAAGCAATCCTCCGGTGACAGTGATTAATATGATCTCATAGTCTAAGGATCAGGACACTCTGTTTCTGACAATTGCAACTGTGAACTATGTGACATGATCGTGTTGCAACAATCATTGGTGTGAAATTTCCATCACATCATTCCAGATGATATGACTTCATTGTCATCATTAGTTGCCAATGAACTAGTTGAATAGAGGCTACTAGGGACCTGGGTTTGTTTATATGTCACACCTGCATCAATGTTTCCACTTGATACAGTTATAGCATGATATAAAACTATTAGGAACTAATGAGATATGATAATAAACCCCTTTATTATTTGGCTCTAGGGCATATCTCCTTCAGTATCCCACTTGACTAGAGTACAAATAATCCAGCTGCATTGCTACTAATCATAAACCATATCTCATATGTGTTTATTGATCATGCTTGCTCATGGAGGACTTCCTATCCTAAATCTGTTTCACTAGATTCATAAGGTCCTATTTTGCAAATCATTAATGTCAACTATTTTGACATTCACACCATTATCATATAATGTGTTGTAGCATTTTGGTGACAAAGCGAGACTTCTGTTTTCTAGTATATACAATGACAATCCATCAGTCAATAGAAGTTTCAAGATGTCATGTATAACTATAAAACACACTTAGTCAAAAGTCGAACTTTCTTTAAACCAAAATTATACTTGCTAATACTGAAGTATCTTAATACTTCTACATCTATGTAGATTCAATCAAGGTGCAATACTTTCACTTTGATGTCTGGCCACACTTTCGCTGCATTCAAACCTAACTTTAATTTAGTGATTGATTCAGAAATCATTCTAGAATCTTTGTTCTTTACAACATAGATCACATTATGTCAAGTATAAATAACATGGGTTTTACCTTGAACAACTATGTCCAAGGCATAGTTGATGCAGTGCATCCCTTTTCCCTGCTTTAACCATTGTCGTAAATACCAAGTCTTTGTTCAGATGCTTCTCCTAGTTTCACAAGTACGAATTTTTAAATATTTTCTTGTTTTCCATTCTAAACTACTTTCCAAATATCAACCAGGTCTTTCTGAACACTTTCAGAATTCTCCAAGCATTTTGACATTTAATGTTCATTAAACATCCTGATCTAATCACATAGATCCTCTATATTTCATCAAAGTTCAATTTCATTCATCTAATGATCTAATCATTCCTAATACCAAACACATTGTTCACTAATATGCCAATTACATATTCAAGAACATTGTCATGTTCCCACTCAAATATTTCATCAATATTTTGATATTCTAGGATGTCAATCATCTACCACTCAAATATGTTATCCACACATTCGATTTGGAAAACTTTTTAGCTCCCACTCAACTTGCATACTTTTCTCAATAATCCTGGCAAAACCAAAGTTATTTGATCTTATATCAAATCGATAATTTTCTGCTACAAGACCTAGCAATTCCAGATTGATCAAAACCTGCCTGTTGTACTAGTTACAACCTTTTCTTCAAACTTTTGAAGACTTTGTAGTTTTGATCAATCCTTTGCCAATATCCTAATTGGACTTATTTGATGATTAAATCCAATTGGATTTCATGACTATAAGTCATTTCTTGCACTTAGGTCCATCAATCTTTCTTTGTAGTTCGTAGGTATGTCTTATTCCAATAATGAGACAAGTGAATCAAGAGTGAAATTCTGCAAATGGCAGAACAAATTCTCGAATCATACTTTCTAAAGTATTAGCAGAAACTTATGTTTACACTTATACCCCTCCACTAACACTTCTATCAGAATACAATTTCTCAAACAAGTACCATGATGAGACAATATAGAATTTGTCTTCTTCAGGTATTAGTTTAGAGTTTGCATTCATATTCTTACTAAGAATGTACCACAAAGTCTTACTATTCACAAAGATCTCGAACTATCGAGATCTCTAGAAACTCGAGCTTGCCATATCTCATATGTTGTTGTTTCTTCGAATCTTTAGATGTTCCTTAATACTTATGAGTGTTTACTAATTCAATCTCTAAACTCTAATTCCTAATGCTAATCCATTCGAAATCACTTGGATCAAATCGCAAAGGATTTGGAATTCTTGTTAATCTTATATCCATTTAATTCTGAAATCCTTTGAACAATTCAAATAGTTTCAAACTTGTGTTTCATTAAGTAAATACATATATTTACTTAACCTCACCATGAAGTTTATAAGATAATGATTTCCACTATCAGTTGAAAATGCAATACATCATATGTATAAAATTCAAAATTCTTCGCATGTCACCGTTTTACCAGAATGCATAGTTTTAGTCATTCTGCCCAATGAGGCTTGGTTTTGCAAAATGTCTAGATCAAATATCTAAGACCCCGATTTTCATTAACATGAAAACATGCAATCACCACAGTGACTTAAACAATAGTGTTATTTAATATTTAAACTTGAATACCTTTTGGCAGTTTTCATAAACGTCATTTTATCATACAGATAAAGACTAGAGTAACTTGTTTATAATCCCAATGTCAATCATAAAAGAAATTATTCATAAAAATAGAACGACTAAATTGTTTCTTATTAATCTAAATAACCATCTCGCAAGAAGCAAGACACATTAATAAGTTTCACAAACTTGATTACAAAGCTTTTATTAAAATCTACTAATCCTAATGATAAACTTCGAGGGAAGGAGTGTCATCGGCCATCAACTAGCTTTTTTGCTGTCATCACGCCATCAACACCTTGTTCCATTCCGTAACTCTCACGTAGAGGGTCATGTTTTCAATAAAACAAGGTTAAGTATCCAATACTTGAGAAGTGCATAAGTGTTTCATGGAAACATTTATTACTTGTATATCACATATACCCTTTCCATTGATGATGATCCTAGATTTGGGTTCGACCTTGGTGAAGGTATCACGACAGTTACAAAGAGTCGTATCTTATCCACTGTCGGATTCATCAGGGAAATCTTCCAGGGATTCACAAAGGACATAGAGGAGATGGTTTTCTATCAGGATCGTACTTAGGTGTTGGTACTAGTCGATGAAATTCGACCCATCTAACTTAAGTTTCTCCCTGTTCATTAATGGACTAAAGATGTCCTAAACTGAGGGGATGACCATAATCTACAAGACATTTGCAAAAAGGACTTAGACTAAGTTCATAATATGGATTTCAAAATTTTAATCATATTAAAAAATGAGCTCCCACTTAAACTATCATCCCTAAAGATAGTTTAGTGACTACACGACCCCTTTACACCACATCATCCCCGATCATCATGACCTTTGATGCGGCTTCCAGGGTGGACTATATCCATCGATCACATCATCCATGTGACTCGTGCTTGATCTTTCGATCATTGTGTTTTGAGGCCATGTCTGTACATGCTAGGCTCGCCAACCCAACCATAGTGTTTTTGGCTTGCACCCACCATATGCGAACAAAGATATATCTAGCACCCGATCGTCATGGCCTGCTTCATAACGACGAACTTTCTTGGTGGTACATAGTAATGGGAGAACACTACATTGGTATTAATTAGGGATCATCCTATTTAAATGATATCGTTGTGTATCTAATACTTGCACTCAAAAAAGATGCACACAGAGATTAAATCACATCTAATCTAAATGTGACATGACATGGTTATCTTCGCTCTCTATGATCTCCATCAGGTGCTCTGGTTTGGCGCCAAGTCCACGACACCACCGATCTTGTCGTTCATTTTCACGATGACTACTACTAGACAACTTAGTAATAGGAAAAGTAAACTACCTTACCTTTTCACAACTTCAACCATATCACATCACAAAGCCTTCCCTGCAACATACAGTTAGACGCCTCTATGTTATCTATTGCAGATTTTACGTGGCTGTTTAGGCTTTTGCAATAGAACTATTTCTACCTACGAACTTCCAACCACAACATGGATACAATAGTTGTCTCTACTACACCCCTTTAGGGGCCTTCCGCTGTACATGCTATATCAACTACTGTGTGAGAGAGACACCCGCTAGCCACTTATATGGTACAAGCCGTATGTCGAGCCTGGAACCAGCCTCGCGTAGGATTATGTGTAAGGTCGGTTGGGGCGCTTCATCTCATAGTACACGATATAAACAAATACACATGGGAATGTAACAACTAGGGTATCAATGCCCACACTATGCATGTGTCTATCCATACTAGCATACTAACCATAGATCAGGCTCTAATACCACTGAAGGGTGTCCGCAGCAGATAACAAAAAAATGACTACGCGGAACACCCTAATTACCCAAGGAACTATCTAGAAGTAATGCAATAACGGAAGAAGATAGTGGTAACGTACCCTTGAAGACCGAGAAAGCATTACACTCATGCAGGAGCGTGGATGATTTAGTCATACCCATCCGACCTCAAGGTCGTGAAGCTCCTCGCACGTCACCCCTTGTCTAGGTTCTTGTATGACGGTCCGGTCGCTACAAGTGCAACTCCCCCGAGTTATCACACACATATGATGAAATACAACGACTCCTGGACTCTTGATCCCTGCCAAGGTTGCGGAAGTAGAACTCTTGGCCGGAATCCCTGCAGCACAACGGCATTGCCGCATCGGTGTCTACTTTGTGTTTAAAGTCCTTCTCCAGGACCATGCCACTTCAAAGAAAACTGAGAGAGAGGGAGATTTTCTCTAAGGAAATGTGCCTTAGAGAATATCTATTGGTGTGTTTTAATCACACCCATGGGCACCCCTTATATAGGTGGAGGGAGGTGTACCCTCCCCTTTGGGTGTCCCATGTGGGAGTAAAAAGACAAGGAAATATGGGGAAATGGGGCTATTGGCTGGCTACGCGAGGTCCTAGCCGGGTGGGCCGGCCAGAGCCAGCCCAGCGCACAGTAGCAATAACAGGTGTAACATCCCAAAACTCTAATCCAAGGTTATTAAGATCCAAATCATCAAAATTAGGGTTAACAAAAACTTTTCCAATTAAAATTATTAAAGCATTCATATGTGTGTGCATTTAAAATAAGAGTTGATTTGAATTGCCATGATTAAGTGATCCATTGCTTGTAAAATGATTCTTAGGTGAAATAAACATCATCTAGATCATTCCCAAACAATTCCCAAAAAAAACATATCAAAATGAACAAAAGAATCAAATGGTCATTTGTGCCAAATTAACTACCATGCCTACTTTGGCTATTCCTAGAACTCAAAACCTAACAAAAACAAATGTGGATCTTTGCACACCTTGCTAGTACACATAATGATGTACCAAGGCTCACTTTGTGATCTGTCAAAAACATTCATACCCTAAATTTAAATGGCAGTTGAAAATTGAATCTATTTCATATGGGAAGATCCCACTATTTCAAAAACCACTCAAATAAGCTCAAAATTCAAAACCCAAGAACCCACAGAGTCTCAAGCTTAGTATTAGAACACCCACCAAAAATCTTTTCAAAATTCAAAAAGAAAGTTCTTGTGGCCATTTCATCAAACACTTGGCAGGTAGGGTTTAAACTCTAAACATAGCTCACTATTTGCAACAGGGTTTTACACCCAATTTTCCTCAAAACCCTCCCTCTGTCCCCAGGTGATCTAACCATGCCATTTAAACCCCATCTCCTACCCCCTAGCAGCATGGCCATGCCAAGCCGAGCACATGCTGGCCGACCGGTCATGCCATCGCCGCAGCAGACCATCTCCCTCTCTCTTGCCATGTCTACGATCTAGCCAACACCTCACCGCCACCCTCTGTCCCCTCCCCGAGCCAGTCCAAGCCTTGGACCACCAAGGAAGCACCGCGCACTGTGCGTCTGCACCATGCCGAGCACGCGCCAGAGCGTCGCGCGCAACACGCGCATACACGTCGCCCCTCGACCGCACCCCGCGTCCACCGCTTTGCCATGACCCAGGGAGCACACCGGACATGCTTGTTAGCCGCCCAACGCACCATAGCCACCGCTCGCCGTGGACACCACCGTCTCTGCCCCTCAGAGCGCCAGCACCGCCTGACCGCATACCACCGCCCTAGTCCCGCATTGATCACATATAGCACCGCCAGGAGACCAGCGATCGCCCCATACCTCGAGCCACGCTGCTAGCCCACTGTGCAGCCCTCGCCGGAGCCGCTCGCCCATCCCTCTCGGTCACGTCGTCGTCCTATAAATAGAGGCCACCCCCAGCCCATTTCGGCACACCACTCCCTCCCCTCACCTCACTGACCGTTCCCCACCTCTAGCCGGAGCAAGGCGAGCACCCCCGGAGCTGCCTGGACCGTCCCTGAGCTCGCCGTCGACCACCAATTCGTTTGCCCGCCTCGCCGTCGTTGCTGGAGCCGTGATGATAGTACCGACCAAGCTTTCGAGGAGGAGGAGTTCTACCAAGAAAAAGAAGAAAACTTCAACCACTGCATTGCACAAGGCAAGCCACCATTAACAATGCAAGCTAACCCTTGCAAGCTAGATAATCTAAGCACATGCATTAGGCATGCTTTGGTTATACCACTTTGACTATTACTTACCTCAAGTATTATTTTCCAAGCTTTACTTCCTCTACTTTACCCAAGTCCTTTACTTGTTTAAAGGTAGCATAAAGAGTATAAAACTTGACCTAGTTAGATAACTTTAGATGTCATTCTATGGCATGAGATTGGTCCTATCATTTTCCACCTTAGTGAACACTCTTAACTTAGTAGTCTAGAGTAGATAAAAACTTGAGTCACTCTAGATGGGATTACTTGGTGAAAATGAATTATGAAAACCTTGGAATGATGAGTCATTCTATTGAGATGTTTTGACATGTGTTGAGAAACACAAATGGTTTATGATGGTGAAAATGTTGAGGCATGAGCCTTAACCCTTTTACAAAACTGATGGTTAGATTCGGATGCGATACCATTCCAAATTTACCGTAGAACCACAATACCTGAATTGGGTAAGGCTTAGCCAGAAGTTTATATGCATTAGTATTAGTTCCCTCGTGGGAGAGGTCTGAGCTGAGGCTACCTCTCAAAGTTGTCCACCTATGTAGTGCCCAAGATGACAGATGGTCATGGTTGGGAGGCCATGCTCATAGGAGAGGTGCTTATACTAGGGTGTGTAAAGAAAAGGTTATGTTTGATTATCTGCATACTAAGTATGATGATTCAGGGTTATCCCTGACAGATGTATCGAATCTTGTGGTGAAAAGTTGGTATCAGAGCCATCCTGACCATAGGAGACCCTAGTTAGAATGGACGTCCGAACAAAAACTTAGTTTCAAAACCAAAGTGAGTATTTATGAAAAACTATTTCCTCTATGGGAATTCATTCTTTCTCTCAAAAATTCATATTCCTCAAGATTCTTACATTGCTACTTAAAAATTTGAAACACTTTATCACTTCACAAACTTCCTCATCCTTAATTCTTGTAGATGGAGACTCAGTTTAGCAAGTTCTACCAGTTAGGAAACGGAGGTCAACTGATCTTCGAGAGGGATCTGGATTCACTGTCGGAGTTACTGGGACGCCCACATCTGGTGTTTCTTAGAGCTCAACTTCCTGGACCCCCAGGAGGAGACTTACAGTGGCTAGTCACCGCTGATCTTAGAGGAAGCATCGAAGCACCAACATCCGGGAGAATTCAGTTCTCCGTGAGAGAGAACAACTAGCTAGATGGATTAGCCAGGGCAATGCATGAAGCTCTCGCATATCTATGTGCCCTCAGTGTCGACCAGATCCAAGGAACCCATTTTGCTCACTATGCAAGGCGTGACTTCATGGGAATGCCGATGGAGATGCCAAGTCATCCAGCCCTGAAGCGCCAAGTGGAGAACCTTGACTTCCTGTTGTACGATCATCAGAAGGAGCTGGACAATGCTAGGGAGTTAGCCAACCAGAACCGTGCCATTTCCGACCAGAAGGCCCAGACTTTCTCACTGCTAGTCAAGGATCGTCAGTCTCTTCGCCTCCAGCGCGAGAAGAAGGATCGCACCATCGCCCATCTTCGCAAGAAGGTGGCCAACCTCGAGAAGACCGTCAAGGAGCAGGAAGCTAAGCTTGCAGCCAAGGAGGAAGAAGAGGATGGTGAAGACATCTAGGGAGACATGGATTCTTACCTCAGCAATGATGGCGACTTTCTGGAGGAGGATGCCGTGGACTTCTACACTGACGATGAGGACTCCGACTTCATCGACGATGAGTAGATGCACTAGAGCACTGTCGTAGCATGAGATGTATCGGTCCCACTGTATCGTAGCTTGCAGAATGGTTCTGCAAACCATCTGTTTTCCTTTGATTGTTGTGGTGTGTGTTGTATTGTGTGTTGCTTGTAGGAATGAAATGGAGTTAGTGAAAAACCTGAGTCTAACTCAAAGTTTTAGCTTTGAAACCAAAACCATGAACCTTAGAACTTTCCCTCTTACCCCTGTACCTACCTCAATCTTCAGATGACTCGTGGAAACCAAGGAGGGAGAAGCTCGTCGCAAGACCCAATGCTGCAGATCTTGTAGAATCTAATCACAGACCGAGAAGCAAGCAGGGCAGAACACCAAGCCAACTTAGCAACATTGCAGCAGATCGCCCAGATGGCTCTCAACAACCAAGGGCATGGAAATCAGGATCATCAAGGATCCAAGCTGAAGAACTTCCAGAATACAAATCCCCCAATCTTTAGCACGTCAGAAAACCCATTAGATGCTGATGACTGGTTGTAGACGATGGAGAATAACTTGGAGGTAGCTAGAGTTGATGACAACGAGAAAGTTCTCTACGCCACCCACTATCTGGCAGGAGATGCAAGAGGTTGATGGAACAGTATCTGCCTGATGAACCGTGGTCAAGTTATGACATGGGAAGCCTTCAAAGTCAAGTTCAGCCGCACCCACATGCCGCAGGGTCTAGTCACCTAAATGAGGGATGAGTTCAGAGAATTGAAGCAAGGTAGAATGACTATGGTGGAATACCGTGACAAATTCCTGTCACTTGCCAGATATGCACCTGATGAGATCAACACGGAGGCCAAGAAGAAGGAGAGATTCTTGAACGGACTGCACGATGAGATGTAGACTGTCATCGTCAACATCCGCTTCCAGGATCTCGAAGAGCTAGTCAACTCTGCCATTCAGATGGAAGGGAAGATTAACCAGGCAAACGACAACCGCAAACGTCGTATGATGCAGCAATATGGATCCAGCGGTCACCAGAAGTACCATCCCAACCCTTCACCAGGATACGCACCAAGGAACAATCAACCCCCAATGTCTCGCCCAAGCTACCCCAACCGTAGCGGAGGTAATGTGAAGTCCGGAGGAAACAATCACAACTCCGGCAATGCCAATAATTTCAACCGTGCACCTCCCAAGAGCAACAACAACAACAACAACAATAGCACTGCACCCAGAATTGGCAGTAAGGCTATGCCCGTTGCAGCTAAAGACAAGTCCCAGATCACTTGTTTCGAGTGTGGAGTGAAGGGTCACTATTCCAATGAGTGTCCCAAGAAGACTGCAACCACTGCCAATGTGAATGCCCCAGCTCAACAACAGCGTCGTGTTCAACCAGGGAGAAGATTTTCCCCAGGGAACCCTCACAACCGCAATGGTCGTCTCTTCCACATGAACACAGAAGAAGCCCAAGAAGCGCCAGATGTAGTGCTGGGTATGTTTTCTGTCAACTCAGTTTTAGCAAGGGTATTTTTTGATTCAGGAGCATCGCATTCATTTGTCACCGAAGAATTTGCATGAACTAGTAAGGTTCATGCAACCAACTTGAAGCATGTCATGATAGTTCAAATCCCCGGTTCAACCACCAAAGCTAGAAAAATTTGCAAAGCTGTGCCTATCAGAATACACGGGCTAGATTTTTATGCCAACCTAATTGTTGTTGGAACCAAAGGATGGGAAGTAGTACTAGGTATGGACTGGATGTCTAGGCATAACGGATTGATAGACTGTGCTAAGAAATCCATCACCATGACCAGTAGCTCTGGAGTCACCGTAGAGCATATCTCTGAAACCTTACCCCGTCAATTCAAGTGCAACAAGAGTGTAGCCCTGCCCACCATTGACCAAGTCAGAGTAGTCTGTGAATACCCTGACGTATTCCCAGATGAATCGCTGGGTATGCCCCCGGATAGGGATATTGAGTTCATTATCGAACTAATCCCCGAAACCGGACCCATAGCCCAGAGACCCTATAGCATGAACCCCTCAGAGTTAATGGAACTGAAGAAGCAGTTGGATGCTATGTTAGAAAAAGGCTTGATTCAACCAAGCGCATCACCATGGAGATCACCAGTGTTATTCGTCGACAAGAAAGATGGAGGCAATCGTTTGTGCATAGATTACAGAAAGTTGAATGATGTCACCATCAAGAACAAGTACCCCTTGCCAAAGATAAAGGATCTATTTGATCAATTGACTAGAGCCCAGGTATTCTCAAAGATTGATCTTAGGACTGGTTATCACCAACTTAAGATTCGTGCAATGGATATTCCAAAGACCGCCTTTACTACCCGCTATGGTTTATACGAGTATACGGTTATGTCTTTTGGATTAACCAATGCCCCTGCTTATTTCATGAATCTCATGAATAAGATCTTTATGAATTTCCAAGATAAATTTGTAGTTGTGTTTATCGACGACATCCTTATCTACTCCAAGTCAGAAGAAGAGCATGGGCAACATCTGAGAATCATCCTAGAAACCCTGAGAGAGCATCAGTTATATGCCAAGTTCAACAAGTGTGAGTTTTGGCTGAAAGAAGTAGGATTCCTAGGACATATTGTGTCTGCCGGAGGAGTTTCTGTTGATCCCGCCAAGATCAAAGATGTCAAAAAATGGGAAGCCCCAACCACTCAAACCCAAGTCCGTGCATTTCTCGGATTAGCGGGATACTACCGCAAGTTCGTAGAAGGATTCTCGAGCATCGCCAGACCCATGACCCAATTGTTGAAGAAGGACAAGAAGTTTGAATGGACAGACAAGTGTGAAGCAAGTTTCCAGGAGCTGAAGAAGAGATTGATATCAGCCCCAATATTGATCATGCGAGACATCAAGAAGCCGGTTGATGTATATTGTGATGCATCCAAGATTGGTCTAGGATGTGTGTTGATGCAATAAGGCAAAGTCATCGCTTATCTGTCTCGACAACTGAAGCAGCCTGAGCAGAACTATCCGACCCATGATCTTGAATTAGCAGCCGTAGTGTTGGCATTAAAGACATGGCGTCATTATCTGATGGGTAATCGCTGTGAGATTTACTCAGATCATAAGAGCTTAAAATATATTTTCACTCAGAAGGAGCTGAACATGCGGCAAAGGAGATGGATAGAGTTAATCAAGGATTATGACCTTGACATTCACTATCACCCCGGCAAAGCCAATGTGGTAACGGATGCTCTTAGCAGATTGCCGTGTAGGCTAAACACCATGATCAAGGATAAACAACTAAGCTTGTATGAGGAGTTGGAGCAGTTCAGAACTGAATTAGTTAGCAAAGGATTCTTAGCTAGCATTGAACTTCAACCCACTTTGATTAGTCAAATCAAGGAAGCCCATTAGGGAAATGAAAGTATCGATGGAATCAAACGTCGTATTAGTACAGGAAATGTACATGGATTCACTGAAGACGAAGAAGGAGTTCTGTGGTACCAAGGACATATCTGTGTGCCAGCAGATTCGAAGCTGAAGCAAGTTATCATGAAGGAAGATCAAGATACTCTTTATTCAATCCACCCTAGAGGAACGAAGATGTATCAGGATTTGAAAGAGCAATTTTGGTGGCACAAGATGAAGAGAGAAATCGAAAGCTACATCACCAAGTGTGACATTTGTCAAAGAGTCAAAGCAGAGCACTAGAGGCCTGCAGGACTGTTGCAACCATTGCAGATTCCGGAATGGAAATGGGATTCCATAGGAATGGACTTTATCACCGGTTTACCTACTTCTAGTTGGGGAAATGACTCAATCTGGGTCATAGTTGATAGACTGTCCAAGGTAGCTCACTTTATACCTGTCAAGACAACCTACCAGAGTTCGAAGCTAGCAGAGTTGTATATTGCTAGGATTGTTAGTCTGCATGGAACCCCCAAGACCATAGTATCAGATCGAGGAACCCAGTTTACCTCGAGATTTTGGCAGAAAGTTCAGGAATGATTGGGAACCAGGTTGAACTCCAGCACCGCTTATCACCCGCAAGCTGATGGACAGACTGAGAGAGTCAACCAGATCCTAGAGGATATGTTAAGAGCTTGTGTGTTGGAATAAGGATCAAAATGGGAAGACTGCCTGCCTTTCACAGAATTCTCATATAACAACAGTTATCAAGCTAGTTTGCAGGTGGCACCATTTGAGTTCCTATACGGAAGGAAGTGTCGTACCAATTTGAATTGGTCGCAAGTTGGAGAGAGTCAGATCTTTGGACCCGACATTCTCCGGGAAGCAGAAGAGAAAGTTCACAAAGTCTGTGAGCACCTCAAGACCGCCCAATCTAGACAGAAGAGTTACGCTGACAAGAGACGGAGAGACCTGACTTTCAATGTCGGAGATTTTGTATATCTCAAGGTTTCGCCATTGAAAGGAACCCAACGCTTTAGTCTAAAAGGAAAGTTAGCCCCAAGATATATCGGGCCCTTCAAGATTCTGAACGCCGAGGAAAAGTATCATATCAACTGGAACCACCTGAAGAGATGTCAGCCATCCACAATGTGTTCCATATCTCGTTACTTCGCAAATGCCTAGAAGTGTCGGAGAAGACTGAAGTTTTCAAGAACATCGGTCATCGAGCTGTGAAGATCAACAATGACCTGACATATCGTGAAGTGCCCATCCGTATCCTAGAAGAAGCTTACAGAACCACCGGTACCAGGAGTATCAAGTTTCTCAAGATTCAATGGAGCAACCATACCGAAGACGAAGCCACTTGGGAGCGAGAAGATTACATTAGGACAGAGTTCCCAGATCTCTTTAGTTCCTAGTTTCTTGGTAAATCTCGGGAGGAGATTTTTTTTATGGGGGGAAGGTTTGTAACATCCCAAAACTTTAATCCAAGGTTATTAAGATCCAAATCATCAAAATTAGGGTTAACAAAAACTTTTCCAATTAAAATTATTAAAGCATTCATATGTCTGTGCATTTAAAATAGGAGTTGATTTGAATTGCCATGATTAAGTGATCCATTGCTTATAAAATGATTCTTAGGTGAAATAAACATTATCTAGATCATTCCCAAACAATTCCCAAAGAAAAACAAATCAAAATGAACAAAAGAATCAAATGGTCATTTGTGCCAAATTAACTACCATGCCCACTTTGGCTATTACTAGAACTCAAAACCTAACAGAAACAAATGTGGATCTTTACACCCCTTTCTAGTACACATAATGATGTACCAAGGCTCACTTTGTGATCTATCAAAAACATTCAAACCCTAAATTTAAATGGCAGTTGAAAATTGAATCTATTTCATATGGGAAGATCCCACTATTTCAAAAACCACTCAAATAAGCTCAAAATTCAAAACCCAAGCACCCACAGAGTCTCAAGCTTAGTACTAGCACACCCACCAAAAATCTTTTCAAAATTCAAAAAGAAAGTTCTTGCGGCCATTTCATCAAACACTTGGTAGGCAGGGTTTAAACTCCAAACATAGCTCACTATTTGCAACAGGGTTTTGCACCCAATTTTCCTCAAAACCCTCCCTCTGTCCCCAAGTGATCTAACCATGCCATTTAAACCCCATCTCCTACCCCCTAGCAGCATGGCCATGCCAAGCCGAGCACATGCTGGCCGGCCGGTCATGCCATTGCCGCAGCAGACCATCTCCCTCTCTCTCACCATGTCTACGAGCTAGCCAGCACCTCACCGCCACCCTCTGTCCCCTCCTCGAGCCAGGCCAAGCCATGGACCACCGAGGAAGCGCCGCGCACTGCGCGTATGCACCATGCCGAGCACGCGCCAGAGCGTCGCGCGCAACACGCGCATACACGTCGCCCCTCGACCGCACCCCGCGTCCACCGCTTTGCCATGACCCAGGGAGCACACCGGACATGCTTGTTAGCCGCCCAACGCACCATAGCCACTGCTCACCGTGGACACCGCCGTTTCTACCACTCAGAGCGCCAGCACCGCCCGACCGCATACCACCGCCCCTAGTCCCATATTGATCACATAGAGCACCGCCAGGAGACCAGCGACCGCCCCATACCTCAAGCCACGCCGCTAGCTCGCTGTGCAGCCCTCGCCGGAGCCGCTCGCCCATCCCTCTCGGTCGCGTCGTCGTCCTATAAATAGAGGCCACCCCCATCCCATTTCGGCACACCACTCACCTCCCCTCACCTCACTGACTGTTCCCCACATCTAGCCGGAGCAAGGCAAGCAGCCGTTCGCCTGAATTTGGCCGGAGTAGCCCGCAGCAGAGGAGGAAGGGGCGCCGCTGATTGCGACCACCCTTGGAGTTGCCTCGACCGTCCCTGAGCTCGCCGTTGACCACCAGTTCGTTTGCCCGCCTCGCCGTCGTCGCTGGAGCCCTGACGATAGTACCGACCAAGCTTTCGAGGAGGAGGAGTTCTGCCAAGAAGAAGAAGAAAACTTCAACCACTGCACTGCACAAGGCAAGCCACCATTAACAATGCAAGCTAACCCTTGCAAGCTAGATAATCTAAGCACATGCATTAGGCATCCTTTGGTTATACCACTTTGACTATTACTTACCTCAAGTATTATTTTCGAAGCTTTACTTCCTCTACTTTACCCAAGTCCTTTACTTGTTTTAAATGTAGCATAAAGAGTATAAAACTTGACCTAGTTAGATAACTTTAGATGTCATTCTATGGCATGAGATTGGTCCCATCATTTTCCACCTTAGTGAACACTCTTAACTTAGTAGTCTAGAGTAGATAAAAACTTGAGTCACTCTAGATGGGATTACTTGGTGAAAATGAATTATGAAAACCTTGGAATGATGAGTCATTCTATTGAGATGTTTTGACATGTGTTGAGAAACACAAATGGTTTATGATGGTGAAAATGTTGAGGCATGAGCCTTAACCCTTTTACAAAACTGATGGTTGGATTCGGATGCGATACCATTCCAAATTTACCGTACAACCACAATACCTGAATTGGGTAATGCTTAGCCAGAAGTTTATATGCATTAGTATTAGTTCCCTCGCGGGAGAGGTTTGAGCTGAGGTACCTCTCAAAGTTGTCCACCTATGTAGTGCCCAAGATGACAGATGGTCATGGTTGGGAGGCCATGCTCATAGGAGAGGTGCTTATACTAGGGTGTGTAAAGGAAATGTTATGTTTGATTATCTGCATACTAAGTATGATGATTCAGGGTTATCCCTGACAGATGTATCGAATCTTGTGGTGAAAGTGTACCACCTCTGCAGAGTGTCAAACTATTCGAATAGCCACGTCCGTGGTTATGGACAGTTGGAATGACCATACTGTTTCGTTGTCAGATGTTTTCAAAATGACTTATGAAATTAATGATGAATCTTGACTTGACCACAACAGGGTTGTGATTATGACAATAGCTTCCCAACTTAAGAGATTCTAGAACTTTATTTTATCTTTCTTTGCTTCCGAACTCAGCTTAGGTTTCAAACTTAACTGTATAATTAATTTAGGGTTAGCACTTTAACTTAGTACTATCCTACTTGTTAGTGGTAGTTTGCGAGTACTTAAAGAGTACTCATGGATTTTGTCCCTGGCTATTCTCATGGCCAGACTATGAAGGAGACTACCAAGATGATGGCCAGCAGGACGGCTATGATAACTAGGACTATCTGCCTTCGTCAGCATTGCTTGTGCCCCTGAAGATGGACCCCACCGCTACGCTTATCTTTTATTCCGCTGTTTGTTGTATTAAGACTGGATCATGAGATCCTTTATTTGTGTAAGACCTTATGTATGGTTTATAAGGGATGATGTACTGTGATATCCAATCTGTTATGTCTCACAAAAATGGTAATCCTAGGATTGCAAGGTATGGCATAACATGCATCTGGGATTAAAAATCCGGGTGTTGACAATAGGCGGCAGCAGCGACCAGGCGGGCTAGCCTTGTGGCCCAGCACGCTCGTGCACCCACGGTGGCCTTCCAACACACCGAGGCGGTGGCCTGGTGTAGTGCCCGGGTGGGCCGGCTCATATGCCAGCAGCAGCGACAGCTACCTAGCCCCGGGTGGGATGGCTGCTTGGCGTGGCCCAGCTGGCCTGGACGGTCCGCCCGCCAGCTCTCCCCTTAGATCCCTTGGTACGAGGTCGAGCAGGCCTGGCAGCAACGGCTAGTAGCACCACTGCATGCGTGTGGTGATGACTATCTACCACCCACTCTCGTGAGTTGGTCAAAACCAGCCCAATGTAGTTTGGTGTTTGTTGTCCTTTTCCCTGTGATTTCCTTCTAGGTCAATTCCCTCCGGGGTTTTAGCTAATGAGAAAGTTGCATTGCAAGTTTTAATTTTAATATTTATGTAGTATAAGTTAATTCACAATTAACATATAATAAATGCATATTATAAATTGCCATTTATCTAAAACTCCTTTCGTCCTTTTCCTTTCCTTCTTTCTCCGAACAACTTCGGATCTCTCCAGAACAATTATGATTTGTCTCTCTTCTATGATTCTATCTCATAGGAAGATCTCCAAGCATCGTAATGCCCTTAAGCGTGTTTCCCTACGGTTCGAGAATGTCATAGACATGATCTCTATCAATGATCAACAGCGGGACTGGGATGCCCATGTTGACCCCTATACACTCCATGAATCACCATCGTGTCAAACCTTAAACAATATGTCTAATCCCCTTTGTTACACGATACAATACTTGTCCGAGATCTGATCATCAGTATCATGATACCTTGTTCAATCTCATTTCCAACAAGTATTGTTTTACTTGTTCCTGTGAAATTCCATCCCCATGACCTAGTCATACGTTGCGCAACTTATGGATGTAATTCATAGTGGACCCAGTGTATCTTCCCGTCACACAGGAGAACAAATCCTGATCTTGATACATAGGCCTGTACATGCCCCTTTGGATACCCAACATGCAATTTTATGGTCACCCATTTATGGAAATGACGGTTGATGTAGTCTAAGAAATCCTTCGGTGACAGTGATTAATATGATCTGACGGTCTAAGGATCAGGACACTCTGTTTCTAAAAATTGCAACTGTGAACTATGTGACATGATTGTTGCAACAATCATTGGTGGGAAATGTCCATCACATCATTCTAGATGATATGACTTCATTGTCAGTTGGCTTTCCTAGCATGATCCGGAAACCTTGATCATCAGCTGCCCAATGAACTAGTTGAATAGAGGCTACTAGGGACTTGGGTTTGTTTATATATCACACCTCTATCAATCTTTCTTCTTGATACAGTTATAGCATGATGTAAAACTATTATGAACTAATGAGATATGATAATAAACCCCTTTATTATTTGCCTCTAGGGCATATCTCCTTCACGCCTCCCCGTACCTTGTCGGAGTCATGCCTTCGTGCCGTCACCAAAGCGCCATCTGCCTGCACCTTGTCAGTGTCATGCCTCCCTACACATCGCCGAAGTGCCGCCTCCCTTCGGTGGTGTTTTCTATTGCCGCACTAGCTACAAGAAGGCCATTGGCATTGCTACCGAAGGACAATGGCGCTACTACCTACTTCCACCAGCGCTACTACCTACGACATTGAGGTTTTGCTATATTGGTTTGACGGTGCTGCTACGTGCTACCTGTGGCGGTGCTACAAGAAGTGTCGGGTTTTGCTACATGCAGCGAGCGACAATGCTAGATGGGTGCCTTGGGTTTTTCAGTGAGATCTCCGGCGAAGTCGGGGGTTGCTATAGTACAAGTTTTTTTCTATAACTATTTTGTAGTTTTTCTATAGTAGTGTAAAGTTTTTTCTACAAGGTCTCAAGCGAGGTATGCCTGCAAACATCTGTGGCGAGTCTCCGGTGAGGTCGGATTTGCTACAATAGGACATCTTTTTGCTACATATATTTTCTGGTTTAGCTACAATAGCGTAGAGTTTTTGCTACATGGTCTCCGGAGAGGTCTACCGGCGAAAATCTTGGGCGAGGTCTGATCTGCTACATCAGCACAAATTTTTCCTACAATGTCGCCGGCAAGGTCTCCGTGAACTCTCCAGCGAGGTTAGTCTGTCTGTGGTTTTTCTAGACCGAACTGTTTTTGTAGCAAAAGCAAGACTATTTTTAGCAAAAACGGGACAAATGTAGCAAAAGCGGGATGAAAGTTAGCAGGGACCAGGGAGAGATTCGAACCATTGATTTGATTAGATCTAACGGTTGAGGACCCGGGGATGTAAAGTTTCCGTCCCCCGGGGATGCGTAGCACTGCCCTTATTTGATGCATCCTCCCAGGCTCCCACGAAAATGGTTAGTATCATCTTAAAAAACACATGTGTACTCCCTCCAATCCAAATTAATTGACTCGGATTTGTCTAGATTCGGATGTATCTAGACATGTTTTGTACTAGATATATTGGAATCTTTATAAATCCAAGTCAACTAATTTGGATTAGAGGGAGTACTATAATTCCACATGTTGGGGTCATGTTTCATTGAAAACTCTTTCTACAAGGCACCGGTATGTACCGGTGTGATATCCATCACCCACATTGCTTTGAGATTGGTGAAACTATTTGCCTTTTTTTCTTAAAACAAGCCTACTAATTTAAACTTAACTGAAACTTCATGAAAAGGATAGAAATAGTGAAGTTGTGAAACTTTTTTTAGAAAGGTTGACAATTTTTCACAAGTTTCAGAATTTTTTCACAAGTTTTGTTTTGTTTCACAAGAAAATTATAGTTTGGGTAAATATCAAGTTGTTAGTGTTCTTCCTAGTGTGTCACCGACAAACTTACTTGTCATATCAGGGTGCGCTAAGTTATATGCGCACATACAATTTGTCATTTTCGCGGCGGATTCGGTTTAGAGCATTGAGTAGCTACATAACTAGGTGGTCTTGACATTCATGCATGATAGTGATGAGCTAGGAACATGCCCATCAAAATATGAACGAGTATTGCATGAATGATGTGATTGGCAAGGTGGCCTACCGTGTGAGTAGTATCTCATTTGAGATGTCACATCCATGGCGTATCTCATCCTCGGATTTTGAATCACTTAGTTGCATTAAATTGAGGATTACTGAACTTAGTGGGAGTTATCACTTAGAAATTAAATTGTTTAGTTCACCTAGTGGTTTAATATGTTGAATAGACGTCTCATAAACTTGTCTTTGACCTTGTAGAGAAGATGGATTACTTTAACAATTTTGATATGAACTTGATGCTTAGACAAGAAAAGTTGGCTAATGACGGTAGAAATTTTTGGATTGGAATCACGTTCTGATGATGGTCCTAAGAAGGGCCAAGAAATAATATGTTCTCGAAACTGTTTCGTACAGATCTATAGAGGGTGATCTTGACCCCTATGCTGCCACTAAGTTGGTAGACGAAGCAGAGATGAAAACCTTAATGCTGACGTTCATGGATGTTTTTATGAGGGAGTGGTCCAGGGATGAATGCCCATACCACACCATTGGGAACTTGGAAAATCGTTTCAAGATGCCTAAAAGCTTTTAGAAGAAGATTACGTATTCCATGCACATGTGTAAACTGGCTTGAAAACTCTTCCTTAAGAGAACACGTCTCAAGGATCATTGATCACGTTTGCAAGTTGGATGAGAGTGGATAGATCGTATCTGAGAGACTTGCCACCAGAGTCCTGCTTGGTTCACTCTTTTTGTCTTATGGCAAGACTATCTTGAATGTGCTTCAAACCGAGATGAACCAGAAGTTCAGTGAAGTTATCACTACATTGATCACCGAGGAAGAGGCTATGCATCATGAGATGATCCCAGAATACTCTCCAGAAAGTCCTGGATATTCTCCAGAAAGCCTAGACTACACTCCGGTCAGTCCGGATTACACTCTAGATAGTCCCGACTACACTCCAGGAAGTCCGGTTGTTGGGGTATAAAGGTTATACAAAATTATTGACAATTATATTCAGAATTATATTTTGAATTATTTGGTATTCAATAGTAATAAATTTTCATATGATGTAGGATAAGTATAAGAAGAGGAAGACTAGAGAACAGTGAGGCGCCAGGAAGGCAATAGGATGGTGGAGACTTCACCAATTCCGACGCCTAGAGATCAAGTGCTCAAGGTAAGCAACATGATGACACTTGAGTGAAATAATAGTTATTTGTTCCTTCCATTTTATAAACGGGTTTCATAATGTGTTGAAAATAGTTGATTGATCGTTTGAAAGTGTGTAATGGATTAAGCCTCTTCATAGGAAATTGTCTTAATCATCTTATTTCTTGAATGAATGTCTTCAATTTAAATTATTTCTATGTTTGAAATGTTGTGAGCCAAACACTTTTGGTGTAGGCATCATGTAATTTTTGTCATGATCATGTGGAAACTGTATGAACTAGTTCTATTTAAGATAGAATTATGAAACTCAAATTGTCTTGTGCATATTGGAATTGTCCAATGAAATGACCAAGTCATAATTTACTAAGTGTTGTGAATAGATATTGGTAAGTTAATTGAAGAGATACATTAGATGTATAAAATTCAACGAATCTACAATGACTGATGGGAAAGTGACACTTAGTGAAACCTACTAAAGATTGGATAGCTATGAGTGGATTCAGTTCGTGTAGGATTCTGGAACAAATTTGAAAGTGTTCAAATAATTTTTCGGACTAAGTTGTTCTTTTCATAACTATGTTATTTAATCCTATAATACGAATCGTAAGTCAGAATTTTGTCAAATAATATGTCTAAATTGATCATAAAAATAAGACGAATACAAATATAATATCCTCTCTTCCAATTTCTTCCTATTTCATGCATTTTTACTAGGGTACTGCAAGGAATTCCATGTACTAAAATGCCAAATAAAATGTGTTAAATTTATTTTGATGCATGCAAGCTTCATAAATGATGTACTAAGGTTATGCGTTGCATATAGCATCATCTCATCATGTCATACTTTTTTTGCTTGTTGCATCTATCTCATATGATTGCGTAACTTATTATATGGCCCTTTGATGGCAACAAATCCGTGTATACCAACTCGTTGGGACTCCAAGTGTAGAGTGTTGTAGCAAGCGTCTTTTCCCCACAAGGGTGACTCGAGGGTTTATATCAAACACTCGAGGAATTGGCTTAGAGTATCTTTTGTTATTCCTCTTCAAGTAACCTACAAAAAAAGTAATTGCCTTGTGTCCCAAACTCCACCCTGTGGTTTTCAAGCGTAAGGTTCGTATTAGTAAACTTGAAATAAATTTGTAAATAAATAATAGTAAAACAATCTATGACTAGGCAAGCAAAGAAATAAAAATACTAGAAAGGTATTTTTGGGTTTTGGTTTGTGTTTGCGAAAAGGAAAAGTATTTTTGGTATTTTTGGATTTAATTAATGTGGAAAATACTAAGGATGACAATGGAGTTGGATAGTTGTTTCTTATGATTAAAATTGGACCAGGGTTCATGGTTCACTTGTCTATTCTCTCATAAGGTGCAGTGGACATAAAACAATTCATAAGCAATATAATATTGATGAAACTTTATTATGTGTATGATTAGCATTTATATGGGCATCACGTCTTATCATAGAGATGATGCAACACAACTCCCTTATGCTCGTCTAGAAAGGGAAAACTCCAAGCAATCTAGAATTAAGAATTAACAAAGCATAGCCTTAGATACTTTGACATGATGTTTGAATAACAAATATGCTACCTTGAACAAACAAGATTATCTTAGCTGTCACTAGATAATTATAGCACATGAATTCACTTAATCCCTTGTGAGGTAACAAAAGATAGGTAAAACCCATAGTAGATCTTGAATTTGTTATCACTATCCAATCACTACCACCATGTGACTCCAACTAATACACACGTTCCTCCACACATGTTCTTTCATACAAGTTGGATCAAAACAAGCACTTAAGAACAGGGTACATGATATGCATCTACTCATACACCTTACACATAAATGGATTCTGATCTCAAATATCAACTCATAGAATAAAGATCCACCACATAGGAATTACATATATGACCATAATCATGTTGGGCATCTCATATGGTACTAGATCAATGATAGACCAAGAGAGAAACAAATCAATCTACTGCCACAAAACCATAGTATAGAGGTGGAATACTCCCTCTTCATCATGGTGATGATGGTATATATGTTGGAGAAGGTAAAGATCCCTCTGGCGGCAGATCTGGCGTTGTTTCTCCCTCCAATATTGACAATGTTGTCTCTATTTTGGTGTTTCTGCGGTGCCCACCTCCAAGTACGCATCGGGGTCCTTTATATAGGACATTTTTAGGTCAATACGATGATCTAGAGATGAATACGGAGGGATGGCGACGCTTGAGGAGGTAAAGAGGCATGGCGGCACAACCTAGGGTTATGCTCACGCCACCTGCCCTCTTTTAGGCCTCTAGGCTCCCCTGGTGAGGTCCAAGTGCTCCAGATCCTTCTCCTCGTAAAAAATGATGCTCCAAAAATCCTAGATCCATTTAACTTTGTTTAGGTCCTTGAAAGATAAAATACACAAAACAGGGAATTCCTGTTCTGTAGATTTATAACCAAAATAAAGGGGGTCATTGGTAAATCCCCAAAAATCAATATAAAGCATGGATATAACATTATATAAGTTTATAATATGTGGTAATATGTATCAATAAAATACAAAGTTCATGTATGAATTTTACATGCATCAACTTGTAAGGTTAATTGTCCCTATGTGTGGTTTTGGTAATTAATGACAATCCCTATGGATTAATGTTTCCATTGAGTTTATATGAAGGAATATTCCATAGGTCATGCTTGTAGTCCATGTGTTGGATTCGAGTATGGATGCCATGAAGATAAAATATATACAATGAGTATTGGCATCAAGATCATCGAGTTGAAAAGAAGAATATGATATGATCAAGATATTGAGAATTTGTTCTCAATATAAGAATTCAAGTTATGGCTCTAAGTTGATGTCATGATGGCCTCATGAGTTCAGATATGGTTGACTAACATTTAGAGCATGTGATCAAATTAAGAGTTCTTTATGTACCTAAAGATATTGAGATAGAGCATGATAAGATACATGGTTGACCAAGTTAAGAGAGAATTCAAGTTGGTCAACACATGAAGCATAAAGAATGTACCACAAGGATCTTATGGTATGGTAAGCCTTGTCAATTATGCTTCATGATCAAACCATTATATATGTGCCTTTGCATTTTCGATGTGGTCTAGGTATATTTCCATGGGCATGCATCAAAAGTGAAGATTCCATATAGGCCATGAGAGGATGACATAAAGTGGCGATGGTCATCAAGGTTGAGAAGTGCAAGTTCAATATAAGCATCTCAGAAGATCATATGGTTGAAGCTTGCTATCCATAATGGTGATAGTGGACATGTGAAGATGTGCCTTAATGAAGCTATCCCATGGTGGTGTTTGGGGGAGAAAATTATGAGTCTTCACGAAACAACAATGATCAAGTGATGCAATGTAGCTTGAATGAAGCTTGAAGCATTGTGTCAAGATCAAGCGAGGTTCACAAGAGATGGCTCCCAAGTGCAGGAGATCAATTGTAGTACTTTTCAATAAGAAAGGTTGTCAAACCCAAGAGGAGCTGAAGGTATTGGTTAGTAAATTTGACAAGTAAAACAATAAAAGGGTGTAATGGTTTTGGTGTTTTGGGTTTGTAGGTTACAGTAAAAGAAAGTACTAAAAGTAAATAGCAACAAGTGAATTCTCTCAATGAGAGAAAGCCCAATCCCCTATGTAGCAAGAGGACAAGATCAAGTGTGTGTGAACTTATATGTGATAAGCGTTCCTGAGGGTGGCATGGATTTACTTAGCATTTGGATTTCTACACAACACGATGAATATCTTGTCAAGTTTCATTCCCTTAGGGAAGATCCTAAATTAGGTGAAGCCATAGATATGAGTAAATACACCCCTTATGATGTGTCCTAGAGCCATTTTCATGAGAAAGTATAGGAATCATTAAGACATAAATGTCCTACCATAGCAGTTAGTTCATTGGTCCCGACATAAATCCCTCTAATGCAACTCAAAGTATTTGAAAACGGTTTCCGTCATTCTGTCCCTTCCAACCCACATCATTGCATTAAAGTGTAGCCCTATGAGCCCATATAGGTGAAGTAATATGCAGTCATTGTTCCCATAAATCCATCATAGAACCACATAAAAGATAAAAACTCGCCCAAATACTCATTGCATATTATATGGAAATCATAGCCAATTCATCCTATGCCCTCAGGAACATGGGGATCTACTCACAAGTGACAAACATGATATAGATCAGTGGCATATGGATTACAACACAATCTAAAAATATAATATCTCCACCAATTAAAGACAAGTTGCCAATCGCAAACATGCAAATAACACTCATACAATATCCGGGGTTCAATCAATCACAAACTATGAGGGGGTGAAGTGGATCTTGGAGATGGAGATGGTGCTGATGGAGAGGCCTCCCCCTATGCCAAGGAGGAGTGGTGATGATGATGGCATCGATTTCCCCCTCACCAGAGGCTCCAATGATGTAGCATCTGCCCTCTCCCGAAGTAGGAGAGGACTTTCGCCTCCACCACCGCCTCTGTAAATCGTGGGGAAAATATGGTGTAGGTTTTCTAGCAAGATAGATGCATTGCTTCCCACAAGTATAGGGGATAGCTGAAATCTTCCATGGAAGTATTACCCAAATTTATAGTTCGACTCAAGGGGAACAGAAGAATATCAATAAGACTTTAGCAATTGAGACATCACTCTCAACCACACCTGTATATCAATAAACTCACGAAGAAAGTGGTGGTTTATAGCAATTGATTCAAAGCATTAAAACAAGTAGTAAACAATAATAGCAAATTTCCAGTTTTTACCGGAGGTAGTGACTTGTAGCTTCCATTGGCTAAAAGCGTAGGCATAAGGTGATAGCGGGGTGTTGCACGAATGATATTGATCATATAATGTAATCCTAATAACATGGCATTCATCTCTAATTCAGTTGTGTGTAGGTGTGTGATCCTAATATAGTTATGCATACTAACCAAGAGAATTTGCATAACATCTATTGTCCTACGTGCCCATTTCATCGGGCCAACTTGGAACACGTGCAACTAAGGTCTGTCCTTTCGAATAGCCCGGAACAAAGCATTAACACTTCATGACCAAACAATATCCTCAAACTATCATATATTCCCATTGTTTTCCCTAACTATCACTTCAGGATTTGCAGGTTCAACACAATAATAGGCAATGCACTTTGCAGATAGGTACCAAACTCATATATATGATGGGGAAATAAAAGTTTAGTACTGAAATCATGTCACTCGGGCCCTATCAACAAGCATTAAACATAGCAAAGGTCTACCAACACTCATACAAGAATATCCTCAAGATAAACACCTCAAATCTTGATACATATGGATGATTACATGATCAATTTTATCCAATCCCCATCCACCTCATATTACTATAGAGCACTACTCACACATTATGATGGAGAGTGAGCACATGGTTGTTGATGATGACATTGGTGATGATGGTGGTGGAGAAGACCTCGAAATCCCCCTCTCCGACATGGAGAACGAGACCAATCTGACCCCCAAAACGAAGATCGTGGATTTGGCGGTGCTCTGTTTCGCGAAAGGGTACATCCTCCTAGATTCCTAGGTTTTTTAGGTATTTATGGGGTACGCCAAAGGAGATGCCGAGATGATGCTCCAGTGCCGAAAGGACATGGGTGGCACGACTAGCAAGGTAGGGCGAGACACCTATGCTCTTTTGGGCCTCATGACCCCTCTCGTGTGATTCTAAAGCTTAGGCTCCTTGATTTGGTGAAAAACTTGCGTGGTATCTTTCCTAATTTTATTTCCTGCAAAAACAGACGAAAAGAAAACTTTTACTAAAAACAGCGTCAGATTCAACAGTTTTATCCAAGTATGGTGAAATTCCGGAGCAAAACATTCAGAAATATACTTGGAAAAGTAGATACATTTGAGATGTATCATCTCCCCCAAGCTTAGTTTATTCTTTGTCCTTAAACAACTCAAACACAGTGTGAAGGCGATAAAATACTTTGACAAGAACATTTCCCTATGTATGTATAACAGTTTAACATAGCAAGTACTTAGATCATGGCTTTATCAGTGAATATAAAAGTGTTAACAAAAGTTCACTATGTTGGTGTTCCACTGTTTATACATGGTGCAAAGGAATATATGGCAACACTACTTAGGCATGATTAATTGATAGTGGCAACAAACAAAGTTCTCACATTGCATTTGATTGAATCGTGAGTAAGGTTTTTGAGACCTTTGATTCTTTCAATTGTTTACTAATAATTCACTATGTTTGCATTGCAGATTAAATACTTGGGTGATGCCGTATCCTTCTAGTCTTTCAACCTTTCAACACTCATAGAAAATCCATACATGAGCAAGTAACTACTATATTTAGTTGACATTAGGGTGGAGTGGAAATATGATAGGTGCTTTCTTACAAGCTTCTACACCTTATATGAGCGATAGGGGTTTCACCCCTTAGTATTCATTCATCTTCATTTGAATAGGCATTATTTGCCTTTCTTTGGTGGGCACATCTTAGTATTCGCCATTTCTTTAGTGGACACTTCTTTGGTATCATCATAATAGACATCTCATTGGGTTCATTTTCTTCTTTTCAGGATAGTGGCTCATGGAAGTGTTCCCACCAACCCAATGATAGCCATGTTGGTGGAGTTGGTTTGTAGGTTAGCGGAAAGGCTAAGTGGTCAAATAAAGATACTATAAGCCGACTTATATATGACTCAACAATGACATTCACCATTTTAAATACTGGACTGTCATACAAACATCGACATTCATATTTCAAAAACACATAGGAATATAAATATTCATCATTGAATATGTGCCACGTACACAATAAAAACACAATGGGATGCATAGACCTTTGTTCAGAGCCACTATCTTTCAATTGAGGATAAATAATGCTCCTCAATAGTATCTCATTTGCATCATTATATAGCGAGAAAAACACAAACATGGTAAACATCCATCCCCACTTCCCTATGTATTGATGAAACTACTCACAAGTACTTGCTATTGTTAAATTGCATGCATAAATATAGCAAAGCTGTCATACCTATTTCATCTCCTTACATGCTAATTCATGATTGTTGTTCTTCCTTTTCCAACTTGAAGTGCACAATACACTCACATATAGAATAGAGTCAAGAGAGTATAACTTGGTTCATTTAGGACACCATTTCCAACAGTTTGATCAAGTGTACTACAGGCTTTTTTATCAAAAAAATTCATCGAATGGTATCAAAATAGTGCCTTATAATGTCTATGATCCATATATCACCATCGTACTCAATGAGGATCATTTGCAAGTTTAACAAGCCACTTTTAGCGATGAAAATCAAAATCTGCCAACAAATTATTGCAGCGATGCAGCCAAGTTTCGCCCTACTTAACCAACCTAGATTTTTTTTCCAATTTGTGTGTATGGGGGATGAAAAGTTACAGTATCTATAGAAATTTTAACCTAATTGGAGTTACAGATAAAAGATAAAAAAATGAAATAGTGGACAACAGCATGCAGATTTATGCAACTCCTTCTAACGTGCTTTTCAAAAACAAAAATATTTTTGTTGTTTTTAGTTTTTGAGTGACAAAGATAACTAACTAAATAGAAAGCAAGCTAAAGAAACAAAGGAAATATTTTTGTATTTTCAACTTTTGGGACAACAAAACTACAATTCAATCAACTTATACAATAATACATGGCATATACAATGAAAAGGAAGGGAAGAAATCATACTCCCTAATCTTGGGTGGAAGCTAGTAGCCTTGGTGGTGAGGGTTTGACCCCTAAGCATGCGATCCATCACCATAGTAGAGCCGCGGCTTCTCCGAAGGTGCCCACTCTTGAGGCGCCCCTCATTCCCAAACTGAGAAGAAGGGCCTTCCTCCAAGCTTAACGTCATTAGCACTTCTAGGTCTTGCCACCTTGTGGAGTACATGTCCAATCCTTCCACCATTTTAATCATATCATCTTCCCACAGATGTTCCTCATCATAATTAAAGGAGACCTTTATAGGGCCCCTTCTTTCCCTTAGGCCACCAAGGATGCCTTTGCCTTTGTTCATCGTGAATGAAACCTTGCATCACTCTAACAAAAATCACTAAACAACTAGATGTCGCAAGCTATAATTACTTGAGAATACTCATGGGGTGCTACTAGGAAAAACTATGCATCATATCAAATAAAATACTTCAAATCAATGGATTATTAAATCATGAGATGTGACACCAAGAGCAGCATTTCTCTCACAATACAAAGCATAATACCAAAAACAATTGGACGGGTGGAGGATTCACATACCAAGGAGTAATCTCACCAAAGGTATTTGAAAATGGCTGCCCGAACTTGGAGATCAAAAATCGAGTAGTAAGGGAGCAAGAGAAAAAATAGAGCGGTACCTGTTCTGGTTCTGAGAGGAAGGGATGAACCTAGGAGCTTGGATGCCACCTAACTCATCCTATGGGCCCCACAAGGGTAGGTGGCATGCCTACAAGGGAGGGCGCGCCACCTGGTCCCTTTTTTTCCATGTGTGCTATTTTGCCTCGTCCTTTTGACTGATGGATCTCCTACGTAGAAAAAATGAGCTGGGAATATTATCGTAATTTTTGGAAAATATTTTTTGTGTAGGATTTCTAGAATTCAAAAGCTATTAAAAACATGCATAAAATAATTAAAGGAACTTAAATTAAGTGAAAGATTCAAATAACTTTTGATACTACTATATCAATATTTCAATGGAAATCATTATATTATCATCATCATGTTAAGAATGAGGTTTATCAAGTCTCATCATCACCATGATAAGGATAGAAACAATGATTCAATTATTATTATGAAAGAAATTTCCAGGATACCTCACAATAGATTGGAATTGTTCATTATTGTTTGATACTTGAGCTTTGGAGGAGGAATGGGTATTTCAGTGCTTCCAACCGTAAGTACCCTTAGTTCAATGGCATTAACACACTTTTTGGTAATTCACCAGAATTCTTCTTTGGAAAATATATAGTGTTCTCCTTCCCTTTTACATTGAATGTAACTTTGCTTTCAATAAAATTAACTACAGCCCCTGCAGTATTTAGAAAAGGTCCACCAAGAATAATAGATAATTAACTTGTTTAAATTGAGTTTCTTATAAAGAGAGAAAGGCATGGCACTTACTCCAACTCCAAGGTCACATAAAGCATACTTCACATATTTTTTTTGATTATGCAAGGGATGGTTGGAATACCTGGATCTCCATGCTTTTCATGTATCTCTCCTTTAAAAGAATAGTCAGCAAGCATGGCAGCGATAGCTTCATTGGGTACTTTCCTTTTGTTAGTAAGAATACGTTTCATATATTTAGAATAAGGAGGAATCTTAATAGCATCAACTAAAGAAATTTGCAAATATAAACTTTTTATCAGTTCAATGAATTTTTCAAACCTTGCATCATGTAAAGTTTTCATTACCTCTTGAGGATATGGTATGGGTCTTTGCACCCATGGATCCCTTTCCTTACCTTTTTGTTGAAGTGAAGGCTTCTTCCTTTTACTTTTATCCCTAGAAGATGGAGGGTCTTCCCTTGCAGTAGGTTCAGATTCCTTATTAGAATCATCTTCCTGTGGCTCCAATTGGTTGAGACACTTCCACATCATATTCTTCATTATTATTATCTCCAGTTTCAGCATCAGAAATAGATACATCATTTTCTTGTTCTACAAAATTTCCATTCACTTTACTTTCATTAGGTGATTTTCCTGCAAAAGATTTCTTCTTAAGAGCCTCTTGCTCTTTTATATTTGGATGTCCATCAAGATAATCAGGATCCTGAGTGCTAGAGCCTCCCCTCGTGTTAACTCCACATACTTGCCTCTTCTCATCAAGAAGCTTCTCATATAATTTGTTTTGAAGAGAGATCATTTGCTCTATGTGATTATTCATCATTTTGCAATGCTTAATAGTCATCTTAATAGAATCTTCACAAGAACTTACCCTTTCATGAACGACTTTGATTTTTGAGAGTTCTCTATTATATCCCTTTCAACATCATGGTCAAAAGATTTTTGATGATAAGCAAAGTCATCTGAATGATCTACATATGATATTTCAGTAGGAGGTGATACCTTTCCATTACCTTCAGCAAAGCATATAGCATGTACTTGGATAGGAAAATATGGTTCATCAATAGGAAATTTGACACCCATTTCAGAAAGCTCCTTCAAGTGAGAAGTTTTAATACCACTTTCTCTGATAGACCTCGAAGCTTCTTTCATGTCTTCATTAGATAATTTATGAATACCTCCCTTATTATGGATCATTTCAATTATATTCCTCTTCAATATGCCAATCGTGATGATTCTGAGTAATAGTGTTCAATAATGCTTTAGCTTCCTCAATAGTCATGTTCCTGAAAATATTCCCTGCAACACTATCTAGATAAGATCTAGATTTTTTAGTTAGTCCATTGTAAAATATATCAAGCAAATACTTATCTTTCAAACCATGAGCAAGGCATCTCCTCTCAAGGGCACAATATCTCCCCCAAGCTTGGGGAATACTCTCCTCCTTACCTTGCACAAAATTACTAATTTTAGCAATCATGGCATGTATTTTACTAAAAGGGAAATATCTATTATAGAACAAGTATATGCATGCCTCTTTTATAGTGATTGAATTTGGAGCTAATGAGTTATACCAAGCTTTTGCTTTTCCTCCCAAAGAGAAATGAAACAATTTCAAGAAGTAATAGCGTTGTTGGATTTCAGTTTTCCCAAATAGGCTAGATAGATCATGAAGATTTTTTAAGTGTTCATAGGGAAATTCTTATTATTTACCATAGAACTTAGATGCTTCAACCATTTCTATTATTTCGGAGTCTACCGTGAACTCGTAGTCTTTATCTTTAATGTATATTGCAGGTGCATCCACTTTATTAGCCATAGGGAATAACTCTCCTAAATAAGTACTCATGCTAGCATCAAATTTATCTAAGTCATATAAATCAAGGTTCATAAAAGCTTCTATAAAAGCCATATCTTCTTCAGATGGTGTTGATTTAGAGCTAGTTGCAGTATCATTTTCATCATAAATTTCATCTTCATCATATTCAGATTCTATATCATCATTGGACAAAGACTTAAATGAATTAGCCATCCCCTCTTTATCTTTGCCAACATCCAACAAGTCATGTCAGTTCTAGTAGACATCCTAGACAATGGTGAACTTGGTAGGACATTAGTTTTCTTTATAGTAGCAGGAGCAGTACCAACATTAGGTGAAAAGTGTGGCCTAGAAGGCAAATCCATACATCTTCTTGTGGTGGAAGGCACAATGACCTTCTTAGCAGCATCCTTATCCTTTTCCATAGTGAGAAACAAATAAGTACAACAAGTAAATGGTAACAAGTGGTCTTACCAATAAACCTAGACTCCCCGACAATGACGCTAGAAAATATCTTGATGCCCACAAGTATAGGGGATCGCTGAAATCTTCGATGGGAAGTATTACCCAAATTTATAGTTCGACTCAAGGGGAACACAAGAATATAAATAAGACTTTAGCAATTGAGACGTCACTCTCAACCGCACCTATATATCAAGAAACTCACAAAGCAAGTGGTGATTTATAATAGTTGATTCAAAGCAGTAAAACAAGTAGTAAATAATAATAGCAGATTTCCAGTTTGCACCGGAGGTAGTGACTTGTAACTTTCAGTGCCTAAAAGCGGTACGCATAAGGTGATAGTGGGGTTTTGCACAAATGATAATTATCATATAATGTAATACTAATAACATGGCATTCATCTATAGTATGCATACTAGCCAAGAGAATTTGCATAACATCTATTGTCCTGCCTGCCCATTTCACTAGTGCCAACTTGGAACTACAAGCAATTAAGGTCTATCCTTTCGAATAGCTCGGAACAAAGCATTAACATTTCATACCACACAATATCCTCAAACTATCATATATTCCCATTGTTTTCCCTAACTATCACTTTAGGGTTTGCAAGTTCAACATAATAATAGGCTATACACTTTGCAAATAGACACCAAACTCATATATATTATGGGGCAATAAAATTTCAGTACTGAAATCATATCACTCAGGCCCTAGCAACAAACATTAAACATAGCAAAGGTGTACCAACAATCATACAATAATGTCCTCAAGATAAACACCTCAAATATCGACATGATCAATCTCATCCAATACCCATCCACCTCATATGCCTATAGAGGACTACTCACACATGATGATGGAGAGTGAGCACATGGTTGTTGGTGATGATGTTAGTTATGATTATGGTGGAGAATACCTCGAAATCCCCCACTCCAGCGTGGAGAGAAGGACCAATCTGACCCCCAAAATGACGATCGTGGATTTGGCAGTGCTCTTTTTCGTGAAAGGGTCTGTTGTAAAACCACAAAAATACTAATCAAGATTATCAAGTTCTAATCACCCAAGTTTAGGGTTAACAAAAACTTTTTCTTATTAAATCTAATATGA
Source organism: Avena eriantha (assembly GCA_910589775.1). NCBI lineage: Eukaryota > Viridiplantae > Streptophyta > Magnoliopsida > Poales > Poaceae > Avena > Avena eriantha. Next base: position 203,593,640 of record OU342741.1, on the reverse strand, counting down.
GTGTATGTGTGAATTGCATTAGGGTATGAATGAGTGCAATTGCCATGTTGGATTGCTACAAATGATAAGGAATGGTTTAAAGATGAATACTACATCATCTAGGCCATTTACAAACAAAATCAAAAGAAAAGAAAATCAAATATGAATCATACAAGAAAATGGTCATTTTGACCAAAATTATCCACTAGACCACTTTGAGTGTTTCTAGTAAAAGATTTCTAACAGAAACTTTCCCAATTATTTTCACCCCTTGCTAGACCAAGTAAAAATGAATCCAAGCAAGCCTTACAAAAAGACAGAAACTAAATTCAAATCTATTTGAGAGACAATTCAAAATGGAATCAAGTGTATGTACTAAGATCACCCTTTTTCAAAAACCACTCAAATCATTTCACCTTGGCAAACCCAAGCAACCATAGACTATCAAGCAAGTACTCAGAACACTCACCAAATTTCATCCAAAAATTCAAACTTTGAATTCATGCGGCCATTTGGTCGAGCTCCTGGCAGACACCAGTAAGCACTTACCTAACTTCTACTGTTCTGAGCAGTAATTGATCGCCACTAGTGCCTCAATTATCTCCCCTAGTGTCCTGTACTGCCCAGCAGCGAAGTGGACAAGCTCCCCCTTTGCTGTTTGCACCAGTGCAGCGCCGCCCGAGCTCGCCATGCCGGTCGACCATGCTCCACTCGCCACAAACCGCACCGCCCTCTCCCACGATGTCCAGGAGACAGGCGACACTCCACCGCCACCCTCTGTCCACCCCTCGACCGAAGACAAGCCCTGGACCAGCCATAATCGCCACGCCCACTTCTCTGTCTTCCATGTCGAGAGCGCGCCAGAGCGCCGTAGCTGACACACGCACATACGTCACACCTCGCCCTCTCTGCGCATGCACGCACTCACCGTGACCCCAGCTATCCCCCAGACATGCCCGTTCGCTGCCGCGCGAACCATGGACACTTTGCGCCGTCTTGAACGCTGTCGTTCCCGCACAGAGCACGGACCGCTCCCGACCATTAATGACCGCCCCTTTCCACACCATCACTCGCATGGCAACCACCCTGAAGCACCGCGTCAACCCCTACCCCTAGCCATGCCAATATCCCTCTGTAACGATGCCGCCGACGAGCCTGAGCCATGCCTCTCTATCCCTCTCGCGGGTGTATAAATAGAGGCCACCCCAGCCCCAGTTCTCCATACCATCTCACTCCCCTCTCTCTTAGAAACCTCCCACACCTCTCCCCAGAGTAAGGCGAGCACCAGCCCTTCGGAATTTCACCGAAGCCCGCCGCTGTAGAGGAGAAGAGGAACTGGAGCTAGGAGCCATCCTAGGAGCCACTGCGGCCACCATTCGACTCGCCGGCTTCGACATGTTTGATCGCCCCCATCGCCGACCTTAGCTGGAGCCCAAGTGAGCCCACACGTACCCCCACCGTCGTGTTAGGGTTCAGTCTCGCCGACACTGTGCGACAGAGACGACGAACCACAGCTGTTAGATCCTATTCTAATCGGAGCGCTGAGATTGAAACTTACCGTTTTGGTTTAGTTGAGTCGCTAACCAGTGGGACCCACCTATCAGCAGCTCGCTGCGCGCGCACCGCGTAGTTGGGCCTGCCCAATTAGTTTCCCGCGCAGAGCCCGTTGATTCAAATAAACTTTTTTCCATTTTAGTTAAAACTAGATTCTGTCAGTAGATTCAAAAATCAATTCAAAGAGATTCACTGAACCAAATTGCATGAATCCAATTTTGTTAGAAAGGTATTCAAAATATATATCCAAGCCTGTTGGATTCAAACCATTTGAAATTATAGATCACCTATACCAAAAATAACAAGACAGAGGCTTTTGCCACTTCAAACATTTTTCAAAAATCAACCATAAATGCTTTTGAGTTGATTCCAACTCTCAAAAATCACATTTGACAAGATCTATCTGAATATGTAAAAATATTTAGGTTTACATGCAGTGATCTTAGACTAGTACCAAAAGAATGCTATATAGGCATTTCTAGTCACTTTAATTTTACTAAATAGTAATATTAAACTTTATAAAATGTTACCACCACTTTAAATCACATTCCCAAGTATTATAATATGTGGTGATGACATGTGTCAACATCATCCCATATTTTAATTGGAGAATATTAAATATTAAGTATTTTCAATGAGTATAAATTACTTTTCTAAAATAAGATAAATAAGACTAGGTCTTTAGTTCATGTGATGATTGTGATGATGCTAGATCATCTAGTGTGAGCCTTTGTGTGCTAAATAGAAGTAGTTAAGTATTGTTTGGTGATTGTGTACCTCATATTCATTTATAGACGCTAGTACCGACCCGGGATACGAGGAGGAGGAGGAGTACTACAAAGAAGAAGAAGAAGAGAACTCAACCACTGCACTACTCAAGGCAAGCCTAACACTACAAGTTAACTATGCAAGCCATCCTTGCAAGATAACCTATGAAATATGCATTAGGCATGCTTTGGTTATGAAGCCTTGATTACACCAATCCCAAGTTTTACTTGCAAGCTTTATTCTTTTACTTTTACCAAAGTTCTTTACCTTTAGTTGGTGAATTGCGAGTATTGGAAAAATAGGATAGATGCCATAAAGAGTATAAAATTAGGCCTAAGTAGTTATACTTAGATGCCATTAAAAATCATAAAACTAGATTTGGATAGTTACACTTGATTAGCACCCCTTATTAGTGACACCCTCATTGCTAGTTGCTAGTGCTAAACTACTACTGATCACTTAGATGGGAATACTTGGAGAAAATTATTATGAAAACCTTGGAATAATGGTTCATTCTATTGAAATGTTTTGGCATGTGTTATGAACACAAAATGATTTAATGATGAAACTTCTTGAGGCATGAGCCTTGATTTTGATAACAAATGATGGTTGGGTTCGGATGCAATACCATTCCAATTTTTACCGTACAACCACAATACCCGAATTGGGTAGGGCTTAACTGGAAGTTTATATGCATTAGTATGGGTTCCCTCGCGGAAGAGGTTGAGCTGAGGCTACCTCGTGAGTGTGAATGTCCACCTATGCAGTGCCCAGGATGGTAGATGGCCATGGCTGGGACGCCAAGCTCATGGGGGAGGTGCCTATACTAGAGTGTGTAATTGATAGGTTATGATTGATTATCCGCATGCTAAGTATGATGATTCAGGATTATCCTTGACGGATGTATCAAATTTTGTGGTGAAAGTGTACCACCTCTACAGAGTGTCAAACTATTCGAATAGCCGCATCCGTGATCATGGACAGTTGGAGTGGCCATACTATTACGTCGTCAGATGTTTTCAAAATGACTTGTGAAATCAACTATGACTTTGACTTGACCACAAAAGGGTTGTGGACATGAAAACTAGGTTCCCACTTAGGTGATGTAGAAAATTAAATTAGGTTCTTTACTTTTGAACTCCTTATGAAATAAACCTGGCTTCTTGCAAATAAACCTAGAGCTTAAGATTCCTACTAGAACTACCTTACTTGTTAGTGATAGTTTGTCAGTACTTAAAGAGTACTCATGACTTTGTCCCTGGCTATTCCCATGGCCAGACTATGAGGAGGACTACCAGGAAGATGGACAACAGGAGATCTATGACAACTAAGATCATTTCCCATCGTCAGCATTGCCTATGACCCTGAAGATGGACCCCCTACTATGTTTAATTTCCGCTGCTTTGATTAAGACTGGATCTTGAGATCCTTTATTTGTAAGACCTTTATTATGGTTTGTAATGGATGATGTACTGTGGTACCAATTATGTTATGTCTCGCAAAAATAGTAATCCTAGGATTGCGATGTATGTCATAACAGGCATCTGGGATTAAAAATCCGGGTGTTGACAAGTTGGTATTAGATCCATCCTGACCATAGGGGACCCTAGTTAGAATGGACATCCGAACAAAAACTTAGTTTCAAAATAGAAGAAGTGAGTATTTATGAAAACCTATTCCCACTCTTATCCTTGATTCTTTCAAAAAATAGTTATGTTCCTCAAAAACTTCTTGCATTCCTACATAAAATTTGACACACTTGATCACCTCACTAACTTACTCACCCTAAATTCTTATAGATGGAAGTCCAGTATTGCAAGTTCTACTAGTTGGGAGGAGGCCAGCTGATCTTTGAGAGGGATCTAGATGCACTGTCAGAGTATCTTGAGCGCCCGCACCCGGAATTATTCAGGGCACAACTGAACGATCACATAGGAGGAGATCTACAATGGTTGATAGTTGCAGATCTCAGAGGCAAGATGGAAGCACCCACTTCGGAGAAGATCAATTTCACCTTGCGTGAGAACAACTGGCTAGATGGATTAACCAGGGCTATGCATGAAGCTCTTGCCCATCTGTGTGGGCAAAACATCAACCTGATCCAGGGAACTTGCTTTGCTCACTTCACAAGGCGTGATTCTATGGGAATGCCCTTGGAGATGCCAAGACACCCGGAGCTGAAGCAGAAGGTGGACAATCTTGACTTCATGTTGTATGATAGGCAGAAGGAGTTGGACAATGCCCGTGCCTACGCCAACCACAACCATGCCATTGCAGTCAAGAAGGACCAGACCCTTGCCATCCTCGCCAAGGAGCCCCATTCACTTCATCGTCAGCGTGACAAGAAGGATCGCATCATCGATCGTCTTCGCAAGAAGGTGGCCACTCTCGAGAAGACCATCCGTGAATAGGGGATCCATCTTGAAGCGAAGGAGGAGGAAGGTGAAGATATCCGTGGAGATCTCTACTCTTACCTCAGTGATGATGACAACTACCTGGGGGATGAGGCCATGGAGGATCACACCGATGAAGATGATGCCGCCTTCATTGATGATGATTAGATGCACTTGAGCACTACCGTAGGAGTGAGTTGTACCCGGTCCCATTCTTTCGTAGTTTCACAGAATGGTTCTTAAAACCATCTGTTTCCTTATTGTGGCGTGTGTTCGTATTGTGTGCTTGGACTGAATGAGAGGAAGTTGTTAGTTTTCAAAAACTAAGTTAAGCTCCAAGTTTAAAGTTTCTAAAACAAACCCATAAACCCTAGAAATTTCTCTCTTATCTCACTATCTATCTCAATCTTCAGATGACTCGCGGTAACCCTAGTGAAAGCAGTTCATCTCAGGACCCAATGTTGTAGATTCTGCAAATGTTAGTTTCTGACCGTGAAGCTAGTAGAGCCGAACGCCAAGCCAACTTAGCCACTCTTCAACAAATAGCTCAGATGGCCCACAATAATCAAGGCCACGGAAACCAGGATAACCATGGATCCAAGCTCAAGAACTTTCAAAACACTAATCCCCCTATATTTAATAAGTCTGAGGAGCCCTTAGATGCTGATGACTGGCTGCAAACCATGGAGAACAACTTGGTGGTCGTAGGAGTTGAAGCCAATGAAAAAGTACTATTTGCCACCCATTATGTGGCAGGAGATGCAAGAGCCTGGTGGAATAGCACCCGTACCATGAACGAAGGTCAGATGATGACTTGGGAAGCATTCAAGATCAAGTTTAGCCGAACCCATGTGCCCCAAGGTTTGGTCACCAAGATGAGGGATGAGTTTAGGGAACTGAAGCAAGGAAGGATGACGGTAGTTGAGTACCGTGACAAATTTCTGTCCCTAGCTAGATATGCCCCTGATGAGATTAACACCGAAGCAAAGAAGAAGGAAAGGTTCCTGAATGGATTACATGATGAGATGCAGACTGTGTTAGTCAACATCCATTTTGGAGATCTAGAAGAGCTTGTAGACTCTGCCATTCACATGGAAGGGAAGATCAACCAAGCCAATGACAACCGTAAGCGTCGCATGATGCACCAGACTAGATCCCACAATACCCAGAAGTATCGCCCCAACCCGTCTGCAGGATATCCCCAAAGAAAAAACAGACCCCCTATGTCCCGTCCAAACTATCCCAATCGTAGAGGAGGAAACCTGAAGTCTGGAGGAAACCACAACAATAACCCCAGCAACTCCAATACCTTCAACCGTGCACCGCCCAAGTCCAAGAAGAAGAACAACAACAATACTGCCCCAAGGACTGGAAGCAATGGTGTCCCTGTTGCAGGAAAAGACAAGTCCCAGATTACTTGCTTTGAATGTGGAGTCAAGGGTCACTACTCCAATGAGTGCCCCAAGAAGCTTGCAGCAACCACCAATGTGAATGCGCCCGCTCAGCAGCAACGCCGTGTTTAGCCTGGAAGGAGATTTGCCCCAGGGAACTCGCTCAACCGCAACGGCCATCTGTTCCACATGAATGCTGAAGTAGCTCAGGAAGCGCTAGATGTCGTGCTAGGTATGTTTTCTGTTAACTCAGTACTTGCAAGAGTGTTGTTTGATTATGGAGCATCGCACTCGTTTATTACATAAGAATTTGCATGCACTAGTAAGATTTAACCAACAAAATTGAAGCATGTTATGATAGTTCAAATACCTACTTCAACCACCAAAGCTAGAAAAATTTGCAAGGTTGTACCTATCAGAATCCATGGAATAAAATTTTATGCTAATCTAATAGTACTTGGAACCAAAGGTTTGGAAGTAGTACTAGGAATGGATTAGATGTCGAAACATAAAGGATTAATCGACTATGCCAAGAAAGCTATAACCATGATCAGTAGCACCGGAGTATCAGTAGAGCATGTATCTGAGACGTTGCCCTATCAATTCAAATGCAACAAGAGTCTAGCCCAGCCAACCCTAGACCAAGTCAGAGTAGTCTATGAATACCCTGACGTATTCCCAGATGAATTGCCCGGTATGCCCCCAGATCGGGATATCGAGTTCATCATTGAACTAATTCCTAGAACTGGACCCATAGCTCATAGACCTTATAGTATGAACCCATCGGCATTAGTGGAGCTGAAGAAGCAACTTGATGCTATGTTGGAGAAAGGTCTAGTTCAACCAAGCGCATCGCCATGGAGATCACCCGTATTGTTTGTGGATAAGAAAGATGGAGCTAACTGTTTGTGCACGGATTACCGGAAGCTGAATGATGTCACCATCAAGAACAAGTACCCACTGCCAAAGATCGAGGATATGTTTGACTAGTTGACTGGTGCCAGAGTGTTTTCTAAGATTGATCTTAGAACTGGTTATCATCAACTCAAGATTCGTGCAACGGATATTCCAAAGACCGCCTTTACCACCAGATATGGACTGTATGAGTATACTGTCATGTCTTTTGAATTAACCAGTGCCCCCACTAATTTTATGAATCTCATGAATACGAACATCCTGGACAAGTTTGTCGTTGTTTTTATCGACGATATTCTGATCTATTCCAAGTCAGAAGAAGACCATGAGCTACACCTAAGAACCATCCTTGAAACCCTTAGAGAGCATCAGTTGTATGCCAAATTATCAAATGTTAGTTCTGGTTAAAGGAAGTAGGATTCCTAGGACATATCGTGTCGGCAGGAGGAATTGCTGTAGATCCCACCAAGATTAAGGATGTTGAAGGATGGAAAGCCCCAACCACTCAAACCCAAGTCCGCTCATTTCTCAGATTAGCGGGATATTACCGCAAATTCGTAGAAGGATTTTCAAGCATCGCAAGACCGCTAACCCAGCTGTTGAAGAAAGATCAGTGATACATTGCTAACGTATCTATAATTTTTGATGTTCCATGCTTGGTTTTTATCTACTTTCTTATGTTTTGCCCACACTTTGGAGTATTTTTATACACTTTCTTGGACTAACCTATTAACAAGATGCCACAGTGCCAGCTGCCTGTTTTCTACTGTTTTTGGTTCTAGAAAGTCAGAAAATGAATATTCTCAGAATTGAACGGGACAAAATCCAAAGTCAGTTTTTCACCGAGGGGGACACGGAGCCAGAATACGAGACGGAGAGGGGCCAGAGGGCCGCCACACCACCTGGCCACGTGGCCAGGCCTGGCCCATGCTAGGGGGTGGTGTGGCCGCCTAGGGCACCCCCTCGGACTCCCCTTTCGCCTATAAGATGCCTCCGATACAGAAACCCTAAGTACCCGACCAAAATTCCACGAAAGAGTCTATATCCGCCGTCATCTCCATCCCTAGATCGAGAGGGATCTTAAGCTCTTCCCAGCACCCTGTCGGAGGGGAGAATTCACCCTGGAGGACTTTTTCATCACCATGCAAGCCTCCGGTGTGATGCGTGAGTAGTTCATCCTTGGACTACGGGTCATGGTAGTAGCTAGATTGTTGGTTCGTCTCATTTGTGCTACCATGTTTACATCTTATGAGCTCCGTTCATGATCAAGATCATCTATTTGTAATCCTACATGTTGTGTTTGCGGGGATCCGATGGATATTGAGATGCTATTTCAGATTGATTATTGATTTTATCATGTCTTTGATATTTGTGATCTTGCATGCTCTCCGTTGTTAGTACATATCTTGTCCGAGTAGATGCTAGCAACTCCAAGAGGGAGTATTTATGCTCGATAGTGGGTTCATGCCTCTAGTAATCTGGGGAAGTGACAGAAATCTCTAAGGTACTAGATATGCTATTGCTACTAGGGAGAAAATAACAATCCTTTGTTCATACAACAATCGTATTGTTTACTTTACACGAAATGCGTAATGCAATTATCTGTTGCTTGCAACTTAATACTGGTGGGGGTTCGGATGATAACCTGAAGGTGGATTATTAGTCATAGATGCAGTTGGATTACGGTCTATGTATAATGTTGTAATGCCCAATCAAATCTCATAGGAGTCAAGATGATTAGTATATGCATGTATGCTTTCTCGATGTTTGTCAATTGCCTCGCTGTAATTTGTTCATCCAACATGTCATCTATCTTAAGGAGAACTGATGTCTACGCACTTCTATTCTTGTAGACAGTTGTTGGGCCTCCAAGTGCAGAGGTTTGTAGAACAGCAGCAAGTTTTCCCTTAAGTGGATCACCCAAGGTTTATCGAACTCAGGGAGGAAGTGGTCAAAGGTATCCCCTCTCAAGCAACCCTGCAATCAAGATACAAGAAGTCTCTTGTGTCCCCAACACACCCAATACACTTGTCAGGTGTATAGGTGCACTAGTTCGGCGAAGAGATAGTGAAATACAAGTGGTATATATAATTATAAGTGGTAACGGTGATAGAAAATAACTTGATGGCATGGAAGAGACTAAAGGCAAACTGAAATAAAGATAGAAGCAAGAAAACATGTAACAGATCTAGTAGCAAACGGTGTATCAATGCTTAGAAACAAGGCCTAGGGATCATAATTTCACTAGTGAACACTCTCTCATAAATATATCCTCTGTATGCTACTACTCTTAACTACTCTCCGGTTGAACACTCTAATCGATGGTAGGGCTATAACAGCACACCTCAAAGTTCAACTTTCCCATCTAGAAAACCCCACACTGTCACCTTGAGTACTAGATGAGTCCAACAAACACCACAATTTCATAAAGATATCCAACTCCAAATATAACTCATAACAAGTATTTGTAATCTCTAGCCTAAGTGCCACCATGGTGTGCACGCTGTCACTTTCACACACATGGGGAGAGCAGAGATCTATGAAAGCACTTGAGTAGCAAGGTAGATCTATAGATTACAAGCTCATGATCTCAATAAGATAACGCATAGAGAGAGAGATGAACACATAGCTATCGGTAGAACCCTTATCCTCGAGGAAGAACTACTCCCTCCTCATCATGGGAATCAGCAATGGTGATGGAGATGGTGGTGGAGATCGATGGAGCTGGCTCCGGGGGGCACTTCCTCGTCCCGGAAGGGTGCCGGAATAGAGACTTTCTGTCCCCCGAATCTCCCCTTCGGTGGCGGCAGCGCAGCGGAACTTTTTGTGACTGGAGGCTTGATGATTTAGGGTTTATGCATCGGGAGGCTTCTTATAGGTGAAGAGGCAAGGTCGGTGGGCGGCCAGGGGGCCCACACCATGCCCTGGCGCGGCCTAGGTGGACCCTCGCCTAGGGGTGGTGTGGCCACCCTATGGCCTCTCTCTGACTCTCCTTGTGGCTCTGTGAGTCTTCCGGGAAAATAGTAACTTTCGCTTTTGTCCCGTCCAATTCCGAGAATATTCATTTTCTGACTTCCTGGAACCAAAAACAGCAGAAAACAGGCAATTGGCACTGTGGCATGTTGTTAATAGGTTAGTCCAAGAAATCATATGAAAAGTACTCCAAAGTTGGAACAAAACAGAAGAAAGTAGATAAAACCAAGCATGGAACATCAAAAATTATAGATACATTTGCAATGTATCAACATCCCCAAGCTTAACTCCTGCTGGTCCTCGAGTAGGTAAGTGATAAAAAGAAAGAATAATTTTTGAGGTGACATGCACCATCAAAGACTTGATCAAAGTATTTTGCAAAACATTCAAAGCTGGGATCATAGTACTTCAATCATAACATGAAAGACAAAGTTCTAGCAATAAGCAAAGAAACTATGATGCAACATGAAAAGGCACAAACAAAATATTCATGAATAACAATGCTTTGCAAGACGTTTGTTTGTTTCACATAAAGAAAACATAGCGTACTAGTATTCACCTTATCCCTCATAGAGTAGCAAATAAATGCATAGGACACCTTCAAAGTTCATAAGAGTGACTAGATACAAATAGTTTAAAACAACCAATATCAAGTTATGCATCAATCAACTAGTCTTGGAACAATGCATATAGAACTAAGAATGGCAACTATGCTCTCAAAGTAGGTGCATAAAGATAGAAGGTGGAGACTCAATATAATGGTGGAAGAAAGGCCTTTGTAAAAGGAAGTAGGGATTCAAGTCTCATAAAGAGCTTCCAAAAATTATGGTACTTGTAGCTTTCAGCTCTCATTGCCCCTATCACAAGCATCTTGAAGTGATTAAGGTTATAGTGACACAACTAACAGGATATGCTTGACAAGTTATAAACCAAAATCTCATGCCCCTTACTTACGAAGACCGATCCTCATGCTACTCAACTTCAGTCACGAGTAAGCTCTTGTCATTGTAAGTACATGTGTATCATTAAGAACCGCCAGCGGGGTACCCCTTGCACATGATACGGGAGCTTTCCCATAATCAAAATGACAAGGGAAGCAGACAATGAGCATCTCAGCGATCTTTTTATTTGCTATTTGCATAGGTTTTTATTGAGGATGCTTCATAGAGTGCTCATTATGGTGATGCTGCAAGTTTCCACCATGATTAGGCATGGCTTAGGCTAGCGGCCCAGGCGTTTCTCTAACACACATACAAACTCCATGATCTTACAAGTTCCACTTTTATTTCACACCGCTGGGATCCATAAGCAAAATAACATGATATCAACAGGGTACAAAGTACAAGTGCAATGTTGAAAGAGTTCCCCATGATACATGGTTCTGTTAACTTCAACTGATAAAGCGCAAGCATATACACAACAAAGATGGACCCAATGGTTCAAGTTTATTAAGGGCAAGAAAAGTAAAGTGTGCCATCAAGTTCGTGAGAACTTTAATCACTAGTTTTCTCATAACAAGTTTAATTTGGAAGGTAAACAAAAGCATGAATATACTTGGAATAGCATAAGCTAGTAGGTAGGTATGGTGTACTCTTTGGAATAACTTGGTTTAGGGAGTTGGATGCATGAGTGGAACTCATACTTGGTGGTGGAGGCTAGCAAAAGACTGGGAGCGACAAACTAAGAGAGCAATAATGGTCATAATCATGCAGAGCGACAAAACATCATTGATCAAAGCATAAAGTGATACTACAAGTTGAAAACTAAAGGATCATAAAGGCTATGGTGACTTGAGATAGTCATAACATGGTGTGAGCATGCGCCAAGTCAACCCAAATAAAGCATCAAAAGAGAATACCACTATACTATGCTTTAATATGCTAAAACAACGCATGATTCATCCAAGGCACATTAATCAATCTCAATTGTTTATAACAAGTCATGCTACAACAAAGAATACTAAGCATAAAGCCAAAACAACATGAAGCATGGCATGACAAAGCATAGGCCATAGTCAAAAACAAACTCTCTTTACCACTTAAGTATGAAATTTCCTACTCTTTTCCAAACCAAACCAAACTATTTGCAAACCAATGTATGAAAGAGGGGATCCAACCAATTTATTCAGAAAACTAATAAAACCAAGCAAACGAAAAACCAAAAAAAAACGAAAAAGAAGACGCTCCAAGAACAACACAACTGTGCATGAAATAATAAAAATGAAGCGTTTGGAAGAAACCTGGGATTTTTATTGATGAAGAAGGGGATGCCTTGGGCATCCCCAAGTTTTGACGCTTGTAATTTTTGGATATTTCTTGGGGTGACACACGTGGCATCCCCAAGCTTGAGCTTTAGTCCATCCTTCATCTCATTACTCATTCCTTCCATACACCTGAAATTTTTCCTTCATACAAAACTTCACACAATCTTTATTAACAATATTAGTGCACTCAAGATAATAAGTATTTAGGTTCAGTTCTAACACCAATAAACTTCTATTAGAACACTAGCTACTGTAGCACTTCCCTAAAAAAGCACAATTCCCCAAAACAACTCAAGAAGGAACCAACAAGAAGCAAATGCAGAAAATGGCAGAAATCTGTCAAAACAGACCAGCTAGTAAAGATGAATTTTTTCGAAGACCTTCTGTTTCTCAATTCAAAACATGTTGAACGAACGAAAGTTAGATAACAACCTGGGGCAGAATAACAAAAACTTACAGCTCAATCCGACATACAGAGCACTCTCACGAATTTTTACGGTGAAGCACAAAAATCTGTTTCGGGACAGCAACTTTCCCAATCATTACTTCTCTCTCATTAGAGGTTACTCTTGGCACAAAAAGCAAATAAAAAGGATAAGGAGCGGTTATTACTGAGGTAATAACTTTCAAGACTCATCTAAAACTTTTGGGTTATCTCCCAATAAGTACTTTTCTTTAACGCCTTTAAGTTAGGCGTGATAGTTTGAAAAGATGCTCACATAATAAATATGAATTGAAGTAAAAGAGAGCATTAAGAATCAAATTCAAAGCACATTTAAGTCTAACCCACTTCCTATGAATAGGAATCTTGTAAAGAAACAAGTCATGAAAGCACAAAGCAACAAGCATAGGAAAGCAAAATAAGTGCAACTTCAAAACTTTCAATATAAAGAGGGGAAACTTAATATTGTTGAGATGCATAAAATCATGTTTCCCTCTCTCATAATAACTTTCAGTAGCATCATGAATAAAATTAACAATATAAATATCACATAAAACATTCTTATCAAGAGCCACATGCATATAAATTATTACTCTTCACATAAGCATAGTAATTCTTATTAATTGTAGTGGGAGCAAATTCAACAAAATAGCTATCATTATTATTCTCATCACCATAATCATCAAATATAGGAGGCATATTGTAATCATAATTAATTTCCTCCTCAATAGTAGGTGGACTGAAAATATCTTATTCATCATTGTAATCATCATATATTGGAGGTTTGGTATCATCATAAGCAATAGAATAGCTATCTTCCAAAGTTGGGGAACTAAAAAGATCATTTTCATAAAAACTAGCTTCCCCAAGCTTAGACTTTTCCATAGCATTAGCAATAATGGTGTCCAAAGAATTCATACTAACAACATTGCTATTAGCATGCAAACAAAGTTCCATAGGTTTTTTAATTTTCTCTTCAAACACTTCATGTCCTAACTCAAGATAAATACTATAAAGCTCTCTAATTTTGTTGTTGTTTTCCATTAAGCGTAACTAGTGAAAATAAAAACAAGAAACAAAAAGACAAAATTGCAGAATCTAAAGGAAATAACTTCGAGCACTCACACCGGAGGATGAGAGTACCTTTTACCTTACCTCCCCAGCAACGGCGCCAAAAAATAGGCGTTTGCCGTGGGAGGTTCTTCTTCTTTAATCCTCCGGTGTGAATACCTTTTACCTTTCCGCCCGGGCAACGGCACCAGAAAATAGCTTGGTGTCTACGCACTTCTATTCTTGTAGACAGTTGTTGGGCCTCCAAGGCAGAGGTTTGTACAACAGCAGCAAGTTTTCCCTTAAGTGGATCACCCAAGGTTTATCGAACTCATGGAGGAAGTGGTCAAAGGTATCCCCTCTCAAGCAACCCTGCAATCAAGATACAAGAAGTCTCTTGTGTCCCCAACACACCCAATACACTTGTCAGGTGTATAGGTGCACTAGTTCGGCGAAGAGATAGTGAAATACAAGTGGTATAGATAATTATAAGTGGTAACGGTGATAGAAAATAACTTAATGGCGTGGAAGAGACTAAAGGAAAACTAAAATAAAGATAGAAGCAAGCAAACATATAACAGATCTAGTAGCAAACGGTGTATCAATGCTTAGAAACAAGTCCTAGGGATCATACTTTCACTAGTGAACACTCTCTCATAAATATATCCTCTTTATGATACTACTCTTAACTACTCTCCGGTTGAACACTCTAATTGATGGTAGGGCTATAACAGCACACCTCAAAGTTCATCTTTCCCATCTAGAAAACCCCACACTGTCACCTTGAGTACTAGATGAGTCCAACAAACACCACAATTTCATAAAGACATCCAACTCCAAATATAACTCATAACAAGTATTTGTAATCTCCAGCCTAAGTGCCACCATGGTGTGCACGCTGTCACTTTCACACACATGGGGAGAGCAGATATCTATTAAAGCACTTGAGTATCAAGGTAGATCTATAGATTACAACCTCATGATCTCAGTAAGATCACGCATAGAGAGAGAGATGAACACATAGCTACCGGTAGAACCCTTAGCCTCGAGGAAGAACTACTCCCTCCTCATCATGGGAATCAACAATGGTGATGGAGATGGTGGTGGAGATCGATGGAGATGGCTTCGGGGGCACTTCCCCGTCCCGGCAGGGTGTCGGAACAGAGACTTCCTGTCCCCCGAATCTCCCCTTCGGTGGCGGTGGCGCAGCGGAACTTTTCATGGCTGGAGGCTTGATGATTTAGGGTTTATGCATCAGGAGGCTTCTTATAGGCGAAGAGGCAAGGTCGGTGGGCGGCCAGGGGGCCCACACCATGCCCTGGCGTGGCCTAGGTGGACCCGCGCCTAGGTGTGGTGTGGCCACCCTATGGCCCCTCTCCGACTCTCCTTTTGGCTTCGTGAGTCTTCTGGGAAAATAGTTACTTTGGCTTTTGTCCCGTCCAATTCTGAGAATATTCATTTTCTGACTTCCTGGAACCAAAAACAGCAGAAAACAGGAAACTGGCACTGTGGCATGTTGTTAATAGGTTAGTCCAAGAAATCATATGAAAAGTACTCCAAAGTTGGAACAAAACACAAGAAAGTAGATAAAACCAAGCATGGAACATCAAAAGTTATAGATACATTTGCAATGTATCAAGAACCACCACTAGTAAACTATGGACCCTGGTCCTTTCTTTTACCATCAATCTACAACTATTTACTGCTTTATGTTTACTTTCTGCAGGATTTTACTTTCTTCCACACAATACGTTTAATCCTTTGTTTTCAGCAAAACAGGTGAGATTGACAACCTCACTGTAAGTTGGGGGAAAGGTTCTATGGTTGTGTTGTGCAGGATTCCAAGTTGGCAACAACACCTTGGAGGTGTTTCCTTGATCCTACTAGTTCGATAACCTTGGCTTCATAACTGAGGGAAACTTGTTGTTGTGCTCATCATACCTTCCTCTTGGGGTTCCCTAACGAGCTCGAGACATCTTGGGCCATCAAGCTCTTTTTTGGAGCCGTTGCCGGGGAGTCAAGGACATCTTCACAAGGGGAGTCCCTCATAACCAATCTCTTTATTTTGTTTTATTTTTTTTCTTAGTTTATTTTTTCTTTGTTTGCTTGTTTCTTTATCAAAAACACAAAAAAATAGTTTTACTACTTTGATTTATTTATTAAAAACACACAAAAATTTAGGTACTGGCCCATGAGGTACAATGCAATGTGAGGGACCCTGGTCCCATTACACCGACACCATCGCTCCGCTCTCATGAACCTCAGAATGGTAGGCACATCTCTTGCACAAGTGGAACAGGGAATCACATGACAACCTGATAGATCCTCGCGTCGTTGTAGCAGGCCTTGGTAGGTTGGGCACAACCGATGATCATGAGCACCACATTGGGTGCACTTTTTGGGCTCCAAGCCATGAAACAATGCAAGAGGCGATCTCACACAACACAGGAACGACAGATCTAGGGATGAGCGCCGTAGCCGAAGATACTACAATGGTGACAGCGCGGATGAATATGAGTAATGCAGAGCCAGTTTCTTTACCCAACGGGTTCGCAAGACTCCAGTACCGAAGGATTTCAAACTCCATCATGACCGCCAAAAGTACGACGGCCTCTAGGAACCTGAAGCTTGGTTGGCAGATTATCTGGCCACCATCAAACTACATGGTGGCTCCATGGAAACCGTAATGTAGAGCCTTCAGCTCCACCTAACCGGTGTTGCACGGTCATGGCTAAGACAGTTACCCGAAGATTCCATCAGCAGCTGGAACGATCTTCAATACAAGTTCATCCGAAATTTCCACTCCACATTCAAGCGACCTGCATCTCTGGAGCAATTGTGAGCATGCAAGCAAAAACCTGGAGAGTCAATACGAGCCTTCATCCAGCGATGGAACATCATCAACAACTCAGTTGAGGCTATATCCGACGAACGGGCAATTAAAGCCTTTAATGACGGCCTTCGCCATCGAGAATTCATAGAGAACTAGGATGGATCAAGCCCAAAACAATTTCACAGCTGATGGATATGGAAAATTGATGGGTTGATGGAGAAGACGCAGTACAGAACAAGGGAACACATCCACCCGAAGAAGATAGGGACATGCGCAATAATGACAGGAGACGAAGATGCGATGATGGACACAGGGGACCAAGCTATGTTGCAGCTAGTTTCTCGGGAGAGGACAACCAAAGAAAACGACAATCACAACAGCGGGCACCGCAATAATAGGACGATATTGGAGGAAGCCAACCAACATAGTGATACCAGCCAAGAGCTCAAGACCCTCCAATGTCTGTAATGCAAATGCTAGAAGGACCCATCAATATGCACTTCTACGTTGACTCAACGGGCAAAAGGCGATCTGACCATCTTTTGAAGGATTGCCGAACGTTTTTAAAGATGTAGGAGCTATGCAACGCAAAGGCAACCAAAGCAGCAAGCCAAGGATATGCCACTACACCTGGCACGTTAGCCATTAGCGCACCACCACCGCTGCTAGTACAACCACCAGCAGGGCAGCCGCAAAACACAACAAATCAAGAAAATGAATACCCTAGGTCCAAGGGGGCAATGTAAATGATTCATAAAGGGCGCCCATCCAATAGGATCTAGAAACTGATTACAAGACAAGTTAACATGGTAGAGATGGCACCACCGGCCACACCCGAATATCTTCATTGGTCAGAACAGGAAATCACATTCAGCAGAGCTGATCATCCACTTTGAGTACCACGACTAGGCCACTCAGCCCTAATAGTATAAGCACAGGTGGGTGGATTTGATATGTGTAAAGTTTTCATGGATGCGGGGAGCAGCATCAACCTGATCTATGCCAAGACACTCAAGGCGATGAATTGTTCCTTGATGAATATAGCACCAACAGAAACATCCTTCCACGGCATAGTACTAGGTAAAGCCGAAACCCCCTTAGGTAAAATATCTCTTGACGTTGTTTTTGGATCCAAGGAAAATTTCAGGCGCGAAAAGCTCAAGATCGAAGTCATGGACTAGTCGTCATAGTAGCATGCGATCCTGGGTCGCCTAGCCTTTGCACGATTCATGGCAGTACCACATTACGCATACCTGGTTATGAAAATGCTTGCCCCCAAGGGGATCATAACAGTGAAGGGCAGTTTCACATGTTCCGATAATTGCGATCAAGAATTTAACAAAAAAAATTAATCCTTTCGGATGGCAACCGACTTTGAGCAACTAAAAATGTTAGCAAATCCAGAACCTCTGGCAATAGCACGTGTCAATCCTGATTAGGATTTTGACACCACAAAAGATACACAGGAAGTACAGATCCACCTCACCGACCCAAAGAAGACAACTTTTGTGGCTTACAATCTTGGTCCCGCATAGGAAAATGCGCTCATCGAGTTCCTCTGTGAGCACTGGGAGATTTTAGCTTGGTTACCAGCCGACATGCCAGGAATTCCCAAGGAACTCGCTAAGCACGCATTAAACTTAGATCTGAAGGAAAAAACAGTAAAACAGTCACTTCGTCGCTTCGTAGAGACAAAATGAAAGGCCATTGGAAAGGAGCTCCATCGCCTAACCAACGCTAAATTTATCAAGGAATTGAAGAAAGCAGAGTGGGTTGCAAACCCAGTATGTGTCCCAAATATAAAAAAAGAACTACATATGTGCATTAACTTCACTGTGTTGAACAAGCATTGTCCAAACGATCACTTCCCACTACCACGAATCGATCAAATAATTGATGCAACCGCGGGGTGCAAACGTCTTTCCTTTTTCGATGCAAATTCAGGATACCATCAAATCTAGATGAAGGAGGAAGTTCAGGACAAAACAACATTTATCACACCCTATGGCGTATTCTGCTACACAACAGTGCCCTTTGGCCTCAAAAATGCAGGTGCAACATATCAACGGATGATGCGGAACTGCTTAGGAAGTCAAATTGGAACAAATGTACAAGTTTACATCGACGATGTCATAGTTACAACAAAACAAGGGTCAAACCTTATCAATGACATCCGAGAAATGTTCAAGAACCTCGAAAAGTATTGCATCAAGCTCAACCTAACGAAGTGTTCCTTTGGAGTCCCCACAGGGCAACTCCTCGGATATCTCATATCAGCAAGAAGGATAGAAGCCAATCCCAAAAAAATACAGGCAATCCTAACAATGAAAAAACCAATGAATCTTTGAGGCATACATCAGTTGGCTGGGCGAGTCGCAACACTCAGTCATTTTATCGGCCGTCTAGGAGAAAAAGCACTACGATTCTACGCCCTTATGAGGACATCGGATAAATTCGAATGGACGGAGGAAGCTCAGCATGCTTACAAACATCTCAAGAAAACACTTTCGACATCCCCCATCATTGTGTCCCCACGATAAAAAGAGTCCCTACTTCTCTACGTTGCCACTACTAATCAGGTGGTTAGCACAGTTTTGGTTGTAGAGTGGCCCGAAGAAGGGAAAACCCACGGTGTTCAGAGACCAGTTTATTTTCCAAGTGATGTCCTCTCTCCATCCAAGCAAACATACGTGCACTATTGTAACATCCCAAAACTTTAATCAAGGTTATCAAAGTTCTAATCACCCAATTTAGGGTTAACAAAAACTTTTATTTAACAAAAGGCATAAATGCATGTGTGTTTGCATTACTGTAGAATTGTTTGAAAAATGCCATGCTTGATTGTTCTAAAGGTTGTGAAATGGTTTAAAGGTGAATGCCACATCATCTAGACCATTTACAAACATAATCCAAAGAAAAAGAACTAAAAAAAGATTAAATAAGGCAAATGGACATTTTGATCATTTTAATCCACTAGGCCACTTTAGGTGTTCCTAGAAGTCAATTCCTAACAGAAACAAGTCTAGATCTTTTCACCCCTTGCTAGACCAAGTAAAGATGTACAAAGGCCCACTTTACACATTTACAAAAACATCTAGCAAGGAAATTTAAATGACATTTGAAAATTGAATCCAATACATATGTGAAGATCCCACTTTTTCAAAAACACATCAAATGAATTCACCTTGGCAATCCCAAGCAAACCTAGTCTCTCAAGCTTAGTACAAGATCACTCAAAAAATTTGAAACAAAAATTCAAATGTAAATCTCTTTCGCCCATTTAAGCAAACACCTTAGCTACACTAATTAACCACCTGCCAAACTCCATGGTTTTGCACAGTAATCTTCCGCCCCTCTGTCCCCTTTTCACTCCTCTGTTCCCTCTAAGTCTGACCAAGCCCCAGACAACCACCCCCCTTCGCTGCTGCACCAGTGGAGCGCCGCCCAAAGATGGTCACCGCCGGTCGACCATGCCCAAGATGTAGCAGACCACCCCGCGCCTATCCAGGATGCCTAGGAGGATCGCCACAGTCTACCGCCTCTCCCTGTCCACCGCTCGATCATATCCAGGTCGTGGACCACCTCAGAACACGTCGCGCCCAGAGCGTCTGTGCCATGCCGAGCACGCGCCAGAGCGTCGCGCCTGACAAGTGTGCACACGCTGCGTCTCGACCTCACCCCGCGCGCACTGCTCCACCATTACCCCAGCAGCCGCCTAGACATCCCCGTTCGTCGCTGCTTGACCCGCAGCCACCGTGCGCCGCGTCGAACACCGCTTCTGCCGCGCAGAACACCGCACGTTTCCGACCATTGTAGACCACGCCTTGCCGTGCCATCAAGCCCGTGAGAACCTCCCTGAAGCATCGCATTGATCGCTGCGCATAGCCATGCCGATAGCCGCCCGTAGCCATGTCGCCAGCACCGCCTGACCATGTCGCACTGCCTCCTTCGTTGAGCTATAAAAGGAGGGCCTCTCCATCCCAATTCTGCACACCATTCCACTTCCCTCTCACCACTGATCCTCCCACACCATCCTCGGAGCAAGGCGATCCATAGTTTGCAAGAATTTCGCCGGAGTTTGCCGATGTAGAGGAGAAGAGGCGCCATCGATTGGAGCTGCCCAGGAGCCGCCGCAACCACGCCCCGAACCGCCATTGTCTACCAGCCCGAACGACCCCGTCAACGAGCCTAGTTGGAGCCCAGGTGAGCCCTGCAGACCCCCACCGTGCCGCTAGGGTTTGTCCTCGCCAGAGACCTATTCACCGGGCACGACGAACCACAACCGTTTGATCGTCGTCTAATCGTAGCGCTGAGATTGCCCTGTACCGCTTCGCGTTAGATGTGCTGCTGATATGCGGTACCAACCTGTCAGTAGCCCTCTGCACCCACGCAGCGCAGCTGGGCCGGCCCATTTTCTTTCCCACGCTAGCCCACAGATACAAATTAGTATTTTTCCATTTAGGTTTAAACTAGACTCTGTCCACTTATTCAAAAATCATTTTAGAGAGATTCACTTAACCAAAATGAATGATTCAAATTTTGTTCGAAAGATAATTAAGATATCTATCCAAGCCCGTTGGATTTAAATCAATTGGAGTTAGAGATCACATATAGCAAAAATAACAAGATAGAGACTTTTCTAAATTTAAACATTTTTCAAAAATCAACCATAATAGCTTTTGAGTTGATTCCAACTCTAAAAAATCACATTTGACAAAACCTATCTGAATATGTAAAAATATCTAGGTTTGCATGCAGTGACTTTGGACTAGTACAAAAATAATGCTATATAGGCATTTCTAGTCACTTTAAATCTATTAAATAATAATCTTAACCTTTATAAAATGTGACCAACCCTTTAAATCACATTCCCATGTACTAGAATATGTGGTGATGACATGTGTCCACATGATCCCATATTTTTAATTGGAGAATATTAAATCTTAATTAATTTCAATGAGTAGAAATTACTTTTCTCAAATAAAATAAATGAAACTAGTTCTTTAAATCTTGTGATGAGTGTGATGATGCTAGATCATCAAGTGTGTGCCTTAGTGTGCTAAATAGACTAGTTAAGTATTGTTTGGTGATTGTGTATCCCGTATTTATTTATAGACGATAGTACCGACCAAGTATACGAGGAGGAGGAGTTCTACCCCAAAGAAGACGAAGAGAACTTCAATCACTGCACCAATCAAGGCAAGCTATTATTGGCAAGCTAGAATTATACAAGATGACCTAAGCAAGATGCATTAGGCATGCTTTGGTTATACATTTTGATTTATACCCATCCCAAGTTTTATTTGCAAGCTTTACTTTTGCTTTACCAAAGTTTCTTTACTTTTAGTAATGCTTTGTGAGATTTTGTAAAGTAGTATAGATAGCATAAAGAGTATAAAACTAGGCCTATACTAGATGTCATTCTATGGCATGAGATTGATATTAGCATCCCTCCTTAGTGAACACTCTTAACCTTAGTGGCTAGTGCTAAGCATAAAACTTGATCACTTTAGATGGGAATACTTGGTGAAAATGATTATGAAAACCTAAGAATGATGCTTCATTCTGTTGAGATGTTTTGACATGTGTTGAGAAACACAAATGGTTTATGATGATGAAAATGTTGAGGCATGAGCCTTAGCCCTTTATAAAAACTGATGGTTGGGTTCAGATGCGATACCATTCCAATTTTACCATACAACCATAATACCTGAATTGGGTAAGGCTTAGCCGGAAGTTTATATGCGTTAGTATGGGTTCCCTCGCGGTAGAGGTTTGAGCTGAGGCTACCTCTTGATGATGTGTCCACCTATGCAGTGCCAGGATGGCAGATGGGCATGGCTGGGAGGCCAAGCTCATAGGAGAGGTGCTTATACTAGAGTGTGTAAAGGAAAGGTTATGATTGATTATCCGCATACTACATATGATGATTCAGGGTTATCCCTAATGGATGTATCGAATTTTGTGGTGAAAGTGTACCACCTCTGCAGAGTGTCAATCTATTCGAATAGCCACGTTCGCGATCATGGACAGTTGGAGTGGCCATACTGTTCCGTCATCAGATGTTTTCAAAATGACTTATGAAATGAATCGTGACTTGACTTGACCACAACAGGGTTGTGACTATGAAAACTAAGTTCCCACTTAGGTGATTTAGAACTTTATTTTAACTTTCTTTGTTAATGAACTCAGCCTAGGTTTAAATTTAGCTTTCGCAAATAAACTTAGAGCTTAGCATTCCTACTAGAACTACCTTACTTGTTAGTGATAGTTTGCGAGTACTTAAAGAGTACTCATGGCTTTGTCCCTGGCTATTCCCGTGGACAAACTATGAGGAGGACTATCAGGAAGATGGACAACAGGATGGCTACGATAACTAGGATCATCTCCCATCGTCAGCATTGCCTGTGACACTGAAGATGGAGCCCATCGCTATGCTTATTATTCTGATGCTTGTTTGTATTAAGACTGGATCATGAGATCCTTTATTTGTGTAAGACCTTATTATGGTTTGTAATGGAACTGTGATATCCAATCTGTTTTGTCTCGCAAAAATGGTAATCCTAGGATTGCGATGTATGGCATAGCAGGCATCTGGGATTAAAAATCCGGGTGTTGACAAGTTGGTATCAGAGCCATCCTGACCATAGGATACCCTAGTTTGAATGGACATCCAAACAAAAACTTAGTTTCAAAACAAAAGAAGTGAATTGATGAAAACTTATTTCCCCTCTTATCCTTGAGATTCTTTCAAAAAAATCATGTTCCACAAAAATTCTTACATTACTACATAAAATTTGACACACTTGATCACCACACTAACTTACTCATCCTAAATTCTTATAGATGGAAGTTCAGTATTGCAAGTTCTACCAGTTGGGCAACGGAGGCCAACTGATCTTCGAGAGGGATCTTGATGCACTGTCAGAGTACCTTGAGCGTCCGCATCCGGAATTCTTCGGAGCTCAACTCAAGGATTTCCCAGGAGGAAACCTACAATGGCTGATAATTGCCGATCTTCAAGGCAAGATGGAAGCACCCCTTTTTGAGAAGATTCAATTCACCGTGAGAGAGAACAACTGGCTAGATGGATTAGCCAGGGCTATGCATGAAGCTCTTGCCCGTCTATGTGGGCAAAATGTCAACTTGATCCAGGGAACTTGCTTTGTTCATTATGCAAGGCATGATTCTATGGGAATGCCATTGGAGATGCCAAGTCACCCGGAGATGAAGCGCCAAGTGGAGAATCTTGACTTCCTGCTATATGATAGATAGAAGGAATTGGACAATGCTCGAGCCCACTCCAACCACAACCTTGCCATTTCTACCAAGAAGGACCAGACTTTCGCCCTGCTCATCAAGGATCGCCAATCACTTCGCCGGCAACACGAGAAGAAGGATCGCACCATCGCTCATCTTCGCAAGAAGGTGGCCGACCTCGAGAAGACCATCTAGGAACAAGAAGCGCAGCTTGCAGCAAAATAAGAAGAGGAAGATGGTGAAGACATCCAGGGAGATATTCACTCATACCTCAGTGATGACAATGACTACCTAGAGGATGATGCCATGGATTTCAACACCGATGATGATGCCGTGGAAATGGCCACGGCAGTCGCTGCCACTGGCAGTGATTGATTGTTTCGTGAGGAAGAGTTGGCGGCCATATGCGGTGCGAGATGGGGGTGGATGCACATGGGTTTACCCAGGTTCGGCCCCCCGGAGGGTAAAGACCTACTCCTGCTAGATTGGATTATTGGAGAGCGAGTTACAAGGGTGGCGAGCTCGGCGTCTAAGCAGCGAGTCGCTTGACAGGGTGTATGATGGAACGTGAGTCCTTAGGATACCCTAGGGAGGTTTATATATGAGGCACCTTGCTAGGGTTTACAAGCTTCCACCGAACAAGATAAGGATTCAGAGGTTTTGACCTAATCCGACTGGGCTTCTGTTACGCTTCTGGGCCTCCAGTCTCTAGTCGCCGGGATTCTCCTTCCGTCGTAGCCCAGTCGCCGTCCTCCAGGCGCACTCACAGGCCCTTCGGCCTAATCGGAACATCCTGTTGGGCATACCCCCTTTGGCATATCCCCATTAGTAGTCCCTGAGGCCATCGTTGATGCAGGCGCAGGCGTCCCTTTGGTGTTCAGAGTAGGCGAGCCCAATTTGGGCGTCCAGTCGAGTTGGCGATGGACTCCATCAGAACCAAGGAGAATTTCCCCATGTTTCCGTTCGCCACCCCAATGAATGTTACGACTGCCAAGTCATCGCTTCGGCGAGTGAAAGACTGGCGGGTAACGGGTGAAACGAAGGAGTTGGACCATCAAACCTGGTCAAACTATCCGTTGGAATTTCCAACGATAACTTCAGCGCAATTACCGTGAGTAACAGCTATCCCGATTTTGGTGGGTGGCATTCCCATATAAAGGGAGTGATGATTCAGCTCTGTAGATCTTCTCCGCATTCTTCATTCTTCCTCATTCGTTCTTCCTGTCTCTAATATTCCTGCCTTCAACCTTCTGACTCGTCTTTTCCGCACCGTGCGACTCCACATCCAACCCGATGGCGCCTCCCGAAGGTTCATGGGGAAAGTCCAAGTGCACCACACCCAGCTCAAGTCCTTCGAGGACACCAGAGTCCTCCGCAAGGGGAACTGGCGGGTTCCCCCTCCTCCGAGACCGAGCCGATGCCATGACCCGGGGAATTCATCTACTTCCCCAGCCATCTTGAGAGGGGTCTGGGATTCCCCACTTCTCTCTTCTTCTGCCGCTTTTGCGCGTATTATGCGATCAAGCCATCGGATCTCGGTCCACACAGCATCGAGCAGCTGGCGATCTTCGTCGCCTTCTGCGAATGCTATCTCGGTTGCAGACCGTATTTCCCGCTGTGGTTGGAGCTCTTCCACGGCCGCATCGGGCGCGAGGCGTCCAGTGCCTTGATGTTGGCTACAGGTGGCGTCACATTCCAATTGAAGCCGAAGGCCAATTTTGTCAAGCTCCTCCTGCCGAAGAAGGCCGCCAGTGAGTGGAAGAAAAGCTGGTTCTACATAAAACAATCCACTCCCTCCGGCGAGGTGGCGCTTCCCGAGTTCGTCGCCGAGAGGAGCGACCCTCGTCGATTGGCGCTGAAGAAGCTCCCCGAAGATAAGCGGATGGCCATCACGGAAATGATGGACCAGATCTAGAAGCTGAAGGACCAGGGGTTGATTTCAATCAATCTTTACATCTGTTGGCTCGGGTGGCGCCTGGTTCCGCTGGCGGCTCGGCCGCACTGGATGTATGAATACAGCGGGAAGCACGACCCCTCCCAAACCAGCAAGGAGTCATGGGAGGCCGAGGACTACAAGGCCGCCCTGAAAAAGATCACTGATGTAGAGTTCACCAGCGTGGTGGTCGGGCTCGCCCCGTACACTCTTGTGAAGAATGAAGCCCCCACAGTAAGTTTTCTTCCCAGTCACTATGTCCGTACCTCAGTTCTCAGTCGCCACATTTGGTGTTTCACTCGTGGTGGTTCTCAGCTTTTTCAGGTACTGGAGGGTTGGCTCCCTCCGCTTGATGAAGAGGTTCCCCAGGAACTAGACGAAGACTCCGAGGGAGACTCTTCCGACAACGACGGGGAGGAGGAGGAGGTTCGTTCCCCAGCGCCTGTGGCTCGCAAGACCCGTATGCAGAAACAACGTGAGTTCGAGGCGAGCCGCAGCCTGGACGAACACGACGGAGGCGATGAGGTCGCGCAGGAGCACATGTCCCGGTGTACTGCTACGCTGTCGAAGCCCGCTCGCAAGCCCAAGTCACCAGCGAAGAGGCCAATGTCACCGTCCAAATCGGCGGTGGTGTTCGAATAGGAAGACGACTCCGATGATGAAGGTTCCCCCGAAGTCTCGCACAAGTCCCCAAAGGATGCGATCCCGACAAAGGGGTTGGAGGGCGAGGACACCGAGGTAGTGGTAGAGGTTCCCCTGGCGGCGATTGCGCCGATGGTCTCGGGGGTTCCAAGCCAAGAAGCGGCTGAGGTGATGACGTCTAAGTCGCCGTAGCCATCAAGGGTGGCCGCATCTTCGGAGCCGGAGATCCCAGCGACTGCGGCTTCATCGTCGAGGAAACCCGCGGTGTCGTGGGCTTCAGACGTCTTCGAGGGGGGCTTACTCGCAAGTTGGGTCCCGAGTTGGACAAACCTGCCCACATCAGCACCGGGCTTTGCGTCCTCCCGGTCGCTAAGTGAGTGCTGGTTCTTTGTCTTGATTCTTCTTGCTCTTTTTGTATTTTCGTTATGTTGATTATGGGAACTCGTGCAGGTCGGGGGCCAAGAAGATTGGCTGTCCTTCGGTGGCTAAGATTCCACCAACCGTCCCCACGGGAGAGGGCGACCTCCCCAAGAAGAGAAAGGCCGCCGGAGACGTGGCGACCATGGAAAGCACGAAGAAGCAGAAGGGGCACCGACGACGTCGCATCTAAGGACGGCGCCGCAGAGCCCGATGTTGCGTCAGTCACCGACGAAGTGGTGGAGGCGCGATCAGAACCAGTCTTGGCTGCGTCCGTGCCGGAGGCGCCGGCCCCGACAACCAGTGCCCCCGCCAAAGCATCGGCGACGTTCCCACGCTTCATGGCTAGGGGGTTTCCAGGCGTGGCGGACACCCAGTCTCCGCAGAGTCCGGAGATCGTGGATGCGCACATTGGGTCCCGTCGTGGGTGCACTTCCTTCACGATCCCGTCGACTGACGCCGGAAAACTTCATAGGATGCTCGGCGCCGCTATTCAGGTATGTCTAGTCCCCGAGTTCCTAGTCGTTGAATTTCAGCGGCTGGGAACTGAACTTCTTTCTCCTCTCATGTCCCCGAATTCATAGTCGCTGAATTTTGGCGGCTAGGAATTCAGCTTCTTTCTCCTCTCCAGTCCTCGAGTTCCTGGTCGCTGAATTTCGGCGGCTGGGAACTGGGTTTTTGTTTTGTCAAATGCTAAGATGTGTTGTTTGTTTGCAGGGATTGCAAAGGGAGTCGACCGATCGGCAGGCCATGAGAGAGCGCTTGGAGCGTGATCTACGCGAAGCAAAAGAGGCGAACCAGCGGCTTCAGGAAACTATTGGTGAGTATCTATTTTTATTTCTTTTCCTTTGTCAGGTGTGAACTAGTGGTGTGCAGCATGCTGATGGCTTCTCTTTCAGATGGATTTTCAAGGCCCGTGAAGGGTATGTTCCAGTCGCTGATCTGGACGTGGCGAATGGACGAATAGCCTCCCTGGTCCAAGACTTGGAGGAGGCGAAAGCGGCCTCAGTTTCTTCGGAGGAGCGAGCGAAGGCTGCCGTTGCTGCGGCTGAGGAAGAATGCAAAGCCGTAGATTCCATCATCATGGGGCTGCAAAACGAGCAAACCGTCTTAGAGAGGCATGTCATGGAGAACTGCCGCAAACTCCTTGGTGAGTCTTCGTCTTTCCCTGACCCGTTTGTCGAGCCCCTGATTGGGGAGTTTCATAGTTTCATTGATGCCTGATTTTGCAGCGTGATAGGCCAAAGCGATCCAGTGGTGCAGACCTACAATGCTTCGCAGTGCGTGACTGTCGTGGTGAACGCGGCCACGGCTTCGGCGTTGTGCGTTCAAGCGGTTCTTCAAGGCATGTCTCCCACCGAAGTTATTTCTGGGGGGCTTACGGAGGTGTGGCGCTATCTGGAGGAGGCGCCTGCCATCGTGGAGTGGATGACACGTTCAGCGTTCAGGCGCGGGGCCACCACCGCGTTGAGCTTAGGTCTCGCCCACTTCCCCGACGACTTCGACCTTGACGACGTGACGAGTGGCTACCCGTCGGCGACCAGCACGGTGCAGATGTCAGAGGTGCTGAAGCTGACCGCAAAGGCCGCCCCATATGCCGATCGGGTCTTGGTTACGGGGGATCTGCTGCCATACCAGGAGCCGGTGTTGGTGCCTGGCGATCCCGAGCCGGAGCATCGTGATATGAGGTCAGATCAGCCATTCCGGTCGTCGTTGTCGAAGTCACTGACGACGTACCCGACGAACCTGTGGCAGCCTTTTGTTCGTGTCAAGGGGGGTGGTGCTGCTTCTTCATCAGGGCATGTGGAATAAACAATGTAATTGTGCAATTTGTGATGTATGCCAAGTGGCGAATGTTTTAATGTATTTTGCAATGTATGCCAAGGAGAGTCAATCGACTCGTATTGCAACTAGAATTGTGTGGTGTGTTTGTTTTTGGTTGAGCGAGTCCCCAAGCACGTCCGCTCTTTAATGGGGTATAACTCGATTGTATGATTTTGTGTATTGTTTTGGTTGTGCACTATTTTATCTCTCGCATCTTCTGAGTGCCGAGTCCCCGAACACGAGTAGGACTGATTTGTAGGCGAGTCTCCGAGCATGGTGCTTGACCATATTGATCATGTTCCTGTTGTGAATGCGTTGTTTGTAACGCGCCTCGTCCCCTGGCCCGGAGAGCCAGTCGCTTGGCGAGTCCAAGGCATCTCTCTTACTTGGTGTGTTCCTGAGCCACGTGGTGGTTCCCGTTTTGTGGAGTCCCCGTGCGTGGTACTTAACCGTTCGAGTTGCTGTGCACGAGGATGGGAGGGACAGGTCGCTGTGAGAAGTGTGTACCGGTTGTCTTGGCCCGGTGGGCTAGTCAGGATAGGCGACTCCAATGGCGGCTCCGGGTTGGCATTTTCATGGACGATCCAAGGCCCGAGTATTTCCGGTGCCCTTGTGCCACACTACTTAGCCGTGCCGGTCGCTCAACCAAAGGTTGACTTCCGTAAGTAGCGTATTGCTAATATGTACGAGTGCGAGTGGCACAAGAATATGGCGAGTGGACACAATTTGTGCGATCCGGATGAATTTCATTATATATGCCAGCGGGGTACAATGTGAGGTTCTAAGTGTAGAACTTTCTAAGGAGGTTTACATTCCATGGCCTCCTGACCTCGAGCTGGCTGTTACCCCGTATGTCGATGATATAGTAGGCGTCATTGCCAAGGACTCGGCCTATGGCGAATGGCCCCTCCCATGGGGGGAGAGTCTATGCTTGCCTTTTTTGTCTTGGACAAGTTGTAGGACCAGGTCGCCCTCCTAGAAGGTGCGAGTTCGCACTCGTCGGTTGTGGTAGCGGCGGAGTCCTTGCTGGTATATGATGGTGCGGGAGCGAGCCAGGTCGTGTACCTCGTCGAGTTGATCGATGCTGTCTTGGCGGGTGACCTCGTTGGTCGCCTCGACGTAGTTGGTGACTCGAGGTGAGTCGTGCTCCAGGTCAGTTGGCATTACGGCCTCGACGCCGGACACCATGAAGAAGGGTGTGAACCCGGTGGAGCGATTGACGAAGGTGTGGATCCGCCATATCACAGAGGGGAGCTCGTCGACCCAGCATCCTGGGGTGCGCTCGAGGGGCACCTGGAGTTGCGGCTTGAGCCCGTGGAGGACGCTCTGGTTGGCGCGTTCTGCTTGGCCATTTGATTCCGGGTGGGCGACTGATGCGAGGTTGAGTCGTATGCCATGCTCTTCACAAAATTCTGCCATGGCCCCCTTGGCGAAGTTGGTGCCGTTGTCTGTTATGATGTTGTGCGGGTAGCTGTACCAGTAGATGAGCTTGCGTAAGAACTTGGTGGCCGTCTTGTCGTCGCACTTTTTTATTGGCTTGGCCTCGACCCATTTGGTGAACTTGTCGACTGCGACCTGGAGGTGAGTGAAGCCAGACAGGGCCTTCTTGAACAGGCCTACCATGTCCATGCCCCATACAGCGAATGGCCACGTGACAAGGATGGTCTTGAGTGCCGAGCCGGGGAGGTGTGTCTGGTGGGCGTACTTCTGGCACCCGACACATCGTTCGACGATGTTGGTGGCGTCGGCGTGTGCGGTGAGCCAGTAGAAACTGTGTCACATGGCCTTGGCAACTAGTGACTTGGCACCGGCGTGATGGCCGTAGTCGCCGGCGTGAATATCCTGGAGGATCTTGCGGCCTTCTTTTGGCTATACGCAGCGCTGGCACACGCCGGTCACGCTGCGTCTGTGGAGCTCGCCGTTGATGATGACGAAGGATTTGCGGCGGCGCACGATCATTCGCGCCTCCGTCTCATTGGTTGCTAGGATCTTGTGCTCCAAGAAGGCGACGAATGGTGTTGTCCAGTCGCTAGGTTCCACAACCATGGCGACTAAGGCCGGTTCTGGTTGCAGTGGTATCTCGACGTTGATCTCTTTTGGTGGGCTGACCGACGGTTTGTGGATGATGTTGAGGAAGACGCCTACTGGTGGCGCTTGGCGGGTCGATCCGATGTGGGAAAGGGCATCTTCCTCCTCCTTTTTGCGCCTGTCGATCCACTCGATGGAGTAGCCGTCGAAGTGTCCTCCCAACTGGTCGACAGCTTGGCGGTACGCAATTATTGTTGGGGAGATGGCGTCGCACGTCCCGGTTACTTGGCCGGCGACTAGGTCGGAGTCGCCATAACATCGTAGGCGGTTGATGTTCATCTCCCTGGCAGCTCTCATGCCGTGAAGGAGGGCCTCGTATTCTGCCATGTTGTTGGTCCAGGGCTTGAAGTTGAGGTGGAGCACGTAACGGAGCTTGTCTCCTTTGGGAGAGGTCAGTATAACCCTAGACCCTGCACCGTCGGTGTTCTTGGAGCCGTCAAAATGGAGCGACCAGTAGTGGAGGTACGGGAGCTTCTCTGGCTGTTGTGCTTCTTCCCAATCTGCAAGGAAGTCAGCCAAGGCTTGTGACTTGATCGCTTTGCGGGGCTCGTATTTGATGTTGTGGACGCCAATTTTGACGGCCCACTTGGCGACTCGCCCGGTCGCCTCGCGATTGCGTATGATGTCTTGCAGGGGCGCGGAGGAGACCATCGTGATTGGGTGCTCCTAGAAGTAGTGTGGGAGTCACCGATGTGCTCGGAATACCGCGTATACCAGTTTTTGGTATTGCGGGTAGCGCTCTCGTGAGTCCGTCAGGACTTCGCTGATGTAGTAGACGGGGCACTGTATGAGGCGCTCCTTGCCCCCTTCCGGTCGTTCGACGACCATCACGGTGGTGACGACTCGAGTAGAGTCCGTGACGTAGATGAGCATTGACACCTTGTCGAGTGGAGCAGCGAGTAGTGGGGCCGCGAGTAGCACTTCTTTGAGTGCTTTGAGTGTGTCGTCGGCCTCCGCGTCCCATTGGAACGTCGGGTTCTTGCGCATCAGGCGGTAGAGGGGCATTGCCTTCTCGCCTAGTCGGGGGATGAAGCGACTGAGGGCCGCGACTCGCCCTGACAGCTTTTGGACGTCGCGCAGGCACTCGGGTTTCCCGAGTCGTGCGATGGTGTCAATCTTGGTGGGGTTGGCTTCGATGCCTCGCTTGGAGACTACATATCCCAGGAGCTGTCCAGTGGGAATGTCGAAGGTGCACTTTCCGGGGTTCAGCTTGATGTTGTACCTCCGCAGGTTTGTGAAGGCTTCGGCTAGGTCGGCGAGCAGGTCGTCCTGGCGGGTGGATTTTACCACCATGTCGTCGATGTAGACGTGAATGTTGCGGCCAATTTGGCTCGCTAGGCACTCCTGCATGCATCTCTAGTATGTGGCGCCTGCAATCTTGAGGCCGAACGTCATGGCCATGTAGCAGAAGGTGCCGAATGGCGTAATGAACGCCGTATTCTCCTCGTCCTCGACCACCATCTTGATCTTGTTATAACCAGAGTAAGCGTCAAGGAAGCACAGCGACTCCGATCCCACGGTCGAGTCAATGATCTGATCGATGCGCGGTAGGACAAACTCCTCCTTCGGGCAGGCGCTGTTGAGGTTGGTGTAGTCGATACACATTCTCCATGTGTTGTTCTTTTTTAGAACCAGGACTAGGTTTGCCAGCCACTTGGAGTATTTGATTGGCCAGGAAGCCTGCGGCCAGCAGGCGCTAAACTTCTTCGGCGATTGCTCGACGGCGCTCTTCATTGAAGGGCCGTAGCGACTGCTTTACTGGTCGCACCTTGGGGTCGGCGTTGAGTTTGTGCTCAGCGAGTTCCCTCAGGACACCTGGCATGTCAGATGGCTTCCATGCGAAGATGTCGCGGTTCTCACGGAGGAACCCGATGAGCGTGATTTCCTATGCGGGGCTCATGTGCGCCTCGATGGTGACCGTCTGGCTGGAGTCGCCTAGGACGATCTCGATGGTGCGGGTGTGCGTGGTCGCCTCGAACGTGGAGTTCGTGGCGGTTGGTTTCTTCAGGATGGTGGGGTCGTCCTTGTTGATGTTGCCCGCGTATTTCATGAGCTCCTCCGTGTGGTCGGTTTCCACGGCGATGACGGCGTCAGCGAGCTCGGCGCCTTTGTCCTCGCATTCCACGGCCATGTCGGAGTCGCCGTGGACGGTGATGATGCCGCTTGGCCCGGGGAGCTTCATCATGTTGTAGGCGTAGTGCGGGGTCGCCATGAACTTTGCGAATGCCTGGTGACCCAGGACGCAGTGGTAGGGGCTGTGGAAGTTCACCAGCTCGAATACGATCCTCTCCGTGCGGTAGTTGGCCAGAGTGCCGAAGGTGACTGGTAGTGTCACTTTCCCGATCGGGTACGCCTTCCGACCGGGGACGATACCGTGGAAGGTCGTTAGGGTTGGCTCAATGGCTGTTTCTGGGAGCTGTAGCCTCTTGAACGTGTCCAGGTACAGGATGTTGATGGAGCTCCCACCATACATTAGTGTCTCGGTCAGCCAGTAGTCGGCCACCTTGGGCCTGACTACCAGGGCGACTCGCCCTGGGTATTCGATCCTTGGCGCATGGTCCTAGCGACTCCAGGTGATGCTCTGCTCGGATCAGTTGAGGAAGTGAGGGATGTTGACTTGTGTGACCACGTTGACGGCGACCGCGCGGGCGAGCACCTTCTTCTCGCGCTTGGTGCCGAGTCCGGTGAAGGTGTGCAACGAGCCGACGGCGGTGCCGAAGCCGCCGTCGTTCCCGTTGTCCCGAGGTGGGTTGTTATTGGGGTCCTCCCTTGTTCGTCTCGCCTTCTAAATCTCTTTGAGAGAGTGGCAATCAGCGGTGGTGTGGGTGGCGGGTTTTCCCTCCCTGCTATGGTAGATGCAGGGCTGATTGAGCAGGGCAGTGGGGTCGAATTTCGGCCTTGCTGTGTTGTTGGAGCGGTAGTTTCCGCTGTCGCGGTAGTTTCCTCCATCGCGGTGGTACTTCTTAGAGTCGCGCTGGCCGTAGCTGGTGTTGGCGACAAAGTCAACTCGCCCGTCCATGCGGCGCTTGCCGGTGATGCGGGTGTTGATGTAGCGCATGTCGCGTAGGCGCCCGCTGTCATGGATGCTGGTGCGGCGTCTTCCCCCCGATTCATCGTCGGAGTCTTGGTTGGGGTCCTCCTCCGCGTAGCGCTTGGCGATCTCGAGGAGGTCGGGGATGTTGTTGAGCGTCCGGTAGACCCTCTTGATCTTAGCGACCAGGGGTTCATACCGGCACGCGTTCTTGAAGCAATGTATCGCCGTGTCTGGGTGGATGCCGGAGGCATTGATCCACAGTTCTTGCCATCTTTGGATCCAGTGGTAGGTCGACTCGCGTTGTCCCTAGATGCATCGCTCCAGATCCTCTATGGTGGTGGCGTGGGTGTAGAACCCTCGAAGTGCCTGACGAAGGCGTCTCGCATTTCTTCCCAGGAGTTGATGATGTCGGCGGGGAGTGTGTTGATCCATTGTCGGGTCGCACCCTCCATCATCAGGGGGAGGTAGCAAGCGGCGAGTAGGTCGGTGTGTCCTGCGATTCCCATTGCCATGAGGTATGTATCCAGCCAGATAGCGGGATCATACGTCGGGTCGTATTTTTCGATCTCCTTGGGGGCCTTGAAGTTGGCGAGGTATTTTTCCCCGCGGATCATGGGCCCGACGCATTGCGGCCCGACTCGACTGAGCGAGCCTCTTGGTTCCGAGTCGCCGTGGTTGGTGAGGGTGTTCCTGAGGTTGTTGGGCTTGCGCGACCGCCATGCCTGGTTGTTGATGATGTTCGTCCGGGCATCGAGGGGCTGCCCGTTGGCGGCGACCGTGTTATTCGCCAGTCGCGGCTCGTTGGTGGATAGGGCAGGATTGGCGGCCTGTGGTTGGTTCGCTAGGGGCTGCGGTGGTGGGCAAATTAATGCGTTGGCCATGGTGGGGTGGCCGCTTGATGCCGCCCTGCTTGCTGATGAGCGGGAGTACATCCGCCCCCGTGGGTCGACTACCGCAGCTTGTTGCTCGACGACCCTGACGAGTAGGGCCTTGGCGTACTGGATCTGTAATGCGCTGTCGCCTTGGACGTCGAGGTTGGCAATCGCGGCGTCGGCCACGACGACGTTGTCCATCGGGGTGGGGTATAATGGTAGCCCGTTGGCGTCACGGGCTTGAGGCGAGATGATGATCCGCGGTTGTTCCGGCGGGGGCGCGCGACCCATGGGTGGTGGAGGGGCTCCGGTTGCCGGTGCGCCAGGTGGTGGTCTCGCGGGGTTGCTTGCGCCTGGCGGGGCGTTCTCGTGGTATTCGTGCTTGGCGGCACGTGCGGGGTCGCTTTCGTCATTGAAGTTCAGGACGCGGCCCTGCACGTTGGAGTTTAGGCGGGTCCTGCTGTGTTGCTGGTGATAGAGCGATACCTCCCGCGCCGTTCCCTGTTCGAGGCGGTATTTCTTGCGCTCGGCGAGTTCGTTGCGTTGCGCCTCCGCGAGCCGCAGGCGGGCTTCCTCCACCTCTGTGGCCGTCGCGGTCGGCGGGATCGGCGTGGTGACCAGATCTGGCGGGGCGACCGTGCTACCCGCCATGTAGATCGCGCTGAAGCGATTGGATCTGGCACGAAAATCCTCGGGGGACTCCGAGCTAAAATCGGAGTCGAAGATCCCTAGGATGGAGGAGTCCTCGAAGTCCTCGGGATTGGAGACTCGCGTGATGGAGTCCTCCCGTGGTGCGGTGGTGATGGATCCGTCGACCGAGGCAGGGGTCGCAGAGTCGGCGTCGTCATTTAGGGCATCGTCGTTGGTGGCGGCGTTAGTCTCGGCCGCGTCGCTAGCGGCCGATTCGTACTCGGTGACGAGGCTCCTGATGGAGCGTACCTGCTCCTCCGAGAGCAGATCACGGTGCGGTGGCGATCCGCCGACGATCACCATTGCGGCTGGATCGACAGCGCCGGTGAAGCCGACGAAGAGGTTGATGGAGCCGACCGGCATCACCGCGCCGTGAGTGACGGGGCATGACACCGGGATGTAGCTGCTGGGCAGGATCTGTAAGATCCCGCCGATGGCGATCATGCGACCTGTGGCGAGCGGCCGATCGATCGGCGAGTAGGGTCTCGCCGCAGAACTCAGGACAGTCCCGCTATGCCCCATGGTGGATGCCACTATCGTGGAAATGGCCATGGCAGTCGCTGCCACTGGAAGCGATTGGTTGTTTCGTGAGGAAGAGTTGGTGGCCATCTGCAGTGCGAGATGGGGGCGGATGCACATGGGTTTACCCAGGTTGGGCCCCCCGGAGGATAAAGACCTACTCCTGCTAGATTGGATTATTGGAGAGCGAGTTACAAGGGTGGCGAGCTCGGTGTCTAAGCAGCGAGTCGCTTGAGGGGGTGTATGACGGAACGTGAGTCCTTAGGATACCCTAGGGAGGTTTATATATGAGGCACCTCGCTAGGGTTTACAAGCTTCCACCGAACAAGATAAGGATTCGGAGGTTTTGACCTAATCTGACTGGGCTTCTGTTACGCTTCTGGGCCTCCAGTCTCCAGTCTCCGGGCTTCTCCTTCCGTCGTAGCCCAGTCGCAATCCTCCAGGCGCACTCACAGGCCCTTTGGCCTAATCAGAACGTCCTGTTGGGCATACCCCCTTTGGCATATCCCCATCAGATGACGACTCCGACTTCATTGATGATGAGTATATGCACTGGATCACAACCGTAGGAAGGAGTTGTATCGGTCCCACTGTATCTTAGCTTCACAGAATGGTTCTTAAAACCATCTGTTTTCCTTTTATGTTGTGGTGTGTGTGTTTTTATCGTGTGCTTTGATTGAATGAATGAATGAGAATAAGTTAGTTGCAAAACCTGAGTTCAAACTCAAAGTTTAGCTTTGAAAATAAAACCATGAACCTTAGAACTTTCCCTCTTACCCATTTATCTATCTCAATCTTTAGATGACTCATGGAAACCAAGGAGGAAGCAACTCATCGCAGGACCTGATGCTACAGATTCTGCAGATGCTAGTTTCCGACCGTGAAGCTAGTAGAGCAGAGCGCAGGGCCAATCTAGCCACCCTGCAACAGATAGCTCAGATGGCCCACAATAATCAAGGCCATGGAAATCAGGATCATCATGGATCCAAGCTTAAGAACTTTCAAAATACCAATCCCCCTATCTTTAACAAGTCTGAAGACCCTTTAGATGCTGATGATTGGTTGCAGACCATGGAGAATAACCTAGAAGTCACAAGAGTTGACGCCAACCAGAAGGTACTGTTTGCCACCCACTATCTGGCAGGAGATGCAAGAGCCTAGTGGAATAGCACCCGTACTATGAACCACGGTCAAGTGATGACGTGGGAAGCTTTCAAGATCAAGTTTAGCCGCACCCATGTGCCACAGGGTTTAGTCACCAGAATGAGAGATGAGTTCAGAGAACTAGAGCAGGGCAGGATGACGGTAGTGGAGTACCGTGACAAATTTTGTCCCTCACTAGGTATGCACCTGATGAGATCAACACTGAAGCTAAGAACAAGGAAATATTACTAAACGGACTGCATGATGAGATGCAGACTGTGTTAGTCAACATCCGTTTTGAAGATCTCGAAGAGCTAGTCGACTCTACCATCCAGATGGAAGGGAAGATAAACCAAGCCAATGATAACCGCAAGCACCGAATGATGCACCAAACTGGGTCCCACAATACACAGAAGTATCGCCCCAACCTGTCTGCAGGATATGCCCTGTTCACACCCGGATTTTTAATCCCAGATGCCTGTTATGCCATACGTCGCAATCCTAGGATTACCATTTTTGCAATGTATCTATAATTTTTGATGTTCCATGCTTGGTTTTATCTACTTTCTTGTGTTTTTTCCACACTTTGGAGTACTTTTCATATGATTTCTTGGACTAACCTATTAACAAGTGCCACAGTGCCAGTTGCCTATTTTCTGCTGTTTTTGGTTCCAGGAAAGTCAGAAAATCAATATTCTCGGAATATGACCGGACAAAAGCCAAAGTTGATATTTTCCCGGAAGACTCATGGAGCCAGAAGGAGAGTCGGAGAGGGGCCACAGGGTGGCCACACCACCCCATGGCGCGGGTCCCCCCAAGCCGCGCCAGGGCATGGTGTGGGCCCCCTAGCCGCCCACCGACCTTGCCCTCTGGCCTATAAGAAGCCTCCCGAGGCATAAACCCTAGATCATCAAGCCTCCATCCACGAAAAGTTCCACAGCGCCGCCGCCACCGAAGGGGAGATTCGGGGGACAGAAAGTCTCTGTTTCGGCACCCTGCCGGGACGGGGAAGTGCCCTCGGATCCATCTTCATCGATCTCCACCACCATCTCCATCACCGTTGCTGATTCCCATGATGAGGAGGGAGTAGTTCTCTCTCGAGGCTAAGGGTTCTACGGGTAGCTATGTGTTCATCTCTCTATGTATGCATGATCATATTGTGATCATGAGCTTTGTAATCAAGTAGATCTACCTTGCTACTCAAGTGCTTTAATAGATCTCTGCTCTCCCCATGTGTGTGAAAGTGACAGCGTGCTCACCATGGTGGCACTTAGGCTAGAGATTACAAATACTTGTTATGAGTTATATTTGGAGTTGGATGTTTCTATGAAATTGTGGTTTGTTGCAACCATCTAGTGCTCAAGGTGACAGTGTAGGGTTTTCTAGATGGGAAATACTTACTTTGAGGTGTGTTGTTATAGCTCTACCATCGATTAGAGTGTCCAACCGGAGAGTAGTTAAGAGTAGTATCATAAAGAAGAATATATTTATATGAGAGTGTTCACTAGTGAAAGTATGATCCCTAGGCCTCGTTTCTAAGCATTGATACACCGTTTGCAATTAGATATGTTACAGGTTTGCTTGCTTCCATCTTTATTTCAGTTTGCCTTTAGTCTCTTCCACGCCATCAAGCTATTTGTTGGCACCGTTATCTTATATCCATACCACTTGTATTTCACTATCTCTTTGCCGAACTAGTGCACCTATACACCTGACAAGTGTATTGGGTGTGTTGGGGACACAAGAGACTTCTTGTATCTTGATTGCAGGGTTGCTTGAGAGGGAATACCTTTGACCACTTCCTCCCTGAGTTTGATAAACCTTGGGTGATCCACTTAAGGGAAAACTCGCTGCTGTTCTACAAACCTCTACACTTGGAGGCCCAACAACTGTCTACAAGAATAGAAGTGCGTAGACATCAGTCATCACCACATATTCTAACATATAGGAATGTGATTTAAGGGTTGGATCACATTTTAATAAGTTCAAGTTTAATCATTAATGATTTTAAGTGACTAGAAATACCTCTATAGCATTATTTTGATACTAGTCCAAAGTCACTGCATGTAATCCTTAATATTATTACATATTCAGATAGGTATGGTCAAATTTGATTTTTGAGATTTGGAATCAACTCAAAAGCTATTATGGTTCTTTTTATACAAATGTTTGAATGTGCAAAAGCTTCTGTCTTGTTATTTTTACTATGAGAGATCTCCAACTCTAAATGATTTAAGTCCAACGGGCATGGATAGATATTTTCATTACCTTTCCAACAAAATTGGAATCACTCAATTTGGATTTGTAAAACTCTCTGAATTGATTTTTGAACTAAGGGACATAATTGATTCTAAGTCTAAATAGAAAAATCCTAATTTGAATTCTAGGGCCAGCGCGGGAAACTAATTGGGCCCGCCCAGTGACGCTCAGCGGCGCAGAGGGTGACTGACAAGGGGGGTCCACATGCCAGTGGCACTTAAAACCCGAAGCGGTATGGGGTGATCTGGGCACTACGATTAGAACATAGATCAACGGTCCATGGTCGTCGTTGACGACGGACTCGTCGACAGTGAGACAGAACCCTACGCGGTCAGTGGGAGTCTACTAGGGACATACCAGGGCTCCAGCTAGTGCGGCAAGGCGGGTAAACGAACTGGACGGCGACGGCAGGCTCAGGCGAGGTCGCGGCAGGGGCTGAGGTGGACGAAATCGATGACCACGTATCCTCCTCTGCAGCGGCTACCTCCGACGGAATTCCGGTGATGTGCTGCTCGAGCGGCTTCGGCGAGAGAGGGGAAATGGTCAGTGGAGAGAGGGGTGGAATGGTGTGGCGATTGAGGCTGGGGAAGGCCTCCTTATATAGGCTCGACGAGTGGACCGCCGTGTGTGGGCAGAACTCGTCGGTGACGGCGATACAGAGGGCTACCAGTGTGGGCGAGGTAGGCAGACGGTGGGTGGTCTGCTGGCGGTCGTCTAGAGCTTAATGGCATGGCTAGGGGCAGTGCCTAACAGCCGGGGGCTTCACCCGCTCTAGGAGATAGAGGCGGTGCTCGACGGTGATCATGGCGACTGTGGGTCGCGCGGTGGTGCACAGCCGTGTCTGGCGGGTTGCTGGGTTCAAGGCGGAGCGGCGTGCATGATTTGGTGTCGAGGCGTGGTCTATGGCGTGCTGGCGGCGATCGGGCTCTGGCGCGCTCTGTCTACACGCAGAGAGAAAGGGCGGCGCGGCGCTAAGGTGGTCCTGTGGCTAGCAGGGGCCGTGGGGTGGACCGTGGGCGATGGTGAGGTCACGCTTCACTCCTTGGAGCAGCGGAGAGGGGCTGGTGGTCACCTGTGGCTTGTGCACGCTTGGCCGGCGAGCATGGCGTCGGGGCTGCGTTGCACTGGCGCCAGGGGCTAGGGATAGGGGTGGTTTTGGTCTGGTTGGGCCTGGGGGATACCAAGGTGATCAATGTGCATCAAATGGCTCGACAAGATTTGCTCCAAAACAGTAATAGTTAGGCCACTTTTTGTCTGCCTGCCAACTGTTCGATCAAATGGCCGCATGAGAGAAACTTTTGAATTTTTGAAAGATTTTTGGTGGAGTGATTCCTATCATGCTTAAGCATCTAGGTTTGCTTGGGATTTTGAAATGCAGTTCATTTGAGTGGTTTTTGAAAAAGTGGGATCTATACATATGATCTAGATTCAATTTTCAAATGTCATTTAAAATTAGAGTTTGAATGTTTTTGGGAGATCACAAAGTGGGCCTTGGTACATCTTAACTTGTACTAGCAAGGGGTGCAAAGATCCACCATTGTCTCTGTTGGCATTTGAGTGCTAGGAATAGCCAAAGTAGGCTAGGTGATTAAAATGGCGAAAGTGACTATTTCTGTATTTAATTCTTTTTCTTTGGGATTTGCTTGGGGATGATCTATATGATGTGTAATTCACCTTATAGTCATTTTAAAACCAATAGATCACTCAATCATGGCAATTCAAAACAGCTCCTATTTAAATGCACACACATATGAATGCTTAAAGATTTTTAAATGGAAAAGTTTTTGTTAACCCTAAATTGGGTAGATTTGATCTTGATCACTTGGATTAAAGTTTTAGGATGTTACAAACCTTCCCCCTTAAACAAAATCTCGTCCCGAGATTTAAGAAAGAAAACTAGGAACTAAAGAGATCTAGGAACTTAGTCCTAATGTAATCTTCTCGCTCCCAAGTGGCTTCTTCTTCAGTACGGTTGCTCCATTGAATCTTGAGAAATTTGATACTCCGGGTTATGGTGGTTCTGTGAGCTTCTTCCAAGATACGAATGGGCACTTCATGATATGTCAGATCCTTGTTGATATCAACAGCTCGGTGATCGATGTTTTTGAACACTTCGGTCTTCTCCTGCACTTCTAGGCATTTGCGAAGTAACGAGATATGGAACACATTGTGGATGGCTGACATCTCCTCTGGTAGTTCCATTTGATAAGATACTTCTCCTCGGCGGTTCAGAATCTTGAAGGGCCCGATATATCGGGGGGCTAACTTTCCTTTCAGACTAAAATGTTGGGTTCCCTTCAATGGCGAAACCTTGAGATACACGAAATCTCCGACATTGAAAGTCAGGTCTCTCCTTCTCTTGTCAGCATAACTCTTCTGTCTGGATTGGGTGGTCTTGAGGTGCTCACGGACTTTGTGGACTTTCTCTTCAGCTTCACGGAGAATGTCGGGTCCAAAAATTTGACTCTCTCCTACTTGCGACCAATTCAAAGGGGTACGGCACTTTCTTCCGTATAGGAACTCAAATGGTGCCATTTGCAAACGGGCTTGATAACTGTTGTTGTATGAGAATTCTGCGAAAGGCAGGCAATCTTCCCATTTTGATCCATACTCTAACACACAAGCTATCAACATATCTTCTAAGATTTGGTTGACCCTTTCAGTCTGTCCATCGGTTTGTGGGTGATAAGCTGTGCTGAAATACAACTTGGTTCCTAATCCTTCTTGGACTTTCTGCCAAAATCTCGAGGTAAATTGGGTTCCTCGATCTGATACTATGGTCTTGGGGGTTCCATGCAAACTAACAATTCTAGCAATGTATAGCTCTGCTAGCTTCGAACTCTGGTAGGTTGTCTTGACAGGTATAAAGTGAGCTACTTTGGATAGTCTATCAACGATGACCCAGATTGAGTCATTTCCCCTACTAGAAGTAGGCAAACTGGTGATAAAGTCCATTCTGACGGAATCCCATTTCCATTCTAGAATCTGCAATGGTTGCAACAGTCATGCGGGTCTCTGATGTTCCGCTTTGACTCTTTGACAGATATCACACTTGGCGATGTAGCTTCCGATTTCTCTTTTCATCTTGTGCCACCAGAATTGCTCTTTCATATCCTGATACATCTTCGTTCCTCCAGGGTGGATATAATAAAGAGTATCATGAGCTTCTTGCATGATAACTTGCTTCAGTTCCGAATCTGCTGGCACACAGATACGGCCCTTGTACCACAGAACTCCTTCTTCGTCTTCGATGAATCCAGGTACCTTTCCTATACCAATACGATGTTTGATTTCGTCGATACTTTCATTTCCCTTCTGGGCGTCCTTGATTTGGCTGATCAAAGTGGATTGAAGTTCAATGCTAGCTAGAAATCCTTTGCTAACTAGCTTAGTCCTAAACTACTCCAACTCCTCATACAAACTGGGTTGCTTCTCCTTGATCATGGTGTTTAGCCTACATGGAAATCTGCTAAGAGAATCCGCTACCACATTGGATTTGCCGGGGTGATAGTGAATGTCAAGGTCATAATCCTTGATTAACTCTATCCATCTCCTTTTCCTCATATTCAGCTCCTTCTGAGTGAAAATATACTTCAAGCTTTTGTGGTCCAAGTAAATCTCACAGCGATTACCCATAACATAATGATGCCATGTCTTCAATGCCAAAACTACGGCTGCTAACTCAAGATCATGGGTCGAAT
The DNA here is from genome assembly GCA_910589775.1 of Avena eriantha. Lineage (NCBI taxonomy): Eukaryota > Viridiplantae > Streptophyta > Magnoliopsida > Poales > Poaceae > Avena > Avena eriantha. The sequence continues at coordinate 203,550,697 of OU342741.1, read as the reverse complement.
AGTTCTCTCATGCTGCTTCAGTTGTCGAGACAGATACACGATGACTTTCCCTTCTTGCATCAATACACATCCGAGACCAATCTTGGATGCATCACAATACACGTCAAACGGCTTCTTGATATCTGGCATAATCAATATTGGGGCTGAAATCAATCTCTTCTTGAGATCTTGGAAACTGGCTTCACATTTGTCAGTCCATTCAAACTTCTTGTCCTTCTTCAACAATTGGGTCATGGGTCTTGCGATGCTCGAATTTTTTTCTACGAACTCGTGGTAATATCCCGCTAATCCGAGAAATGCACGTACTTGGGTTTGAGTGGTTGGGGCTTCCCATGCTTCGACATCTCTGATCTTGGCGGGATCAACAGCGACTCCTCTGGAAGACACAATATGTCCTAGGAATCCTACCTCTTTCAGCCAAAACTCTCATTTGCTGAACTTGGCATACAACCGATGCTCTCTAAGGGTTCCAAGGATGATTCTCAGATGTTGCTCATGCTCTTCTTCTGACTTGGAGTAGATAAGGATATCATCGATAAACACAATCACAAACTTATCTAGAAAATTCACAAAGATCTTATTCATGAGATTCATGAAATAAGCAGGGGCATTGGTTAATCCAAAAGACATGACCGTATACACGTATAATCCATAATGAGTAGTAAAGGCGGTCTTCGGAATATCCGTTGCACGAATCTTAAGTTGGTGATAACCAGTCCTAAGATCAATCTTAGAAAATACATTTTCTCCAGTCAACTGATCAAATAGATCCTCTATCTTTGGCAAAGGGTACTTGTTTTTGATGGTGACGTCATTCAGCTTTATGTAATCTGTGCACAAACGGTTGCCTCCATCTTTCTTGTCGACGAATTACACTAGCGATCTCCATGGCGACGCACTTGGTTGAATCAAGTCTGTTGCCAGCATAGCATCCAACTACTTTTTCAATTCCACTAACGCTGAGGGGTTCATGCTATAGGGTGTTATGGGGTAACCCCGTGGGTGGCCCGATCTTCACAGATCTCGTGGTCAAATCGATGGGAAAGTGAGGGGAAAGGGAGAAGGTAGCAGAAGCGGACGCACACCTCACGAAGAACACGATGAACACATGCAAAACATACACGATACAAGGCCGATTGCTCTCATCAGTGGCCACCGGTCCGATAGAATCCTCGCAAGGAAAGATCGGTCAACATGCTCCCGTCAATCCCAAGCGGAGAGGGAAGAACACCTTGGAGAGGGTCTTGACATCTTGGCAAAGGGACACTGATGCCAAGGCCTTGTACAACAAGGGAGGCGCGATGCAAACTCCAAGAAGGTGGTGACGATAGTCGATCCCCTTTGGTAGAAGGGGATGAGGCAAAACTAGAGATTCCACAAAGGGGGTTTTCTTTAGTCTATCATCTATGCCTAGGTTTACATGAGGGGGTGGGGGCACTATATATAGGCCAGCCACTAGTTCAAGGGTACTTTAGGAATAAAAGGGCAAAGTTTGGGCGGACTAAGGGGTACATGGGTCGAAGGCCCAGCTAGAGGCGCGCAGACCCATACACTCAGGCCAGAGATTCCGTTGTGGTGGTCTGGAGACTTCGGTGTGGGCTGGAGACTCCAGTATGTCTTCGGTGTCATCTCCGGAGTGGTAGGCAAACTGTCCTCGAGCTCCATCTGGGGGTCGGTCTGGGGATGGGTCCGGAGACTCTGGGGTCAGCAGAGACTCTGGTGTGGCCGGAGACTCCGGTGCTCCAGCTGCTGCTTCTTCCGTCTTCTCTTCCAAGGCTCCGTCCTGTCGGGCTTGGTGCTCCAGGCTTCCTCCCTTGCCTCCGTACTCGTCGGTATGAACCTATCATGGATATGGGACAGAGTATGAAGTAGTATACCATTCAAGAGGATAAGAAGTGGGCTCGCATAGAGGAACGGATTCACCTTTGGAGTCCATGATGACTTGGCATAAGTTGGAGACCATGATGTGGTAACGACTGAAGGTCGGGCTACATCATCTCCCCTCCCTTCAAAAAGATTCATCCTTGACTCTGCACGCTCATCACAAAGTATATGATGTCGAGAGACCTTCTTGATCCTGGGGTTCACCATATAGTCGTCCTCGAAAAGATTGACTTGACAACACTTCAATGTTCCTTCGCCTTCCATGAAGCCTACAAAGCTCACAACAAAAGCAAAGCAACACTCAAATCGTAGCCAATTCATGAAGATTATAGCATGAGTCCTCAAGTAGAAGGAAGTCACCTTATGTTGTAGAGATAACTCGTTGAAGGGTAGCCCTAGGTAACTCTCTTCGATTCGCCTTGTCAACTCTTGATCCATAGAGGTTGACGCGTACGCAATTGTACCTTCACACAACAAAGACCAAGCAACATATGTTCGTGTGTGATAGAGGAGCATGTCAATTGTGTCATGCCCATTCTTGTTCACAACACTATTAGCACAACTCAAGTATAGCAAACTGGATGCATATGCAAGGTCAAAGTGCATGGAAATCGTTTGAACATCATCCAAATGTGGGAACTCTAAAACTCCATAAAACATCTTCATGTGGCACTCAAAGCAATGGACAATATTGGTCAACATCTTTGATGCAATAGTAGGAGAATTCGGCAAAAACACATGCGGAAGAACATCCAAAAAACATCATTATGTGTGCAAACCAACCATTGGAAAGAACAAATGTCCAATATGTTGGATGACATACACATATCATCAAAAGCCAAGATCGTGGGGGTATGAGTATCGCAAGCGGAAGCAAAAACAACATGTTTGCAAACAAACCAAATGAAAGAGCAAGTGGTCTTTATGTTTGTTGCAACAACAATACGAGAGACTTGGAAGCTCTCATGACAATACATGCTCAAAATGGCATTATGGTTGCACACAAAACATCGAAAAGATAAATTGTTCAACATTTTTGTGGCAACACACAAAGCATCAATATCCAAAAGCAACGAAACATGATTGTCACAAGGTGAAAGAATACCATCAACATGCTTGCAATCAAACCATATGAAAGAGCAATTTGTCAACATGAACGATGCAAAGCATGCGAAAGGTATCAGAGCTGGGTTCGATCTTGAACTCACTCGGGGGATGCTCTCTAGAGCTCTTTTTGTCAACTCGTGCTCAACCGAGGTTGACATTCTTGTGCGGGTACCTGCACACATCATAGATAAAAGGAAGAACGTGTGTGCATGGTAGAGAAATACATCATCCATCATGACATATCTCTTCTTGTGCACATCACCATGAGTGTCAATCAAGTGTAATTTATGTGCATGGTGAGTATGCAAGTGGTGGACATGCTTATCATGGCATTTACCAAAATCTCCAAAATTTGAGAAACCTATGGGGGCCATCTCAATAGAAATCATATGAGAATTATTGTTGCAAGCAAAACAAGTGAAAAAGCAATCATCCATATTGCAAGCAACGGGAGAAATTGTAAAACACTCATGACAAAGCATGGTTCGAGGGGTACCATTGGTAACATCATTGCAAGCAAAACATTGGAAAGAGCAATTGTTCAACAAAGTGCAAGCAATGATACCATCAACGTAACGTTTAGAGCATGGCATGTCTATGGCAACATCATCAGAATCAAATAATTTCACATGCTCAACATTATGCAAAGGAAAAGTATCACATGGAAATACCAGTGAGTCATATGTGATATCACAAACATCATCCATAGCATGCCAATCATCACAAGTCATCATGTTCACTAGTAGGATCATGGCATCATCAACACCCTTATTTTTACCTTGTTCATACCTCTCATATGAAGTGGGTGTTGTGGTAGCATTGGCCTCCATGTGGGCGACTTCTTCATCCAATATGGGGATGGCATCATCTTCATCCACCATGTACATCTTCTCGGTTGGAGGCATCATCATCTCCAATCTTGGCGCTTCTTGATCCATGGAACCTAGCACATCATGAGGAAACACACTAGAGGTAGAGGGTAAGTCGTTAGAAATCAAAGTGGTCTCACATGACCTATCAACTACCACTCTCAACTCACTCAGTGTATCACTCATGCCCTCCAAGTGGAAGCACTCAATCTCACGTATGGTTGAGTCGCTCATCTCACTCTTGTTTTCACTCAAGTGGGCTAAGTGGCTCTCATACTCACATGGGGTTGGTACCACATCATCACTCAAGCATATGGGGATAGGCTCGGTTCTCTCAACTCCATGTGCCTCCTTTGGTGAAGGGAAATTCCCATGCTCAACAATCTTGACCTTGTCGTCGGCATCTTGCACCTTGGCTTGTGTAGTCCTCTTGACGTACTCGTCCAACTTGGCGAAGTAGAGGTCTTCGTCTTCCTCATCCATGAAGTTTCATGTGTCAACTAGGACGTCAAGTTTGGGCGTTGAAGCTTGATGGCGTGGAGGAGAGCTTGCTCTTGGTGCCATTTTGGTGGTGGCACGAGTAGTTGAAGGTGCCCTTTCATGGTGTCGACGGAGGTCATTGGCGTGCCTTGCCAAAGGTTGATGTAGATGGCGCACTTGGTCATCCACATGACACTCGCTACGATGCTCCTTGTCCTTGGCACTCTTCTTGGTGAGACGTTGTAATGAGCGCAAAGCATCATTTGTCTTGGCCATCATGCTCATGGTTTTGGCAAAGTTGTTGTCCATGTCGGGCTTGAAGTTGTCCATTTGATGGTGGACCTTGTTGCTCTTGAGGTGGGGGCTCCGTCTTGGTCGACGCGACTTGAGGAGATTGTTGTTGTCGTTCTTGAAGGCGTCCATGCTTGGGGAGTTATTGTTGTTGTAGAACTCCATATCACCCAAGCATGTGGATCCATTGTCGGTGTAGTGCTCCATCATGTCATCCATGCTTGTGGAGGCATATGCATGGTGGCTCATCGTGGATTCTTCAAAGAAATCATCCTCGGTTCCGGAGTCCCTAGACATGTTTCACACGACCAAGTGGTGTATATGGAAGTGGTAGGGGATTAGGGATGCAACGTAAAACCTTACTTTACCTTGGAAGATAGTATCGTGCAAGTGGAAACACTTGAGAGCAATCAAAACCAAGCAAAGTGAAGTTCACGCGGAACAGCAAAACCAACTAACCACTAAAAAAACACACACAAAGCTTATGGTGGATAGGTATGGAAGGTTGCATGTCAAGAACTAATCTGAAATCAAGATATTGTAATGGCAAGTAAAGAACCACGATGATCACAAAGCAAAACAAGTCAATCCGCAAGAAGGAAATATGTACAAGGAAACACACATGGTGGGATAAATGGGACTTGTGCGACGGAGAAAGTGAGCTAAGAACCAAAATATTACCTAGCGAAGACTATAATCTCGTGTCGCACAAGTGCAAGGAGAGACGCTAGTTCGATTGCAATAAGTTGGTGGGCTACAAGATATGCACAATAAGTACCACCTATATGATGTTCATCGAGCTTGCGCTTCCTATTCTATGAGGCACTTGTTTATTTCTTTCTTTTTCTTTTTCTTCTTTTTTCTATTTTTTCACTTTTCTTTTCTTTTCTCTTGCACTTGCCTCTTCTTTGTGCCAACAACTATACAAGATAACTATATGAGATAGCACGCTCACAACTTTTGCTCGGAATTCTACAAGGTATCAAATGTGCATAGCCCAAGCAATCATAGGAGGAACTAGTCTCAATAGGTGTTTGTTGAACGCAACGATAGTGTAGCTCACAAAGGGATGCAAGTGGGGAGAAGTCGTAGAATTTTTATACCTTTCGTCGTCGATCTTCACCCTTTATTGGTGGATTCCGCCTTGCTCACGGAATTTGGATGGAATAGATAGCATGAACCACGGATATGATGATGTAGAGCTCCTTCTCCTCTTCAAAACGAGCTAAATAACACCAAAATCTGAGTTTGTATGCAAAAGTTATGCTCAAAACGGTGATGCAGATTTTTTTGTCAGCAGGTAGGGCGGAGACTCCGGTCTGGAGGTCCGGAGACTCCAGTCTGGAGTGACTCACACCGGAAACTCCGGTCCGGGGCCGGAGCCTCCGGTCCGGTTGATTTCTGCGCGTCTAGAACACGAACGGGACGCGATTTGGGCGGAAAAACTCGAACCAAAACCTCAAATTGGTGGGGGAAATCAAGGAATTAGGCCATGGGAACGCAGGGGAAGTTAGATCAACAAGTTTAGCAAGTAATCCACAGATCAAAACCTACCAAAACGCACTCAAATCATAGATCGATCCAAAACACGAATTGGGTATGTTTTTGGCGGAATTTTTGAATTTATGGGGAAAAAGACCAAATCGAGGAGAAATCCGTGGCAACCAAAAGCTGCTCATACCATATGTTATGGGGTAACCCCGTGGGTGGCCCGATCTTCACGGATCTCGTGGTCAAATCAATGGGAAAGCGAGGGGAAAAGGAGAAGATAGCGGAAGCCGACGCACACCTCGCGAAGAACACGATGAACACACGCAAAACACACATGATACAAGGCCGATTGCTCTCACTGGTGGCCACCAGTCCGATAGAATCCTCGCAAGGAAAGATCGGTCAACGTGCTCCCGTCAATCCCATGCGGAGAGGGAAGAACACCTTGGAGAGGGTCTTGATGTCTTGGCAAAGGGACACCGATGCCAAGGCCTTGTACAACGAGGGAGGCACGATGCAAACTCCAACGAGGTGGTGACGATAGTAGATCCCCTTTGGTAGAAGGGAATGAGGCAAAACTAGAGATTCCATAAAGGGGGTTTTCTTTAGTCTATCATCTATGCCTAGGGTTACATGAGGGGGTGGGGGCACTATATATAGGCAAGCCACTAGTTCAAGGGTACTTTAGGAATAAAAGGGCAAAGTCTGGGCAGACTAAGGGGTACATGGGCCGAAGGCCCAGCTAGAGGCGCGCAGGCCCATATGCTCAGGATGGAGATTCCGGTGTGGTGGTCCGGAGACTTCGGTGTGGGCCGAAGACTCCGGTGTCGTCTTCGGAGTGGCAGACAGACTCTCCTCGAGCTCCATCTAGGGGTCGGTCCGGGGATGGGTCCGGAGACTCTAGGGTCAGCATGCCAGAGACTCCGGTGTCTTCAGGCCGGAGACTTCGGTATGGCCGGAGACTCCGGTGCTCCAGTTGCTGCTTCTTCCGTCTTCTCTTCCAAGGCTCCGTCTTGTCGGGCTTGGTGCTCCAGGCTTCCTCTCTTGCCTCCGTACTCGTCGGTGTGAACCTATCATGGATATGGGACGGAGTATGAAGTAGTATACCATTCAAGAGGATAAGAAGTTGGCTCGCATAGAGGAACAGATTCACCTTTGGAGTCCATGACGACTTGGCATAAGTTGGAGACCATGATGTGGTAACGACCAAAGGTCGGGCTACATCATAGGGTCTCTAGGCTATGGGTCCGGTTCCGGGGATTAGTTCAATAATGAACTCAATATCCCTATCCGAGGGCATACCTGGCAATTCATCTAGAAATATGTCGGGGTATTCACAGACTACTCTGACTTGGTCTATGGTGGGTAGGGCTAGACCCTTGTTGCACTTGAATTGACGGGGTAAGGTTTTAGATATATGCTCTACTGAGACTCCAGAGCTACTGGTCATGGTGATGGCTTTCTTGGCACAGTCAATCAATTCTTTATGCTTTGACATCCAATCCATACCTAGTACTACTTCCAAACCTTTGGTTCCAAGTACTATTAGATTGGCATAAAAATATATCCCATGTATTCTGATAGGTATAGCTTTGCAAATTTTTCTAGCTTTTGTAGTTGAACGAGGGATTTGAACTATCATGACATGGTACAAATTGGTTGGGTGAATCTTACTAGTGCATGCAAATTCTTCGGTGACAAATGAGTGTGATGCTCCAGAATCAAACAACACTCTTGCTAAAACTGAATTGACAGAAAACATACTCAGCACTACATCTGGCGCTTCTTGGGCTTCTTCGGCGTTCATGTGGAAGAGACGGCCATTGCGGTTGTGAGGGTTCCCTAGGGCGAATCTTCTTCCTGGTTGAACATGACGCTGCTATTGAGCTGGGGCATTCACATTGGCAGTGGCAGCAATCTTCTTGGGGAACTCATTGGAATAGTGACCCTTCACTCCACACTCGAAACAAGTGATCTGAGACTTGTCTTTTGCTGCCATGGGCACAGCATTGCTTCCAGTTCTGGGTGCAGTGTTGTTGTTATTGTTGCTCTTAGGAGGTGCACGGTTGAAATTGCTGGTGTTCCCGGGGTGATTGTTGTTTCCTCCAAACTTCACATTGCTTCCGCTACGGTTGGGGTAGCTTGGGCGAGACATTGGGGGTCGGTTGTTCCTTGGTGCATATCCCGCAGAAGGGTTAGGACGGTACTTCTGCTGACTATTGGATCCAGCTTGGTGCATCATACGACACTTGCGGTTGTCATTTGCCTGGTTGACCCTTCCATCTGAATGGCAGAGTCGACTAACTCTTCGAGATCCTCGAAACGGATGTTGACGAGAACCGTCTGCATCTCATCATGCAGCCTGTTCAGGAATCTCACCTTCTTCTTGGCCTCTGTGTTGATCTCATCAGGTGCATACCTAGCTAGGGACAATAATCTGTCATGGTACTCCACTACAGTCGTTCTGCCTTGCTTCAGCTCTCTGAATTCATCCCTCATTCTGGTGACTAGACCCTGTGGCACGTGGGTGCGACTGAACTTGATTTTGAAGGCTTCCCATGTCATCACTTGACCATGGTTCATTGTGCAGGTGATGTTCCACCATGCTCTTGCATCTCCTGCCAAGTAGTTGGTGGTAAAAAGAACTTTCTCGTTGTCATCAACTCTGGCTACTTCTAAATTGTTCTCCATTGTCTGCAACCAGTCATCAGCATCTAGTGGGTTCTCCGAAGTGCTAAATATTGGGGGATTAGTATTCTGGAAGTTCTTCAGTTTGGATCCTTGATTATCCTGATTTCCATGGCCTTGGTTGTTTTGGGCCATCTGGGTGATCTGCTGCAGTGTTGCTAGGTTGGCTTGGCGCTCTGCCGTGCTAGCTTCATGGTCTACAACTAGCATCTGCATAATCTGCAGCATTGGGTCCTACGATGAGCTGCTCACTTCGGGGTTTCCATGAGTCATCTGAAGATTTAGATTGATACAAAGGTAAGAGGGAAAGTTCTATGGTTCACGGTTTTGATTTCAAAGCTAAAACTTTGAGTTTGACTCAGGTTTTGCAAACTAACTTATTTTCATTCATTCTAAACAAGCACACGATACAAACACACACACACCACAATAACAAAGGAAAACAGATGGTTTTAAGAACCATTCTGTGAGCTACGATACATTGGGCCTGATACTCCTCAATCTACGATAGTGCTCTAGTGCATCTACTCATCATCGATGAAGTCGGAGTCGTCATCGTCGGTGTAGAAGTCCATAGCATCCTCTTCCAGAAAGTCATCATCATTGTTGAGGTAAGAGTCCATATCTCCCTGGATGTCTTCACCTTCCTCTTCTTCTTATTTTGCTGCAAGCTGAGCTTCTTGCTCCTTGATGGTCTTCTCAAGGTTGGCCACCTTCTTGTGAAGACGGTCGATGGTGCGATCCTTCTTTGCGCGTTGCAAGCGAAGAGACTGACGATCCTTGACGAGCAGTGAGAAAGTCTGGGCCTTCTGGGCGGCAATGGTGAGATTGTGGTTGGCGAACTCCCGAGCATTGTCCAACTCTTTCTGTCTGTCGTACAGCAGGAAGTCGAGGTTCTCCACTTGACGCTTCAGCTCCGGGTGACTTGGCATCTCCATGGGCATTTGTAACACCCTCGAATCGGCCCTATGCAAGTTTTAGCCCTTTCCGCCAAACCCGCATAGAAACGATTCAAGGACGCCCACCAGGCACTTTCGTGTGGGTGGAAAACGAAGTAATACCATTACACAACAGTCCTTGATGGGACCCACAGAACAAATATATATACAACAGCGACTCCATGAGTCCAGAATACATATATACCATACAAAGATCCAAATCACCTTGAAAACGATAGAGCGTCCGACTACGGACAAGATGCAAATGGGGCTAAGAGCCCTGAAGAATAACCAATGGCGTCCATAACCCTGCCTAGGCCAAGCCGGAAGGGTAACCCTGCTAACGACGTCGAACTCGAAACCTGCTAAAACAAAAGGGGTCCCGACATAGGGCAAAGGAAAAAGAGGAGCGTCAGTACTGAGGCCAGTACACGGCGAGGCTAGAATTCGGCGGTCCTCGCCTACATAGGTATGGTGGACTGAAGCGGCAGCGCAGCAACACTAAACAACCTATAGAGACTCAGTAAAACTGGCGGCTATTAGAGAGGGATAAGAAAGACCTATTCGGATCCAACCTGATACTAACACCAAACATACCCATCCTGGTATTTCCCCCTCGAGACCAAACGAGGAAGTCGGATCAAGGAACTCACGCAGTTGGCAGTTTTACTCATTCCATTATAGTTGCAGCATTTACTAGTCAGATATATAGCATGAGTCATCCTGATAGCATAAGTAGTGGGGAGTTTTAGTTAACATTCCGTTGTAGTTGGAACATTTACTAGTCAGATATAATTGTCCTGAGGAATCCCAAAACCCAGCAGTTGTTGGCACTTTTATCACATTTCATTGGAGTTGCAATACTTACTAGGCAGGTATAGTATGACACAGATCACCATAGATCCACCAGTTGTTGGCATTTTTATTATCTATCCATCATAGTGAAGCTGAATTACTAGTCACATATTAAGTCAAATTTATAGCACTACTTTAGTTATGCTTGTCTATGATCGAGATACTGTGCTCCAAGTCGTCCATAACCGCGGACATGGCTTTCAGAAAGATTTACCCTGTAGGGGTGCACAAATAGCAACACACACATGATCAACCTCGGAAAACCAAATCAAAACCCAACGAGGATTTCACGACAAAGCAATCACAGGATTCATAAAATATTTTAGGGGGCCACCCCACTAAACTACCCGCGATGAAGTTGGCCGGCTCCGAGACGGACCCAGGGTTTGTGTGGACGGCGATAGACGACTGGGAACCCGAAAGTGTGACTGGGCTTCTCGATACAGCGAAAACGTGTCATGATCCAAAACAGTACAGGTGCTCCACGCACAATCATAAATAAAGCAGTAAAGCATGGCATAGGTACAGGATAGTAATAAAACCCCAAACTAGTTTGTGGCCCCAAGAAATAAGAAATGAATCAAGCTCTGGCTAAGGGGATCCATGGTCCCATATGCAGATAGTGTGATAGTCAAGGAACAGGTATCAAGTACTCGGGGTCCTACGGGACACAAGTGAGTGTGGAAGAACCAAATAACATCTATTGCCCACCGATGCCTCTACATTAGTTATATCTAGCAATTTAATATTAAGTTGTAATTAAAGCCATGATCATTTCCACCAATAAGCATCTCCACCATTTTGTGCCAACTTGCCATCAACGGTGGAACGACAACGATGTGAAGCAACATAGAAGGAAGCAACTACGACTCGCAAGGCCGACTATCTATCAAACAACAGGCAATAGGATGTGTCCATGGCAATATAGAGGCTGCAAGGAGTATAAATGGTACACGAAAACTAAAGCATCGCAATACGGGTAGCAATAGATCAACAGGAGGAAGTAAATACTATAAATGCAAAATAGGTAGAAAGGGGGAGAATGCTCGCCTAGGAAAACATAGCCGAAGGTTCATTATCCGAAGAACTTGTCGATACTCGCATCAACTCATCGGCCTAATCCGCGAAGAAGCAAACACTAGCAGAAACACCGGATACAATATTTAATACTACGGCAGAAGATCCGGCATGATTATGATATGATGCAGATGCGGTGCAATTAGGCAGTATTAAGTGGAACCGGGGTCCCGACATTTAATTGAACAGTTCAAGTTATTTAGAAACCCCGCAATTTAAATGTTGTATTAGCAAGGCAAAACATGGCATCGGTTCGCTACACAAATTTAAATGGAGTCCGGAATAAGACAAAGATATCCCGCATAAACACTCCATATTTAATTATGAGGTGAATCGTCATAATGCCCCCAAACCACAGACAAGTATGCATGCATGAACAACTTAATATGCGACAGTTCATAATGTCATATTATAAAAAATAGGGGCTTAGGGGCACACATCTGGATTCGGATGATCTTGGGTTCTGGGGGTTCTGGGTTCGGACTCAGGGTTTTGACGGGGTCGGCGAGGTTCGGATACGCGATGGAGAACTTGTCGTGTCGTGACAGAGAAATTGGGTTCCAAGCGGTCGACCTTGTCATCGATGGCGAACTTGAATGGATCAGGTACCGGTGGTCTTCGGGTCTGGGTAGACGGTCATGGCGTCCGGGATGAAGAACTTGGCGTTCTGTGTCGGCGACCTTGGTGTCCGGGTCCTCGGCAAACTTGGCGTCTGGTCCTCGGGCATTGGTGCGGGAAGAAGGTCTTGTCGTACTGGTGTCGACGCTGATGAGAAGGAGACTTGTCGTCTAGGGTCTCGGCGTATTCAGGTCCGAGAGGTAGATCTTGTCCTCCATGATGAAGGACTTGGTTTTTCGTATCGATAGCCTTTGGATCTCATGTTGGAGTACTCGGTGTTCTGTGAAGAACTCGGTCTTGAGTTGCCGTGTACAACTGTCGGTCTTCTCCGCGGACGATCTAGACTTGTCGGTTTGGTGTCATGGGAGCTCTTGGCGTCGGTCGAACTTGGCTCAACATGGTACATGAGCCCCGAGAATATTATTAAAACGGCGTTGGCCCGTGCACAAGGAATCCAGGAATGAGGCGAACACGGCCCAGGCATTAGACGCGCGCACATACACACCCGCGGTGCAGCAAACTCCAGAAACAGGGAGGCGTGTGCGGCTTCTAGAGGCGGTGGAGCACGGCTCGGTGACAGCACGAGGTGGCAGCGGCCGGCAGCGGTACGGGAAGAGGTGGAGGAGCTCCACGGCGGGGTACTGCGAGCGGGCCGGCGAGATCCTGATGACAACACAGACGAGGCCCACCCCGCAGCTGCAGCGAACGACCAGGAGGGCAGGGTGGAGGAGCTCCCGAGGAGGCGCGTCGGAAATAGGGCGTATGGCGGCGGCTTGAGGCACTGGCGGACGTGCAGAAGGGGCGGCGGCCTTGGCTCAACAACGACCGTGGAGGAAGAACAGCAGGACCGGCGCGTCGAGGGAAGAGGAGGACAACGCGCGGCTGTGGGCTCCTATGAGGCACCGGCGAGGCGGCTCGGGGCGTTGGGGACAGAGCCGCGGGGAGACGACGCGGCGGCGGTGGCGGCTGGCATTGTGCCTGTGCGGCCGAGACCAGTGATGCGGCGGAGGGCGAAGGCACCGAGCGGCAGGGCAGCACGCGGACAGAGAGCGGCTCGGCGTCGCAGAGACATGGCACAACGAGGGAGGTCGCGGCGGACAGAAGAGGGGCGGATGCCGAGGAGCAGGGCGAGGACGCGCGGTGGGGGCCGACTCCAACGTGCTGGGGAGGCTTCGAGGAGGCATGGGTCGGAGCAACGGCCTTGGGGTGGAGGAGCTCTACAGGGAGGGCTCGAGGAACGGCTCGCAGGTCGGCGACGACGGCGGACAGCGGAGAAGCGGGACCTGCACGGCCGGCAGAGAGGAGGTAGGGTGGTGGCTGGAGCTCCGCCGGATCAAGGCCCAGGCGGCGGCCACTAGGTCGCGCAGGCGGCGACGGGATTTTGGGAGGAACCACGGGGTGGGGCGGCGCCTGCGAGAGGAAAGGGGATGGGGCGGGGTCGGTCGCGTGGTGGTAGGGCCAGGGCGCGGGGATCGAGGTTGGTGGTGCAGACAGGGGTGGGGCTGTGCGTGGTGGGAGTGGGGTGCACGTGGTGTGCGTGCTAGTGCGCGTGTGTGTGCGGGTTGCGTGGGTTGGGGGAAGTGCAGGTGGCGGCTGGTGTGGTGGAGTGAGAGTGCAGCGCGCGGCTGTTGTGTGTGTGCGGCTAGCGGCGAGGTGGGTTTGGGTAGAGCTAGGGTTTGGGGTAGGACTAGGGTAGGGTTTGACTAGTCTAGGATCTGGTTTAGATGGGCCGGGTAGTAGGTAGTCTGGTCCGGTTGGGCCTCTGGCCGGACCGGTTAGACTGCCTCCCCGGTTAAAACTTTTATTTTATTTTTATAAAACAAAACGTTTCAAAAATAGTTTTAGTCAAATACAAGACGACCTAGGGTTTTGATTTGAAATAAAGACGAGGGATATTTAGAAAACAAAACTAGGCTTTTGGAAAATAGTTTTAGGCAACAAATGCATGCAGACCTGATAATGCTCAAATGCAATGTGGCATGATGACATGAGCATGCGGTCATGATGATGCAATGCACAAAAACACATCGATTTTCTAGTAGTGGTTTTAGCGGGGTGCCACAGCATTCCCATAAAGTCACGCCTTGCATAGTGAGCAAAGCGGGTTCCTTGGATTTGGTTGACACTCATGGCACACAGACGTGCGAGAGCTTCATGCATTGCCCTGGCTAATCCATCTAGCCAGTTGTTCTCTCTCACGGAGAACTGGGACGTGGGTGCTTCTATCTTGCCTCGAAGATTAGCGGTGACTAGCCATTGTAAGTCTCCTCCTGGGGATCCAGGAAGTTGAGCTCCAAGAAACTCCGGATGTGGGCGTCCCAAGTATTCCGATAGTGCATCAAGATCCCTCTCGAAGATCAGTTAGCCACCGTTGCCCAACTAGTAGAACTTGCTTAACTGAGTCTCCATCTAGAAGAATTAAGGATGAGAAAGTTAGTGAAGTGATCAAGTGTATCAAAATTTTATGTAGTAAAGTAAGAATTTGGAGGAACATGAATTTTTGTGAGACAAAGAATTCCCAAGGGTAAGAGAGGAAATAGTTTTCATACATACTCACTTTGGTTTTGAAGCTAAGTTTTTGTTCGGACGTCCATTCTAACTAGGGTCTCCTATGGTCAGGATGGCTCTGATACCAACTTGTCAACACCCAGATTTTTAATCCCAGCTGCCTGTTATGCCATACGTCGCAATCCCAAGATAACCATTTTTGTGAGACATAACAGATTGGATATCACATTACATCATCCAATACAAACCATAATAAGGTCTTACACGAATAAAGGATCTCAAGATCCAGTCTTAATACAACAAGCAGCGGAATAAATAATAAGTGTAGCGGTGGGGTCCATCTTCAGGGGCATAGGTGTGGCATCCCGCTAAAACCACTACTAGAAAATCGCCGTGTTTTTGTTTTGTGCATCATCATGACCGTATGCTCATGTCATCATGCCACATTGCATTTGAGCATTATCATCATCATGCATATGTTTGCCTAAAACTATTTTCCAAAAGTCTATAGATATTCCCTCTTTGTTTCAAATCAAAACCCTAGGTCCGTCCGAATCTTGTATTTGTCTAAAACTATTTTTGAAACGTTTTGTTTTATAAAAAGAAAATAAATCTTTTGTATCGGGGGAGGTAGCCCGGCCCGTAGGCCAGGCCACCTACTACCCCGGCATCCCAAACCACCTAGCCCATCTACCCCAGACCGACCCTAGATAAAACCCTAACCCTAGACCACCCCAAACCCTAGCCGACCCAGCCGCCACACCCCACCTTCCTACCCACCACTACGATGCACCATACCCCTGCCCTGACCCGCACCTCACGCGCGGTAGCAGCAGCGCAACGCAGCACGCGCGGGGCACATCGGCACGCTGCACACATCGTACGCAGCGCACACAAGCTAGCGATGCCTAGCGACCCAGCCTCGATAGCTCGACACGCATGCGCCCCTCACGCAACCTTGATCGCCACCAACCGCATGCGGGTCCCACCATCTTCTCTCTGCCCCGCACCCCTCGCTCGCCCACGATCCACACCTCGCGGCCGCGCCGCCTGGCTCTCCCTGCGGTCCCGCCACCTCGCAGAGCCACCACCGCCGCCGCTTGGACCGTTGCCGCCAGTGTCCCCTGGCGCCTCCGCCGACCCGGTCGACCTTGACCGCCTCCCCATCGAGTTCGCTGCTCGCCCGAGCCCGAGCTCCCTCGGCTGCCACGCTGCCCTCCTCCCATGGGTGTCGCGCGTCCCCGGCAGCGACCTCGTCCCTCTATAGGCCGCGCCACGTCCTCCCCGCGGTGACTCTGTCCGCCCCAGCCTTCCTCCGCCCGCAACCGACCGTGCACCTCGCCCTCGCCTCTCCCGCAGCTCGGCCCCCAAGCTCCACCGCCTGAGTTCTTCCCCACGCCGTCTCTCGCCGGCGACCGCCCGCGAGCGAGCCCTAGGCCGCCGTCGCCGCAGCACCTCGCCCTCTTCCTCCTGGAGCCACGGTCGCCCTCTGCCTCGTCCCCATTGGGCCCTGCTCCTCCTCCTCCAAGCCCCTCCTCGCCAGCCTCCTCGGAGCCCGCCACCACCCGCATCTCCTCCGAACCGGCCGACCTCGCCACCTCGCGCCAACCTCCGCCCCAACCTCCGCCCTAGCCTCTGCGGGCCATCGTCGACCCGATGTAGCACGCCCCACGAGCCGGCCTCGCTTGCCGCTGCCCTCGTCGACCTCCCCGCGTACGGAGCTCCGTCGGCCGCATCTCACCTCCCCGCGCATGTGCACGCGCGTGCGCCGCCCGTCACCTCTGCCCTCCTTCGCCCTCCGCTCGCCGTGTGCAGCAGCGGCCTCGACCCCGACCCCGTGACTTCGGCCCCTGCACCACCATTGAGCCATGTTGGTCGTCGTCAGCCTCGGTACCAGTACGTGCCGCTACTCTCTGCCTCCATCGCGCGACCAGAGCCACAGTTCAGCTACAGTATGACCAGTAGTTGCTCGGCCATATGCCTGAACGGGTCATGTCTTGTGTTTGTCTACCTGTGTTCTAGCAGAAGTCCACCGCAACTCGTCCCCCATGTTGGCATGCAAGGTCCGGCTCGTGTGTGTCAGGATCCAAGTGCTACCGTGACCGATGCTAAGAGAAGTTCCGATATGGATGATTGAACATGAGCACGAAGGATTCGTGTCGCGCCAAGAGCAACCACACCGAGAACCCGCGGTACTAGAAGACGCACCAACACCAAACCAAGTACATCGTCAACAACCGAAGTCGAAACCCCGTGATCTCCTTCATGGAATCAAAAGGCCCCGATCCCGAGGATCCGAAGACCGAACCCCTCCAAGCTCTCCTTCCTGGAACCGGTCAAGATGGAACACCAAGTTATTCTTCATGGAGTCTGAAGGCCGAGACTGAACCTCTTTGAGGCCCAAGATCATCGATCCGCATGTGTGACCCCTACCTAACCAGACCATATTTTATAAATTGACATATATATGAATTGTTGCATATCAATTGTACATGCTTGCATACATATTTTCCGGGTCCGGGTTGTATAGTCGATTCACCTTATAATTGAATATGGAGACTATATGCGGGCTATATTTGTCCCATATCGCCTCCGTTTAAATTTGCATAGCAAACCGATGACATGCTTTGCATTGATAAAACAACATTTAAATTGTGGGGTACCTAAACAACATGAACCATATAATTAATTGTCGGGACCCTGGTTCCACTTAATATTGCCTAATTGCACCACATCTATGCCATGTCATGCATCATATCATAAACATGCCGATTCTTCTTTCATAGTATTAAATAGTGCATCCGGTGTTTCTTTTAGTGCTTTGCTTCTTCGCGGATTAGGCCGTTGAGTGGATGCGAGTATCGACAAGTTCTTCGGATAATGTACATTCGGCAGTGTTTCCCAGGCGAGCATTCTCCCCCTTTCTACCTATTTTGCATTTATAGTCTTTATTTCCTCCTATTGATCTATTGCTACCCGTGTCGCGATGCTTTAGTGTTTCGTACCAGATATATTCTGTGCAGCCTTTATATGGCCTTGGACACCTCCTATTACCTGTTGTTTGGTAGATAGATGGTCTTGTGAGTCGTAGTCGCTTGCTCAGGTGCGCCCGTGTCGTGAAGTACCACACAGTTGTTGGAATGTTTTCATATGCTTTATGGTGGAGATGATCATGGCTTTAATTACAACTTGATATTAAATTACTGGGATAACTAATGAAAGAGGCACCGGTGGGCAATATATGCTATTTGGTTTTTCATGTCCACTTGTGTCCCGTAGGCCCCGAGTACTTGATATCTGCTCCTTGACTATTCGCACTTTCGGGTTCCCGGTCGTTTACAGCCATTGGCACAAACCTTGGGTCTGTCTCGGAGCCGGCCAACTTCGTTGCGGGTAGCTTAATGGGGTGGCCCCCTGAAATATTTTATGAATCCTATGATTGCTTTGTCTTGAAAGCCTCGTTGGGTTTTGAGTTGGTTTTTCCGAGGTTGATCATGTGTGTGTTGCTATTTGTGCACCCCTGCAGGGTAAATCTTTCTGAAAGCCGTGTCCGCGGTTATGGACGACTTGGAGCACAGTATCTCGATCATAGACAAGCATAACTAAAGTAGTGCTATAAACTTGACTTAATATATGACTAGTAATCAGATTCAACTATCACAGAATTGATATTAAAATGCCAACAACTGGTGGATCTGGGGTTGTTTTGTGACATGATGTACCTGCCTAGTAAGTATTGCAACTCCAATGGAATGTGATAAAAGTGCCAACAATTGCTGTGTTTTGGGATTCCTCAGGACAATTATATCTGACTAGTAAATGTTCCAACTACAATGGAATGGTGATTAAAACTGCCCACTACTTATGCTATCAGGATGACTCATGCTATCTATATCTGACTAGTAAGTGCTTCAACTATAATCGAATGAATAAAACTGCCAATTATGTGAGTTCCTCGGTTTGACTTCCTCATTTGGTCTCAAGGGGGAATACCAGGATGGGTATGTTTGGTGTTACTATCAGGTTGGATCCGGATAGGTCTTTCTTATCCCTCTCTAATAGCCAATAGTTGTATTGAGTCTCTAAAGGTTGTTTAGTGCATGCTTCTCTACCGCTTCAGTCCACCATACCTATGTAGGCGAGAGGCGCCGAATTCTAGCCTCGCCGTGTACTGGCCTCAGTACCAACGCTCCTCTTTTTCCTTTGCCCTTTGTCGGCACCCCCTTTTGTTTTAGCAGGTTTGCGATCGACGTCGTTAGCAGGGTTACCCTTCCGGCTTGGCCTGGGCAGGGTTATGGACGCCATTGGTTATTATTCACGGCTCTTAGCCCCATTTGCCTCTTGTTCGTAGTCGGACGCTCTATCGTTTTCAAGGTGATTTGAATCTTTGTATAGTATATCTGTATTCTTAACTCACGAAGTCGTTGTTGTATATATCTGTTATGTGGGTCCCATCGAGGACTGTTGTGTAATGATATTACTTCATTTTCCACCCGCACGAAAGTGCCTGGTGGGCGTCCTTGAATCGTTTCTATGCGGGTTTGGCGGAAAGGGCTAAAACTTGCATAGGGCCGATTCGAGGGTGTTACAAATGCCCATGGAGATGCCAAGTCACCCGGAGCTGAAGCGTCAAGTGGAGAACCTCGACTTCCTGCTGTACGACAAACAGAAAGAGTTGGACAATGCTCGGGAGTTCGCCAACCACAATCTCGCCATTGCCGCCCAGAAGGCCCAGACTTTCTCACTGCTCGTCAAGGATCATCAGTCTCTTCGCTGTCAACGCGCAAAGAAGGATCGCGCCATCGACCGTCTTCACAAGAAGGTGGCCAACCTCGAGAAGACCATCAAGGAGCAAGAAGCTCAGCTTGCAGCAAAATAAGAAGAAGAGGAAGGTGAAGACATCCAGGGAGATATGGACTCTTACCTCAACAATGATGATGACTTTCTGGAAGAGGATGCTATGGACTTCTACACCGACGATGACGACTCCGACTTCATCGATGATGAGTAGATGCACTAGAGCACTATCGTAGATTGAGGAGTATCAGGCCCAATGTATCGTAGCTCACAGAATGGTTCTTAAAACGATCTGTTTTCCTTTGTTGTTGTGGTGTGTGTGTGTTTGTATCATGTGCTTGTTTAGAATGAATGAAAATAAGTTAGTTTGCAAAACCTGAGTCAAACTCAAAGTTTTAGCTTTGAAATCAAAACCATGAACCATAGAACTTTCCCTCTTACCTCTGTATCAATCTAAATCTTCAGATGACTCATGGAAACCCCGGAGTGAGCAGCTCATCGTAGGACCCAATGCTGCAGATTATGCAGATGCTAGTTGTAGACCATGAAGCTAGCACGGCAGAGCGCCAAGCCAACCTAGCAACACTGCAGCAGATCACCCAGATGGCCCAAAACAACCAAGTCCTAGAATCGTTTCTATGCGGGTTTGGCGGGAACCGCTAAAACTTGCATAGGGCCGATTCGAGGGTGTTACAATAGGCAATGCTGACGATGGAAGATAGTCCTAGTTATCATAGTTGTCCTGATGTCATTCATCTTGGTAGTCTCCTTCATAGTCTGGCCATTGGAATAGCCAGGGACAAAAGCCATGAGTACTCCTTAAGTTCATTTGTAAAGTAGGAATGCTAACTCTAAGTTCATTTGTAAAGTTAAGTTTGAAACCTAAGCTGAGTTCAAAAACAGAGAAAGATAAAATAAAGTTTGAAATCACCTAAGTGGGAACTTAATTGTCATAGTCACAAATCTGGTGTGGTCAAGTCATGTCACAATTCATTTCATAAGTTGTTTTGAAAACATCTGACAACGGAACAGTATGGCCACTCCAACTGTCCATAACCGCGGACGCGGCTATTCGAATAGTTTGACACTCTGCAGAGGTGGTACACTTTCACCACAAGATTCGATACATTTGTCAGGGATAACCCTAAATCATCATACTTAGTATGCAGATAATCAAACATAACCTTTCCTTTACACACCCTAGTATAAGCACCTCTCCTATGAGTATGGCCTCCCAACCATGACCATGTGTCATCTTGGGCACTGCATAGGTGGACAACATTAAGAGGTAGCCTCAGCTCAAACCTCTCCCGTGAGGGAACGAATACTAATTCATATAAACTTCCGGCTAAGCCTTACCCAATTCAGGTATTGTGGTTGTACGGTAAAATTGGAATGGTATCGCATCCAAACCCAACCATCAGTTTTGTAAAAGGGCTAAGGCTCATGCCTCAACATTTTCATCATCATAAACCATTTGTGTTTCTCACACATGTCAAAACATCTCAATAGAATGACTCATCATTCCAAGGTTTTCACCATTAATTTTCACCAAGTATTCCCATCTAAAGTGAATCAAGTTTTGGTTTAGCTCTAAACTACTAAGTTAAGAGTGTTCACTGAGATGGGGTGCTAATCTCAATCTCATGCCATAGAATGACATCTAAATCTAACTAGATAGGTCAAGTTTTATACTTTTTATGCTACCTTTAAACAAGTAAAGGACTTTAATAAAGTAAAGAAAGTAAAGCTTGGAAATAAAACTTGGGTTAGGTAATAGTCAAAGTGGTATAAACAAAGCATGCCCAATGCATCTTGCTTAGGTTATCTAGCTTAATTCTAGCTTGCTAACAATAGCTTGCCTTGGTTGGTGCAGTGGTTGAAGTTTTCTTCCTCCTCTTCTTGGTAGAACTCCTCCTCCTCGAAAGCTTGGTCGGTACTATCGTCTATAAATACATACAAAATACACAATCACCAAACAATACTTAACTAGTCTACTTATCATACTAAGGCACACATTTGATGATCTATTATCATCACAAGCACCACAAGGTTTAATTAACTAGCTTCATTCTTTTTATTTGGGAAAAGTAATTTCTACTCATTGAAAATAACAATGATTCAATATTATCCAATTAAAATATGGGATCATGTGGACACATGTCATCACCACATATTCTAACCTATGGGAATGTGATTTAAGGGTTGGATCACATTTTAATAAGTTCAAGTTTAATCATTAATGATTTAAAGTGACTAGAAATGCCTCTATAGCATTATTTTGGTACTAGTCCAAAGTCACTGCATGTAATCCTTAATATTATTACATATTCAAATAGGTATGGTCAGGTGTGATTTTTGAGAGTTGGAATCAACTCAAAAGTTATTATGGTTGATTTTATAAGAATGTTTGAATGTGCAAAAGCTTTTGTCTTGTTATTTTTACTAGGAGAGATCTCTAACTCTAAATGATATCAGTCCAATGGGAGATTTTCATTACCTTTCCAACAAAATTGGAATCACTCAATTTGGATTTGTACAACTCTCTGAATTTATTTTTGAACTAAGGGACAGAATTGATTCTAAGTCTAAATAGAAAATTCCTAATTTGAATTCTAGGGCCAGCGTGGGAAACTAATTGGGCCGGCCCAGTGACGCTTAGCGACACAGAGGGCGACTGACAAGGGGGTCCACATGTCAGTGGCACTTAAAATCCGAAGCAGTACGGGGCGATCTGGGCGCTACGATTAGAACATAGATCAATGGTCCACAGTCGTCGTCGATGACGGACTCGTCGCTGGTGAGAGGGAACCCTACGCGGTCGGTGGGGGTCTACTGAGGACGTACCAGGGCTCCACCACGTGCAGCGAGGTGGGCAAACGAACTAGACGGTGACGGCGGGCTCAGGCGAGGTCACGGCAGGGGCTGAGGTGGACGAAATCGACGACCACGTCTCCTCCTCTGCAGCGGCTACCTCCGATGGAATTCCGGCGATGTGCTGCTCAAGCGGCTCCGGCGAGAGAGGGGAAATGGTCAGTGGAGAGAGGGGGTGGAATGGTGTGGCGATTGAGGCTGGGGATGGCCTCCTTATATAGGCTCGACAAGTGGACCAATGGGTGTGGGCGGAGCTCGTCGGTGACGGAGATACAAACGGCTACCGGCATGGGCGAGGTAGGCGGACGGTGGGCAGTATGCTGGCGGTCGTCTAGAGCTTAATGGCGCGGCTAGGGGCAGTGCCTAATGGTCAGGGACTTCACGCGCTCTAGGAGACAGAGGCGATGCACGACGGTGATCATGGTGACTGTGGTTCGCGCGGCGGTGCACGGCCGTGCCTGGCGGGTTGCTAGGTTCAAGGCGGAGCGGCGTGCGTGATTTGGTGTCGAGGCATGGTCTGTGGTGTGCTGGCGGCGATCGCGCTCTGGCGCGCTCTGGCTGCATGCAGATAGAAAGGGCGGCGCGGCGCTGTGGTGGTCCAGTGGCTAGCAGCGGCCGTGGGGTGGGCCGTGGGCGGCGGTGAGGTCACGCCTCACTCCCTGGAGCGGCGGAGAGGGGCTGGTGGTCGCCTGTGGCTTGTGCACGCTTGGCCGGCGAGCATGGCGTCGGGGCTGCGTTGCACTGGCACCAGGGGCTAGGGATAGGGGTGGTTTTGGTCTGGTTGGGCCTGGGGGAGACCAAGGTGATCAATGTGCATCAAATGGCTCGACAAGATTTGCTCCGAAATAGTAATAGTTAGGCCACTTTTTGTTTGCCTGCCAACTGTTCGATCAAATGGCCGCATGAGAGAAACTTTTGAATTTTTGAAATATTTTTGGTGGAGTGATTCCTCTAATGCTTAACCATCTAGGTTTGCTTGGGATTTTAAATGGAGTTCATTTGAGTGGTTTTTGGAAAAGTGGGATCTATACATATGAACTAGATCCAATTTTCAAATGTCATTTAAAATTAGAGTTTGAATGTTTTTGGGAGATCACAAAGTGGGCCTTGGTACATCTTAAATTGTACTAGCAAGGGGTGCAAAGATCCACAATTGTCTCTGTTGGCATTTGAGTGTCAGGAATAGCCAAAGTTGGCTAGGTGATTAAAATGGCAAAAGTGACCATTTCTTTATTTAATTCTTTTTTATTTCTTTTTCTTTGGGATTTGCTTGGGGATGAGCTAGATGATGTGTAATTCACCTTAGAGTCATTTTACAACCAATAGATCACTCAATCATGGCAATTCAAAACATCTCCTATTTAAATGCACACACATATGAATGCTTAAAGATTTTTAAATGGAAAAGTTTTTGTTAACCCTAAATTGGGTAGATTTGATCTTGATCACTTGGATTAAAGTTTTAGGATGTTACATGCCCCAAGGAACAATAGACCCCCAATGTCTCATCCAAGCTACCCCAACCGTAGCGGAGGAAATGTGAAGTCCGGAGGAAACCACAACAACAACCCCGGCAACTCCAACAACTTCAACCGTGCACCGCCCAAGTCCAACAACAATAACAACAATACTGCCCCAAGGACTGGAAGCAGCGTCGTGCCTGTTGCAGCCAAAGACAAGTCCCAGATTACTTGTTTTGAGTGTGTACTGAAGGGTCACTACTCCAATGAGTGTCCCAAGAAGCTTCCAGCCACCACCAATGTGAATGCCCCAGCTCAGCAGCAACGCCATGTTTAGCCTGGAAGAAGATTTGCCCCAGGGAACTCGCTCAACCGCAACGGCCGTCTGTTCCACATGAATGCTGAAGAAGCCCAAGAAGCACCAGATGTCGTGCTGGGTATGTTTTCTGTTAACTCAGTATTAGCAAGAGTGTTGTTTGATTCTGGAGCATCGCACTCGTTTGTTACAAAAGAATTTGCATGCACTAGTAATATTCAACCAACAAAACTGAAGCATGTTATGATAGTTCAAATACCTAGTTCAACCACTAAAGCTAGAAAAATTTGCAAGGTTGTACCTATCATAATCCATGGGATAGATTTTTATGCCAATCTAATAGTACTTGGAACCAAAGGTTTGGAAGTAGTACTAGGAATGGATTGGATGTCAAAACATAAAGGATTGATCGATTGTGCCAAGAAAGCCATCACCATGACCAGTAGCTCTGGAGTATCAGTAGAGCATGTATCAGAAACCTTGCCCCGCCAGTTCAAATGCAACAAGAGTCTATCCCTACCCACCATAGACCAAGTCAGAGTAGTCTGTGAATACCCCGACGTATTCCCAGATGAATTGTCCGGTATGCCCCTGGATCGGGATATCGAGTGCATTATTAAACTAATTCCTGGAACTGGACCCATAGCTCAGAGACCTTATAGCATGAACCCATCAGAGTTAGTGGAGCTGAAGAAGCAACTTGATGCTATGCTGGAGAAAGGCTTGATTCAACCAAGTGCATCGCCATGGAGATCGCCTGTTTTGTTTGTCGACAAGAAAGATGGAGGTAACCGTTTGTGCATAGACTACTAGAAGTTGAATGATGTCACCATCAAGAACAAGTACCCACTACCCAAGATTGAGGATCTGTTTGATCAGTTGACTGGTGCCAGAGTGTTCCCTAAGATTGATCTTAGGACTGGTTATCATCAACTCAAGATTCGTGCAATGGATATTCCAAAGACCGTATTTACCACCAGATATGGATTATATGAGTATACGGTCATGTCTTTTGGATTAACCAATGCCCCCGCTTATTTCATGAATCTCATGAATAAGATTTTTATGAATTTTCTGGATAAGTTTGTCGTTGTGTTTATCAACGATATTCTAATCTATTCCAAGTCAGAAGAAGACCATGAGCAACATCTGAGAACCATCCTTGAAACCCTCAGAGAGCACCAGTTATATGCCAAGTTTAGAAAATGTGAGTTTTGGCTGAAGGAAGTAGGATTCCTCGGACATATTGTGTCGGCAGGAGGAGTCGCTATTGATCTCGCCAACATTAAAGATGTTGAAGAATGGAAAGCCCCAACCACTCAAACACAAGTCCACGCATTTCTCAGATTAGCGAGATATTACCGCAAGTTCATAGAAGGATTTTCGAGCATCGCAAGACCAATGACCCAATTGTTGAAGAAAGACAAAATGTTTGAATGGACCGAAAAATGTGAAGCAAGTTTTCAAGAGCTCAAGAAGATATTGATTTCAGCCCCAATCTAGATTATGCCAGATATCAAGAAGCCTTTTGATGTGTATTGTGATGCATCCAAGATTGGTCTCGGATGTGTGTTGATGCAAGAAGGCAAACTCATAGCATATATGTCCCGACAACTGAAGCAACATGAGCAAAACTACCCTACCCATGATCTTGAATTAGCAGCCGTAGTGTTAGCTTTGAAAACATGGTGTCATTACCTTATGGGTAACCGCTGTGAGATTTATTCATATCACAAAAGCTTGAAGTATATTTTCACTCAGAAGGAGCTAAATATGAGGCAAAGGAGATGGATAGAGTTAATCAAGGATTATGACCTTGACATTCACTATCACCCCGGCAAAGCCAATGTGGTAGCGGATGCTCTTAGCAGATTGCCATGTAGGCTAAACACCATGATCAAGGAGAAGCAACCAAGTTTGCATGAGGAGTTGGAGCAGTTTAGAACTGACCTAGTTAGCAAAGGATTTTTAGCTAGCATTGAACTTCAACCCACTTTGATCTGCCAAATCAAGGAAGCCCGGAAAGGAAATGCAAGTATCGACGGAATCAAGCGTTGTATTAGTACAGGAAAGGTACCTGGATTCACCGAAGATGAAGGAGTTTTGTGGTACAAAGGACGTATCTATGTGCCAGCAGATTCCGAGCTAAAGCAAGTTATCATGCAATAAGCTCATGATACTATTTATTCTATCCACCCCGAAGGAATGAAGATGTATCAGGATTTGAAGGAGCAATTTTGGTGGCACAAGATGAAAAGAGAAATTGGTAGCTACATAGCCAAGTGTGATATCTGTCAAAGAGTCAAAGCGGAACATCAGAGACCTACAGGACTGTTGCAACCATTGCAGATTCCAGGATGGAAATGGGATTCCGGTGGAATGGACTTTATCACCGGCTTGCCTACTTCTAGTACGGGAAATGACTCCATATGGGTCATAGTTGATAGA
Organism: Avena eriantha; assembly: GCA_910589775.1. Taxonomy (NCBI): domain Eukaryota; kingdom Viridiplantae; phylum Streptophyta; class Magnoliopsida; order Poales; family Poaceae; genus Avena; species Avena eriantha. The sequence continues at coordinate 203,523,996 of OU342741.1, read as the reverse complement.
TTGTCCAAGGTAGCCCATTTTATACCTGTCAAGACAACCTACCAGAGTTCGAAGCTAGCAGAGTTGTACATTGCTAGAATTGTCAGTTTGCATAGAACCCCCAAGACCATAGTGTCGGATCGAGGAACCCAATTTACCTCGAGATTTTGGCAGAAAGTCCAAAAAGGATTAGCGACCAAGTTGAATTTTAGCACAGCTTATCACCCGCAAACCGATGGACAGACTGAAAGAGTCAACCAAATCTTATAAGATATGTTGAGAGCTTGTGTGTTAGAGTATGGATCAAAATGGGAAGATTGTCTGCCTTTCGCAGAATTCTCATACAACAACAGTTTTCAAGCCAGTTTGCAAATGGCCCCATTTGTATTTCTGTATGGAAGAAAGTGTTGTTCCCCTTTGCATTGGTCGCAAGTAGGAGAGAGCCAGATTTTCAGACCTGACATCCTACGAGAAGCTGAAGAGAAGGTTCACAAAGTTCGTGAGCACCTCAAGACTGCCCAATCCATATAGAAGAGTTATGCTGACAAGAGACGTAGAGACCTGACTTTCAATGTCGGAGATTTTGTGTATCTCAAAGTGTCGCCGTTGAAAGGAATGCAGCGTTTTCAGCTGAAAGGAAAGTTAGCCCCCAGATATATTGGACCCTTCAAGATTCTGAATCGCCGAGGAGAAGTATCTTATCAACTAGAACTGCTTGAGGAGATGTCAGCCATCCATAATGTGTTCCATATCTCGTTACTTCGCAAATGCTTAGAAGTGCCGAAGAAGACCGAAGCTTTCAAGAACATCGATCACCGAGCCATTCATATCAACAAGGATCTGACGTATCGTGAATTGCCCATCTGTATCTTGGAAGAAGCCTTCAGAACTACCAGGACCCGTAGTATAAAGTTTCTCAAGATCCAATGGAGCAACCATACCGAAGAAGCTACCTGGGAGCGAGAAGATTACATTAGGACTGAGTTTCCAGATATCTTTAGTTCCTAGTTTTTCTTAAATCTCAGGATGAGAGTTTGTTTAAGGAGGGAAGGTTTGTAACATCCCGAAACTTTAATCAAGGTTATCAAAGTTCAAATCACCCAATTTAGGGTTAACAAAAACTTTTATTTAACAAAAGGCATATGAATGCATGTGTGTTTGCATTACTTTAGAATTGTTTGAAAATGACATGCTTGATTGTTCTAAAGGTTGTGAAATGGTTTAAAGGTGAATGCCACATCATCTAGACCATTTAGAAACATAATCTAAAGAAAAAGAAATCAAAAAAGATTAAATAAGGCAAATGGACATTTTGATCAATTTAATCCACTAGGCCACTTTAGGTGTTCCTAGAAGTCAATTCCTAACAGAAACAGGTCTAGATCTTTTCACCCCTTGCTATACCAAGTAAATATGTACCAAGGCCCACTTTACACATTTACAAAAACATCTAGCAAGGCAATTTAAATGACATTTGAAAATTGAATCCAATACATATGTGAAGATCCCACTTTTTTAAAAACACATCAAATGAATTCACCTTGGCAATCCCAAGCAAACCTAGTCTCTCAAGATTAGTACAAGATCACTCAAAAAATTTGAAACAAAAATTCAAATGTAAATCTCTTTCGGTCATTTAAGCAAACACCTTAGCTACACTAATTAACCACCTGCCAAACTCCACTGTTTTGCACAGTAATCTTCCACCCCTTTGTCCCCTTTCACTCCACTGTTCCCTCTAAGTCTAACCAAGCCCCAGACAGCCACCCCCCCTTCGCCGCTGCACCAGTGGAGCACCGCCCAAATATGGTCACCGCTGGTCGACCATGCCCAAGCCGCAGCATACCACCCCGTGCCTATCCAGGATGCCTAGGAGGATCACCGTAGTCTACCGCCTCTCCCTGTCCACCCCTCGATCACAGCTAGGCCGTGGACCACCTCAGAACACGCAGCGCCCAGAGCGTCTGCGCCATGCCGAGCACGCACCAGAGCGAGGCGCCCGACCAGCGTGCACATGCCGCGCCTCGACCTCACCCCGCGCGCACTGCTCCGCCATGACCCAGCAGCCGCCCAGACATCCCTGTTTGCCGCCGCTTGACCCGCAGCCACCGTGCGCCACGTCGAACACAGCTTCTGCCGCGCAGAACACCGCATGTTTTTGACCATTGTAGAGCGTTCCTTGCCACGCCATCAAGCCCGTGAGAACCGCCCTGAAGCACCGCACCGACCGCCGCCCGCAGCCATGCCGATAGTCGCTCGTAGCCATGTCGCCAACACCGCCTGACCATGCCGCACTGCCCCCTTCGTCGAGCTATAAAAGGAGGCCCTCTCCATCCCAATTCTGCACACCATCTCACTCCCCTCTCACCACTGATCCTCCCACACCATCCCTGGAGCAACGCGAGCCGCAGTTTACCAGAATTTCGCCGGAGTTTGCCGCTGCAGAGGAGAAGAGGCGTCGTCGATTGGAGCTGCCCCAGGAGCCAATGCTACCATGCCTCGAACCGCCATCATCTACCAGCCCGAACGCCCCCGTCGCCAAGCCTAGCTGGAGCCGAGGTGAGCCCCCGTAGACCCCCACCGTGCCGCTAGGGTTCGTCCTCGCCAGAGACCTGTTCACCGAGGATGAAGAACCACAACCTTTCGATCGTCGTCTAATCGCAGCGCTGAGATTGCCTCGTACCGCTTCACGTTAGATGTGTCGCTGACATGCGGGACCAACCTGTCAGTAGCCCTCTGCGCCCATGCAGTGCAGCTGGGTCGGCCCATTTTATTTCCCGCGCTAGCACACAGATTCAAATTAGTATTTTTTCCATTTAGGTTTAAACTAGATTCTGTCCACTTATTCAAAAATCATTTTAGAGAGATTCACTTAACCAAAATGAATGATTAATTTTTTTAGAAAGATAATTAAAATATCCCTCTAGGCCCGTGGGATTTAAATCAATTGCAGTTAGAGACAACATATAGCAAAAATAACAAGACAGAGACTTTTCTACATTTAAACATTTTTCAAAAATCAACCATAATAGCTTTTGAGTTGATTCCAACTCTCAAAAATCACATTTAACAAAACCTATCTGAATATGTAAAAATATCTAGGTTTGCATGCAGTGACTTTGGACTAGTACCAAAATAATGCTATATAGGCATTTCTAGTCACTTTAAATCTATTAAATAATAATCTTAAACTTTATAAAATGTGACCAACCCTTTAAATCACATTCCCATGTATTAGAATATGTGGTGATGACATGTGTCCACATGATCCCATATTTTAATTGGAGAATATTAAATCTTAATTAATTTCAATGAGTAGAAATTACTTTTCTCAAATAAAATAAATGAAACTAGTTCTTTAAATCTTGTGATGAGTGTGATGATGCTAGATCATCAAGTGTGTGCCTTAGTGTGCTAAATATACTAGTTAAGTATTATTTGGTGATTGTGTATCCCGTATTTATTTATAGACGATAGTACCGACCAAGTCTGCGAGGAGGAGGAGTTCTACCCCGAAGAAGACGAAGAGAACTTCAATCACTGCACCAATCAAGGCAAGCTATTATTGGCAAGCTAGAATTATACAAGATGACCTAAGAAATATGCATTAGGCATGCTTTGGTTATACCTTTTGATTTATACCCATCCCAAGTTTTGTATGCAAGCTTTACTTTTGCTTTACCAAAGTTTCTTTACTTTTAGTAATGCTTTGTGAGATTTTGGAAAGTAGTATAGATAGCATAAAGTGTATAAAACTAGGCCTATACTAGATGTCATTCTATGGCATGATATTGATATTAGCATCCCTCCTTAGTGAACACTCTTAACCTTAGTGGCTAGTGCTAAGCATAAAACTTGATCACTTTAGATGGGAATACTTGGTCAAAATGATTATGAAAACCTTGGAATGATGCTTCATTCTATTGATATGTTTGGACATGTGTTGAGAAACACAAATGGTTTATGATGATGAAAATGTTGAGGCATGAGCCTTAGCCCTTTATGAAAACTGATGGTTGGGTTCGGATGTGATACAATTCCAATTTTACCGTACAACCACAATACCTGAATTGGGTAAGGCTTAGCCGGAAGTTTATATGCATTAGTATGGGTTCCCTCGCGGTAGAGGTTTGAGCTGAGGCTACCTCTTGATGATGTCCATCTATGCAGTGCCCAGAATGGCAGATGGCCATGGCTAGGAGGCCAAGCTCATAGGAGAGGTGCTTATACTAGAGTGTGTAAAGGAAAGGTTGTGATTGATTATCCACATACTAAGTATGATGATTCAGGGTTATCCCTAACGGATGTATCGAATTTTGTGGTGAAAGTATACCACCTCTACAGAGTGTCAAACTATTCGAATAGACATGTTCGCGGTCATGGACAGTTGGAGTGGCCATACTGTTCCATCATCAGATGTTTTCAAAATGACTTATGAAATGAATTGTGACTTGACTTGACCACAACAGGGTTGTGACTATGAAAACTAAGTTCCCACTTAGGTGATTTAGAACTTTATTTTAACTTTCTTTGTTTCTGAACTCAGCCTAGGTTTAAATTTAGCTTTCGCAAATAAACTTAGAGCTTAGCATTCCTACTAGAACTACCTTACTTGTTAGTGATAGTTTGTGAGTACTTAAAGAGTACTAATGGCTTTGTCCCTGGCTATTCCCGTGGCCAGACTATGAGGAGGACTATCAGGAAGATGGACAACAGGATGGCTACAACAACTAGGATCATCTCCCATCGTCAGCATTGCCTGTGACACTAAAGATGGAGCCCACCGCTATGCTTATTATTTCACTTCTTGTTTATATTATGACTGGATCATGAGATCCTTTATTCGTGTAAGACCTTATTATGGTTTGTAATGGATTATGTACTTTGATATCCAATCTGTTATGTCTCGCAAAAATGGTAATCCTGGGATTGCAATGTATGGCATAACAGGCATCTAGGATTAAAAATCCGGGTGTTGACAACTATCGGAAACTAGCGTATGGAGTATTCATGACAGCATGGAAGTTGCGCCACTATTTTTCAGAACACCCGATCATAGTGGTCAATGAAGCACCTCTTTCCAATATCCTCAATAATCCAGAAGCCACCGGACACGTCTCTCTATGGGGCATTGAGCTATCCCCTCGAGATATCACATACGAGAAACGCAAAGCAATTAAATCACATGTTTTACCTGACTTCATTACTGAATCGATAGAACTACAGTGCACGGGCCCACCAGACCTCTCTAGCGCATGGACAATATATTTCGACGGATCAAAAAGAACAGAAGGAGTAGGATAGGAGTCATATTAGTGTCATAGCAAGGCGATAAAATGCGATACATACTTCAGTTGAGTTTCGCAAACGCATCCAATAACGAAGCTGAGTACGAGGCCCTGCTGCACGGTATGCGTATGGCTAAAGCTTGCGGTGCAACTCGCCTAAAAGTATTCAGTGATTCCAACCTCGTGGCACAATAAGCAATGAACAAGTGCGACGCTGTCAGTGACAACATGATCGCCTACTGCGATCAGTACAACATTATGGAAGCACAATTTGATGGGTGTGAAGTCTCACACATAGGAAGAGCAAGCAATGAAGAGGCCGACAATTTGGAAAACATCAGATCCTTATGCTTGCCAGTACCACCCAGGGTTTTCTGGGAGGAAATAATGGAGTGCTCTATCAAGGCCAAGAGGTCTCTGAGGTTATAGCGCTCAAGATAGGGAAAAAGATCAAGCCGCAGAAAGACTCAGGGGTTATGCCAGCACACGAAGATATAGAAGAAGTCCTTGAGGAAGAGCCAGAAGTCGATGAAGTCATGATATTAGAGCCTACATGGATGCAACCGTACATAGCATATATGACTCGGGAAGAACTCCCCGAGGACGTGATAGAAGCTCGATGAATCACTCGATGATCAAAAGCCTTTAGGATCATCAAGGGAGAACTATATAAAAGAAGTATTTCGGGTGTATTACAACGATGTGCTACATCCAATGAAGGAAATATTATACTCAAGGACATACATGAAGGAGTATGTGGTCATCACGCTAGCAGCCGAGCAATTGCTGCCAAAGCATTCAGGACAGGATTCTACTGGTTCACAGTAGTACAAGATGCAAAAGATATTGTCAGAACATGTGAAGCATGTCAGCGATTCGCAACAAAACCCGGTGCACCTGCCACCGAATTAAACTCCACACCTCTTGCTTAGACTTTCGCTCAATGGGGACTTGATATGGTGGGTAAACTTCACAAGTCATCCCCAAGAGGACACGTCTTTCTGCTAGTAGTTGTCGACAAATTCACCACATGGATTGAAGTAATGCCAGATACCAGCCAGGATGGAACTTCAGCTGTGAATTTCATCAAATAAATAGTGTTCTGATTTGGCGTACCAAACAGCATCATCATGGATAATGGAACTAACTTCACCTCCAATGAATCCAACGAGTACTGCGAGGAAATGGGTATAAAAGTAAGCGATTCATCATTTTCTCACCCACAAACCAATGGGCAAGTGGAAATAGCCAATGGCCTCGTAACTGTTGGTCTTAAGAAAAGATTATTAGCACCACTCGACAAAGCAAAAGGAGCATGGGTTGATGAGTTACCGTCTATTTAATGGAGCTTGCGGACTACTCCAAATAGTTCGACGCAAGAGACACCTTTATTTTTGGTCCACGATGCTGAAGTTGTCCTTCCAGTCGAAATAACTCATGAGTCTCCACAGGTCGCTAAATATGATGGGGAAGCATCTAGGGAAGCACTTGAAGACGATGTTGACGCACTTAATGAAGCTCGTGATGTTGCCTTATAAAGGGCCATTGTGTATCAGCAGAACTTGCACAACTACCACAGCCGATGATTGCGTCCTAGGTCCTTTGTCGTAGGGGACCTAGTTCTTCGCCTAAAGCAAGATGGTCACCATAAACTAGAGTCACCTTGGGAAGGGTCTTACATCATTATAGAGGTTATCCTTGAAGGAGCATATAGGCTTCAAGACAAGAAGACTAGAGTCAAATACTCCAACCCATGGAACGTCGCACAACTATGACGTTTTTACGCTTAGAATTTATTTCTCTTGCAATTTAAATTAGAATAAGGCCTACAACCCAGCTTCTTACCCACAGTATTATTCAATAAGGCCAACGGTCAGGTGAGCGCACCAAAACATGTATCTTCGTCTTTAGGTTTTAAATAAAATATAAGTTCCCCAAACTCAGATACATTGTTTCTTCAGCCACAATCAGGGGCTTTATTGTCAAAAAAATTATCACAAATAAGACATTCAGAAAATTTGAGAACATCGCTCTAATGAAACTAACAACAGTTATGAGCCTATGTCCTGATGCAAACATCCGAACATAGCCTCAGGGGCTACTCCAATCGGGAGCGTTGTCGCGCACACGATAGAAAACTATATTCCATAAGGTTAAATATGTTTTTACCCAAAGAAACACCTTCCTGGCCTATGAGTATTACATCAGTGTATCCTCAAAAGGCTATTCCCATCGGGAGCTTCTATAAAGCATCATCCGAGAAAATACAAAATTGATAAACTTCAGCAACTCCAATAGCCAAACTAGGCAGTCGACAAAAATCATACAAAAAACTCGGATCGCGCCCGACGCGATAAAATTCCGAATGGCTTGGTAATCGCACAAACGCCATGACATGAAGGTAAGACCCCGGGATTCGTCCTGTGTGGCTTGGTAATCGCACAATAATGCGCTCTGCCAGTAAAATATTCGTATCAACGATAAGATGAAAAATCCCGACGGACGCATTGGGTACCCGAAGTAGAACTAGAATTCAGTATTCGATAAGACCTCAACGACTCGAACTGAATTATGCCAGTAAAATTCCGGGTTCAAGCCTAGGGACTTGAATTTGATGTAGGTATACAATGTTTTTGCCCAGGAGAAATTAACCGATTCCTGATCCGTCGGATGCATCAGGCCTGTTGTACCAAATCCCTACAAAGCTAGAAAAATAAAAAATATCTCATAAAACTTCAATCATAAATACTGCACATACCTTTGAGACTCAATCTGAATCTATGATTCAGATGGAGTATCGAGGATACTCACATAGGTATGGTTACTCGGGTGCTTATATTTGGTTACCCTATCTGCATAAAGGCTCACAGCCCATGAAGACCCTAGAAGAAGGCCCAAGAAGCATCTGATGGAAGTCTTAGTTTGCTAGATAAGGAAATAGAAACCGACATTGTATTGCTGTTGTAATCATGAATATGTAACCTATCTGTATACGGCCCCGAGACCCAACCTATTATATATAGACTGGGAGGAGCCAATGGAGAGGTACCAAAAAATGCCTAGAAATCTTTAATAGCATTGTCCATCGATAATCAGATGACTTTGACTCCCTTGTTTGTCTGACATCCGACAAAATCCCTAGTGTTCTCTTTTCCTCGAAACCTTAAGTCCATAACCATGGGCATTGCCGAGGTTACCCCTCATCGGCTACTATCGAGCAACAAGTTCTTCGCCAAGCTTCAAGGCTAAACAAGACCAAGAAAGAGATGATCTTCAAACAAGGTGACCTTGTGTGGATACACCTAAGTAAAGACTGCTTCCCCAAAGATCACGACTCCAATCTCAAGCCAAAGGGAGATGGCCCTTTCAAAGTCCTCGAGAGGATCAACAATAGTGCCTACATCATCGACATACTGACATCAAAGTATCTCATGAGCAAGACGTTCCATGTCAAGGACCTTTCACCATTTCATGGAGATGATCAAGATGATAAGGATGAAGAGTCGAGGATGACTCTTTCCCAAGGGGGGGAGCTGATGCAGCCCGTCCCACGGACGTATATACATCCTCACCACCAAGCCCCCAAAGTGGTCCTATGACGCGTGCTCGAGCCAAGTTAATCAATGACAAGCTTAACTCGCTCCTATCTTTCTGTGATTTGATACACCACTGAATAGATTGTTAACTCATGCCAATACGCTGTGCATACTTAGGTACGAAGCCTCGACGTGTCGCCAATCGAGCCTGGAAGACGAACCTGCCAAGTCACTACCTAGACCAGAGTCTATAGCTAATATCACCTGGAGTATCTGCGCCAGCCGGACTGTCTGCCCAACATGCCCCGAAGTGTCCACCCTAGACCCGATCGAACCTGACGCATCCCTTATGTTCACCGAATCGGACACCACATGGACTCCACCCGGAATGTCCGACCGACCCGGACTATCCGGCCGACACGACTCGGAATGTCCGGTCCAGACACACCGGAGTGTCCGATCTGTGCCATGGGCCTGCATGGCGCCATCTGGGCTTTCTGCCCATGTACTCTCCAACTCACCCAGAGCTTACCTTTTTATTCCCAAACTACCCATGTTTAGTTGATAGCCTATATGTAGACTACCCACTCCTTATTGTAACCCTAGACTTGTATAATTGAATTACAAGAAATCCTTGTGGATCTATCTAGTTCTAGTCTCATGCTCCTTGACAAGGAGCACCAATTATCCCCCAACCTCTTGAGCTTTGCATAGCGCGTTCAAGTTGTACAAGGCCTTGGAGTCGGTGTCCCTTCTCCGAGTTTTCAAGATCTCACCAAGCCTCCCGCTCACTGTGCCGGTTAGAGAGAGAGAGTGTGTGTGTGTTCTTGCCCGCCACTGATCCTAGGGATTGGTGGGACTAGTAGCCGTCGGCGTGAAATATATGCGTGTATCATGTATCTCTTGTGTGTGTGTGTTCATCGTGTTCTTCATGTGTGTGTTCGTGGATTTCCTCCTCTCCCTCATCCCCACTCGCCTTCACTTCAATTTCCACGGAGATTCGTGAAAGATCGGGCAACCCCAAGGGGTCACCCCTAACAGAAACTGGAGCTGGAAATTTTTGGCGCCCACCAGAAATTTGATCAGTATGCTGTTTCAGTGAAAACCAGAACTTTTCTGGTCAACCGGACCATTCCGGCCCTAGGTCAAGCGGGACTGGTTTTCCAACTAGAACATGTCTGACTAGCTCATTTTGACCCCAACGAGGGTATAAAAGGGGGCTTCTTCCACAAAGTTATAGTGTTCTTGAGCATGTTTTTGACCTCCATTGTTTGCCTCCTTGAGCTTGCTTCCTCTCCCTTCCCTCCTATGATTCTTACATCTTTTTAAGGGCTTTAGAAGAGGAGATCTAGATCTACAATCCCCACCAATTAATTCCTCCTCTAAGTGAGGAGGACCCATCGAATCTAGATCTTGAAGTCATTGGTTGATTTCTGCCATTGTTCTTCCTCTCTAATTCCTCCCTAGCACTTGTTGCTTGGGTGGGATTTGAGAGTGAAGGATTTGAGCACCCTTGGTATTCTTGCTTTGCATTCTTGCATAAGTGTTGAGCTCTCCATTATGATTTGTTCGAGTGAGAGACCGTGAGCTTATTACTCTTGTAGGGTGACCTCCTGGTTTGCTTGGCGGTTGGTGCCGCGGTTTCCTCTTCGTGGAAGATTGTGAAGAGACCCGAGCTTCTCCCTCGTGGAGCTTGTGAAGTGGTTGTGGAGCTTGCCATCTCCAGAGTGGAGGAAAAGCTAGCCATAAGGAAAGGGCCTATTTCTTCATGGGATAGACTCGGAGAATAGGGTGAGCCTTTGTGGCATTGGGAAATCCTTCGTGGAATTCCACACCTTTCTAATGTGACATACCTTACTGATGAGGGAACACGGGAATACATCTTTGTCTCCGCGTGCCTCGATTATCTCTATACCCGAGCTTACTTTCCTTGTGATAGCCATCGAGATTGAATTACTTATATCTTGTGCTATCTTGCTTAGCTTAACTTCTTGTTGGTGCACTTAGTTGAGCCTAGTGTATTTAGGTTGTGCTTGTAAAATAAACATTAGTTTAATTCCGCATTCTATCAATCCAAACCTATAATAGTTTAGAAATTGCCTATTCACCCCCCTCTAGGTGACATCTCCATCCTTTAAAACATCCCCAAGATTAACCTATGCTCATCCTCGAGCATAAAGGTGACAAAACTAAACATGGACTTTGGAGTTTGTTTCTATGTTGGATGTCATTTATAATAATTATTGCTACATAAAGTTAAATGGTTCATTCTTTAAAGAATAGCAACAAGAAAATGAGTTGTAAAGTGATATATCTTATGCTCTACATCTATGCTTAACAATAAGTCATTTTGTATAAAACAAATGCAAGTACTATGGACAAGTAATCCTGTAGGGCATCATATTCGGTCTTAGAAATTTCCTTTCATTTCTTTTCTTTCTTGGACACTTGAAATAATAGAAAGTAAGAAGGAACATATGTGATAGGTCTGAAAAAATAAAAGGTTATCATAAAACAAAGTTTGGGATATGTAGCTCATGTCAAAGGTAATCATAAGAATGGGTCTCCATGCAATCTAAAGTGAAAGCAAGTATGATTTATATGATTGACCGCTTACAAGTTGAATGTCTCATGCCCATTGACCACAAGTACCCAGCCCTCATGCTACTCAACTTTAAGACCACAAGTGTTCGTCCTCATATGCATACATTTCCAAATGATAGATTCAACTGAGGTACCTCTTGTCCCTTTCTATGAGGATTTACCCTTTTGTGAGAAGGGTTATCCATATTCAGATGACAAGACAAACAGACAAATGAACCCCTCAGCATTTCTTTTTATGTACCATTTGCATAGCTTTTTATTAGAATGATTCATAAAATGTTCATGTTGTAAATTTCCATCATGATGCATAGCATGGCTTAAGTTAGCAACCCATGATTTTCTCTAACACATATGCATGCTCAAAAGACTTGTTCATTTCCCTATATTTCATACCGATAGGTATCCACGGCCAAAAGAGCATGGCATCAACAATAATATTGCAATGTTTGAAAGTGTCCCCATGACAGCATGGTTCTGCTAACAATCAACTCATAAGTTTTCAATCACATAATTTCAATAACAATGGATTAATGGTATTACCCCACATCTTACTTTCCCATGAGCTTTAAACTACACAAATGGGATGATTTTGAAACATTGAAAGGCATAACACATATATTATACTTGGAGTAGCAAATTCCACGTAGGTAGGTATGGTGGACACTGCTGTAATAGATTGGTTCAAGGGATTTGGATATACAAGTCTTTGATTGTGTGATCATTTTGGGCTAGCAAAAAGAATGTTGACCATCCACAAACTTGTACAAGTGTCCATAGAGATAATCATTTACTATTAGACAAGAAAACATCAAGTTAACCATCTATGCATGTGGATAAAGATAGCACTAAACAAGGCACTTACAAATCATCATGTATTAAAGCATATGAAACATGTAACACTTATGCATATTTGTATTTCAAATTTTGTTTCCCTTTTATTAGCATCCAAACTTATCTTCATTTTATTTCAGTGGCTCTTTCATAAACATATTAATCCTTTAATCATGGTGGTCTTAATTATTCCAAAGATGGCATGCAAGGTGAATATAAAACTAGACAAAGACGCTCCAAGTTTATGAGACTATCTTATGTTGCTCAAAAACAAAGTTTAGAGATTTCCAAACCTAGAGTGTAATAGGTCCAGTGGGGTGACTTTGGCATCCCCAAGCTCATGGTCTTCACCATTCTTGAATAGCTCATGGTGTGGTGTTTCTCCATTCCCTGTCAAAAAACTTCAACACAAAACTTTCTCCCATTTTTTTCAACAGGGTGACATTAGTGGGTACAAAGATATGATGCTAGCTGCCATAAAAACCTTAGAAAAAATTATGTTTGATTTTTCTAGTAGGTATATTATGCTGTCTACATTTACTAAATCTCAAAAAGACTAAAAAAGAATCAATTTGAAATCTATACCTAATAATAAAAGAAGAAATGTTTCTCTCTTCGTCCGTCATAATATGCTTTAGTCCATCGTCAAAGGCGCCTTCGCACCTCATGTGCTGTGTTAATTGGTGTGTGTATCGTTTGACGTTTCTGATTAAAACGCAAACTGCTCTCATCGTATTGCAGACCAACACGATCTGTATTGTCATCCGTGGTATGTGTCCATGTTCCCGTCCGCTCGGTATGGATTCTGAGAGTACCAATTTGAAACTGAATTCAACAGGAAGTCCATCCTGGCACCTTCCTCTCTTCAATAAAAGCCGCACGGACGCAAGCCTAAAGCCTCCTGTCACGTCAGCGCCATCGCCCGCGATTCCCTCTGCTATATTCCTCTCTGCTGGCGGAATTCCCTGTCGACTCTGACCTAGAGCAGCGCTTGGATGTGTTCTTCCAGGAAGGACATCGGTGGCAGCGAGCTTCTCGGTGCTAGCGATGAGGTTGCAGGAGCTGCCGACCATCGAGTCCGCCTTGGGCAGCCTCACGGGTCACGGCCGTGTCGACGTCGAGAGACAGGGTGGAGAATAGGAAATCGATGGCGTCCTTGTCCGGCTGCATGAAAAGCACTTGCTTCCTCTTGGTTTCTACTAGAAGCTTTGGGAGCTCCGGCAGGCATCTGACGCCCGCCCTAGCGTCCAAGCGGTGGAGGAATTCTCCCTTAGCCGGCAGCCAGCAGGCCAGCAATTTCATGTCACTGCCATCAAATTTTCCCTCGATCTATCTATGGTACTTCAGGTTGCCGATCTCTCCAGAATCAGTTATGAGAGAAGCATAGGTGCTTTACGCTGCTGAAAATCAATGTTTCTACCCAGTGCTGCACGCAGATGCACCAATATGCCTCCTTTCTTAGAGTACCGATCAATTTCAACGATTATTGACGCAGAGCAGGAGAAGACGGCACATTGCAGCAGATAGGCGATGCTCTATCAAGGTCTGCTAGAAGCCAAGAACAGTGGGATGTGTAATACTCCACCATACTACATATTGCTTTGTCTGCTGCGGTCGCAAGCTTCCTCTCAGTTACGTTGTTGATGTGTATCCTTATCATAAATGATGGCCACGATATCTGCATCTATTTTTTGCAGGTACAATACCTCCATCTTTACATTGAAATATACAATATGTTTTAGGCTGCGTTTTGTTAGCTTGAGTTTTGTAAAACTTTAGTATTCTAAAACCATAGTATTCTAGACCCAAAACTTGCACTAAAACTGTGTTTGGCATTAAATATTTCGGTTTTGAAAAAAGAGGTCCGAAGTTATTTTTCCAAAACTGCAAAAAGACTACGATTGAGCGATACTTCAGTATCTTAAAGCATGGTATTCATTGTTTCCAAACAGATCAAAGTATTTGGTACTTAGAAACTATATTATTTTTGGAATACTGAGAAAAAAACTAAGTTTCCAAACGGGGCCTTAATTTTATTCATTTTCAAAATATGGTATATCATTTAATTATCTATAGGTGTTGACAAGCAAATACTCGAGAGTAACTCTAGACAGCATAACTTTGATTATACTTTGGACATTTTTATTTCTAGCTTTTAGGCATATAGTACCATGAGGTAATGATTTTCTTCCTGCAAAAAAAGTAATGATGCAATTTTATTCTTTATAGACTCTCAACTCGACAAGCACGACTTCCCCATAAAAAGTCTGGTATTATTTTTTCTCCGATATTTTCTCTAGGCGCTCGATGAATTTTCCACCTATAAATTTCTATCTTTGTTGTATTATTGGAAAGTCTGTGAACAGATGACAAATGAGAAATTTGTCCTATTTACGCTTAATAAAACTAATTTTAAGTAATGAAAATTCTCTAGAGTATAAAATTTTATTGAATAAAAATAATTGGTTTTTTAGACATGGTTTTTTTCTCCCGGTGCAACGCACGGGCACCTTTTGCTAGTTAAACAAAAGTTAGAATCTGTCTAAAAAACAGCAGCTGCATGGCGTAATTATTTCGCCCACTTAAACATGTCAGGATTTATAGCTAATTCTTTCATATAGAGGATGAAAAGTTATAACTACAATATAAATTTGTGCGCTATCGGAGTTATAGAAAAAATCAGAGAATTTTCCTACTAAACAGTGTCCATACAGGAATTTTTCTACTCCATATATCATCAACTTAATATCATCCAAATGTGTTAAATTTGGTATTTTTTGAAAACTACTATAGGTAAACTAAACTACAACTCCCTTTCTACAGCAATAGTGCACAAGAAAATCCAAAATATAAACTAATCGGGTTGCCTTCCGCAAAGCGCTCTCTTTATAGCCATATAAATAGGCTTTACTTACTTGATTTAAGATAGGTGGAGATCATGTGGTAGAGTATACCTTAGTTCTACCTCCTTCTTCCTTGGAAAGTTCTCCATACACTTCTTATGAGGGAACTAAAACTGCACATTCCCTTCTTTTGCATCTATGATGGCCCCTGTAGTTCTCAAAAAGGGTCTTTCCAATATTATAGGACTAGAGGTCTTACTACCCATGTCCATGATAACAAAATTAACAGGAACAAAAGTCATATGCAATTCAACCATGATATCTTTTACTTTACCCATCTTTGGTAGATTCATCAGCAAGTAAAAGATCTATTGAGAATTTTTACATGGTTTTAAGTTCAAGCAAGTCATATAGTTGTTTTGACAAAATTGAGACACTAGATCCTAGATCTAACCATCATGGTGAGTTTGTTTGCAAGTTGTGATTAATATCTTGGGGATCCAAGCATCCCAAAGCTTTGGTGGTATCATAGCTTCATTGTTGAATCTTGCTTCTTTTATGACATAATTTGCTATGTATGGACCAATCTTGCTTGATGAACATTACAGATGGATCATTAGAATTTTTTGGTAATATATTAATGAGTTCATGTAAGCTACATCTATCAAGATTTAGTAGAGGTTCATTTATTTGATTAAGCATTTTAACTTCCTCTACTTGTCTTTCATTCATAACCAAAGTGATTATTTATCTTCTTCTTCAACAAGCGTAGTGGGTTCTTTTTAAGAGATCCTAGTTGCAACAAAAGTGGTTCAAGAATATCAGTATAATTCATCAACTAGTTATAAGTTTCTTCTAAAGTAGAAGGCATGCTTTCAGCAATAATAATAGAATTCATGCGCACCACAGGCAGTCCTTGTGGTTTTCCTGCATACATGCTAAATAATGTGGCTTGATTATCAGCTAGTGTAGAAAGAGCTTTATGCAAAACTGCTGCTTGGTCTTGTAAACCTATAATATCAGAACTTATGGATGCAGTTGGTTTATTTAACTCTTATAACATTGTACCATGACTAGCTACTTGTTCAATGAGATTCTTGTTTGGCTCTTTTTTGCTTTTCCAAGTTATCATTAATTTGGGGGATGGTAGGTTTCCATTTGTTTTCATTAGCATTAGGATATGGATAAAAGTATGGTTGCCATAATTATTTTGAGCATAAGGTGGCCTACTATAGGAGTTATTGTAATTGTTTCCATTCCATTATTACCAAAGTTTCTTATGTAGTTGCCATCTACATTTTAAACATTGTTTTCAACAAGTTCTTGTAAAGGGACTGACGAGGGTTTAACTCATCAATAGCCATTGTTATGGACTTAGGTTCAGGAATTGAGGAGCGCTGGAGATCTCGGTACGGCTAGCAAACAAGCACATAGGGACGCAAGGTTTACCCAGGTTCAGGCCTCGTAGAGGACCCTACTCCTGCTTGTCTTCTCTTGATTGATGATGATCCGAAGGATTACAATGTCGTCGATGGCGGTGTCGCGCAGATTGGATCTGGCGTATGTCTAGATCTATTGTGTTCTATCTATTGCGGAGATCATAGATCTGTCTATTGGGGGAGTCACGATGTCTAGATCTATTGTGGCGTAGCGTGTCCTCCTCGTTGGACCCTCCTAGCCTTTATATATGGGGAGGCTAGGTCTCAGGTACCAATACGAGTTGGTTACAAGTTGTATTCAAACTCTAATCTTGAGACTTCCTTGTCTTGTGCGCTTGGGAGTCTGTATCCATATGGGCTTCATACCACTCGAACCATCATAGGCGTCATGGACCTTGGTAATTTGTCGAGTGGGCCTTCCGTCGAGCCGCACCAGGTAGGCTGTAGTCGAGTGCCTATTGGGCATACCCATGTCAGTAGCCCCCGAGTGTCCATGCGAATCATAGATTCGGGTGGAGACTTAGAAGTCTTGAGTCTTGCATTAGGATGTTGGAGTCGACATTTGTGTCGAGTGCGAAGCACTTTACCCGGAAGTTCATCGGGTCAGCCGAATTTATAGCCGTTCATAGGGATGATGGTAAACATGCCTGGTGCGCTCGACGGATCGGGACCAGTTAATTGCTCTAGGGCAAAAACAACGCTACCTACTCAAACTCGAGTCCCCGGACTCAAATTCGGAAATTGCTGGCGTAATTCGACTCATGCCGCGGAGGCCTTACAGGAGTCGAATTCCAGTGTATGGGTGTGAGCACTCGACGCGTCCGTCAAGGCATATTCATCATACCTGCAGGCGCGGATATATCTCTGGTAGTGCGCAACAGATGTGTTGTCAGGCCTTATTCAGGACTTATCTTTATGTTGTAAGCGCGACATCCAAATTTTGTCATCGCGGAGATGATTCGGGTGGCCTAGGAGACGTAATCTCTTTGTAGGGAAAATATGAGGCGGAGTCGCCATAGCATTCGAGTGCGGATGTTATCGACACACATTACGATGTACAAGGAAAAATAATCATAGGGTGTGCGACCAGCGCTCCCTATGGGAGTAGCCCCCGAGTGTCTATTCGAGTCGTAGACTCGAGTGGGGACTATAAGTATTTTGCGACTGCTGTCATCTTTTTCTTGTTTCATTCGAATATGCTTTCAGCACTCCCTATGGGAGTAACCCGAAGCCCACAATCGAATCATAGATTCGAGTGAAGGGTTTTCATAATGCTTGGATATCTTCACAAATTTCTTTGGATGCGCGGACAGCGCTCCCTATGGGAGTAGCCCCCGAGTCCTTAGTCGAATCGTGGATTCGAGTGAGGATTCAGAGCATGTCACTCGAAGATCTTGTATATGCACATTCAGCGCTCCAGTTTGGAGTAGCCCCCGAGTGTCTGGCGGAGTCGTAGACTCGGGCAGAGACTCGAGTCTTGTATCTTGCAGCCATAGTCGAAAATCATGAGAGGAGAAACCACTGACCCGGAAGTGCATCAAGTCAGCGTGTCACGCATAAGGATCTTGAATCGACGATGCAGTTGGAGTCGACACGGACACTTCTGTCGGGTGCGTTGCTAGCACCGCGTCTTTGTAGCATCAAGCGGTGCAACCATCCGAGGAGGAACTCGACTCGGGTCTTGAGTGTATAGCGTAGCCAGTTGTTTTGTCGACTCCTGTTGGAGGACCCGATAGAATAGCTCGACGTAGTCGACATCCTTGTAAGCTGTAGAAAATGCGAAGAATTGTGAAGTACTTGTATCTTGTAAAGAATATTTGCCTGTCGGCTTGTGAAGTAAAATTCTGGTGCCAATCGAGTCGACACTTTTGCACTGTATGCTAGGCCTTTTCGTTAGCCTGATTACCTTTTAGTCTTAGTACCTTGCCGAGGTACTCGGAGTTTCAGGATTCGACGATCAGGCAGAATCAGCTACTCGGACTGTCGCGTATGAGGTGCTCGAGTGCGTGGAATCGACAACACATTAGGTTACTCGAAGAGGGCGTAGCCCCCGAGTGTTTCGAGTGCGAGTTTAAAAAGAAAATCATCTCTAAGTAGAGAACTTAGCTTTATTGGTAGTTGTCGTGGACGAAATTGATGCGGTAGCAGGTCACGCGGTGGACATAGTCGACACGGTGCACCGGAGTCGCGTGGTGATGACGAGTTGCCACATCTGAAGACTGTAACAGGCCACAGCAGTCGAAGATCGCATCGAGTCACCTCATCCGAAGACTAGAAGGTTGCCGGAGTCGAAGGGCACGGCGGATCACCGTAGAGGAGGGAGCCCCCGAGTCGCTGGAGCTGAAGATCGCAGCGAGTCTCCGGAGTCAAAAACTCATTCGAAGACCGCAGAAGGTTGCCAGAGTCGAAGGATGCGGTGGGTCGCCTTAGAGGAGGGAGCCCCCGAGTCGCTGGAGCTGAAGATCCCAGTGAGTCGCATGGCGGAGTCCAAGGAGCCCACGAGTGTAGCGTCGAGGTGGTCGATGTAGTCGAGGCGGCGTTCAAGAGACGATGCGGAAGACCGGAGCCGATGTGGCAGCGGGTCATCGATGTCGATGGCGGTAGCGACTTGTCGTAGCCGATGACAGCAACGGGTCTCCGCAATCGAACGTATCAGGTCGCCGTAGTCGAAGATTCGGCCGGTCGCGCGGCGGAGTCGCCGCAGCCCCCGCGTGTAGAATCGACGCGATCAGACATGGGCGATGAAGGATGTATAGTCGAGGTCGATGGAGTTGCATGGCAGACGTAGTCGACGCGGCAGAGTCGCCAAATATTTGTTGGACAGACCTGGTGTAGCAGATGCGTACCCAATGCGGCGGACCAGTAGTCGACACAGCGGTCGGGAGTTTGACGTGGTAGTGGGTTGGCGCAACTCCCGGTTGTCGTCTTTGCTCCAGGCTGCGTATGTGCGCGGACGTCTTTTTTTTAGTTGTGTTGGCCCGTTGACGTTGTCGACTCGCCGTAAATTTTGTTTTGATTCACTGATACTTGAGCAGCTGAACAGATCATGCACTCTATAACCGAGACGGAGTACGCCCACGTATCATTTCTCTTCTTTTTTCTTTCCTCTTCCCAAAATAGGAGAAAAGGGAGCACGATTCTATGGTATCTCTCCAGATTTTTTTTCTTCTAGGATTTGTGGCCGTGATGGACTATTTTTCTTGTTTGCTCAGACGAGGTAACGTGATGGACTCCTTTTCTCGTTTGCTATACGAGGTCGTGATGGAGCACGGGGACCCGATCCCAAGACACGCACCAGGCTTGTGCTGCTCCTGAGAGGTCGTGATGGAGCACGGGGACCGATCCCAAGACACGCACCAGGCTTGTGCTGCTCCAGAATCTCAAGGCTTATGTCCTCTTTTTTTTATTGGATACAGACTCGAGTCTGTACATAGCAGCGAGGACTAGCTTTGTCGGAAATTTCTTCATGAACTTGTTCCACGGCACATATCGGGACATGTATCGTGTACGCTCCACTTAATAAAGATTAGCTTTCGGAAGCGGATCGGCTCTGATTCTTGTCGAACTCGCCACCAGGAGAACTTAGATCACGTAATGCCGATCAGCTGAGCGGGAGGGCGATGTTGACGAAAAAATTTAGGCACGTCGGAACGGATTAGTTCGTCGGATGTCGGTGAGTCGTAGATTTGTTGGCAATGGAATCGTCGAGATCGCAACATCAGTGCTCCTAGTTCCCACAGACGGCAATTGACGAGAGTTTAACTCATCAATGCCCATTGTTATGGACTTAGGTTCAGGAATTGAGGAGCGCTGGAGATCTCGGTACGACTAGCAAACAAGCACACAGGGACGCAAGGTTTACCCAGGTTCAGGCCTCGTAGAGGACTCTACTCCTGCTTGTCTGCTCTTGATTGATGATGATCCGAAGGATTACAATGTCGCCGATGGCGGTGTCGCGCAAATTGGATCTGGCGTATGTCTAGATCTATTGTGTTCTATCTATTGCGGAGATCGTAGATCTGTCTATTGGGGGAGTCGCGATGTCTAGATCTATTCTGGCATAGTGTGTCCTCCTCGTTGGACCCTCCTAGCCTTTATATATGGGGAGGCTAGGTCTCAGGTATCAATACGAGTTGGTTACAAGTTGTATTCAAACTCTAATCTTGAGACTTCCTTGTCTTGTGCGCTTGGGAGTCTGTATCCATATGGGCTCCATACCACTCGAACCATCATAGGCGTTATGGACCTTGGCAATTTGTCGAGTGGGGCTTCCGTCGAGCCGTACTAGGTAGGCTGTAGTCGAGTGCCTATTGGGCATACCCATGTCAAGGACATTGTAAATATTTTGCTTAGATATGCAAGCAAGTATAGTATCAACTTTTGCAGCCAAGGAATCTACTTCCTCAACAGAGTTGACTTTCCTAGAGGATGGGTTTGGTGCTCTTTCAGTGTGCCATTAACTATAATTTTGTAGCATATTTTCTAGGATAGCTTTGGCTTCAGGAATAGTTTTACTCATGAAAGCACCGTCTACAGTTGAATCCAACATGCTTCTAGACATATAGTTTAACCCATTATAGATAGAGTGTAAAACAGTCCATTCATTTACTCCATGTGATGGGCAAGTTATAAGCATGATTTTAATTATTTCCCAATATGTTGTTACACGTTCATTATCATTTTGTTTAAAGGATATGACGTTATTCCTATTTTGCAAGATTTTAACAGGGAGATAATTTTTCTTTATGAGAGCTTCCTTAAGATCATTGCAAGAGTTTATACTAGCTGTTGGTAGTGATAGTATCCATTCTTTAGCTTCGCGCCCAAGTGAGAACGAGAATAGCTTGAGTTTGACAATATCATTTTCCACATTCTTAAATTTTTGCATGTCACATATTTCACAAAAGTCATGTAGATGCATAGAGGCATCTTCACTAGAACTTCCCCCAAATTATTCTTTAGCAATAATATTAAATACCCCAGACTAACTTCAAAACTATCATCTATAATTTTAGGAGTTGTGATTGGCCTAACAATGAATTAATCATTAGGGGTATTGGTGTAGTCACAAAGTTTTGTATTCCTTTGTCCCATGTTTGTAATAAAAGCTTACACTAATTTTTATGGATTTTCTGTTTAGATGATATGCAAATGCAAGGCAATAACAAGACAACTAAAAATGCTTTGTAAATCTAAAGTAAAAGAAAAGCTCATAGCAATGCAACCTCCAAGCTTAGGTGTTTGCACAAAGTTGGTGATAATGGTGCCCGGAAATGTTCTAGCAGTTGTCATGGGAGTTTAACCACACTACAACGACTGTTAGATGCTCTTCCAATTCCCTAACAATGGTGCCAGAAAATTTTCTTGATGGCAACAACTCCATGTGTACCAACTCATTGGGACTCCAAGTGCAGAGTGTTGTAGCAAGGGTCTTTTCCCCACAAGGGTGACTCGAGGGTTTATATCGAACTCTCGGGGAATTAGCTTAGAGTATCTTTTTTCCTCTTCAAGCAACCTACAAAACAAAGTAATTGCCTTATGTCCCCAACTCCGCTGTGTGGTTGTCAAGCACAAGGTTTTGTATTAGTAAACTTGAAATAAATTTGTAAATAAATAATAGTAAAACAATCTATGACTAGTCAAACAAAGAAATAAAAATACTAGAAAGGTATTTTTGGGTTTTGGTTTGTGTTTGCTAATAGTAAAAGTATGTTTGGTATTTTTGGATTTAATTAATGTGGAAAATATTAAGGTTGGCAATGGTGTTGGATAGTTGTTTCTTATGATTAAACTGGACCGGGGTTCATGGTTCACTTGTCTATTCTCTCATAAGATGCATTGGACATAAAAAAATTCATAAACAATATAACATTGATGAAACTTCATTATGTGTATGATTAGCATTCATATGGGCATCACGTTCTATCATAGAGATGATGCAACAAAGCTCTCTTATGCTCCTCTAGAAAGGGAAAACTCCAAGCAATCTAGAATTAAGACTTAATAGATCATAGCCTTAGGTACTTTGACATGATGTTTGAATAAAAAATATGATACCTTGAATAAAACATATTATCTTAGCTTTTAATAGATAATTATAGCACATGAATTCACTTAATCCCTAGCGGTAACAAAATATAGGTAACAACCAAAGTAGATATTGAATTTGTTGTCACTATTCAATCACTACCACCATGTTACTCCAACTAATACACGCGTTCCTCCACACATGTTCTCTCACACAATTTGGATCAAAAAAAGCACTTAACAACGGGGTACATGATATGCATCTACTCATATATCTTACACATAAATGGATTCCAATTTGAAATATCAACTCATAGAATAAAGATCCACCAGATATGAATTACATATATGACCATAATCATGTTGGGCAGCTCATATGGTACTAGATCAATGATAGAATAAGAGAGAAGTAGATCAAGCTACTGCCACAAACCCATAGTCCAGGGGTACCATGGTGATGATGATGGAGATGTTGGAGAAGGTAGAGATCCCTCTTGTGGTGGCTCCAATGGAATTTCCCCCTCTAATCTTTGCTAGTTCTGTATCTATTTTGGTGTTTCAAGGGGGCCCTCTAGGTACGCGTCGGGGGACCTATATATAGGCGTTTTTAGGTCAGGACGATGATCTGGATATGAAGACGAATGACTAGCGATGCTTGAGGAGGAAAAGAGGCACATTGCCGCGCCTAGGGTGGGGCCCGTGCCACCTTCCCTATTTTGGGCCTCTGGGCTCTCCTAGTGAGGTCTAAGCGCTCCAGGTCCTTCTCTTCGTGAAAAAATGACGCTCCAAAAATCCTAGCTCCGTTTGACTTCGTTTAGGTTCCTAAAAGATAAAAATACACAAAACAGGGAATTCCTGTTCTGCGGAGTTATAACCAAAATAAAGGGGATCATTGGTAAATCCCTAAAAATCAATATAAAGCATGGATATAACATTATATAAGTTTCTAATATGTGGAAATATGTATCAATAAACTACAAAGTTCATATACGCATTTTACATGCATCACCCTTGTGTGTTTTGTTTTCATTCGGATATACGCCGAACAAGGAGGGTACCAAAGATAAGCTAAGTTTTACCCGGGGCCTTGTACTACACCCTAGAGTTTTTAGGAAAGCATTCCTTATCTGGATTTACATTAATAGCACCTATTCCTGTATCTTATTCTTACATGATGAGTCTCGTTTTGTCTATCGAGTTACAATCCAAGTAATGCATAACCTTTACTTTTAAGACCCACTATAAAGCTTGATCCCTCTATCCATCAGACACTACAGAATTGTGTGAAGTCATGCGAGTCATAGAACTGCATGTGTAGGGTTTGTGGAGTCTGTACTATATTTGTAGTTGGGAAGATATGGACAATGTGGTACCTTAAACAACTTAATCTAGTTTAGTAATGGGATAATTAAAAGAGGCATCGGTGGGCAATATCTGAGATTTAGCTTTTATTCGCCAACTTGTGTCCCGTAGGTCCCTGAGTATTTGATTCTTGCTCCTTGACTATCACGCTGTCCACATACACGTGACTTTCTGGGATCCCCCTCGGTATGACCTTGATTTGAAATTTATTTAGGGGGGCACAACTAGTTCAGGCTTCATTACTGTTCAGTACTTATGCCATGCTTTACTACTTTACTTATTACTGTTGATTAAGGAGCATTTATGATTATGTACTATTTTGGAAGCGCCACGTTTATGCTATTTGGATATGCCGAGTCACACTTTCGAGTCTTCAGTATTTTTTAGCCGTCGTCACAAACCTCTGGGTCCGTTACGGAGCTTGGCTGACTTCGTCACGGGTAGCTTAGTTTGGTGCCCCCTAAAACACTCTTTGGGTTCTGGGATTGTTCTATCATGAAACCTCGTTGCCTTTTGCCTTCCTTTGGTTTCTTTAGGTGATCGTGCATGTGTTGCTATTTAGTACATCCCTACAGGGTATATCTTTTTGAAAATCCGTGTTCACGGTTATGGACTACTTGGAGCATAATCTCTAGATCATAGACAATTTGAACTAAAGTAGCACTATAAACTTGACTAGTAAATAGTGCAACTACAATGGAATAGTTAATAAAATTGTCAAAAATTGGTTACCCTAATTTCTCTCTCGTTTGGTAAGCGAGTTGGTGATAATGGATATGTTCTTTACTTATGTTATTTATATTTGTTGGTTACCGTCTTGTGCGTTCTATTGTCTATATCTGGTTAAATGTTTTTATAGCATGTCTCTATAGAACAGTTAGTTGTCTTTATGTTTTTCTGCAATTACGTCAAACCCTAGTCATCCTTTTAGATGATATATGTCTCGTTGAGTACCTTAGGGTCTCACATCCGGATTTGTCAGGATTTTCCCTATGGAGATTACTATGTTGATGAAGCCGATGAGGATGTCTATGACCGCTCGCGCAGAGATTGCG
The DNA here is from genome assembly GCA_910589775.1 of Avena eriantha. Taxonomy (NCBI): domain Eukaryota; kingdom Viridiplantae; phylum Streptophyta; class Magnoliopsida; order Poales; family Poaceae; genus Avena; species Avena eriantha. Next base: position 203,499,032 of record OU342741.1, on the reverse strand, counting down.
GGGCTTGAGATCTTGAAATCTATGGAGGGCTATTTGCTTTGTTCTAGGCATCTTATGCCATATTTTTGTATCTTGATCTATACTCGGATTCATTCTATGTCACTTCTTCTTGATGATGGATGTATGTGGACATGTGTCCTATGATGTAATATGATGTGTATTTTGGATCTTCCCTATCAGCTTTGTAATATATTTCTATTTCCTCATAGATGATTGTCTCATGATGTACTGTTGTATGGTTGTACCTCATACATACCCACTTGTGTACAAGGGACGCATACATTTGGGATATGTTATCTTCACATGCCGCTACAACTCCGTGGTGGGGTGAACCACCATCGAGTTATGATGACACATGTTCCTAACATATCGGTTGGGGGTTTACAGCCTCCGCCAACACCGAGGGCAATGTTACCACCATGGAAATGCAGTCAAGTACCTCCCACCCTAGGTAATTTTAGTTGGTAAATTTCTTGTTAGGCATTTCAGGGGTTTGTCATTTAATATAGTGATTGTACATGTTCGAATTTATTCTAGCTAGAGGCATAATAGTTATTTATTGTTATGGTATTTCATTTTTATCAAAGTTGTTCGAATTTTCTCATGCATCTCTATGATACATGAGTGGCTCTAGCTCGCTAGCGGTTACAAGTGGACAAATAAAGAAGAATGCTACGCGGAAGTATACCGACGTAGGCCGGAATAGATCACAACACCCTAACCCAGAGATGAAGTATGAAGTGCTCAAGATTAATGTTCCCAACGCCACATGGTTTTAAAACAAAGTTTGCAAACCTTTGTGGGATTGTTTCCCGAGAACGAGTTCGTATCACTCTTCCTAGTTGGAAGAATTTATAAGAAAATAAGCTCAGTGGTATTAGGGATGAGATAACTAGCTACTTTGGGAACATTTCTTGTGTTGAACGGGCAACCTTATTGGCTACCTTCGAGGCATGGAACTCTTGGAAGAACAAGATCGTGTTGGAATTCATTATAGAGATGAGGTGCCAAGAACTCCCTTTGAACTGTACCCACAAATATAATTATGTGAATGGACTGAGTTTGTGCGGATGAAGACCACCAACGAATTTAAACTTAGGAGTGATGCTGCGGGAGATTGAGCCAAGAAATTCAAGAGACCCCACAATATGGGGACTAATAGGTATGCCAGCATGTCCAAGAAATGGGCGGCAGAGGATGCTAAGGCATTGTTGGAAGGACGCAAGCCAATATTGTCTCACATTAAAAATCTCAGGAAAAGAAGTTGGGCCAGTGCTAGACCGGTATCATATGATGAAAGTATAGGCACACCGGTATTGGATCATCTAGAGATTGCCCAAAAAATATCTGAATGTGATGAGAGTTCACATGCTAATTTTTTCATCACATCATAAATATGCTTACTTTTCTTACCATTGATGTCCATATCTTATTTTATATTGATCAAGTACGATGAGCTAGCACTATCAACAAGGAATCTTTGAAGGAGATGTGCTCGTAAAGGCGTTGGGAACCTGGAGCATCCTGGTCGTACGAGGGGAGTAGGTAGCTATGTGGAAAGAAAATATGGCCACGACCATAGTTTGTATGACAAGCGGCAATGAAAAATACTTAAGAATGCATAGTGGCAGATTTAAGAGTGGAGTTTCAGGCTGCCAGCAGGGAGTGCCCCTCCTCGCCATCGGAACCCGACTTCGATGTACGTTGAGTAGTTGTGGATTCGGAGTCGTTGGTGACACTGACACGAATGTTGATGGCCTGAAGGTAAATTACCAAATTATGTTTCATCTTGAAGCACATGGAATTATGAAAATCCTATTGTACATTGATGTCAACACCTAGATTTTTAATCCCATATGCCTATTATGTCATACCTCGCAATCCTAGGATTACCATTTTTGCGAGACATAACAGATTGAATATCATAGTACATCATCCATTACAAACCATAATAAGGTCTTACACGAATAAAGGATCTCATGATCCAGTCTTAATACAACAAGCAACGGAATAAATAGTAAGCGTAGCGGTGGGGTCCATCTTCAGGGGCACAGGCAATGCTGACGAAGGCAGATAGTCCTAGTTATCATAGTCGTCCTGTTGTCCGTCATCTTGGTAGTCTCCTTCATAGTCTGGCCATAGGAATAGCCAGGGACAAAAACCATGAGTACTCTTTAAGTACTCGCAAACTATCACTAATAAGTAAGGTAGTTCTAGTGGGAGAGCTAACTCTATGTTTATTTCTAAAGTTAAGTTTGAAACCTAAGATAAGTTCAGAAACAAAGAAAGATAAAATAAAGTTCTTGAATCACTTAAGTTGGGAAGCTAGTGTCATAGTCACAACTCTGTTGTGATCAAGTCAAGATTCATCATCTCTTTCATAAGTCGTTTTGAAAACATCTGACAACGAAACAATATGGCCACTCCAACTATCCATAACCGCGGACGCGGCTATTCGAATAGTTTGACACTCTGTAGAGGTGGTACACTTTCACCACAAGATTCAATACATCTATCAGGGATAACCCTGAATCATCATACTTAGTATGCAGATGATCAAACATAACCATTCCTTTACACACCCTAGTATAAGCACATCTCCTATGAGTATGGCCTCCCAACCATGACCATCTATCATCTTGGGCACTACATAGGTGGACAACATTGAGAGGTAGCCTTAGCTCAAGCCTCTCTCGCGAGGGAACTAATACTAATGCATATAAACTTCCGGCTAAGCCTTACCCAATTCAGGTATTGTGGTTGTACAGTAAGAATTGGAATATCCGAATCTAGCCATCAGTTTTGTAAAAGGGGTTAAGGCTCATGCCTCAACATTTTCACCATCATTAACCATTTGTGTTTCTCAACACATGTCAAAACATCTCAATAGAATGACTCATCATTCCAAGGTTTTCACAATTCATTTTCACCAATTATTCCCATCTAAAGTGACTCAAGTTTTGGATTTAGCTCTAAACTACTAAGTTAAGAGTGTTCACTAAGGTGGAATGCTAATCTCAATCGCATGCCATAGAATGACATCTAAGGTTATCTAGATAGGTCAAGTTTTATACTTTTTATGCTACCTTCAACAAGTAAGGGACTTTGGTAAAGTGAAGAAGGTAAAGCTTGGAAATAAAACTTGGGATAGGTAATATTCAAAGTGGTATAACCAAAGCATGCCTAATGCATCTACTTAGGTTATCTAGTTTAGTCTACTTGCTAACCATAGCCTGTTCAGTTTACTTGAAGTGCTAGGATTGCAACTAAAACTTGCAAGGGTTAACTTGTATAGTGCTAGCTTGCCTTGGGTAGTGCAGTGGTTGTAGTTTTCTTCCTCTTCCTCCGGGTAGAACTCCTCCTCCTCGTAAGCTGGATCGATACTATCTTCTATAAATACATATGGGATACACAATCACCAAACAATACTTAACTAGGCTACTTATTACACTAAGGCACACATTTGATGATCTATTATCATCACAAGCATCACAAGGTTTTATTAACTAGTTTCATTCTTTTTATTTGAGAAAAGTAATTTCTACTCATTGAAATTAACTAAGATTTAATATTCTCCAATTAAAATATGGTATCATGTGGACACATGTCATCACCACATATTCTAACATATGGGAATGTGATTTAAAGGGTGGATCACATTTTAATAAGTTTAGGTTTAATAATTAGTGATTTAAAGTGACTAGAAATGCCTATATAGCATTATTTTGGTACTAGTCCAAAGTCACCGCATGCAAACCTTAATATTATTACATATTCAGATAGGTATGGTTAAATGTGATTTTTGAGAGTTGGAATCAACTCAAAAGCTATTATGGTTGATTTTATAAAAATGTTTGAAGGTGCAATTGCTTATGTCTTATTATTTTTACTAGGAGAGATCTCTAACTCTAAAATCCAACAGGCTTGGATAGATCTTTTCAGAGGCTTTCTAACAAAATTTGAATCACTCAATTTGGTTTAGTAAATCTTCTTGAATTGATTTTTAAACTACTGGACATAAGTGAGTTCAAACTTAAATAGAAAAATCTATATTTGAACGAACTGGGTCGCGCGGCAAAACTAACGGGCCAGCCCAGTGACGCTCCGTGGCGCGGATGACAACTGACAGGGGGTTCCGCAGGTCAGCGACACATCAAACGCGAAGCGGTATGGGGCACTCTCAGCGCTACGATTAGAAGGTGGATCAACGGCTGAGGATCGTCGTCCCCAGCGAACATGTCGCCGGCGAGAGCTAACCCTAGCGGCTCAGTGGGGGTACATGGGGGCTTACCAGGGCTCCAGCTAGTCATGGCGATGGGGGCGATCGAGCTGGTGGACAACGACGGTTCTAGGTGTGGTCGTGGCGGCTCCTGGGGCAGTCGCAATCAACGGCGCCTCTCTTCCTCTGCTACGGCAAGCTCCGGCAAAATTCCGGCGAATGGTGGCTCGCCTTGCTCCGGGGATAGGGTGGAAGGATCAGTGGAGAGAGGGGAGTGAGATGGTGTGAGGAGTTTGTACCAGGGTGGCCTCCTTTCATAGGTCGACGAGGGGACCGAACGGGATGGGCTGGCGACTCCGGCGAGGGCTGTACAGCGTGCTATCGTCATGACTGGAGGTAGGGGACGGTGGCCTGCCTCCTGGCGGTGCTCTACGGTTTAAATGCGCGGCTAGGGGCAGTGGCAATTGGTCGGGTGAAGCTGGTGCCCTGCGCGGTAGAGGCGGTGTTTGACGTGGCGCACGGGGGCTGCAGGTCAAGCGGCGGCGAACGGGCATGTCTGGCGGGGTGTTGGGGCCGAGGCGGAGCGGCATGCACGGTATTGGGTCGAGGGGCGGTCTATGGCGTGCTGGCGGTGAGGGCGCTCTGGCGCGCTCTGGCTGCGCGCGAAGAGAAAGGGCGGCGAGGCTGGGGAGTGGTCCAGTGGCTGGCAGTGGCCGTGGGGTGGACCGTGGGCGGTGGTAGGGTGGCGCCTAGCTTCTTGGCGCGACAAAGAGGGGCTGGTGGTCTGCTGCTACGTTGGCAACGTTGGCCGGCGAGCATGGCGTCGGGACGGCGTAGCACTGGCGCCAGGGGCTAGAACTAGGGTGGGTTTTGGTCTAGTTGGACTCAAGGGAGACAAGAATGATCAATGAAACTCAAATGGCTCGACAAGATTTGATCAAAAACAGTAATAGTTAGGCTAATTTGATTCTGTCTGCAAGGTGTTCGACACAATGGCCGCAAGAGAAAAAGGTTTGAATTTTGGGCTGAATTTTGGTGGAGTGTTGTATCTTATGCTTGAGCTTCTAAGTGTGCTTAGGTTTTGAAAATGGAATTCATTTGAGTGGTTTTTGAATAAGTGTGATCTTGATACCTACACTAGATTCAATTTTTAAATGCCATGTAAATTTAGTGTTTGAAAGTTTTTGGTAGATCACAAAGTGGGCCTTGGTACATCACTACTTGTACTAGCAAGGGGTGCAAAGATCCACATTTGTTTCTGTTAAGAATTGAGTTCTAGGAATAGCCAAAGTAGGCATGGTAGTTAAAATGGCACAAATGACCATTTCCTTCTTTTATTCATTTTGATTTGTTTTTCTTTGGGATTTGTTTGGTAATGATCTAGATGATGTTTAATTCATCTTAGAATCATTTTACAATCAATGGATCATTTAAACATGGCAATTCAAAACAACTCCTATTTTAAATGCACACACATATGAATGCTTTAATATTTTTAAATGGAAAAGTTTTTGTTAACCCTAATTTTGATGATTTGGATCTTAATAACCTTGGATTAAAGTTTTGGGATGTTACAATTGACTTGTCAGGTAGGGTCCCACAAATTGTAGCTCCAAGTGAGGGACACCGACTCGGGGCCCCCATGGATGTTGCGTTCGGCATAGTGCATCCTGCAAGTGAAGTGCAAATGATACACAACATTCTTGTTTGCTCTGGTCAGTATGCTTGTAACATCCCAAAACTTAATCCAAAGTTATTAAGATCCAAATCATCAAATTTAGAGTTGACAAAAACTTTTCCCTTTAAAATCGTTAAGCATTCATATGTGTGTGCATTTAAAATAGGAGTTGTTTTGAATTGCCATGTTTGAGTGATCCATTGATTGAAAAATGATTCTAGGGTGAATTAAACATCATCTAGATCATTCCCAAACAAATCCCAAAGTAAAATAAATCAAAAAGAATAAAATAAGCAAATGGTCATTTGTGCCATTTTAATCACCATGCCTACTTTGGCCATTCCTAGAACTCAAATCTTAACAGAAACAAATATGGATATTTGCACCCCTTGCTCGTACAAGTAGTGATGTACCAAGGCCCACTTTATGATCTCCCAAAAACATTCAAACTCTAATTTTAAATGACATTTGAAAATTGAATCTAGTGTAGGTATCAAGATCACACTATTTCAGAAACCACTCAAATGAACTCCATTTCCAAATCCCAAGCAACCACAGATGCTTAAGCATGTGACAAACCACTCCACCAAAAATCTTTCAAAAATTTAACAGTTTCTTTCTTTCGGCCATTTTTACAAACAACTTGTGGCCACAATTCAAACAAAAACCAAAAACACTAGTGTGAGCAGTGTTCTGGCCAAACTTGTCCCCCACACTGCCACCAAACCCTCTCCACTTCATCCTCTACCCTTTCCTAGCTCGTCCCAGCACTGTGCCGACGACCAAATGGTCATGGACATCAATGTCGAGCCCACTCGAGCACCTCACCAGCGACAGCGCGCCATAGCAGCTGCCAACCTTGCCCCACGTGTCGCTCGTGGTCCACCTCCACCGCCAGGCCAGCCCCAGCTCGAGGACAGAGCGAGGAACAGCCAGGAACCGCCGCGCCTAGAGCTTGTCTGCCATGCCGATGCCGCCCGCAGAGCACGCAAGGTCCCCTACTCAACCAGACCACACCTCGCCCTCGCCGCCCACCTACGTGATCACCACCACCCCAGGAAGCTGCCAGACACGCCCATTTCCTCGACCGTGACCCGTAGATGCCGGCCACCGTGTTTCTCGCCGTCGACAGAGACATCGAGCGCGCCATGCCGCTCGCCTATCCTGACCAAAATCCACTGCACACGCACCTCCGTGACACTCGCCAGGGCACCGCCACCGTCCTAACCCACCGCCCAAGCTTCTAGCTCGTTGTGTCGTCGTCACCGGCGAGCCCCGCCCATGCCTCTCTGCACCCCTCGCCCCGCTATAAATAGAGCGCCTCCCAGAACCAATTCGTCACACCATTCCTATCCACTCCCCCTCAGAACACTCCCAGAGCCCCACCGGAGTAAGCCGTAGCCCGCAGCGTCAGAATTTTGCCGAAGTCTATCGTGGAAGGAGAAGAAGGGAGCCGTTGATCTAGGCCATCTCTCGGGGCGCCGCCAGTACTAGGAGAACCGCCGTCGTCGACACGTTCGTTTGCCTGCCTTGCCGCACTAACTAGAGCCCCGGTACGTCCCCAATGCACCCCCACCGGCCGTTTAGGGTTCGGTCTCGCCGGCGACGTGCTCGTCGTTGATGACGACTGTGGACCGTTGATCTAGGTTCGTAGTGCCCATATCATCCCGTACCGCTTCGCGTTTAAAGAGTCACTGACATGCGGGACCCCCCTATCAGCAGCCCTCTGCGCCGTTGCGCGCCACTGGGCCGGCCCATTTTCTTTCCCACGCGACCCATTTATTTCAAATTTAGATTTATCTATTTTAGCTGAAACTCAGTTCTATCCCTTAGTTTAAAAATCAGTTCAGGAAGATTTACTGAACCAAATTGAGTGATTCCAATTTTGTTGGAAAGCTTCTGAATAGATCTATCCAAGCCCGTTGATTTAATTCATTTAGAGTTAGAGATCTCTCCTGGTAAAAATAACAAGACAAAAGCTTTTGCACATTCAAACATTTTTATAAAATCAACCATAATAGATTTAGAGTTGATTCCAACTCTAAAAAATCACATTTAACCATACCTATCTGAATATGTAATAATATTGAGGTTTGCATGCAGTGACTTTGGACTAGTACCAAATTAGTGCTATATAGGCATTTCTAGTCACTTTAAATCATTAAATATTAAGCTTAAACTTATTAAAAGGTGATCCAACCTTTAAATCACATTCCCATATGTTAGAATATGTGGTGATGACATGTGTCCACATGATCCCATATTTTAAATGGAGAATATTAAATCTTAGTTATTTTCAATGAGTAGAAATTACTTTTCTTAAATAAAAAGAATGAAGCTAGTTAATAAAACCTTGTGATGTTTGTGATGATAATAGATCATCAAATGTGTGCCTTAGTGTACCAAGTAGCCTAGATTAAGCATTGTTTGGTGATTGTGTATCCTGTATGTATTTATAGACGATAGTACCGACCAAGCTTTCGAGGAGGAGTTCTATCAAGAAGAGGAGGAAGAAAACTTGAATCACTACACCAACCAAGGCAAGCTAGCACTATACAAGTTAACCCTTGCAAGTTTTCCTTGCAAGCCTAGCACTTCAAGTAAACTGAGCAAGCTATTGTTAGCAAGCTAGAATTAAGCTAGATAACCTAAGCAAGATGCATTAGGCATGCTTTGGTTATACCACTTTGACTAGTACCTACTCCATGTTTTATTTTCAAGCTTTTACTTTCTTTACTTTACCAAAGTCCCTTACTTGTTTGAAGGTAGCATAAAAAGTATAAAACTTGACTTATCTAGATAACCTTAGATGTCATTCTATGGCATAAGATTGAGATTAGCATCCCATCTTAGTGAACACTCTTAACTTAGTAGCTTAGAGCTAAATCAAAAATTGAGTCACTTTGGATGGGAATACTTGGTGAAAATGAATTATGAAAACCTTGGAATGATGAGTCATTCTATTGAGTTGTTTTGACATGTGTTGAGAAACACAAATGGTTTATGATGGTGAAAATTTTGAGGCATGAGCCTTAGCCCTTTTACAAAACTGATGGTTAGATTCGGATGCGATACCATTCCAATTTTTACCGTACAACCACAATACCTGAATTGGGTAAGGCTTAGCCGGAAGTTTATATGCATTAGTATTAGTTCCCTCGCGGGAGAGGTCTGAGCTGAGGCTACCTCTCGATGTTGTCCACCTATGCAGTGCCCAAGATGACAGATGGTCATGGTTGGGAGACCATGCTCATAGGAGATGTGCTTATACTAGGGTATGTAAAGGAAAGGTTATGTTTGATTATCTGCATACTAAGTATGATGATTCAGGGTTATCCCTGATAGTCTTGTGGTGAAAGTGTACTACCTCTGCAGAGTGTCACACTATTAGAATAGCCGCGTCCACGGTTATGGACAGTTGGAGTGGCCATACTATTTCGTTGTCTGATGTTTTCAAAATGACTTATGAAATGGATGATGAATCTTGACTTGACCACAACAGAGTTGTGACTATGACACTAGCTTCCCAACTTAAGTGATTCTATAACTTTATTTTATCTTTCTTTGTTTCTGAACTCAGCTTAGGTTTCAAACTTAACTTTATAGATAAACTTAGAGTTAGCAATCCTACTAGAACTACCTTACTTGTTAGTGATAGTTTGCGAGTACTTAAAGAGTACTCATGGCTTTTTGTCCCTGGCTATTCCTATGTCCAGACTATGAAGGAGACTACCAAGATGAAGGACAGCAGGACGGTTATGATAACTAGGACTATCTTCCATCGTCAGCATTGCTTATGCCCCTGAAGATGGACTCCACCACTACGCTTATTATTTATTCCGCTGCTTGTTGTATTAAGACTGGATCATGAGATCCTTCATTCGTGTAAGACCTTATTATGGTTTATAATGGATGATGTACTGTGATATCCAATCTGTTATGTCTCGCAAAAATGGTAATCTGACATAACAGGCGTCTGGGATTAAAAATCCGGGTGTTGACAAGTTGGTATCAGAGCCATCCTGACCATAGGAGACCCTAGTTAGAATTGACGTTCGAACAAAAACTTAATTTCAAAACCAAATTGAGTATTTACGAAAAACTATTTCCTCTCTTACCCTTGGGAATTCATTCTTTCTCAAAAATTCACGTTCCTCCAATTCTTACATTACTACATAAAATTTGACACACTTGATCACTTCACTAACTTCCTCATCCTTAATTCTTGTAGATGGAGACTCAGTTCAGCAAGTTCTACCAGTTGGGCAACAGAGGCCAGCTGATCTTCGAGAGGGATCTAGATTCACTGTCTGAGTTATTGGGACGCCCACATACGGAGTTTCTTGGAGCTCAACTTCCTGGACCCCAAGAGGGGATTTGCAATGGCTAGTCACCGCTGATCTTCGAGGAAGCCTAGAAGCACCAATGTCCGGGAGAATATAGTTCTCCGTAAGAGAGAACAACTGGCTAGATGGATTAGCCAGGGCAATGCATGAAGCTCTTGCACGTCTATGTGCCCTCAGTGTCAACCAAATCCAAGGAACCCGCTTTGCGCACTATGCCAGGCGTGACTTCGTGGGAATGCCAATGGAGATGCCAAGTCACCCAGAGTTGAAGCGTCAAGTGGAGAACCTTGACTTCCTGTTGTACGATTGACAGAAGGAATTGGACAATGCTAGGGAGTTTACCAACCACAACCGTGCCATTGCCGACCAGAAGGCCCAGACTTTCTCACTGCTTGTCAAGGACCATCAGTCTCTTCGCCGCTAGTGTGAAAAGAAGGATCGCACCATCGCCCGTCTTCGCAAGAAGGTGACCAACCTCGAGAAGACCGTCAAGGAGCAAGAAGCTCAGCTTGCAGCAAAGGAGGAAGAAGAGGAGGGTGAAGACATCCAGGGAGATATGGATTCTTACCTCAGCAATGATGATGACTTTCTGGAGGAGGATGTTATGGAATTCTACACCGATGATGAGGACTCCGACTTCATCAATGATGAGTAGATGCACTAGAGCACTTTCGTAGCATGAGATGTATCGGTCCCAATGTATCGTAGCCTGCAGAATGGTTCTTAAAACCATCTGTTTTCCTTTGAAGTTGTGGTGTGTGTGTGTTTGTATCGTGTGCTTGTTTGAATGAATGAAATGGAGTTAGTTGTAAAATCTAAGTCAAACTCAAAGTTTTAGCTTTGAAACCAAAACCATGAACCTTAGAACTTTCCCTCCTACCCCTTTATCTATCTCAATCTTCAGATGACTCGTGGAAACCCCGGAGGGAGCAGCTCATCGCAAGACCCAATGCTGCAGATTATGCAGATGTTAGTTGCAGACCGTGAAGCAAGCAGGGCAGAGCGCCAGGCCAACTTAGCAACACTACAGCAGATAGCCCAGATGGCCCAAAACAACCAAGGGCATGGAAATCAAGATCATCAAGGATCCAAGCTAAAGAATTTCTAGAATACCAATCCCCCAATCTTTAGCACTTCGGAGAACCCATTAGATGCTGATGACTGGTTGCAGACGATGGAGAACAATTTGGAAGTAGCCAGAGTTGATGACAACGAGAAAGTTCTCTTTGCCACCCACTATTTGGCAGGAGATGCAAGAGCCTGGTGGAACAGCATCCGCCTGATGAACCATGGTCAAGTGATGACATGGGAAGCCTTCAAAATCAAGTTCAACCGCACCCACGTGCCACAGGGCCTAGTCACCAGAATGAGGGATGAATTCAGAGAGTTGAAGCAAGGCAGAATGACTGTGGTGGAGTACCGTGACAGATTCTTGTCCTTAGCAAGGTACGCACCTGATGAGATCAACACGGAGGCAAAGAAGAAGGAGGGATTCCTGAACAGACTGCATGATGAGATGCAGTCTGTACTCGTCAACATCCGCTTCAAGGATCTCGAAGAGCTAGTCAATTCTGCCATTCAGATGGAAGGGAAGATCAACCAGGGAAACGACAACCGCAAATGTCGTATGATGCACCAAGCTGGATCCAGCAGTCACCAGAAGTACCGTCCCAACCCGTCTGCAGGGTATGCACCAAGAAACAACCGACCCCCAATGTCTCGCCCAACCTACCCCAACCGTAGCGGAGGCAATGTGAAGTCCAGAGGAAACAACAACAACCCCGGCAACACCAGCAATTTCAACTGTGCACCTCCCAGGAGCAACAACAACAACAACACTGCACCCAGAACTAGAAGCAATGGTGTGCTTGTCGCAGCTAAAGACAAGTCCCAGATAACTTGTTTAGAGTGTGGAGTGAAGGGTCACTATTCCAATGAGTTCCCCAAGAAGACTGCCGCCACTGCCAATGTGAATGCCCCAGCTCAACAGCAGCGTCGTGTTCAACCAGGGAGAAGATTTGCCCCAGGGAACCCTCACAACCGCAACGGCCGTCTCTTCCACATGAACGCCGAAGAAACCCAAGAAGCACCAGATGTAGTGTTGGGTATGTTTTCTGTCAACTCAGTTTTAGCAAGGGTGTTGTTTGATTCGGGAGCATCGCATTCATTTGTCACCAAATAATTTGCATGCACTAGTAAGATCCACCCAACCAACTTGAAGCATGTCATGATAGTCCAAATTCCCGGTTCAACTACAGAAGCTAGAAAAATTTGCAAAGTTATGCCTATCAGAATACATGGGATAGATTTTTATGCTAATCTAATAGTACTTGGAACCAATTGATTGGAAGTAGTACTAGGAATGGATTGGATGTCAAAGCATAAAGGACTGATAGACTGTGCTAAGAAAGCCATCACCATGACTAGTAGATCTGGAGTAACAGTAGAGCATATATCTGAAACCTTACCTCGTCAATTCACGTGCAACAAGAGTCTAGCCCTACCCACCATAGACCAAGTCAGAGTAGTCTGTGAATACCCCGACGTATTCCTAGATGAATTGCCAGGTATGCCCCCTGATAGGGATATTGAGTTCATTATTGAACTAATCCCCGGAACCGGACCTATTGCCCAGAGACCCTATAGCATGAACCCCTCAGAGTTAGTAGAGTTGAAGAAGCAGTTGGATGCTATGTTAGCAACATGCTTGATTCAACCAAGCGCATCGCCATGGAGATCACCAGTGTTATTCGTTGACAAGAAAGATGGAGGCAACCATTTGTGCACCGATTATAGGAAGCTGAATGACGTCACCATCAAAAACAAGTACCCTTTGCCAAAGATAGAGGATCTGTTTGATCAGTTGACTGGTGCCCAAGTATTCTCAAAGATTGATCTTAGGACTCGTTATCACCAACTTAAGATTCGTGCAACGGATATTCCGAAGACCGCCTTTACTACTCGTTATGGTTTATACGAGTATACAGTTATGTCTTTTGGATTAACCAATGCCCCTGCTTATTTCATGAATCTCATGAATAAGATCTTTATGAATTTCCTAGATAAGTTTTTCGTTGTGATTATCGACGATATCCTTATCTACTCCAAGTCAGAAGAAGAGCATGAGCAGCATCTAAGGATCATCCTAGAAACCCTAAGAGAACATCGGTTATATGCCAAGTTCAGCAAATGTGAGTTTTGGCTAAGAGAAGTAGGATTCCTAGGACATATTGTGTCTGTCGGAGGAGTCTTTGTTGATCCCGCCAAGATCAAAGATGTCGAAGAATGGGAAGCTCCAACCACTCAAACCCAAGTCCATGCATTTCTCGGATTAGCGGGATATTACCGCAAGTTCGTAGAAGGATTCTCGAGCATCGCCAGACCCATGACCCAATTGTTGAAGAAGGACAAGAAGTTTGAATGGACCGACAAATGTGAAGCCAGTTTCCAAGAACTGGAGAAGAGATTGATTTCAGCCCCAATATTGATCATGCCAGATATTAAGAAGCCGTTTGATGTATATTGTGATGCATCCAAGATAGGTCTCGGATGTGTATTGATGAAAGAAGGCAAAGTCATCGCTTATCTGTCTCGACAACTAAAGCAACATGAGCAGAACTATCTGACCCATGATCTTGAGTTAGCAGCCGTAGTTTTGGCATTGAAGACATGATGTCATTATCTTATGGGTAATCGCTATGAGATTTACTCAGATCACAAGAGCTTGAAGTATATTTTCACTCAGAAGGAGCTGAATATGAGGCAAAGGAGATGGATAGAGTTAATCAAGGATTATGACCTTGACATTCACTATCACCCCGGCAAAGCCAATGTGGTAGCAGATGCTCTTAGCAGATTGTCGTGCAGGCTAAACACCATGATCAAGGAGAAGCAACCAAGTTTGTATGAGGAGTTGGAGCAGTTTAGAACTGAGCTAGTTAGCAAAGGATTTTTAGCTAGCATTGAACTTCAACCCACATTAATCAGCCAAATCAAGGAAGACCAGAAGGGAAATGAAAGTATCGATGGAATCAAACGTCGTAATGGTACAGGAAAGGTACCTGGATTCACTGAAGACGAAGAAGGAGTTTTGTGGTACAAAGGACGTATCTGTGTGCCAGCAGATTCGGAGCTGAAGCAAGTTATCATGCAGGAAGCTCATGATACTCTTTATTCTATACACGCCGGAGGAACAAAGATGTATCAAGATTTGAAAGAGCGATTTTGGTGGCACAAGATGAAGAGAGAAATCGGAAGCTACATCGCCAAGTGTGACATCTGTCAAAGAGTCAAAGTAGAGCATCAGAGACCCGCAGGACTGTTGCAACCATTGCAGATTCCAGAATGGAAATGAGATTCTGTCGAAATGTACTTTATCACCGGTTTGCCTACTTCTAGTAGGGGAAATGACTCAATCTGGGTCATCGTTGATAGACTATCCAAGGTAGCTCACTTTATACCCATCAAAACAACCTACCAGAGTTCGAAGCTAGCTGAGTTGTATATTGCTAGAATTGTTAGTCTGCCTGGAACCCCCAAGACCATAGTATCAGATCGAGGAACCCAATTTACCTCGAGATTTTGGCAGAAAGTCCAGGAAGGCTTAGGGACCAAGTTGAACTTCAGCACCGCTTATCACCCGCAAACTAATGGACAGACCAAGAGAGTCAACCAAATCTTAGAGGATATGTTGAGAGCTTATGTTTTGGAGTATCGATCAAAATGGGAAGACTGCCTGCCTTTCGCAGAATTCTCATATAACAACAGTTATCAAGCCAGTTTGCAAATGGCACCATTTGAGTTCCTATACGGAAGAAAGTGTCATACCCCTTTGAATTGGTCGCAAGTAGGAGAGAGTCAGATTTTCGGACCTGACATTCTCTGAGAAGCCGGAGAGAAGGTTCACAAAGTCCGTGAGCACCTCAAGACCACCCAATCCAGACAGAAGAGTTATGCTGACAAGAGAAGGAAAGACCTGACTTTTAATGTCGGAGATTTCGTGTATCTCAAGGTTTCGCCATTGAAGGGAACCCAACATTTTAGTCTGAAAGGAAAGTTAGCCCCCAGATATATCGGGCCCTTCAAGATTCTAAATCGTCGAGGAGAAGTATCATATCAACTAGAACTGCCAAAAGAGATGTCAGCCATCACAATGTCTTTCATATCTCGTTACTTCGCAAATGCCTAGAAGTGCCGGAGAAGACCGAAGTTTTCAAGAACATCGATCACCGAGCTATTGATATCAACAAGGACCTGACATATCGTGAAGTGCCCATCCGTATCTTGGAAGAAGCTTACAGAACCACCAGGACTAGAAGTATCAAATTTCTCAAGATTCAATGGAGCAACCATACCGAAGAAGAAGCCACTTGGGAGCGAGAAGATTACATTAGGACTGAGTTCCCAGATCTCTTTAGTTCCTAGTTTTCTTTCTTAAATCTCGGGACGAGATTTTGCTTAAGGGGGGAAGGTTTGTAACATCCCAAAACTTAATCCAAAGATATTAAGATCCAAATCATCAAATTTAGAGTTAACAAAAACTTTTCCCTTTAAAATCATTAAGCATTCATATGTGTGTGCATTTAAAATAGGAGTTGTTTGAATTGCCATGTTTGAGTGATCCATTGATTGTAAAATGATTCTAGGGTGAATTAAACATCATCTAGATCATTCCCAAACAAATCCCAAAGTAAAATAAATCAAAAAGAATAAAATAAGCAAATGGTCATTTGTGCCATTTTAATCACCATGCCTACTTTGGCTATTCCTAGAACTCAAATCTTAACTGAAACAAATGTGGATCTTTGCACCCCTTGCTAGTACAAGTAGTGATGTACCAAGGCCCACTTTATGATCTCCCAAAAACATTCAAACTCTAATTTTAAATGACATTTGAAAATTGAATCTAGTGTAGGTATCAAGATCACACTATTTCAAAAACCACTCAAATGAACTCCATTTCCAAATCCCAAGCAACCACAGATGCTTAAGCATGTGACAAACCACTCCACCAAAAATCTTTCAAAAATTCAAAAGTTTCTTTCTTTCAGCCATTTTTACAAACACCTTGTGGCCACAATTCAAACAAAAACCAAAAACACTAGTGTGAGCAGTGTTCTGGCCAAACTTGTCCCCCACACTGCCACCAAACCCTCTCTACTTCATCTCCTACCCTTTCCTAGCTCGGCCAAGCACTGTGCCCACGACCAAATGGTCATGGACATCAATGCCGAGCCCACTCGAGCACCTCACCGGCGACAGCGCGTCATAGCAGCCGCCAGCCTCCCCAACCTTGCCCCATGTGTCGCTCGTGGTCCACCTCCACCGCCAGGCTAGCCCCAGCTCGAGGACAGAGCGAGGAACAACCAGGAACCACCGCGCCCGGAGCTTGTCTGCCATGACGACGTCGCCCCCAGAGCACGCATGGTCCCCCGCTCAACCAGACCACGCCTCGCCCTCGCCGCCCACCTACATGATCACCACCACCCCAGGAAGCTGCCAGACACGCCCGTTTCCTCGACCGTGACCCGTAGTATGTCGTCCACCGCGTTTCTCGCCTTCGACAGAGACATCGTGCGCGCCGCGCCGCTCGCCTATCCCGACCAAAATCCACTGCACACACACCTCCGTGACACTCGCCAGGGCACCGCCCACCGTCCTAACCCACCGCCCAAGCTTCTAGCTCGCTGTGTCATCGTCACCGGCGAGCCCCGCCCATGCCTCTCTGCACCCCTCGCCCCGCTATAAATAGAGCGCCTCCCAGAACCAATTCATCACACCATTCCCATCCACTCCCCCTCAGAACACTCCCAGAGCCCCACCGGAGTAAGCCGTAGCCCGCAGCGCCGGAATTTCACCGGAGTCTGCCGTGAAAGGAGAAGAAGGGAGTCATTGATCCACGACATCTCCCGGGACGCCGCCAGTACCAGGAGAACCGCCGTCGTCGACATGTTCGTTTGCCTGCCTCGTCGTACTAGCTGGAGCCCCGGTACGTCCCCAATGCACCCCCACCGGTCGTTTAGGGTTTGGTCTCGCCGGCGACGTGTTTGTCGTCGATGACGAATGTGGTCCATTGATCTAGGTTCTAATCGTAGCGCCCAGATCATCCCGTACCGCTTCGCGTTTAAAGAGTCACTGACATGCGGGACCCCCTGCCAGCAGCCCTCTGCACCGTTGAGCGCCACTGGGCCGGCCCATTTCCTTTCCCGCGCGACCCATTTATTTCAAATTTAGATTTATCTATTTTAGCTGAAACTCAGTTTTGTCCCTTAGTTTAAAAATCAATCCA
Source organism: Avena eriantha (assembly GCA_910589775.1). Classification (NCBI taxonomy): domain Eukaryota; kingdom Viridiplantae; phylum Streptophyta; class Magnoliopsida; order Poales; family Poaceae; genus Avena; species Avena eriantha. The sequence continues at coordinate 203,481,501 of OU342741.1, read as the reverse complement.
GGAAGATTTACTGAACCAAATTGAGTGATTCCAATTTTGTTGGAAAGCTTCTGAAATGATCTATCTAAGCCCGTTGGATTTAATTCATTTAGAGTTAGAGATCTCTCCTATTAAAAATAACAAGACAGAAGCTTTTGCACATTCAAACATTTTTATAAAATCAACCATAATAGCTTTTGAGTTGATTACAACTCTCAAAAATCACACTTAACCATACCTATCTGAATATGTAATAATATTGAGGTTTGCATGCAGTGACTTTGGACTAGTACCAAATTAGTGCTATATAGGCATTTCTAGTCACTTTAACTCATTAGATATTAAACTTAAACTTATTAAAAGGTGATCCAACCTTTAAATCACATTCCCATATGTTAGAATATGTGGTGATGACATGTGTCCACATGATCCTATTTTAAATGGATAATATTAAATTTTAGTTATTTTCAATGAGTAGAAATTACTTTTCTTAAATAAAAAGAATGAAGCTAGTTAATAAAACCTTGTGATGCTTGTGATGATAATAGATCATCAAATGTGTGCCTTAGTGTACTAAGTATCCTAGATTAAGCATTGTTTGGTGATTGTGTATCCCGTATGTATTTATAGACGATAGTACCGACCAAGCTTTCGAGGAGGAGGAGTTCTATCAAGAAGAGGAGGAAGAGAACTTCAACCACTACACCAACCAAGGCAAGCTAGCACTATACAAGTTAACCCTTGCAAGTTTTCCTTGCAAGCCTAGCACGTCAAGTAAACTGAGAAAGCTATTGTTAGCAAGCTAGAATTAAGCTAGATAACCTAAGCAAGATGCATTAGGCATGCTTTGGTTATACCACTTTGACTAGTACCTACTCCAAGTTTTATTTTCAAGCTTTTACTTTCTTTACTTTACCAAAGTCCCTTACTTGTTTGAAGGTAGCATAAAAAGTATAAAACTTGACTTATCTAGATAACCTTAGATGTCATTCTATGGCATGAGATTGAGATTAGCATCCCATCTTAGTGAACACTCTTAACTTAGTAGCTTAGAGCTAAATCAAAACTTGAGTCACTTTGGATGGGAATACTTGGTGAAAATGAATTGTGAAAACCTTGGAATGATGAGTCATTCTATTGAGATGTTTTGACATGTGTTGAGAAACACAAATGGTTTATGATGGTGAAAATGTTGAGGCATGAGCCTTAGCCCTTTTACAAAACTTATGGTTGGATTCGGATGCGATACCATTCCAATTTTTACCGTACAACCACAATACCTGAATTGGGTAAGGCTTAACCGGAAGTTTATATGCATTAGTATTAGTTCCCTCGCGGGAGAGGTTTGAGCTGAGGCTACCTCTCGATGTTGTCCACCTATGCAGTGCCCAAGATGACCGATGGTCATGGTTGGGAGGCCATACTCATAGGAGAGGTGCTTATACTAGGGTGTGTAAAGGAAAGGTTATGTTTGATTATCTGCATACTAAGTATGATGATTCAGGGTTATCCCTGATAGTCTTGTGGTGAAAGTGTACTACCTCTGCAGAGTGTCACACTATTAGAATAGCCGCGTCCACGGTTATGGACAGTTGGAGTGGCCATACTATTTCGTTGTCTGATGTTTTCAAAATGACTTATGAAATGGATGATGAATCTTGACTTGACCACAACAGAGTTGTGACTATGACACTAGCTTCCCAACTTAAGTGATTCTATAACTTTATTTTATCTTTCTTTGTTTCTGAACTCAGCTTAGGTTTCAAACTTAACTTTATAGATAAACTTAGAGTTAGCAATCCTACTAGAACTACCTTAATTGTTAGTGATAGTTTGCGAGTACTTAAAGAGTACTCGTGGCTTTTTGTCCCTGGCTATTCCTATGGCCAGACTATGAAGGAGACTACCAAGATGAAGGACAGCAGGACGACTATGATAACTAGGACTATCCTACATTGTCAGCATTGCATGTGCCTCTGAAGATGGACCCCGCCACTACGCTTATTATTTATTCCGCTACTTTTTGTATTAAGACTAGATCATGAGATCCTTTATTCGTGTAAGACCTTATTATGGTTTGTAATGGATGATGTACTGTGATATCCAATCTGTTATGTCTCGCAAAAATGGTAATCCTGGGATTGCGATGTATGACATAACAGGTATCTGGGATTAAAAATCCGGGTGTTGACAATGCTAAGGTGCAAGTCGATAATGTTCTTGATCCTTACCATGATCACCCTATCCCGGTCCCCATCAATGACGAAATCACCACCCTCTACGAAGCGAAAAGGCACATTTATCTAGTGGCCCAAGGCGAATATATTTGTTAAAGCACTGAATCCAATCGAGATTTCCACAGAGCCACAACACATAGAAATAGTAACCCAGCCCCTGCTGGTGCAAACCCTACAAATATCGGCAGCACCTCCCACTACACCACAACTTGAATGTCATGACAACGAGACAAAGTCATGGGCCCAAACAAGAGCAAAAAAGGTACCATCCAAAGTGAGGGAAATGGGTTGGAGATGATGGTCACCAAGGTATCTAAAGCACCCCTTGCAGCATAAGATGATGAAAACCCGAAGGGAATTCCCCCCGCGCATGTGGGCAAGTAGAAAGAGCCTACCATATCGAACAGGGAAAAAGAATCCATAGAGGCACCACTATGCAATGACAATCCCACCATAGGAATAACCCCAAAGAGTGTGGCCATGCCGGAAAAGACTTCCAACGAGGAAAAGTTTTTGTCAAGGCCTAGGTTAAACGTTAGTCCCAGTGAGACGGGGGTTCTTGTTTTGAAAAAATGAAGAATCATGTTAATGAGAGTATGAGTAGAAAGACCACATGAATCACAATTAATTACAGACCTGGTAAGTTGACGAATTCTATCCAGTTTCAAGTCACTTATAAGGAGTTGCAAGAGAGGTTCAAATTGTCTTCCATGGACGATAATATCAAAAAATGCATCATGGTGTAAGTATTTGTCCTTACAACTTTCAATATATCTGCTACTGTAATGTGTCTACGACTCACATCTACTTATGTAGGAAATGTTGTTCTTGTGTAGTCTATATGAAATGTAATCTTCTGCGATCCTCATTATGCTTTGCAACAACTCATGAAAAAATGAGGGATGTCGAGGATTATATCATTTTCCTGATGATGAAGAGTATGACTATGGTCTTGTACTGTAAGGTAAACTGATGCTGCATTATTTAACTTATGAATTAGTTTATTCATTCTTAAAGTCTGACACAACATCGATTCACCTTTTGTAGCTATCACTGGATTCTTGGCTAATTTTTTAAAAATAATATATTTTTTAATTAATTCTATGAATAATACGCGAATCAGAGGATTTTTAAATCTAGCACGGCGTCGGAACTTCAAACACCGAAGAGGCGCGGTCGGCAATTGGAAAACCGACCGGGCTATCGGAGGTTGTTAGGCCGACCGTCGATTTTTGAACAGCCGACAGGGCTGGTCGGTGTTTGAAGCGCCAATTACAAGCAGATTGCCCTGAAGCCTGCATGGATGATGCAGCGTATTATCCTAATTCATTTTTTGTTTCCCGCGGTTTATCTCCCGCCAGTATTTCATGCTGTTTATCATCAGCTAGTATCTCTCCCGCCTTTTTCTCCCGCCACTCTTTCGCGCCGTTTTTCTCCCGCCAGTTCTTCCCGCCGTTTTCTCCGCCAATTCCTCCCAGTTGTCCCTATAAATCCTGGCACCGAGATGTTATCTCTTCACCCAGTTCATCTGTTCTTTCTTGTTCTCTCACAATTCCTTCTCTCTCTATCATGAGTGTGCCTTATTTGGACCCAGAGTATAGGCCTAGGAAGATGAAAGATGCCAGGTTGCCACAAGGGGTGACACACGAGCGTTGTTGGTGTGACCATCTCGCAAAGTTTAAGGAGTCGATTGATTTCTTCACCTGCATGGGGATGAACTTTTTCATGTGTCTCAACTACGACGCAAACCCGCCTAGGCAATCGAGGTCATCATACGAGAGGCCTCTGGTACGTTCCCAGAGCATGGTTAATATGAACGATTCATGTTATTATGTGTTCTTTTAATCATTCCATTGATTTGCTTGCAGCCTCCTCCTCCACTTTGCAAGTGATACCATTGGATTGACACAAAGCAGCCAACATGGGCCGCGAAAGAGTGTCATGATAGGAACCGAGCTGCGTGGGCTGCCTTTCACGAAGAGGAACATGCCGAAAGGATGGCCGAAGAGGAGAAGAAGGAGCGGGAGAGAGAGATCAAAAAAAAAGAGGAGAGAGCTCGGAACCGGGGATAAACGAGAAAAGGAGGGTGGAAGAGGAAGAGCGCATGTATGTGGAGGAACGGGTGTGCAAGGAGGCCCGAGATGCGGAAAGGAAGAGATTAAGAGAAAGGGCTGCTAAGGCACATGCGGCATAGGAACGTGGTGACAAGACCGGGAAGTACCGCGTTGGACTCACGGAAGATAGACGTATGTCGCAAGTACCAATGTATCTTCATTTCAGTTGTAGTGTCCCGATGTATCTTCATTTCAGTTGTAGTGTCATGGTGTATCTTCTTCAATTGTAGTGTTGTGATGTATCTTAGTTTTAGCATCTCTTTGTTACTGTCAGTTAATTTCGAAGATAATGTATCTTAGTCCTTCCCGCCAAAATGTTTCCTGCCAAAATGATTCCCGCCAAATGTTTCCCGCCAATGAGTTCCCGCCAATGAGTTCCTGCCAATGAGTTTCCTACCAAAATGTTTCCCGTCAAAATATTTCCCGCCATTTTTTGTTCGTTTACCCTATAAAAACCCCTCCTCACAAAGTTGTGTAAGGACAACATTCACGAAGTTGTTGATGATAGCTTCACCACTATGGTTTTGGTCTCCACTATCTCAGTGTATAACAGTCTGGCCAGGAGGGTTGACGTGAGATTACGATGGTCTCGAAGGACGTTGGGAAGTTGATATGTGTGCAGCACAACACCGATAACCTTCTAGTTGGTTTCATACATAGGAACGTGGGCATGGACCCTGGCCGGACATCCGGCTTCCTTACATACCAATGTCAAATATTTTTGGGATGACACCGTCGTTTTGAAGACCCGTTGCGTGGACAATGCCCACTCAACAATTACTTCCTACGGATGTCTCTTGCTATGATATAATTCACCCAGGGAGATGTTGTTGGCATGATAGTGCCACGCGGAATCATGCCCATTGTTCACATTCATTGCTGCTGTGTGGTCATCATTCCATGATGCCGGAATTTGTTGGACGATCTCTTCTTGATTAGACTCGGTGGAATCATGAGAGTTATCACTGTCACCTTCTGAATCTTTGGCTTCCATCTGATCTTGCAACCAACCTTCGTGTATCTCATCTTTGTCGGCCTCGCCACTGAAAATATCTTCTCCTGTCCCATGACTAACTTCAGCTGACTCATAACCACCACCATCGGTGTGTGCATAACTACTCTGACCAGATTCATAACCACCACCGCCATCTTGGCCTTGACTTCTCTGGCCATGATAGTAGCCACCACCACCTTCGTCTTCGGCTTGACTGCTCTGGTCATGATCATAACCACCACCAGCATGTTGTGTCTAACTACTCTGGCCCTAATCATACCAGGCTCTTTTGCCACAGGAAGCAGTAAGACAGTGGGGTTAACTCTCCTTTTGTCACAGGCTTTCACCCATTTGATCCATTTATCTTGCACTTATATCGCTCTCAAATAAAAATCAGGTTTAATCATTGACTTAGTCTATAATATATGCACACCGACAGTATGGGCCGGAGGGAGACCTAAAAGAGCAGAGAACCAATCCTTCAACTCAGTAACGACACCGTTTCAGGACCCTGGAGCACTTCATCAATAAAATTAAACTCGCCCAAGTCAACTCCATGCTCGTTTGTTCTAACAACACCGTTACCATAGTGGAACCTAAACACGACATAACTTCCGACCTAAAAAAATACCGCAATATATCAAATGCCCGTACATGGCACATTATAGTCTACAAATATACTTCTAATCTTATAGCTGCCTTGCAGCTAACAGTCCACATCCAAAACTACCGATAAACATACACAAATGACTGCAATTAGCAAGAAATTAGAGTTTACCCTTGAAGCGTGCAAAGTCTTGCCGTGCAGCAGCCTCCACTCACTGGATCGGCACCTCCACCGTGCAGCTGGCTCAAGCTGCAGCCCCAGCCTCCACCATAGCCATTGCTTCCCAATAACACCACCAAATCCCTCCACAAAAACACCTCAAATCACTCCACCAGGCTATCCCATGAGTAGATCAGGACTCTACCAGCTTTCTTTTGTATCTCAACAACAAATTTTGGCGGAAATCGGAGAAAAATGAGCTCAAAATCGGTGCAGCTCGCAGGGACGGCAAGAACAAGAACAAGAGATAGGAAGAAGAAGAGTGCTTGGATTTTCAAAAACTGACCGCTCCTTTCGGCGCTTCAAGTGCTGACCCACCTCTGTCGGTCGACAACCTGGCAGCGCGGGTCCTGCCGTCCACTGCGGTCGGCTTTTTAACCGTCGACAGCACCTCTCGGCTTTTGAACAGTCGACCGTGCCGCTTCGGTATTTGAAGCGCCGATGCCGCGCTATATTTGACAATCCCCTACTCCACGCATTATTCGTGGAATTAATTTAAAAAACATATTATTTAAAAAAATAGCGGATTCTTGTATGCATGTTACATGCGAATGATGTTGTCTATTATCTTGATTCTGATGCAAGTCTGAAGATAGATTAAATGGACGTAACTAGACTTTTTGACAGGCGAGCGATTATTATCACGTATGTAAGATGCATTTATATGTTTATAAAAAATATTATTGTCCATGATATACATACATCTGTTATTTGTCATGGCCTTTACAGATATTTTCAAGTAGTACTTAGCAAGGAAGGGCAAAGTAAAATTGAGAAGCAGGTATTAGGGGATATTAAAACTGAACCAAAAGGGAGTTCTCTCACGCTCTCAGCATTTTTGGCCGTCTGATTGTCCTTCCTAATCATTTCTGGCCATTAGATCTGAACTGCTATTCCCGCGTTGGGCCGAATGTCCCTGAGGGAAGCTTTTCTCGAGATCAAATCGGCCCGTTGTGGTTAACTGGGCCCGGATGCTCCCACTAGAGCTTAACAAAGTGCACAAGTATGAGACTGATCGCTCACTTTCCCTTCCGCCCCTCTCCCATCGGTTCGATGGCGGCGGCGAGCCAGCGACCGCGTCATGTGGCCTACCTACCATACATTCGAGACGCTGCGACACACGCTATGCTCATATGACGATGTATCCATACCCCGACGCACCACCAACATACGTCTTCCATGGTATTGCTCCTCCACCTGTTCGTGTGGTATCCAGAGGTATTCCACCACTACTCCTTCCCACGCCTCCCATGTCTTCTTTGTTGAATTCAGGGCCGTATTAATACTAAAACAATTCGATCCCAGGGGTGGCTCATGCCCTGTGGCCTATGGTGTGTCTCTTGGAATCAAGACTCAAGATACGATGGCAGACTGCAAAAACCATACGAAGGCAACGCCAACTTTGGCTGGAAAAGATTCTTTTCAATCTCCGCGGGGCTGTTGTTCCCGTAGAACTGTATTAATATTTTTACCTGATTAGGCTGTATTGATGGACGTGATAATCTTGGAACTCACACAAGGAACAATGAAGTGATATTTTTCATGGAAAATTATTTATTTGGGATTTTTACTTTTCTTGTCATCTTCATCCAGTTCTCTTATCTGCGGGCTCTAGAATGCTAAAGTTATATTATTCCATCAGAGGTATAATTTCCTTCTGAAGTGAAAAACAAGAATGTAGAGGTACATTCTTTTAGCTGGGCATATACTTTACGATTTGTTGTTTCGAGTACTACTACAGTGTCTTGACAATTTGTTAAAGCTCTAACCATTCATTGAAATAGCCATGAGGAAAAGTGCCGATTTAAGTGATTGAAAGCAAACTAATGTCTAGAGCATCTTAACTTTTTGTTTCACTATATATTAGCACCTAAAACTTACACTCGCCCATCACATGGATTATCTTTCGCTAAATCATGTATACCAATTTCAGTTTATTACTAATGATGCTAATACACTAGGTAGTACTATCTTTGCTCTCTAATTTGTTAGTGAGTGGTTTTACTAGGGTACAAAATCGACACCTATTTTTTTATGTGATAAGCTATCTCTCACCAAATATGATTAAAATCTGACAAGCTGGCCACAAGCAAACAGATTGTCTTCAAATAGTTGAGAAAGCATGGGCATGCCTTCTCACGACCTAGCGAATATATATGAACAACAAAATAACCTGAATCAGCCCTCGCAGTAAATAAACAGGTGTGGAGCCAAGTAGAGCTGACTTGCAACCTGCAGCCGTGTGTGGGTAGGCACAAGCCAGCGCTGTTGAAATCGAAAAACAGTAATCATCCATCAAATGTTGTCAAAATTATGATATCTTTAGTTTTTGGTAAACATGGTGATGAGATCTTTGTATTGGTGCAATACCCACGAACTGGGGGCGTAGATATTAGAATCTTTATCCGCTCGACCAAATTATAGTATTATTTTGCGTACGAGATAAGTATCAGAAGTGCATTGAGATTGTTCAAAAATTCTTAGAAATATGTACTCTCCAAATTTCCATAAGTGTTAGTGTTGCCTTATTCTTTTCTTCTATATCTGTAATGTTTTTTCCTAAATATTTAAAAAATTACAGGCTTTTCGTTGTGATCCTTTTCTCAAGGGAAGTTTTAATTTATTTTAGTAGCCAAATAGACCCGGATCAATTAAAATAAATTTATCCGTCAAACCATCCTAATTCAGAAACAATGCACTTGAGACCCAAACTCAAACCAACTACAAGTCGAATACACCCAAGAAAAAAGTCTAGCACATTACACTTGATATATGAGTAACTTAATATAAAATTCCGTATTTTATATCTCCATAGATTTATAAATAAAATCCAACCATTTTATTGTAGTAATAAAGGGATGTGGCAACGCGCGCCAACATGATCTAGTGTTGTAAAAAACTAACCCACCACATTAATCATCCGGTTAGTTCCCTGCAAAAACATGGCAGCTCCAATAATGTTAACTATATTTTCGTCGAGCACATAGAATGTATCCTGTACTCTATTTTTTCTTAGTCCAGTAGCCTATTTTAACCAGCTTGTGTGGGTTAGCCCACTATATTAGCTTAATGATGACTTAAATTTCTTTGCTGGAACTATCAAAGAAGGTATTATAACATCTTTTATTATTACACGAACATATTTTTAAATTTGTACTTGATAATAATAATTATTATCTACATGATCCGCGTATTGACGTCACTGTCGACCAAGTTGCCGATGCAGATTTGTGGGGAAGTGACCGACTACATTTTCAATCATGTGTTGACGTTGATGCCAAAGACCACAAAATCGGTGGTGTGAGAGTCCTATTATTTATAAATTATAAAGTACTCTTTCACATGGATTGTCGTGAGTCTGTATTATAATCCAATACTTTCACATTCGGTCCATGCAAAGAACATTTGCCATGCAATGTTGTAAATTTGTCGTTTCTCCAATAGTTTACTAGTTTACGAACAGGTGTAATAAATCGAGAGTTCGTGATATGTATATGAAATAATGATCCTGCTTATTAAGAAATCCCTAGAAACTGCCGGACAATAATGTGGACGAGCCGGGAGCACATGGAGGCAGCCAGATATACCCGAATGGTTCAAGCAATATCCGGACTCCCCGGGTAAAGGTAGAGACGGTTACTTTATACGACCGTCTCTACCCCATAGAGGTGGATTAAAGCGTGAACCATTTTCAGGTATCGAAAACGGGTACTTTACTAGATTGGCTCAAAATTTTCCGAGATGTTTAGACGCGCCCATATGCTCTGGACTGCTGGAGCCGGCTCGTATGTGCAACCGACTTCCCGTACATCGTCGGTTAATTATTACAACCATCTTCAAAATATATGTTATTACAAGTGGTCATTTATATGAACCATCTGAGACAATATTTCCAGAGTCGGTTGAACCAACTGTTTCGAGAAAAACCAATTTATTAGCAACTATCATTCGGAGAAGGAAGCAAGCCATCACCTGCCCACATACGAGAATCATCGCCGAAAGTGGATTCTGTAGTAGTGTCATTATTGGCGATGATTATTGCTCTATCTATCTACTATAAAATCTCTAGTACGACCAACTTTGCCCGGTTCTGATGATGGAGGGACGAAGACGGTGACGCATCTTTAGCTTGCTCTAGTGTTTGTAGTCATCGTTAGGTAGTTCAACAGTTTATTTATAATTTTTATTACTTTTGATTCTGTTGTTGCTGATTATTAATACTCCTAGATAAAATTTTCGCAAAAAATATGGTATGTTATGAAGACACATACTTGTGTTGGATGTACTGAAATTGATTTGATACGATAGATAGGAGGTAGCAATTCAGCTCATAGATGCAAATACATCCATTATGTAAAAACATATTTTAAAATGTCAAAAAAATCTAAAAAAAATTGTACATATACGTTCGAACATTTTATGTTGGTTCACAAGTTTTCGGGACGAAAAAACGTTTTATGTGTCATGTATAAAAATAACAAAAAAATTCACACAAGTTTTTTGGATGAAAGAACGTTTTATGTGTCATATGTAGAACTTTTTTTTTGATTTTTTTATATTTTAAAATATGTTTTTCATAATGGGTGTATTTGCGCTATTTTTTTTAAATAATACACTTTTTTATTCAATTTCACGAATATTACGCAAAAAAAAATTTACACATCTAACGCACTGTCGTTTTTTTAAAGAACGACCAGCCCGTGTCGTTTTCTGAAAAGACGATCGGCCGGTCAGAAAATTGGCAGCCAGTTGATCGTTTTTAAAAAAAACGACAGGCTGTGTCGTTTTTTGAAAAGACGATAGGATGAGCTGGTCGTCTTTTGGAAAAACGACGGACCCTGTCTTTTATTGAAAAGCTGACGGCTAATTTTTTTTAAACATTGGTCGTTGATTGAAAAGCCGACGACCGCATGCTCCGCTGCTGTCGGTCGACAGCCCGGCCAGGTGGGCCTCGGCAGCTCCTAGTCGTTATTTCAAAAGATGACACTTTCTGGTCGTTATTTCAAAAGATGACAGCTCCTGGTCGTTATTTCAAAAGCTGACCATGTCTACTCGTTTTTTCAAATGACGACGCCGTGTTAGATTTGAGATTAACCAGATTTGTGTACTATTCCTGAAATTAATTTAAAAAAACGTATTATTTTAAAAAAATTAGCTGTATTTGCATCTGCGACGAAGCGGTAGATATTCATATTTATTTGTTTAGGTATGAAGTTCGTATTTGGTGTCCACGAACCACGACTGATGAGTGATGAGTGATGCCATCCACGGACAAACTCCATCCCCTCTTTGGCGTGCCTTCCTTGCCTCTTCCTCCCGAGTACCCGGTGACCCCTCTCAACGCGGCTCTAAATCTCGCCTAGTCTACTACCGCGTGCCCTCCGGCTGCCGCTGGCGTCATCGCCGACGCCCCAATCAAGCCCCACGCCCCCTCACCTCAGCACCCCACACCTCTTGCGCGCGTAGCAGCCATCGCCGTTCCCGTTCTTCCTCATCGCGACCTCCCGTTCCTGCTATCTCCACCTCGTCCGCAATATTTAGCCATTGGGTTTTGAGGTATGAGCTTGTTTTCATCTAGCACCTTTTTAAATTCCACTGACCTGACCTCCACAATTTTCTGGGTTTGCTGGTGCACACCATCTAGATCCGCCCCTGACCTAGGGTTAACTGATACCGTGCTGAATGACGTACAATTATTTGTTCTTCCTTTTTTTTCTGTTTGATTTATGCATTTCTTGCGTAGTTTGACGCGATTGGTGCCCTCTTTTGGAATGTTAGCTGCTTTTTGGATTCCCAGTTCTAGCTGGTACTAAAAACATATCTTTTCCAGAGGGGACTGTTACCCTGCACGAGTAGCAGATGGCGAGGATAAAGCCGAAGCAGCTGCTAATTCAAAGCAAGACAAAGAAGAGTCCCAGTCGAATCAGTTACTCTAGTATCATCACTTGGAACCTGATCGTTGTCTTGGTTGTGCTATCACTCTATGCGACCTACAGGCACTGGCATCACAGGTTGGGGCCCTTTCTTCCTAGAAATTTTTTATTTATAGTGCCGGAATACTGGTAGCCATAGGTGTCCCGAAGGACACTTAATCTACCTAGTAATGCAATACAACGACTCAAATAAGTGCACGACAAGTTTTTTACATTGGTTGTTCTCATGTTTCATTCATTTCCCTCTGTTGATGAGCTCTAATGCTCTATCACAGGCCGTCCTTCGAGCCTGAAATGGATCTTCCCCTGGATCAGGTACACTAGGAAATCTAGTGCATGATACACATGCTCTTCTTGTCTTAATGAATCTCCAGTAGTTTTGCGTTTTATGTTAATCAAATGACATAAATTATGAGCATGCGTTCTCTCTATTTTCTGAATCACTTTCTAACTTTTGATCCCTTTCCTTTCCTTACTGTAATCGTAATTGTTGCTATTGATTTTTTTTTGTTCATATCCTACTAGCCGAATGCATATGTGATACTGCAAATGAAAAAGGAAATCAGCCTGCATGTTCTAAATCCTGCGGAACAACTAATATTGAGTCTTAAATTGAAACTGGAAATGTCTTTTCTCTATACCGTTAAGTGTCAGTACTTTGCATCACAGTATGATTAGTGTGTCCACAGTTTTTCTTGCAAGAAGCATTTAATATTTTCTTCTTCTTTGGATTTAAAATTTTACTTATTTTTTATTGACATTATGAAAGGCAGTTCCTGCAGTGGAATGAAATTGTACTCAATGAATAAGTCTTATGAGTCCATTTCTAGTGATATATCTGACTTCAGGCCTCAAATCCTGCTACTCGAAAGCCTGTCCGTAATCCCTTCATTTGCCCCATCTTAGCATCCCCTCGTGCGCATCCATATTAATTCCCATATGAGTATAAGAATCATACATTTGGTAGTTTGACATGTTGTAGTGAGTAAGAGCCATGATAAATCTTCTATGCAAAGAACAGTCTGGGGGTGACTTTTTGTTACTTGTCCTAAATTTTCTATCATCAAAATTCCATTATTTATTAAAATGCAACAACTGTAAATGATATATTTTCTTGTAACTCTTAGAATTATCATATTTTTTATGTGAACGCCCTTACTCAGTTATCAACTGAAGGGATATTAGACATCAAACTCATTGCTTGTTTTGTCTTGTCTTTTCATCGTGACTCTTCAAGAATGTGGAGAGATATGAAGATTCAACGAAAATAAGTACACCTAAATATGCAGTAAGTTTTTCCTACATTCTCTGAACATAGTTTCCATTCAGTTTGGTGTATATATTGGATTGATGTAGAATGTATGTTTATATCGCTGTGATTGTGCTGCTACTGACAGCTAAACCATGTTATTATTTCCAAGGAAAATTGAAGCATGATACCAACTTAATGCTTTGAAAATTCCATAGTTAACTACTCCCTCCGTCCCAAATAAGTGACACAGTTTCGTCTAGATACACACACTAAAACACGTCTAGATACATTCGTATCTGGACAAAGCTGTGTCACTTATTTTGGGACGGAGGGAGTATTTGTTTGCACAGGAATAGGATGACACTGAAAAACACATGGCATGGAAAGCCATTTTGTTCTTAGCACTCGAGCAGCTAGGCCTTCTGTGAAGCATGAACAAGATAAGAAAACTGGTCACAGCCTGAGTGATGTTCTGGTTGACTGATGTATTTTTTAATATTCTTGTTTCGAGAGAGGTTTTTAGTATTCAACTATTCATGACTGCTTTAAATTTGCACAGCACGCCAAGAAAGTGAAGATTTTCTTGGGAAATGGTTTCTGGTTCGGCAGATCCCTTGGACCTCCGCACCCTCTTATATATAGCTGAACTTAGGTACAACTTAACTAGTACACTGGAATACTCTAGAATCTTGTAGGACACTAACCTAGACTCCAACATTCACTGGAATGTTCTAGGCACTCCTAGGACAGCACTACTATACTAACACTCCCTAGAATATTCCAGGTTCTCCTAGGACAGTCTCCAACACTCCCCCTCAAGATGGGTGATAGATATCTATCATTCCCATCTTGTTACAAGCTGAACTGCACTCTTTATTTCCTAATCCTTTAGTTAAACAGTCTGCAATTTGCTCGCAAGAGGGTACATGACTTATCTTAATTATACCGTCATCCAACTTCTCCTTAATGAAGAAGCGATCAATCTCCACATGCTTGGTTTTATCATGTTGAACAGGGTTGTTTGCGATATTGATCGCCGACTTGTTGTCACACCATAAATTTAATGGGCCTTTCCTCAACACTTTCAGCTCTGAAAGAAGATTCCTCACCCATAACATCTCACTCAAACCTTGCGACATAGCTCTATATTCAGCTTCAGCTGTTGACTTTGAAACCACCGGCTGCTTCTTACTTCGCCATGACACTAAATTTCCCCCGACAAACACACAATAGCCAGATGTTGATCTCCTATCATCCAAGCAACTTGCCCAGTCAGCATCACAATACCCATCCACATTTAGATGACCATTCCTTTTGAACCATAGTCCCTTTCCTGGACTACCCTTCAAGTACCGGAGGATTTGATTGACCGCATCCAAGTGTCCGCTCCTAGGATCATGCATGTATCTGCTCACTACACTCACTGCATATGAAATATCAGGTCTTGTGTGACATAGATAGATGAGCCTTCCAACAAGCTTCTGGTACTTCTCCTTATCCACTGGTTCCCCAGATTCGGCACATAGCTTGTGGTTTTGATCGATAGGGGTTGGTGCAACCCGACACCCAAGCATGCCTGTGTCACTAAGCAAGTCCAATACGTACTTTCGCTGGGAGAGAACAACCCCTTTGGGGGATCTAGCAATTTCTATGCCAAGAAAGTACTTGAGTTGGCCAAGATCCTTTACCTCAAATTCCTTGCGTAGGTTCTCTTTCAATCGTGATATCTCCACCTCATCATCTCCAGTGATTATGATATCATCAACATATACGGCAAGGATTGTTATTTGGCTATTTGAGTGCCGATAGAACACCGTATGATCCCCATTACACTGCTTATATCTCATACCACATACAACTCGTCTAAATCTATCAAACCATGCCCGCGGAGATTGCTTGAGGCCATATAGAGATTTTCTCAACCTGCATACCTTTCCTGATGCTCTAGGAGTGCAGAAACCAGGTGGGATCTCCATGTATACCTCCTCCTGTAAATCTCCATGCAAGAATGCATTCTTGACATCCAACTGATGCAAAGGCCACCCGAAGTTAGTTGCACATGAGATTAGGATCCTCACTGTGTTCATCTTTGCCACCGGCGCAAATGTCTCATCATAGTCAATCCCATATGTTTGGCTATATCCTCTCGCAACTAGCCTTGCCTTGTACCTTTCAATTTTCCCTTCTGGATTTTGTTTCATGGTGTAGATCCATTTACACCCAACAACTCTCTTTCCTGGTGGAAGATGTACAAGTTCCCAAGTTTTATTCTTTTCGAGAGCATTTAACTCCTCTATCATGGCCTCCCGCCACTTCGGGTCTTGCTTTGCTACTTTCCAGTCTCTTGGGATCACCACAGATTGCAATGATGCGATGAAGGCCCTATAGTTCGTAGATAGAGATGTATATGATACATAATTAGCTATGTCATGCTCCTCCCGGTACCAATTTGGAGGTTTTCTAGCTCCAGCTCGGGTTCCTTTTCTTAAGGCAATGGGCAAGTCCATTGAATCCCTCGTAGTAGATGGACCTATGTCATCAGGCAATTCAACAATTTCGACACCTGTTGGAGCATGTTGCTCCCCCTGCACCTGTGTGTCACCTGTCGTAGGGGCCTGTTGTTGCTGATGCTCATGTTGCGATTTTCTCCGTGTATACACTTTTAAGTTCTCTTCCTCGTTCGGCTTCCTCCATCTCTCTTCGACCATAGGATATGGGACTGAATCAACCACAACTCTCAAAGGTTCATCTTGAACAGAATCAACCACAACACTCAAAGGTTCATCTTCGTTTCTCCTCAACACTTCACTCTCCCCCTCTCGACTAGCCTCACTCGTGCTAGGAGAGTCAAGGTCAAATAATGAGCTGAGATCGGTCTTCTCTCCATAGAACGGCTCAGACTCCCTAAATGTCACATCCATGCTCACAAATGTTCGTCGCTCGATAGGACTCCAACACTTGTAGCCCTTCTGTCCAGATGGGTATCCAATAAATATACACTTCACCGCTCGTGGGTCCAACTTCCCCACCAAGGGTCTATGATCTCTAACGAAGCACGTGCAACCAAATACTTTAGGAGCAACTAAGAACTTGTTCTCACCTAGCAACATTTCACATGGTGACTTCATCCCAATCACCCTTGATGGCATGCGGTTGATGAGATACGTGGCTGTCATCACCGCCTCACTCCATAAGAATTTCGGCACATTCATTGTGTACATCAACGACCGAGCAACCTCCAAAATATGACGGTTTTTCCTTTCTGCTACTCCATTTTGAGGGGGCGTATCTGGACATGAGGTTTGGTGCAATATACCTTCTGCTGACAAGAATGTACCAAACTCCTTATTCACATACTCGGTCCCATTATCTGTCCTGATTACCTGCACCTGTGTATTGAACTGATTTTTCACATAGGCATAAAAGTCCTGGAAACATCTGAATACCTCATTTTTATGCCTCATGAGATACACCCAGGTCATACGAGAATAACAGTCAATGAATGTCACAAAGTACTTCATTCCACTTATAGAGATAACAGGGCATGTCCAGACATCTGAATGAATAAGCACAAAAGGCGAGATACTCCGGACTCCCCTACTCACATAGGATGTTCTAGTGTGCTTCCCAAACTCACAAGCATCACACACTAATTTGTTTTTATCCACCCCACACATTACATCAGGCACAACCTTACTCATTTTATCAAAAGACAAATGTCCCATTCTACAATGTTGAAGCATCACCATGGCTTCCTTCTCTCCTATAGTTGATGCTAGTACAGTACATACTGCATCACTTGTCACCTCCCGGTCCATGTACCACAGTCCATTATGCCTGGTTCCGGTCCCAAGCCTCTCTCCAGTCAGCCTTTCCTGAATTAAACACATCTTGCGGTCAAGCATTACACGGCAATCTATATCATCAACCAAGGCACTCAATGAAATAAGGTTTACGGGGAAGGCGGGAACGTGAAGGACGGAAGATAACTTAATTGTGGGTGTGCACTGAACTGTTCCAACTCCTTTGATGGGCTGAGAGGTACCATCGGCAGTTTGAATAGTTTCTTTATGTGTGGGTGGATATTGGGTGTAAGAATCAAATTCTTTCAATGTGCCCGCAACATGCTTTGATGCACCTGAGTCTAATATCCAATTTGAACAAGACTTATGCAAAGATGTAGATGCATGGGCATAATTACCTTCATCAGTATAGGCAAGGTGAGCGAACTTGTCGAAGCTGAAGTCCCCATAACCGCCATCATTAGTCACCTTTGCTTCCTTCTTTAACTCATCATGAGCTGTGCCCGAGAATTCTTCTTCGGAGACTGCCACATTTGCTCTAGGGCCACTTGAGTATCCTCTAGAGTGGGAAGTGAAGGCTGATGGTACAATGCAGCACGTCTTCCCTCGAACTCAGAGTTTAGGCCTTTCAAAAATTTCATCACTCGCCTGCGTTCAATCCACTTTCTAGCAGCAGCAATGCAGTCTGCATGATGGAGCTCCAGAGGATCATAGTGATCTAAATCAGCCCACAGATGCTGCAGCTCAGCAACATACTCCATCACAGACTTGTCCTCTTGTCTCAGTTCACTCAGTCTCTCCTCCGCTTCAGCCATCAGCATTACATTCCCTTCACCTGAATACAATTTCTTTAAAGTCTTCCATACCTCAGCTGCACTTGAGAGGATCTCCACAGATGCTGCAATTGTTGGGGATAAGGAATTTAACAGCCACGCTACAATCAGTGAATTAGTAGTACTCCACGCCTTCCATTTTGGAGTTGTCTTGTCCCCTGGCTCGGCTGCTTCACCCTCAACATAGCTCTCTAGGTCTTTAGACCTTAAGATGAGCAAAGCCCTTCTTGACCAGCTCAAATAGTTTTTTACGCCTTCCAATTTGATCTCATTGGGTGGCAGTTCAATCTTCTGGGTCTGCTCTGTAACTGCACTATTTGATGTTAATGCACCACCTGCCTTGGTTGTGAGAAGCTCCGCAAGTTTCTCAAGTGCCTTCTCCAATCCTTGATTTTCCCCCATGATCACTCTCAGGTTCCTCTTCCAGATAACGCCCCTGTGCTTCTTCTCCTGGCCACAGCCGCACACACAATAGCTCCAATCAGCTCTCCTCTTCTTGCACAGAAAGTCGCTGCACCTTTTCTCTGCTCTTCCAATCTGCTATAGGACAGTGCTCGGTTGCAGTTCCTCCTAACGATTCTCCTCGTCGGGAGCTCCACCAACTGCTACTTCACCTCCAGAATTTCTGCAGCTAGGTGCCTCCCTCCTCCTACTGCTTCCAGCCAGCACAAGCCTCACCTTCAGCTCATGCACTTGTGCTGCTGACTGCCGGTTCACCGCAAGCAGCCACCCAGCGTTTCCTCTAGCTCTGATACCATGAAGATTTTCTTGGGAAATGGTTTCTGGTTCGGCAGATCCCTTGGACCTCCGCACCCTCTTATATATAGCTGAACTTAGGTACAACTTAACTAGTACACTGGAATACTCTAGAATCTTGTAGGACACTAACCTAGACTCCAACATTCACTGGAATGTTCTAGGCACTCCTAGGACAGCACTACTATACTAACACTCCCTAGAATATTCCAGGTTCTCCTAGGACAGTCTCCAACAGAAAGCATTATTTTACCAGAAATGATTATAGTTATCATAGTTACAGTTCTGCAAGACCTCAAACTTATCAGCAAATATAGTTGATAGTTGACCACCGAGATATCCGTACACGGTGCTTCTAAATAGTTCTGAACTGTGCTAACTGCTAAGCACAATACTGATTATGTTAAATCCCAACATCATGTGTTGTGTAGATGTATAATTTGGCACGATGGTTCACTAATTATTAGCAATAGAATCAGGTTATGTAGAATGTATGCTATCGCATGCAAGTAGAAGTTAACAGCATACAAGCTGTCCACATACATTCCGAATTAATAATATTCTGCACGTGTTGAATTTGTTTTATTAAATATAATGCTTCTTCTTGATCTGATGGCAGGTAATGGACACCGCAAAAGGCTCAATTACTATAGAAATATACAAAGATGCTTCTGCTGGTGTTGTGGACAGATTCATCAAATTATGGTGTGCACTGGAATTCTATTTACTGAACCTGTGATTTACATAGTATTACTTGCAGTAGTGAGGACCCTTAGTGTTTACTTTATTCATTCAACAAAAGGGGATGCACTTTGATGATTCTTCCTTCAACGTAACTCTTTTTATTATTAGTGCCATACACTATGTGGTATGGCGCTGCCAGTGTATTATTCCAGAGCAACTATTCTGCAGCATCATGAGTAAAATCCTTGTGAAATTTATGCCTCGTTACCTGAAAAAATGGATTTCTATCAAATATGCTTTTGCACTGCCCTGAGTAAGGCTGTATAAGCCTTAATTCAGATAATTCGCAATCAATGTGTCCGTCCTTTTGAACAAACAAAGATAGCTTTGCTCTTTTTTAACTAATAAACAGATATTGGTTATGATGCATAACTAGACCGGACTGATGTGAGTCTGTAAGTACTAAGCATATCACAGCGTGTTCAGTGCAAAAATATTTCTACCATGGTAGCAAACTAGATTATCTTGTAGAATTCTGCTAGAATTAAATCAGTTTATGGAAACATTACTTTATACCGTCGATAGAGAGCTATAGTATTGCTAAGAATCCTTCAAGACAAACTACCCATTATTTGCTTATTTTGTATCTTACATTTCTTATATGTCACAGCAAGACTGATTATTTTAAAGGAATGCCATTTCGTCATGTCATCAAGAACTTTGTAATTCAAGGAGGTGATTTTGATTTCAATGGAGCTGCCCAAGAATGGATATTGAAAGCCAAAGCAAATGGAGAAAATGCTCTCAGGTTCTCTTCCTGAATATTACAGTTATTAAATTCCCTTGCATCCTTTGTTATGACAGACATGATTTTGTTCTTATAACCGTACCTGGGTTTATAATTGTGCAGTCCAAAGCATGAGGCATTTATGATTGGGACTACAAAGAGTCCTAACAGTAAAGGATTTGATATATTTATAACGACTGCTCCAATTCCTGACTTGAATGACAAGATTGTTGTGTTTGGAAGAGTTATTAAGGGAGAAGATATTGTTCAGGTATTTTATCTGAATTCTTTCTCAACTTTAGTATTCAACTACTGATTCATCTTTTGTATCGAGTCTTCCTGTTTTTACCATATACAAAACCTCGGAGCCATATATTCACCATGGACAGTCGCGTTTACCTGCCTAGTAGATGTCCGTTTATGTCAATAGCTGAGAACCAAGTTATATACGAGTTTAACTTTGTGCGTTGATGAACATGATATAAGCAATGTCAAATGGTTATTTCATCTGGATATACACATGTGTACCTTTTCTCTAGTATCTAGTGTATCTGTTCCTTGAATCTGGGGAATCACTGGGTAGCTCAATGGTAGGACACAAGGTGTGTTACCAAGCAACCCAGGTCCGAACCCCACCTTCCTTTTAAGAATATTTATCCATCTAATGAGATAAACGTCACCTCCTTACTTTTTCTGCTATTATCTGTGGGCTTCATCTTCAGTTTTAAATTTGTGTAATGTTAGCTAAAGTTATTGCCCATCTAATGAGGTCAACAGCACCACCTTATTGTTCTGCTTTTTTGCTTTTGTTTGCACAAACAGGAGATTGAAGAAATTGATACTGATGACCATTACCAGCCCAAAACCCCTATAGGTATCATTAACATGACGCTCAGACAGGAGCTTTGAGCTGACCCCACCCCCGACCTTGTATCAACCGTCACCTGTCTGTACTCTTGATCTCAAGTTGCTGTCGGATTGGTTCTATGTGGACGCGATGCCTTCCTCCATATGCACATTGGAAGGATTGCAACTTGCAAAGGAGGCGCACTCTGGTCGCCTGGCACTTTGTTCCAGTTCATGCAGCATTTGTGTATAAATTTATCCCTTCTGTGCTATTTGGCTGCGGCTCTTTGCAGGTGTATTTCGTGTTGGGCTTGTTCCAATGTAAATTTCAACCTCCTTTGAAAACATGAGTATGGCAGTGAGCTTATCTAACTTGTGCAAGGAAGACGGGAATGAGTCCAGGATGGTGATACGGAGCTTATTCAACCATGTTCTTTATGCCTGTTCTTTACCGCATGCTCGTATCTATTTTTTGGATGTTAAAATATATGCTAACTCAAAAGAGTTGCATTTCCCCAGCTCACAAAAAAGGTTTGCATTTTCAGAAACGTAATTCTTATTTGGAACGACAATTATCATAATGCAAAAAATGATATCAACAAGGACTAGCCCACGTTGATTTTGTTTACAGAAGATTTTGATTATAGAAGAGCAACCAGGAGCACCATGGGGGGTAGTCCGGGGACTCGAACCCTGGTGGGCTGGACGTGCACCAGTTACCACAACCAACTAATCTACCGTGACGAGGACGAAACAATGGCAACCTAAACCGACGGATGATGGGAAGGTTTAGACGCTTCCTGAATGTGAGCGAACCTTCACGAGAGATGATACAGGTGGTCGAACGAACGAGAGGTCCCAACTCTAGGTGGTCGAATGAACGAGAGGTCCCAACCCTCGAGAGACTTGGACAGGGTGTTTGTTACAGTGGACTAGGAGGAATTGCATAATAGTTGTTCACTGTGGTGCCTTGCTACGGTCATAGGGGACCACTGTTGTCTACTACTTGACTGTACCACATAGTCGGTGGGATGAAAGCAGTTTAAACGCTTCTGGCTAAAGTTGGAAGGATTCAGTGAGGCAGAGAATTGAACCCTTTCCGGAGGCTCTCGGCTAAGTTAAAGCGGATTGCATGCCACCTTATGAGCTAGAGCGACAAGAAGGTTGGTAGCATTAAGCTGCAACTCATGATGGCGCAAGAGGTTGTCTTGCGGCTGGACGTAGCCATGGAGTCCGGGCAGCTATCCTCGGAGCGCGCCTAAGGGTTGGCATTGTTGGAGCACACCATGGCTCGCCGAAGGGCCAAGATAGCTTGGTTGAGTGAGGGTGATGCGAACACAACTTCTTACAGTGGCAGAAGGATGTGATTCACGGCTTTCAGGTTGACGACGCGGTCATTTCCGACCATGCCGCCATGGCTGAGACGTCCTATAACCACTTTTAGGACCTCTTAGGTACGTCGGTTGATCGCGAGTTCTCACTGGACCTAGACTTCTTGGGTACCAACTCAGAGGATTTGTCAGAGCTTGAGGGCGCATTCAAAGAGGAGGAGATTAGGGAAATGGTTAGGCACCTACCTGCGGGTAAGGCGTTGGGACCGGATGGGTTCACAATCGAGTTCCTACAAGGGTGCTCGGGGATTGTGAAGGGTGACTATGGCTGCATTTGACAAGCTTTTCACGATGTGTGGGCGCAGATTCTAGGGCCTAAATCAGGCTCACTTGATCTTGATGCTGAATGTACGGATGCGGCTTCGTTGGGTG
Source organism: Avena eriantha (assembly GCA_910589775.1). Lineage (NCBI taxonomy): Eukaryota > Viridiplantae > Streptophyta > Magnoliopsida > Poales > Poaceae > Avena > Avena eriantha. The sequence goes on along the minus strand of OU342741.1, from coordinate 203,458,694 downwards.
ATTACTGATGTCTGCAAGTGCACATATCGTTTGTAGCTAGTTTTGAAGTATAGATATTGATCCCACAGGGAGCCCAAAGGTAAGTGTTTATGGTAAAGTCTCTGTTACACCCAAAGTTGTCACAGGTCTTCGAGTGAATTGACTGCAAGTGTAAAAATGAGAATGAGATTTGGATTAAACTGGATGTATATAAATAAAACTAAAATGTAAACTTCGAAAATAAAAAGCATAAAAGTAAAGAACGATTCAGTTGTTTGTTGTTTTCTACAGATTACGAAAAAGGCGCGGGGAGATACAGTTCATGGCGATAGTGAATGTGCTAGATGGACGAGTGATAAATGTAACAATTGTAATCTTATAAATATATGTGTAGGCGAGCAACCCATAATTAGCCGGAACTCCTCTTGATAGATTTTATCCCAACTTCAATAATCCTACTAGTCTGTTACCAAAACCATGGTTACACACTAGACGATTAAGACCCTTCAGCTCGCTTAGCGATTAAGCTCCTTGGATCAGACTGATGCAATAAGCACGATGGTTTCTCGTTATCCTCGAGTCTACTAGTTTTCCATTGATATCCCCATGTCACTCGGGGGTCGTCGGTCTGCTAGCGAACAAGATCCTATCCATATAGAACAAAGCATCATGTTATCTGGGCCCTAATTGGACAACAAGCATTAGGCATCCCACGGATAGTCAACCACACATAATATAGTAATTAAAATCAATCACAAACTAATGTAATATATGAAGGTACATCATATCTCACAAATCTCTTACATCTTCCACGCCCAAGAAACTTACTCATACATGAGAGAAGAAAGCATAATCAATATAATTAAATAAAAGGAATTCTTCTCGATATTACCGTGGAGATCCACAATAAGAATAGAAAAGCAATCTAACACAATTCAAGATGGGAAGAAACAATCTCAAACCCTAGTCTTGCAAGGTGAAGATCTCTCTCTCTCTCTCAAGTACAAGTAATGGCTATGGGGGTGTAGTGGCTAGGAGGTCGAAGATCATGGAGCGAGATGAAGAACGTCTCCTCCTTCTTCTCTAGATCTCTTCTTTCTCTCTTCTGGATGGTGCGGCGGCTGCTGTGTTGTGTTTTCGTCCCCGGTCCCTTCACGGAAGTTGTCCCTTTTGACAAGACAAAGGCGGCGGCAACTATACGGCGGGAACTATACGGCCGGAAAAAATATTCCTGCCATATAGTTGCTCGTTAAAGCCTCTGTATGCTTCTCTCGATTTCTTCCAAAGAGAGACTCGCTTGTTTTCGCCTGAATATTGTGTTTCTCTAGTTAAAACCCTCTATTGACATTCAAAACCTGAAACACACATTAAAAATCAAGTTTTCTTTGCTACCGAAGTATTAGCGTTAGGTAAAGCTAGAAAACAATCAAATCCGGGAGAAAAACCATCAATAAAAACCATAAAAAATGTGTCGAATCTCATATCCCATTAGCTTGATACATATCTTCACAAAGCTGGTAGCGAAGACTTTGGTGACTAGGATCACCCCCCGGATGGAGTCGTTGGTGGATAACAATCAGTGCACGTTCATCAGAAATCGCTATATCCACGACAACTTTATGTTGGTTCAGGGAACAACTAGGCTATCCACGAACTTAAGGAGCGGAGCGTGATGTTGAAGTTGGACATTGCATGAGCCTTCGATTTCGTCTCATGGGGGTTCCTTTTTCAGATCCTTCGGGGGATGGGTTTCAGTAGAAGGTTTTGCGAGCTAGGGGCTATCCTACTTTCCACGGCTAGCACTAGGGTCATGCTCAATGGTGAGCCAGGGCCCCCCTATTTGTAACCAGAGGGGCTTGAGACAAGGTGACCCTTTGTCGCCATCATTGTTTGTGCTCGTCATGAACATGCTTAACGAGATGTTGGTGAAAGCCATTGAGCTAGGTGTCCTTCGGCGCCTCATGCGCCGGGAGCTGACGACTTCGGTCTCGCTCTATGCGGTTCATGTTGTCATATTCTACCACAAGGATGCGTGCGAATTGTGCGTGGTGCGCATCATCCTGGACCTTTACGGTCACACATCAGGCCTGCGCACCAACTTTGCAAAGTGCTCGGTCTCCCCGATCATGTGTTTGGAGGAGGAGGCAATTGACGCATCGAGGGTGATGGAGTGCTAGTTGGCACCCAACCCCATCAAGTATCTCGGCATTCCCCTCTCGATTAGACGCCTTTCGGGTGAGGCTTTCTAGCTAGTGGTGAACCGGATTGTCAATAAACTACCCACCTGGAAGGCCTCGAAGATGCCTAGAGTAGGCCAAATCGTCCTCATTAGATCGGTGATCGCTGCAATCCCTTTACATCAGCTCATAGTGCTTTCTATAAACAATAAAGCGCTTAAGAAGATCATAAAGATCTTGCGAGATTTTCTCTAGGTGAGCAGAGTTGACGCTAATGGCGGCCACTGCCATGTCAACTGGGACAAGGTCAGTCGTCTGTTGCATCTTTGTGGTTTGGGGATCCCCGGCCTCGCACGCATGGCGATTAGCCTTCAGGTTCGGTGGTTGTGGAGATGCATAGTGACCCTTTGCAATCTTGGCACGGGCCCGACATGCACTTCTCCAAAGGAACCTTAAGTGTCCGATGCTTCCACTAGGATGTTGCTAGGTGATGGGATCCCCACGCTCTTTTAGGAGGACATATGGTTGGATGGAGAGTCAATCGTGGAGATAGTGCCGGATCTTCTAGCGCTAATACCGCGATGACCTAGGAAGCAGCGAACAATCTAGCAAGTGCTAGTCAAGCGCAACTGGATTACTGATATCTCAGGAGCTCTGATTCCCCTCGCCCGCTGGCAATACATACAGTTGTGGACCTGACAAAGGGATGTGCAACTCACGGCTGAGCCAAACAGGTTGATCTGGCATTGGAGGACTGGTGGCCAGTACTCCCCATAATCCTATTACGAGATCCTCTTCTTGGCATCGATGGTATCGAGATCCTAGGAGCTAATCTCGAAGAATTGGACGCCTCACAGAGTGAAGTTCTTCGTCTAGCTGGCTTGACAACATATATGTTGGACATGCAAGAGGCACTCGTGACGTCAACTCCCACACCCGCTGCGTTGCCTGCTATGCGACCAATCAGAGGAGACTATGGTGCACAGTCTCACCATCTGCCCTTTCTCGCAGATGGTTTGGTTTGAGGTGCTGTCGTGTATACGATCTACCGCATCTCTGCCCACCTTCAAAGGAGATTTCGCGGAGTGGTGGTCGCTAGTGTTGCAGACCTCCCCTCGCCAGATGCGCAAAGGAACCTCATCGCTGATCACACGGCTTGGTGGATTTGGGAGCATAGGAACACAGTCGTCTTCGACAACGAGTCACCCTCGGTGGCCTCCCTGTGCGACACGATTATGGCTGAGGCTAGATCGTGGGCATGTGCGGGAGCACGAGGGCTTCGCCAGATCCTCTCCTGGTATAGTTTTGGGTTGAGTCGTATGCCGGGGTGTTGGTCTTTTCTTGGACATTTTAGCATGAAAAAAATATCATATGCAACACTGACACACAACCATTAGCTTCCATTGAGTAGGCTTCTATCAGTTGCAACTCATGTGACTGAGAATTAGCAAAACCCTGGTAAATTATAAATCTTGGTAGGCCTACCGTTTGGTCTATTTAGTGTTTGTTTGACTCGTTTTCATTTCTTGTATGGCTATTTTCTACAGATTATAGAATAAGAACACAGTTCAATTTCATTTAACCAAGCGTAAAGAATGAAGTACCGTAACTAGGTATCCAACCAATGGTATGCTTGAAAGACTATACGTGGATATGTAATTCTAACAAAAAGTGGTGTTGCAAAAAAAAGATAAAGTACAGATTTGTGTAGGAGTTTGCGCCTTACTTGGGCCATATGAAATGTGCGTAATGATTATACCTTTAACAATATTTTTTTTTTATGCAGGTTATCTGGTTGGCAACCACATTGGATCTGTACGTAGTCCTTCGTACAACCAATAGACAAGCGGACGCTTTGAACTATGTTTAATATGTTGATGGCGAGGCATTCCACGTTATCTTATTTTCTTGTGGCTGATACATATCGTCACTTTGTGTGATCCGTGGTGTAACAATTTATAAGAATTTGAACCAGTTTAAATAAAGTACTCCCTCCGACCCATATTAGTTGACTTGGATTTATCTAGATTCGGATGTATCTAGTACTAAAACATGTCTAGATACATCCGAATCTAGACAAATTTGAGTCACTAATATGGGTCGGAGAGAGTAATAAAGAGGCCACATGTGTCAGAGAATTGATACAGAGGCTGGGGCAACTCCCCATTTTGAAAAAAATGACAATATCCATTAAAGTAAGATATTATTCCGCATAGCAAAACACAGAAACTGGAAGAACAAACACGAGCAATAGAAGCTTGATATTCACCAAACAAAAAAGTAACTTTGGTGGTGGACTATGGAGGTCCAAAGGAGGAGAAGTAGCCATAGGAAAAGCCGGTTATGCACGCAACCGAGGTGATGCTGTTTAGAAAGGTAAGCAAGAGCCAATTGGGATTCCACCAAAGTCCACTTTTAGTTTATTTGTTAAATTCTAGTTTAAATATTTTGCTCAAAATTCAAACTAATTTTTGCAAATGAACTAGAAGTGGGACTTTGGCGGCCTTAGAGCCTAGAGGTTATCTCTAATCTTCCAATAATTCGTAGCTCCAGCATCAACACTCTTGTGGAACACATCACTGCCAAAGCAACAATCTTACCTGTTTTAATCCGGTCCCATCTTAATCCCCACACAAGATCAGACAGTTCTTTCTTTGTGGACCGTTGTTTCAGGTTTCCTGACGTTACAAGTACTTCTTGAGAAATTCCAAACAAGCAAAATATGAAGTGTCTGTACTCAGACTACCAAGAATCGGGCAGCAGAGCTTTGACTCTGTCTATGCCCAGTTTCATCAGAATAAAAAGAACACATCTCCAGCTCCAATGTATCAACGGCCATAGTAGATTTATAACTTGCCAATGGGGAGTATCTTTAGTGGTCTACCTGCCTTCATCTTAGGACCCCAGTTTTTTTCAGGATTAGGTACGAATCTTGGGCTCTTTCGTGCAACTATACCCCCAGTTGCCTGAGAAAATGATGCCTGGCAGTTGTGAAATGAGAAAAGAAAGAACAAGAATTAGATAGCGGAAAAAGGTTCAATGAAATCAACTAAAATACTAAATGGAATAACAGTTTTCAGAAGTATGAAAAGTTGAATTATTTCGTATAACTAATGTACACAGATAATCATATTTCCTGAATTATCACTACACAGAAAATATATGTTGGTAAAGGGGGGACACCTAGCTCAATATATGCATCAAACTAGTAGTGGTTAAATTGTTACTGGCGTCCAAAACAGTGGAATAATTGCTTCTTCCCAAAAAAAAGACACAATCTCATCCATGATTTGTCCTTACTGAAGCATAGAATTAAGGCCAAGTTTGTCGATGATTTTTCTGCTTGCCTAGCTAACCTCCCTTAACACCCATAATTAATAGGTAGGCTATTCTCTTTTGTATATAAAGTCGGTATAGCTGACATTTTATGTTTTTATTAAGTTATACTGTGGGGCTGTTTGCCTCACAGTTCGGGGTAAAAAAAAAGACACAATCAATCCATCAGTTTGTATGTTTGCAGTTCGCGCAACATCAGGTCAATCTTAGGTCTGTCTTTGACAATGCCTCGAGGTAACAGACGGTTTGGGGGATTTGGCTTCTATAATTTGACCCAAGTATAAGGAGGTGTTGGAGACTGTCCTAGGAGAGCCTGGAATATTCCAGAGTGTTAGTATAGTAGTGCTGTCCTAGGAGTGCCTGGAACATTCCAGTAAATGTTGGAGTCTAAGTTAGTTTCCTACCATATTCTAGAGTACTCTATAGTGTACTAGTTAAGATGTACCTAAGTTCAGCTATCTTACCACTATATAGTGTACGAATAACTTTGAATATTGACCGTTGGATCAAGACTCGCGAATCCCAATATTTCCAGCCGTCGGATCTTCTTTTCCATTCTAGCATCTAGAAGATTCTATTGATAGTCTTCATCACAATAAATACTATGCACAAACCTCAAAACACACTTCTCCATCATTCTAGAATCTTCTCCCTTGTTTCTCTAGACCATGTTACCCAAATTTTCAAGTTTTAGATAGCTAATAATCGTTGACTTCTACATGATATACAGAGTACAAGAACCAAATATACACCCATACTTTATAGATGTTGATCAAATTTTTTTTTTCTGATTTACCTTTTTATAATTTTATATAGTGATGATATGTCAGACGTCTATTATCCGAGTCTCACGTGCAGGGCACGTGCAACTTACTAGTACTAGTATATATAAGAGGATGTGGAAGTCCAAGGGACCAGCCCATCCCAGAATTTTTCCCCCTAAAGACTACATGGTATCAGAGCAAGGTTCTGCTGAGAAGTGGCAATGGTGATGAAGCAGGGTTGCTCTGCTGTGGCATAAGCTGAGGAAGGGGGCGCTTGGTCCTGGTGGTGGCCGGTGGTGAAACAACAGCTTGTGGAGGAGCTCCAGGCGTTCAGATGTGAGTGCAGACAGGGGTAGCTAGCTCAGCAGGAAAAGTGCTGGCCAGGTTGACTTGCAGGGAAGAAGTAAGGAGAAGCAAGGGAGTTGCGGCTGCTCAAAGCAGAGGTGATTGTTGTTTGCGGTATGTGCTAGCAGAGGACAGAAGAGAGAGCTTCGTGAGCTCGTGTCTCTTAGCAAAAGCAGCAGGGACCGGATGTTGTGCTGCTCCACTTTGAGGTTTCTGTGGTGGCGGACGGCGGTGTGTGTAGTGCTGCCAGGAGAAGTGGTCAGACAGTGCAGCTAGGAGTGGGTTGTACTGCAGCGGAGGAGCGGTTTGGGTTGTGCTATAGCTACGGAGAAGAGCGTGTGCAGACTGGACTTGTAGAACAGCTGAACAACATTGTGGGTTCAGTCTCAAGTACTCAACCTAGCCGTTCACTATTGTTGCTCAAGTGACCTGCAAGAGAAGGTCAACTAGAGCAGACAGGAGTCATAGAAGCTTGTTTGTTGGTGCTTTTCAGCAACACTGATCAATGGGGGAAAATCAAAGAATTGAGAAGCTACTTCAGAAAATGACTCACTTGATGAAGAAGATAAAGAATTGAAAGAGTCGAAGAAGATTGCGGAAGTTCCAAAGCAAGGTGAAAAAACAACATCCCTACGAAATTGTGTAAATCTCGCACAAGCAGAAGAAGGTATGTCAAATCGAGCTCCTACATTAAACGGAACTCGTTCAAATTGGATACTAGATTTGGGAGCATCTGCACATGTCACACGAAGGTGGAGTGAGTTCGCATCATATGTGCCAAATCCACCCATGCATAAAGAGACCATCCAAACAGCTGATGGAACTTATTAGCCTGTCAAAGGAGTCGGCACGGTGAAATGCAGTCCGTCAATTACATTGTCTTCGGTCTTGTATGCTCCATCATTTCCAGTGAGTTTAGTGTCTATGAGTGCCTTGATTGACGACATTGATTGTCGAATTATTGCTGACCGATACAACTGTATAATTGAGGAGAGGACAACTGGAAGGAGATTTGGGGTCAGTGTCAGGCATAAGGGACTATGGTACTTGGATAGACATGAAACAGATGATGCATTATGCACCGTTTTGACAGTTGTTGCTGGTGACTATGAAGCAAAGGTGATACTCTTACATTGTCGAATGGGCCATATGTCCTTTGATAATATGAGTAAGATATTTCCCGAAGAAATGAAGAAGGTGGATAAAGAAAAACTTGTGTGTGATGCTTGTGAATATGGAAAACACACAAGGACATCATATGTGAGTCGTGGACTCCGAAGCACATCGCCTTTCGTGTTGATTCACTCTGATGTCTGGACTTCTCCCATGGTCTCTACTAGTGGAATGAAGTACTTTGTCACCATCATTGACTGTTACTCGCGGATGACTTGGATATATCTCATGAAACAGAAAAGTGAGGTGCTTAGTTGTTTCAGGGACTTCTATGCATATATCCAAAATCGTTTCAACGTTGGGATTCAAATTATCAGGAGTATGTGAACCATGAATTTGGCAACTTTCTTTCAGAAAAAGGAATACTTCATCAAACTTCGTGCCCTGATACTTCTCCATAGAATGGAGTGGCTAAGAGGAAGAATCGACATCTGCTGGAGGTAGCCCGATCATTTATGTTTACTATGAATGTGCCAAAATTCTTATGGAGTGAAGCAGTTATGTGTGCTACTTATCTCATCAACCAAATGCCATCAAGAATTTTTGGGATGAAGACCCCATATGAAATGATCTTTGGCAAAAATGAGTTCATTGTTCCACCAAAGGTGTTTGGGTGTACATGCTTTGTCAGAGACCATAGACCTTCAGTAGGAAAATTGGACCCACGTTGAAAGAACATTTCATGTTTTTCTATGTTTTGCGTGTTAGATAACAATACTATGGAGACTATTCATGTGCGCTAAGTGTGCAGGAAGCTTTGAAGGGGGCCGGATAATCCGGCCTAGGAAGCCAAGGCGCGTCGCTCGGTATCCGGTTGGATTTTCTCCTGGAAAATCCGAACTGGGGCGGTTTTTCCTCCCTAGGCCGGATAATCCGGCTGTCGCATGGGCCGGATAATCCGGCCCCCAGTTTTCGAGCAAAAGGAGCCAAGGCGCGTCACTCGGTATCCGGTCGGATTTTCTCCCGAAAAATCCGAACTGGGGCGGTTTTTCCTCCCCAGGCCGGATAATCCAGCCCTCGCATAGGACCGGATAATCCGTCCCCCAGAAGTTGATCAAGGGCAAGCTCGGCGCGACGCTCTGATAGGGGGCGGATTATCTGCCGGATATTCCGAGTCTGGGGCGGTGTTTTCCCCAGACCGGATAATCCGGCCCTCACTTGGGCCGGATAATCCGGCCCCCAAAGTGTCCAACAGCTGGTTTCTAAAGGGGGTATAAATACCCCTTCTTCCCTAACGTTCAGAACTCTTGATTCATTCGAAATTGTCCAGACATTGTGCAAGAGCTCTCATTCTCGATCTCCCACTTCAACCACCCGAAGGTCTTGATCTTTGGGAGAATTGAAGGAGGAGAAGTTCATCATCATCATCAAGAATCAAGCACTTCAACTCCTCTCCATTCACTTGGAGAAATCCCTGATCTAGTATTCTTGTCAATACCTAGATCTTGTTTATTGTATTTGATAACTTTGTTCTTGTGGCAGCTTGTTGTCATTCCGGGAGCCTCCAAGTTGTTGTGGAGTTATTGCCCCGCTAGTTGTGTAAAGGCGCCGATGCCCGCCTCGAAGGGTACCTATAGTGGAAAGGTGGATTAGGCCTTTGGCGGCGAGATCCATCGGAGAACAGGGTGAGGCCTTTTGTGGCGTGGTGGTCTTAGTACCGCCCACCCCTCCAACGCAGACGTACTTCCCTTAATAAGGAAGGAACTGCGGTCAAACAAATCCTGTGTCTCCGCGTGCTTCACTTCGGTTTACCCGTTCCTCTTCCACTCGCTCTTTACTCGCTAGTAGATAGGGTTGCATACTGGAAAATTCCACCTAATAGTTTATCTAGTGAATTTACCCTTTGTGCTAAGCCTAAAATTGAAAAAGAATTAAAAATTGGTGTAGCACCTATTCACCCTCCCCTCTAGGTGCCCATACGATCCATTTCAATTGGTATCAGAGCCCCGGCTCTCAATTCGGGCTTAACCGCCTAAGAGTAGTATGGGTACCAAGGATGATGGAAATGAGGCTGTGGATAAGGTCACAATGGATGATCTTAAGTCGTTGGAAACAACCTTGTTGAAATCCTTTGAGGCCAAGATGGAGGAGATGAATCAAATGATTGCTCGCCTTACATCATCCATAGCCCCATCTCCATCCTCCTCTGAGGCTGCCACACCATCATCTAAGGAAAAGGGTAACACCGGATCCAAGGATGATGATGTGGAAGGTGAAAAACTTAATGGTTCCACCTCCAAGAAGGAAAGTGGTAAGGAGGAATATAGTGAGGTTCGCCACGTATATTCCCCTGACCCACCTATCCCTCATCCTCATATAAACAATAGGGGTGATCCACCCAAGCTCACTGCATCCTCCTTCAATCAATGGCAATTCCTAATGAAATCTCATGTTTGCAGCTCCTCTATTGAATTGTGGAGGATTATTGAAGAGGGTCTTCATATTGGAGATCAAACCAACCTAACGAGAAGGGAAGTTGTGGACAGTCAGTTGAATGCCACCGCTCTCCACATGATACAGCTGGGTGTGGGTCCCAAGGACATGCCACACATTAAACATCTCAATACAACTAAAGAAGCTTGAGATGCTCTTACGGATCTCTTCGTTGGAAATGAAAGCATGAGAAGAAATAGGTATGATGCCCTTAGTAATGAAGCTGAGGGATTCTACATGTTGGATGGTGAAAACCATGAGGACATGTATATAAGACTCAAGGGCATCGCAACAACATTTCGAAAGCATGGGGCCACTCACATTGATGATGCATGGATAAAAAGAAAATATGTGAGTGCCTTAATGCCTTTCGAGCCAACGGACTTGAAGAGCCTGCAAGGTAGACATAATTATCATCAAATGACATCCAACGAAACCATGCAAGAAATGGCGTCATTCAAAGTGGCAGCAAAGAATGCTGAAGATGCCCGTGCTCGGGCCATTGAAATGCAAAAGGGTGTCAATGTGGCTCTCAAAGCCAATGTTGTTGAGCAAGAGGAAGATGAAGGAGCTTTTGAGGGGGTATCCATGGACTGCCCCGATGAAGTCAAACATGCTCATGGTGAGTACATGGCATTTTATGCAAGGAACTTTTGGAAGGACCCTGCCAAAGCCAAGTCTGAACTTGAGCGCAAGAACGGGTCAAATGGAAGAAGAGAAAGTGGCCCAAGATTGAGAACTTGCTTCAACTGTGGAGATAGAATGCACTTTGTAGCCGAGTGTCCATATCAAAATAGAGAAGACAATGATGGCAGGCTCATTCTTAAAGAGAAATCTAAAGCACCTAAGAAGAAGCCATTTATTAAGAAGAATGGCCCTTTCAAGAAGCAACCCAAGATTGTCTTGGTAGCTCAAGAGGAATACTCCTCCGCAAGTGAGGATGAAGAGGATGATGATAGTTCCCGCGAGGTGGCTGCTATAGCCACCACAGCGACTCCCTCATCTCTCTTCGACTCGCCAAACGAGAATGTCATCAACAACAACGCCACTTGCCTAATGGCAAGAGGGTCTGAGGTATCAACTTCTAGCTCTTCATTTCCTAAGGCTAACATAATTTTGGATATGGATGATCATGACAGTCTTAAAATGAAAGAAGAAGTTATTGCTTTGGATACTTTTTTCACTAACCTACAAGGTGAGCACATTTTGATGCTCTTATGAGTCAACTTGCTCAAGCCGAAGATCTTCTTGAAGAAAAGGGCAGAATTGAAAGAGAAGATGCCTTGGAGATAGCTTATTTGAAGAGTGCCTTGGAAGAGTGCCTTGGAAGAGGAAGAGGAAGCTCGGATTTCTTTGGAAGAAAGACTCGAATCCTTTGAGGAGTCACAAGAAGAAGCTGTAGCTCAGCACATTAAAGAACGTGACCATGCTCTTGCCAAGGTAAAGAAACTAAAGAAAGAAAAGACTGACTTTGGGGTTGTTCATGCTAGACTTTTGGAGAAGTTTGATAATCTTGAAAGTGCTCACAAGGCATTGAAGAGTGATCATTCTACTTTAAATGAGTCTCATGATCAGCTCCAAACTCAATTGAAACGGTATGATGTGCCAAGTACCTCCACTTCATCCTCTGGAAAAGAAGACCTTGCAAGAAGTTCTCAACACAAAGGTAAATGGGTTATTGATGAGATACTGAGCATGCAAAGGACAAACAATAGTAAAGAAGGTCTTGGTTACATACCCAAGACAAAGAGCAAGAAAAACAACAACAAGAAGAAGAAGAGCAAGACTGCTCAACCAAAGACTAGCAACATTACCAATGACAAGACTAACTATGATGGTTTTGCAGGGATCAACAATCCTAACTTTGAACTATATTGCGATTATTATGGTGATGTTTATGCTAGTTATGTAGGGCCTTATGACTGTTACATTCCTTGGTCTATTTGGGTTCCCAAGACCCTTGTCACTAACATGAGAGGACCCATTGAAAAATGGGTACCTAAAACCAAAAAGTAATTTTCTTGCAGGGCTATGCTTCCGGTGGTTCTAAATGGGTACTCGATAGCGGTTGCACGAGTCATATGACCGGAAGCAAGGAGATCATCACGGAGATGCGGCCAAACCATGATCACATAACCGTCTCCTATGGTGACAAGTCAAAGTCTGAGGTATTGGGTCTCGGCAAAGTTGTGGTGGCTCACGATATCTCTCTCGTGGACATCATGCTTGTTGAGACCCTTGGTTATAACTTACTTTCAGTTCGCGCCCTTGGTAAGATGGGCTTTGCAGTTTATATTGATGCTGATTTGGTGGTACTCTTGTGGAGCAAGTCTCTAAAAGTCGCTTTCGTGGGATATGTCGAAAACGACCTGTACGTGGTGGACTTTTCGGGGAAAACCACTACAGGCCCGATGTGTCTTTTCGGAAAGGCTGACGCGGGCTGGCTATGGCATCGCCGACTAGCCCACGTCAATATGAGAACTTTGCAAAGTCTCCACAAGGGTGGCTACATTCTTGGACTAAAAGAAAATGTCTCCTTTGCCAAAGATCGTGTTTGCAGGGCGTGTGTTGAAGGGAAAATGCATGAGTCACCTCATCGAAGGAAAACTATTATCTCTTCAAAAAGGATTTTGGAGCTCCTTCATGTGGATCTCTTTGGACCTCCATCTCATGCAAGCCTCAGTGGGAAGAAGTATTGTCTAGTGATTGTTGATGATTACTCAAGATACACTTGGGTTTATTTCTTCAAATTGAAGAGCGAAACTCAACAAACTGTCATCGACTTCGCCAACGAGGTTCAACGTCAACACAACGTCCCAATTCTGGCTATAAGAAGTGATAACGGCTCTGAGTTCAAGAACTACACCTTAAATGAGTTCCTAAGTGAAGAGGGGATAAGACATCAATATTCCGCTGCGTACACCCCTCAACAAAATGGTGTAGCCGAGAGGAAAAATCGAACTCTAATGGATATGGCAAGATCAATGTTAGCCGAATTTAAATCTCCATATAACTTCTGGGCTGAAGCAATCTTTACTGCTTGTCATTCATCCAACCGATTATACCTCCACAAGATCTTGGACAAGACTCCGTATGAAATACTTACCGCTAACAAGCCAAACATCCCATACTTTCGGGTATTTGGGTGTAAGTGTTTCTTTCTTATCAAAGGAGTTCGGTTATCTAAGTTTGAATCTAAGGCTTTAGAAGGTATTTTTGTTGGTTATGGTGCCGAATCCCACACTTATAGAGTCTACAATAAGCTCTCCGGAACTGTTGTAGAATCTTGTAGTGTGGTGTTCGAGGAAAATGACGGTTCCCGTGCGGAGCAAGTTGGTGTTTGTGATGCAGATGTTGAAATACCCCAAGATGCCATAAGAAGAATGAGTGTGGGATTTTTCCGCCCCATTGAGGAACCCCTTGTGACGGATCGGGAAGGACAATGCTCTTCCCATGAAGAGCCCTCATCTACACATGCCCAACAAGTTCCCACCACGGGAGCAAATTCTGCACCATCTCCATCAACTGCTGAAGGTCAAGCTATTCCAGAAAACTCCAGGCCGGATTATCCGGTGGACACCGGATTATCCGGCCACCCCGCTCCAGCTGACCATTTTGCTCCTGGTGGTGAAGATATCAACGCAAGCTCCAGGCCGGATTTTCCGGCAAGCCCCGGATTATCCGGCCCCTCGCCAGTTCAAGCAAGCCCCAGGTTTCCTGATGATGCTGCTACAAATACTCCCAGGCCGGATTATCCGGCCTCTCCATCGGCCGGATTATCCGGCCCTGACTCTCCAGTTCAGCAGCCTCCTGTTACGGCTACTAACTCACCTCAAGGGCACGCGTCATCACCACCTGCTGTTGATATTCCAGTTCCTGATCAAGGTCGAGTAAATGCTTCCAATGAAGACTCAAGTGATGAGTCTACTCCTCCAAGAGACAACAAACTTATTGAACTTCGTCGCAAGGCTCGAGCTGATCGAAACCTTGAGTTGAGGGGTCACACTCTCGACAAGGTTGTTGGTGATCTTCGACAAAGGGTTTCTACAAGAAGAGAATTGGCCAGTTTTTGTGAGCATCAAGCTCATATCTCTATGGTGGAACCTAAGAAGGTCTTTGAAGCTCTTGAAGAACCAGACTGGGTTGTAGCTATGCATGAAGAATTGAATAATTTCGAGCGCAACAAAGTCTGGAAACTCGTGGAGAAACCCAAAGAGTGTCGCAATGTTATCGGCACCAAGTGGATTTTCAAAAACAAGCAAGACGAGAATGGCATTGTTGTGAGGAACAAGGCAAGACTTGTGGCATAAGGTTACTCCCAAGTTGAGGGCATTAACTTCGGCGAGACCTATGCTCCAGTGGCTCGCCTTGAGTCCATCCGTATCCTTCTTGCTTATGCTGCCCATAACAATTTTAAGTTGCAGCAAATGGATGTCAAGAGTGCCTTCCTTAACGGTCCTCTACATGAGTTGGTATACGTCAAGCAACCCCGGGGTTTGAGGATCCTAACTTTCCGAACCATGTCTACAAACTCGATAAGGCACTCTATGGCCTTAAACAAGCCCCACGTGCGTGGTATGAGCATCTTAAAGAGCTTTTGTTAGATCGTGGCTTCGAAGTTGGGCAAATCGATCCTACTCTTTTTACTAAGAAGGTTAAGGAGGAGCTCTTCGTATGCCAACTATATGTAGACGATATCATCTTTGGTTCTACTAATAAAGCTTTTAATGATGAATTTTCAAAGCTTATGACTGACAGGTTTGAGATGTCTATGATGGGGAAATTACGGTTCTTTCTTGGATTCGAGATCAAGCAACTTAGAGAAGGAACCTTTATTAATCAAGGAAAGTACATCTAAGACATGCTCAAAAGATTCAAGATGACGGATCTAAATGGTGTTGCCACTCCGATGCAAACAAAATGTCATCTTGAACTTAACCCACATGGTAAAGATGTGGACCAAAAGGTATACCGGTCCATGATCGGTTCTCTTCTTTACCTCTGCGCATCTAGACCCGATATAGTGTTGAGTGTGGGGGTATGTGCAAGGTATCAAGCAGCTCCTAAAGAAAGCCACTTAGTGGCGGTCAAGAGGATCTTTCGTTATTTGGTTCATTCCCCTAACTTTGGTCTCTGGTATCCCAAGGGCTCCAATTTCGCTTTATGTGGTTATACTGACTCAGATTGGGCTGGTGATAAGGATGACCGGAAATCCACTTCTGGAGCTTGTCAATTCTTGGGAAGATCTCTCGTTTGTTGGTCCTCTAAAAAGCAGAATTGTATATCTCTCTTCACCGCCGAAGCTGAATATGTTGCTGCTGCCAGCGCTTGCACCCAATTATTGTGGATGAGGCAAACTTTAAAGGAATACGGTGTCAATTGTGACAAAGTGCCTCTTTTATGTGATAATGAAAGTGCAACCAAAATTGCGTACAATCCTGTTCAGCACACAAGGACGAAGCATATTGAGATTCAGAATCATTTTATTCGAGACCATGTTGCTCGCGGCGATATTGATCTATCCTTTGTGAGCACGAAGAACCAACTTGCGGATATTTTTACAAAGCCACTTGATGAAGCAAGATTCTGCTATTTGAGGAATGAGCTAAATATCATTGATTCCAGGAGCTTGTCTTGATTACCCATGCACTCACTCGTACATCTCAATCCTTCTTTGGTCTAGGTGTGGGCATGGATATAGGGGGAGTGTGGTCCTAACTCATTGGGCTAACCCTCCCCCCATAATGCCAAAAGCAAGATAAATCATTTCTCTTAATATCATTTTGTGATATGTGAGCTTATTGATGAGTATTGGTCGTGAACCCAAGATATATCTTCGCGGTGTCACACCATACACTCCAACAAGGTGGCCTCGGCCACCGCCCTCTCCCTTGAGGAGAATTGGCTCTTTTTGGCTGTTCTTTGCTCTCTCATGTTCTTATGGGAATCACACTCAATCTTGGCTTTTATTTGATTTGGATTTTGCAAGTTTGAGTGTCTAGTACCATCTCAGTTTGGCTCTCTTAATCCTAAGCCTTCCCCTACCCCTAAGCCATCTATTCTAGCACACAAGTCCCTTGTACACCTTGTGGGGGTGTTGTTTGGGGACGCGCGGGCCTGGTTCTGTGTGTAACAGAGTCCCAGATTTGAGGCCGGATAATCCGGCCCAAGTATAGGCCGGATAATCCGGCCCTGGCGGATTTCATCTTAAAGGGCAGGGCTCGGGGGGAAGGGCTCATAACGAGCAGCACTTCTCCCCCAACCCTTTCCTCCTCCTCAGCCGCCGCCTGCCGTTCCCCACCCTCCCCGGAGCCTCTCCGGCCACCGGATTTTCCGGGCCTCCCCGGATCTTCTTCTCCGCGCCTCCGGGTACCTTCTCCTCCGCGTTCTTCCTCCAACGAGTGAGGGTAACTCCCTCTCTCCCCATCTTTGGCTAGATGTGTAACTTGTTGGGTGGAACGTTGTCTAGAAGGATGTGTTTTCGCATAGAAATCGTAGTCTTACAGTTTCTAGGCCCGATCTACTTTTTTGCATTCAATCTAGGTGAAATCGAAAATTTCTGCCAGGACCAGATTATCCGCCCCGGCCAGGGGCGGATAATCTGGCCTGACAGATTCGATTCTGGTTCAGTTTCACTATGGAGTATGCATTGAGTAGTTTTGTCCTATGAACTTTTTGACTACTTTTTCCATGCTCTCTCCTAGACTTGTGTGTATGCTTATCCCCTTGCTATCGCCCTTATTCTCCTCACAGGTGGTTCCGGTGTTCCCAAGACCTACAAGCGCCGTCCTCGCGCCAAATACTTTCGGGACGACGGACAGGGTAACTTAGTGGACGAAGTAGAATTGAGAAGAAGGAAGAACGAAGAGAAGCGCATGGCTGAACAAGCAAAGAGGACTAGGAAGGGGGTGTCCAAGAGGAAGGGCAAGGAGCCCAAGATCAACTACAGGACTTTGGATGCGGTCTCCTACTCCGCCATCCGTCACCGTGACTTGTTTGCTGAGCTGCCTCGTGATGATGAGCTGGGGGATACTTGTTTTTGGTATGCAGAACAGAAGGGGATCTATGAAGATATTTATGCCAGGCTGAACATTAGGCCTATGCACCCACTGGTACTTGCTGATGCTTTGGAGAAGGCTCATCTTGTGGATGCGATGTATGTGGCTGAGAGGATGGGGCTGCACCATCTTATGTCTCTCCAGTGCTCCTTTGACTCTGAGGTGGTGAAGCAGTTCTTCTCCACTTTGGTTATTTGTGGGGATGAGCGTCGCACTATGAAGTGGATGACTCATGACAGGCCTATGACTGCTGATTTTCACGTGTTTGCTGAGGTTCTTGGGTACTCTTTCCGCAGCAGGGATAGAGCCAGTGGCCACCGCATCATTACCCAGCTGAAGCCCAACAAAGATGCAGCTCTCTCTCCTTGCACTGTGGACAATGGCATTGTGGGCACTCTGGCTGGTCTTGCTCCCATCTATGCTGCCTTAGTGAGTCTCTTCCGTGACTCCATTACTCCGAGTGGGGGCAACAATGACAGCATCCGTGGTCACCTTGTTCAGTTACTTCAATTTTCTCATGAGGTTGCCTCTTGCGAGGACGAGTCAGTGCAGTACAGGCTGGATGTCATGGACTTCATTTACCATGAGTTGTGTGATGCTATGTTCAACCGTCTGTCCATTCCCTATGCACCCTACATTATGATGCTCATTCGTCACCTGCTTCCTGCTGAGGAGTTCCACATCGACTCGGTGCACAAGGCCAAGAAGATCTACACCAAGGTTCGGAAGACCTCTCACCCCTCCTCTGCTCCTGAGGGCCTCATGAGGGATGCTCGCCGGCCCCCTGTGCCTCCCGTTGCCTGTGAGATCAAGCAGCTGAACTGGTTCCAGCATCACATTCTCTGCATTGGCGTGGACACGCGCAAGGGTCAGTACGAGGCATACAAGCAGCGCCATGAGTTGGCTCACTCCCAGCAGCTCATTCTCCACCACGTGTCCGGTGCTTCGGGTGCTCCTCCGGCTCCTACACCTCCCACTCCGTATGCTCGGTGGAACTCTTCCTCCGGGTTGAACTATGGTGAGCTGGAGCGTCACTTGTTCCCCTCTGCGCCTGCTGCTGATGCTGAAGATGAGGAAGGTGACACTGAGGAGCTTGAAGATGAGGATGAGGATGAGAATGAAGACGAGGAAGAGGACAAGGACGAGGACTACGAGTGATCCCGTGGGGCGCTAGCATCGCTCTTCTCCCTTTTTGGTGTCTCGATGCCAAAGGGGGAGAAGTAGTTCTATTAGGTTGCCCGTGGATTTGCATGGGTCGGGCATAAGCACTTGCACTTTTCTATTCGTCATTTTTTTGCTTATGCCCATTTAGCGTTGAACTTTAAATTTGTGATTTGTGGTTGTTTGAGACTTTACGTGGTTGTCTGGATTATGCCTATGGATTTCATATCATGGATTATGCTTATGGATCTATCTATTCATATCCTATTGCTGGAGGTTTATCACGGAAGGCGCTCATATTGGTTATCCGGTAATAATTGTGACTTATGTCAAGGATGCCTTCTCTCTACCTCGGTGGTATGTTTTTGTTGCTCTTCTAGTAGGAAAGAGAGTTGTTGGGTGTAAATGGATTTACATTGTGAAACAAAATCTAGAAGGGAAAATTGAAAGGTACAAGGCAAGAGTAGTTGCCAGAGGATATAGTCAAACATATGGGATTGACTATGATGAGACATTTGCGCCGGTGGCAAAGATGAACACAATGAGGATCCTAATCTGTTGTGCAACTAACTTTGGGTGGCCTTGGCATCAGTTGGATGTCAACAATGCATTCTTGCATGGACATTTACAGGAGGAGGTATACATGGAGATGCCACCTGGTTTCTCCACTCCTAGAACATCAGGAAAGGTATGCAGGTTGAGAAAATCTATATACGACCTCAAGTAATCTCCACGGGCATGGTTTGATAGATTTAGACGAGTTATATGTGGTATGGGATATAAGCAGTGTAATGGGGATCATACGGTGTTCTATCGGCACTCAAATAGCCAGATTACAATCCTTGTTGTATATGTTGATGATATCATAATCACAGGAGATGATGCGGTGGAGATATCACGACTGAAAGACAACCTACGCAAGGAATTTGAGGTAAAGGATCTTGGTCAACTCAAGTACTTTCTTGGCATAGAAATTGCTAGATCCCCCGAACGGATTGTGCTCTCCCAGCGGAAGTGTGTATTGGACTTGCTTAGTGACACGGGCATGCTTGGGTGTCGGGTTGCATCAACACCTATCGACCAAAACCACAAATTATGTGCCGAATCTGGTGATCCAGTGGATAAGGAGAAGTACCAGAAGCTTGTTGGAAGGCTCATCTATATATGTCACACAAGACCTGATATTTCATATGCAGTGAGTGTAGTGAGTAGATACATGCATGATCCTAGGAGCGGACACTTGGATGCGGTCAATCAAATCCTCCGGTACTTGAAGGGTAGTTCATGAAAGGGACTATGGTTCAAAAGGAATGGTCATCTAAATGTGGATGGGTATTGTGATGCTGACTGGGCAAGTTGCTTGGATGATAGGAGATCAACTTCTGGTTATTGTGTGTTTGTCGGGGGAAATTTGGTATCATGGCGAAGTAAGAAGCAGCAAGTGGTTTCAAAGTCAACAACTGAAGCTGAATATAGAGCTATGTCGCAAGGTTTGAGTGAGATATTATGGGTGAGGAATCTTCTTTCAGAACTGAAAGTGTTGAGGAAAGGCCCTTTAAATTTGTGGTGTGACAAGAAGTCAGCGATCAACATCGCAAACAACCATGTTCAACATGATAGAACCAAGCATGTGGAGATTGATCGCTTCTTCATAAAGGAGAAATTGGATGGCGGTATAATTAAGATAAATCATGTAACCTCTATCGAGCAAATTGCAGACTGTTTAACTAAAGGATTAGAAAATAAAGAGTGTAGTTCAGCTTGTAACAAGATGGAAATGATAGATATCTATCAACCATCTTGAAGGAGAGTGTTGGAGACTGTCCTAGGAGAGCCTGGAATATTCCAGTGAGCCTAGAATATTCCAGTGAGTGTTAGTATAGTAGTGCTATCCTAGGAGTGCCCGAAATATTCCAGTAAATGTTGGAGTCTAAGTTAGTTTCCTACCAGATTCTAGAGTATTCTATAGTGTACTAGTTCAGCTATATATACAAGAGGGTGTGGAGGTCAAAGGGACCAGCCCATCCCAGAATTTTTTCCCCTAAAGACTAAGGCATTTGTCTGAGTGTCAACCAACAGGACAAATCATGATACACCCCAGTGGGAACAAGCAAGATACATGAAACCAAACACCAACGATACACGAAATGGTTTGCTTTCATTTAAGCATAACATTTACACAGTAATTAAAACATTCAGGAAAGGACACCGTTAATGAGAAGAGCACTTAGCAAAACCATAAATAAGATGCTCTTCAGGTGGAATTTCAGGTTAGTTTACTGTGTCCAGATCACTCTTGGTTAGCTTCACATAGTTCTGTCAGATTAATATAAATGAAATTAACACAAGCTTGTGAACGCAACAACATAAACTAAAATCTCAAGCTTGAAATTAGTATTTTCCAAGCATATAGACCTCACCTTTGCATAGAAACATTTTTCTACCCATGCACTGCTTATAAAAAGAGACAAATCTGTGTTTTATGATCAATACCTGCAATTGAGGCTCTTGGGAAAGTATCCTGCTACCTGGACGATTTTCAGGTTGAGATTTCACCGGGTGAAGCTTGACCTGCAGGCAGGAAGCCATTATTAAAATAGTATTGTGGCTGATTAGCCAAGAAATCGGAGATTTGTATCATACCCAACATCGCATGATGTCCCAAATTACAGACATTGGGGCATCTGTTTTCAGAGCTAGTGGATCCACATGGCTACCTGATATTTGATACCCAGCATTTCTTATAGATGAATGAAACATAACCATGGTTGGATTGGTGCACTTCAGTGTTGCACATAAACTGTGAATACTGACGAATAAAGGTGCATTAGGCAATTCCTGCACAAGAAAATCCCTTGTGATCTATGGATCCAATATGTATAGAACAGAATGTTAACATCTCATTGTGCACTCAATTCAAAGATTCATTTTTTTAATGCATGCTATTTTAAATCAGGTCATTTATTTAAGCAAAACATCTTGTCTAAGAACTATAGGAATTATCGGTTATGACCCCCGAGAAAAGCTGCCTGCTTGGTTGGTGGTATTGGCGGTGAACACTGAACAATTAAGCATTCAAAATTGCCAAAAAGAAAGTTAGTGTGCCATGAAGGAGGCCTGCTGCTGAAACTAAAGGCTGGTGTTCTTTGTTGCCAGATACACTCATGAATGGTATTGGTTCTGGAGCTTCAGGTGCTGACCACCAGGGAATCTAATGGATTGCCAGAATGATTGCAGGCGGGCCATTTATAAAAAAAATTGTACTACTGCCTTTGGCCTGGGAATGCGTAACATCTTCAGGGATCAGATGATATCAAGTATACAGCACTTCGGTTGGAGGAGTGTGTAAACCAAGGAAAACGTAGTATTAAAAAAAATCAAAAACAATGCTGGACAGCAGCATTAACTACATCTAAGTTTCTATTGTGGAGTTTGTAACAATGTAGCATGTGAACCTTTAATGCTATTAAGTCCACAGAACCTCGATTGGAGAAGTGTGTAAACCAAGGGAAAACATACTACTCCCTCAAATCCAAATTAGTTGACTTGGTTTTGTCTAGATTCGGATGTATCTAGCACTAAAACAAGTCTAGATACATTCGAATCTAGAAAAATCTGAGTCAACTAATTTGGATCGGAGGGAGTATTAAAAAAACAAAAAAAATGCTGGGCAGCTGCATTAACTACATCTAAGTTTCTATTGTGGAGTTTGTAACAATGTAGCATGTGTGAACCTCCTCCAGTCAACACGTTGGTGCAGTGGAATGAATCCTGATACTCAACAAGTGGGCAGCCATCCTGCTGGCCTTCTACTTCAACAGAAAGTTCATTGTCTCAATCAACAAAATCAAGCATTTATTTATTATTCTTATTATTTGTTTTTCTAGTAACTCATGATATGCCTAATGGAGATATGAGGTACTTACTACACAAAAGCCTGATTCTGACAATAAAAATAACCATACCTAGTGATACTCTCAAACCCTGTATGTACAATAAAACTTCTTGCAAACACATGGGTATGTATATTAAACTTAAATATGTCTACACTCCCATTGTCCTATGCTGCCAATGTGTGACTTGTATATATATCCTTCCAGTAATGAATCAGAAACTCTCATTGTCCTATGCTGCCAATGTGTGACCTTTGTATATATATCCTTCCAGCAATGAATCAGAACATATGCGCATCTGTGAATAGCTATTATTCTATGAGCACCTTTCAAAGAAAATATGTATCTAAAACTTAAAAGCACTATAATTCACTTAATTGTACACTTCTCATTCAGTTCATGTTACATTTTCTCTAGCAAACAATCAACAGTTAACATAAGCATAACCAAAAGAGAAGAAAAAACAAAATAGTACCTCTGTAATTGATGTTAATATAGCTGAAATTTTCGCATAAGCTTGAAATACACCACTCGTCGCTCGGATATTTGATAAGATGGAAGCAGCCCATTCCTTGTTATGTATTGGATCACTCCATATAGGCCCCCCCATAACAAATTTATGGGCACATTCAGAACACTCTTGAGGCACAGTAGGGCAAAAGTTTGGCAGAGCAACATTCCTTTTATCCTGGATCAGAGGACCATATCCATAAACATGCCATGCAAGACAATGAAATAAGAAAAGAACAGTCTACCTTTGAGTTTATTCTTCCAACATTTTGCAAGTGAAATGAACTGCATCCAACACATTGATATACATGTGAAAATTTGAGAGGTGAGCTTTTCACTGTGCTAGCAGATCTGCAAAGTGAAAGAGACACATTGGTAAGATGGGAAACCATATTAAAAATATTATGGTCCCACTAAGAAAATAATGTATCAAGGAAAGGTGGAGGCAGGAGACAACGTGAAGATTCGCACAAAAACCCTAATGTAGAAATCCATGTGCACTGATATGACGGGAACTATATAGCGCTTGTGGCGGATCGCATGTGACTGCAAGCAAAACAATGAGAATTGATGGATTATCATAATGACTATGAGAATACAAGAGACTCTAAGGATTCACCTCAATGCAGGCAAGAAGAATCCTCAAGGCCATCTCATGACAGTATTTGCCTCTTACTGGATAAGAACCATATCTGTAGGTATAAACAACTGATATGGTAGGAATAAAATGGTGTAGTCATGCAGTTGGTAATTGATGGAACTGACTTGGAAAAACAAACTTCTGCATTGCCTCCAGCAAGCACTGCCATGTCTGTAGCTGAGCACATCAAGATACCACCATCTGCAACACATTGAACTGCCGAATCAAGGAATGCAGCTGGTGATCCATAAGGATCAAGATCAACCTGATTCAGCAAGTATATATGACATTAATACGGCATGCTATCGATGCATTTATACTTAAACTTGAGGAAAAGTGACCACATGTAGATAACAGCAAAGAAAAGGATATTATAGGATTTTAATAATTTACTTCAATCAAGTAGTTCCATTGGTCAATATTTCACCCTACTATTTGTGCAATCAAAATTCCCTAACAATTTGACCGCATACAGAAATATCTAGACTGGTTGCACGGAAATGAGACAAACATTTAAGAATCTTTCATAACAGTATCGTTTGAGAATTCTTTGGCACTGTCATGAAGCTTAGTGCACAGAGAAGAGGGCCGGACAGCCCAGCGTGAAAATATGAGATACCAGAATAGGGAGAAAACACCATAAAAGAGTGTGAGGACTTTGATGAGCAAATTAAAAGACAAATAATTCTTGCCAGAGTTGTAGGACATACAATTCACATCTGTATATAGGGATGTGTGAACCAATTAAAGAGTAACTTGACTAGGATCCATACTATGCCTGTACTAACTGACTCAATATCTAATACACTGCTCTAATAATGACATATTCAATTTCCTGGTTTTTACTGGACACTGGGCTCTCGCAGGATGTTGCTACTGGTGTTGGTTTCAGACTCTTGGATGGCCTGACCATCTTGCTGCTGCTACACACGTACTGGCTGTTGTTGCCACACATGCAGTTGCCGCTGCCACCATAATGCTCTTACTGCCTGGCCATTGTCCACAGCATTATTACGAAACACAATGGTCAAACTAATACATGTGTATACTGTATATACCCCAAAATCACATAATTAATCTATACTATTAAAAGGCTTATGGTCTTGATGGTCTGGTACGTTATTTTTTACTTCCATAACCCCAATCAGTGCCTGAGTAGAGAAATATTACATGTATGCCACCGCCGAGTACCGGTTAGACGTTCACGTGAAAAATAAGAGAAAATATCCCTAACCTTTGCCGTCTCTGCCCCTGGCACCGCCGCCGCTCCGATCGATTCCCTGCCTGACAACCTCCTCGCTGTCAGCCCGTGTCCCTCCTCCCGCTGGACAACCACCGCGAGCACGAGCTCCTCCACCAGCCGGAGAGCCTCCTCGCCAGGCTAAATTCTTTCTCCACAGCTCCCATCAACCCGACCCCCAATAGAAACCGCTTTGTGCACATCTCCGAGCTCCCATCAGCCCGACCTCCCCACTCTATCCCGTCGCTGCACGGCTCCGAGCCCAGTTTTTCCACCCACCCAACTCCATCCTCTCTCTCGACGGTGACAAGCCAGCCGGAGGGCTCTCATCCACGCGGATTCCCTCTGTCCTGCCGAAGCCATATCCGGTCCCTCCTAGGCAGCCTTCTTCCTCCGGGATCCTCCTCGCCACCATCACCGGGTAACTCCAATCCAACGCAGGGGCAGGTGCCATGGCGGCGGCATCTCGATCTGATTCGCTCCCCATCTCGATCTCCGCTGACCTGCCACAGCCGTGCTGCTCCCATCTCGAATTCTCAATCTAAATTGCTTATGAACCGAATGACATAACGTTTGTTGATGTGCTTATTGCTAACTGTTGGCATAGTGGTCTCGGATGTCATGATTTTGGTGTGGCTGTCTGTTGAATGCATAAGAGATTTGATGTGGCTGAAAGAAGCCTGATGTGGCTGCCTTGTGTTGATCTTAGGCGTTAATGTTGCTGCTGGCAAGTGAGGATATGATTTAGAAGCGAGGCATGTTTTACAGAACTGCATCATAAATAAATTGTCGGGACCATTTAGTTCGATGCAATAGGTTTGAGTTTTTTGCACAAAGATCTAACTGTTTCTTGATATAATTGAGCACACTATATATGGTGGGTGGTGGACGAATTTTTTTTTTTGAGTTGCTCACCACGTACACCACATGGTGGTGGTGGACGAATTGGTTTCTGGTTGTTTAGGTTGTGCTTACGCACATCGGGGCATTTTGAATGCAGACTTGTTTTTATCTGAATGTAGGCTTATTATTCAGCATTTTCTTGAAACAGTATTGTTGTCTACAACTTGAATTGGTTTCTTTGGTAAAGCTGCAGTTTTTTGCATTCAATTTATAGAAAAAAAATACAGCGTCATGTTTTTGTCCTCTTATTATTGCTTCAGCCTTATTGTTGCCGAAGTCCTGTTTTAGGACTTCTGGAAGTTAGCTTACCATGCATGTTGTTTGATTTATAGAAATTCATTTGATTTTGACAAGGGATAGCTCATGGGGGCTCAAACCTTGTTCATATGGTTATTATTCGAGAATTATCATGTAACCATTTGCTCCTTTGTGATATGTGCACTGAATAATATGTTCAAATTTATGCTAATAATTTCATGGGTCCGTCTATCTTTTGTTTGTAAGATATGATCGACCCTTGTCTCTGAAGTCCCAGTTGAATTTTTCATGCAAAACATGGACCTCAAGGTGGGTTCTGAATGTAATCTGAATTCTTACTGATGCATATATAGTTTACGGAAATGGTTGATAGGAAAATGCCTATCATGTAAAAATTGGAGTAGCTCTTTGATTCAAATCGAGAACACATATATGCATCCGGTTCATAAGCCTGAGAAAAGGGGGGCCGTCGAGCCAGAGGCCACACAAGGAAGAAAACGAGAGAAAAGAAGGTTCGTTGAGGCGGAAGCGACATGGAGAGAAGAACTAAACTGATACATTTGGTTTAATAGGGAGGTCGGCTTAATATTTCTGTACATTTTATGCTTGCACACACGACATGCATAACAATGATTTCTTAAGACCCGTGGCAACGCACGGGCATTTAGCTAGTACCCATAAACAGAGGAAATAGCAAAAATGTAAGAGCGTGGTGCTGCTATTTCCTATATGTAAGAATGTTAATAAAAAAAAATCTTATGATGGTACGCCAAATGTTTGATCTCTAAGAAAGGCATAAGGCACTACCTGTATTCAAATACAGCAGGTGCGTAGAAACAGATTTTTATGAGTAATTATATGGGCTCTATGGTTTTGGTTTTCTTACTTCTGCAGCGTCATATGCATATAAATATCTTAGGCAATACTAAATGCTGAGACATTGAGTTCTGAATTTTCCATGCCGAAATATAGAAAAATAATTTGTATCTGCTTAATTTGATTTTCTACTCAGCAAAAAACAATATGGTTGCATGCATGTTTTTCTCAATTAGTATAAGTTTAAGCACTTTCCTCCTAATCATCAAAAACTGGAAAATGTATCAAGCTAGTATAGTAAATACACTAGTTACTTTGCAAACATTACATAAGTTTTATTTAATTTTCCTTGGCAATAAAACTGGTAGACAACAAATGATTTTAGAGCTGAAGTAGTAAAACCATACCACATCAAATTCTTTTGGGTGAGTGAGCATGTAAATGCGGGCGTCAGCCAGATGTGGCACCACCTTCGAAGATGCAAGAATGCCATTGTGGTAGATATTTTTCTTACAGGATTCTATAGCCACTGCAGTTAATCCAATAAATGAAGGGTATTTTTTTCAAGGGCCTCAATACAGCCTTTGTAATCAAAACAATTCTGAAAGATCATCTGCAATATTCTCACACAAATACCAGAAATGTACCTTCATTATTGTCAACAGCTATAACTTCCCCAATTCCATCTACCTCAAGGGCATATCGGATAGCTCTTAACCCTGATGCAGCCAAAGCCTACAAATTCATGACAAGAAAGATTTGAAATGAAAAGATCAGCATTGTGCATGCAAATACTACTGCCATGCTTAGTTTATTTACTCAAAGATGGAAGATATTTATACATAAGGGACTAAACTATAATTTAAAAATAGAAGAACTTCCCGAAGAAATATGGTGCCCTCTCAATGTATTATAGCATATCACAACTTGTATTCTCTTACCATCATTATGTCTCACACAGAAAAAAAAACCCACAGAAAATCAATTAAGTGCGGTAGGTGGAACGAAGATCATATTAGCAACTGGACTTCATAAACGCACCTCGAGAACTTTAGGTGGTTTAGGGTTCGATTCCTCTCTCAGTAAAGTGTTTACAGATCCTGTGATGGCAGGATCTAATTCACTGGCATGCTGCTCTGGCGGCATTTCAGTTTTCCTGCCTGGTTTCATCACATAAATCCCTCAAGCATTGATGTACCTTTTAATCAGAAGGTTTTGAAAAGTAGCAGTGCAAATTTTGCCCAAACGAGTACCTTTTAATTTGATATCATGTTCCTCCTGCCTTTTCAAAATAAACCATCTCAATACAGCAACGGAAAGATCTCTGTTGTTAACCTGGTGAAAATTGAATAGTTAAAGTAAGAACTGAGAACAACCTGAACATATTTCTAAGTTAACTTCATGAAAACTGAAATCGCCAAATGAAATACTGGATAGTAATAAGTACAGTAGATGGCTCTTTTGTGAGTTGTGATGATGCTGTTGGGCCTACAGTACACATGAGTTCTAGCAGTGCAGCTTGTTGAAGTGTATATTATGTGGATTTCCAAGCCTTTTCCATCAGTTCGGACTCTTGGTTATGTTGGCTAGTGCACGAACCTTGACATGGTATCAGAGACTGAGATCTTAAGTTTAAGTCCTGGCTTTTCACAATTCATCTGAAAATTGCTGTTGCCCCTTTTGTGTCCATGTATAGGCCTCTTGAGCCATACTATGAGTCTATTCACGTGTTGACTTCCCGACTTCCTGTGTCACGCGTGAGAGGGGGTGTTGAAGTGTATATTATGTGGATTGCCTAGCCCTTTCCATCAGTTCGGATTCTTGGTTGTGTTGGCCAGTGCATGAAGTTTGAGACGGCTAACACATAAGGAATGTTCAGTATGCAACGTTTGCAGTTCTTGCAGTTCTAACGAAATGAGGTGTTCCAACCACAACCGAAATCTTCAAATAGACAATCAATTAAGTTTCGTTCAGGAATTGAATTAGAATAGTATTATTATTTTCTGAAAGGAACGACTTCATCACTGTTCATGCGAACATCAGGTGAAACAGTAACGGCATCAGCCTGACATAAAATTGAATCTACAGCACACATAAATAAGAAGCAACGGGGAAAACCTGAGCCTTGTTGTAGAAGACCGAATTGGACTTATCCGCGAATATCTCCGCACGCCCTTCTCTGATGGTCTCTGGGCCCCCGGCGATCTCCGGCAGCTCCGAGGCGGAGGCAGTGGAGGACGAGCAGGAACAGGAGGCGAGCCAGAGGCTAAGGATTGGATTTGTGGAAGAATTCACACGCAGGTTGAGAAAGCGAGAGAAACCAAATGCTAGGGTCATCGATGTGAAGGGAAGGATACCCAAGGGCCAATGCAAACTGTCCAGAGATCCGCTGAACAGATGGTGGTAGTTTAGATCACTCCCAATGCAACGTATCTGAAGGTGTACTTTGCTGCATTTTGATGTTAGTTTAGATACAACACTCAGAATGGACTGTATCTTTGTGCTGTACCTAAATGATATTTCATGAAATGTGATTTGTGATCAGCAGTATCCTCTAAACCTTGTGGCATGTACAAAACATTATGTGCTTGTACAAGATTGCATGCAAAAATAAACAAAAGAGGCTACGTCAAATTTTAATTGGATAATTCTGATACAGACTGAAGTATCACAACTCTTGCATTAATCAAACAACCTTCATACCCAATGCGAGATCAGTCAACTAAATGCTCCACAGTAGTATTTCACTGAAGAGTACACCTGAAAAGGCAAAAACAAAAATGCCACTCCAATTTTTTTTGTTGCAATAGGACTGGTATTACTTGCTGATTTACTTGATATAAACAAGATGAATGCAATAAGTGTACGATTACTTGCATATTTCCTGATAGAACTACAGAAAATCTTTTCCATATCAAATTGTCCTGTGCATACAAATTTCTTAATCTCTCTCTGTATAACGAGAGATAAATTCTCCAAAATTAAGCCAGGATTGATGAAACAGTACTACACGAGAGTAGATGAAATCTGTACACACAAATTCCTCAAATGTATTCTCCATGGATAAATTAGTACCATAACATTAACTGTTGAAGCATAGCAATATGTACCGGCAGTCCAGCAAGCAGGGGCAGGGTGGGCAGTGGCACCACAACTTGGTCGCGTTGGCGTTGGCGTTGGGCGAGGAGCGGCGGCGCTAGGGCTGAAACAATCCGTCCCTCCCCCTCCCTCCTTCTCTCGTCTATGGTGGCGGCGGTCTTTGGGGTAAGGCGGCGAGCGGCAGGCTGCGGATGTGGAGGGGAGGCCGTGGCGGAGGCGGAGATTAGAGGGCGGAGGGAGTCGTCAGGCATGTGCTTCTGAATCCGTGTCCAAGTTTTCAGTTATCCGACGGCTCACATTGGTTCGCGTCTAGCCGTCTACGGCCAACGTTACTTTTACTCTTCACTGGGAAGCACACCTCCTATCCAGAAAAAAAAAGGTCGTCGAGACATGTTAGCATGAAACTTATACTAGTATTCAATATTTCGACATGAACAAACATAAGGTAAAAGCAATTCATAATTCTGACACTTCGTTGTTTTTTAACAAACAAGCCTCCCCTCCTCGATGTCCGTTAAAAATTGCCAGTATCTTCTTCATAAAAATAAAAACAAGAGGAACTACTAAACTGGAATGCATAAGACAAGAATTCAAATCACTGCGCAACAACAAACTACTTTTGTCTAGCCACTGGAAACATGAAAAGACTACATATCAACCAAAAATATCTCCACATTAAAACCCTGAATGTGGTCCATATTGAACACCGCGAGTAGCACATTGCTGAGACTACTGACCGCTTCGGTCGCTCTTACCCAAGCTCCCCGCCCTCTCCCCTCCCGCCGCCGCCAGCATTGGCCGCCGGACAAAGCCCGCGCGGTGCTGGCGGCGGCGGGTCCTCCCTTCCCCGGCGCAAGCTCTTGGTGAGGACGAAGGCTCTGAGCGCGCGGTGTGGCTAAGCAGAGGTTGGCGAGGCCTCACGAGCGGCGCCGGGGGCGGCCTTATGCATCTCGAGGCGGCGGCAGGTGGTGGTGCTCGCGGCGAATGCACCGCGGTGGCGGCAGGGGTCGAGGTCGCCCTGCAGATCTTGGGCGGCGCGCGGTGGCCTCTCTTCACCGGCGTCGATGCTCCACGTACGACGGTCTGACGCGTTGCCAGGAGGACGAAGGGGTGGCGGCGCTAGCTCTACGGCGGGGTGGAGCAGTTCTGTGGTGCACGTCAATGGCTCCCCAACCTAGATCTGGGCCCCTGGGGGCCCATCTGGTCATGGGCGGGCTGGCGGCTGCTCCACTTCCTGGAGATGGCAGCGGCGGTGGTGCTGGTACTTGGAGATGTCACGACCTGCCTGTTGTAGTGGGGTGACTGGGCTTTACGGACCCGTTCCTCGAAGAGACGGCGATGGTGTATCCGAGAGCGTGGTGGCGCATGCTCGTGGGCGGCGAGGTTGGTGGTGGTGCTCCATTACGCCTTGGGGTTCCTTTGATGGGAGGGGATCAGGAGAAATCTTTGTTGGCCCATCTGATACCGTCGAAGTGCCGCTTTTGAGTGGCGCCTTTTCTTCTTGGAGGGCGTCGCGGAGATCCTCCTTCCAATGTGTCCCGAGTGCCGGGGGAAACCCTAGGTCCAGTAAGCCGGTCTGGGTAGCAGCGTCGTGCGACGACGCCTCCCTCTGCAAGGGTGTTGCTTGGTACGGGGCACATCGGGGTGCTCGGAGCATGGTGGGACATAGCCGGTGGGTGCAGCGGTCTCGGAGTCGTCATAGTTTAGTCGATTCACGGTTATGTGTGTTTCTTTTCTTTTGGGGCATGTTATTTTGCTGTTGCCCTATCGTTTTTATCATGTCGAGCTCTTGTACCGTGTGATTGCTATATTAATATAATGGAGCGAAAGACTATTTCATATGGTCCGTATTTTCTTCGAAGACAGACTTTCAATATCGTCGCCCCATCAATGGCGCATTAGTAGGCACCCATCCATGATGCCTCGAATAAGCTTCTCAGTCACCATGCGCTTCTCCACCCCTTCTTCAAGATTTTTCCTGCCTTGACTTCTTCGTTATATATACTAGGACAAGCGATCGGACGGTCAAAAATGGTGAAGACTTGAGAGAGCTCCTATTTGGCTTGGTTATAATATCCCTAATTGGAATCAATCAGGTTGCTCGCAGTCGCTCGTGGCAAAAAAAAAATCTTGATCGGTATCGGAGTAGATAGGCTCTAAGGGAATTTTGGCAGCAATTAACCACAGTGGGCCAATTTGATCTACAAAGTAGCTTCCCCCAGGGATATCCGGGCCAGTGTTGTACTAAGGGAAATCGGATGGCTAGGAACAGCTAGGACGAGCGATCGGACGGTCAAAAATGGTGAAGGCTTGAGAGAGCTCCTATTTGGCTCGGTTATAATATCCCTAATAGTTTTGGTGTTTGAATTTTAATGTTGGAGAAAAGCCATGTATGTCAATCCAGCCATCACCATCACAGTGGGATAGTATAAAGTATAGCAAAAACTCTCCTAGTAGGAATACCACACGTCATGCGTTGTATGAGTACACTAGTTTCTTAAAAGAAAATTGCATGACTCTACCGTTATTGACTTCATCCAGAAGTTTGCGCAATTGTTTTAACACATATGAGTACACAATTTTGTATTGAGATTTTACAAAACAATAAATATAATAAGACTAAAATACTAATGTGTGATACAATGCATTATAGAGATGGTACCATATATTAGTATCATATATGATACTACTATATGATACTGTTCATTGTGACTAGTCTAAGAGAGTCTGCTGCATAGCTTTTTTTTGAAACTCATATATTATTAGGTATGTAAGCTGCCTCATTAAAACCTAGTACCCGTAGGTATCCTGCTAAGGAAAAATAGTGTGTCAAGAACTTGTATCCTTAAAACCAGTCACTTACATCGTGTCAAAGACACTTACATCGTTAATCAAAAGAGGCAAAATAAAACTAGGGAGATCATCGTCCAGCTAAAAGAATGAAAGTTATCTTTAGCCAGCTCATGCGCCACTGAGTTGGCTTCTCTTGGACAATGATCGAAGATCACTTTACCAAACCCTGCAGCCATAATGTTATAGTCATAGAAAATCGCCGCAGCCGAGGTTGCAGAAAATCCCCCTTCTCTCATAGTATCTACCACCTCCATGTTATCAAATTGAATAATAAGCCGGTTGCATCCTAAATTCTGTGCAAGAAGAAGCCCCTAATGGACTGCATAGGCCTCCGCCATCATCGGATCAGCCACAAAAGGTAGGGTTTTTGTAGAGGTAGCAATAAATTTACCTTTGCAATCCCGAATAATAACTCTTGCACTTCCTCTTCTTTCGTCAACGCTATATGCCGCATGTTGGGGATATACTTTCCGGGTATCCTCACAGTTCCTCACTGACCAGGGTAGCCACTTCGGGTTAGAGCTTTGCTTCACGGGCGGCCTAGTCAGGGAGAAAGACGGAGTCCAATCCGGCTACGGGAAGGCCCAAAAGACTTACCGACTTAGGCCCATAATGTTACTTGTACTTCAAGATGTACTTTGTAACCGACTCTTAGTCGTAGCCGGATAGATCTCTCATGTAAACCCTAGGCCGGATATCTATATAAGCCGTCCTAGGGAGAGCCTTTAGGGCACACCCAATACTTTAGACCCTCAACTCGCACAGGCAAAACCATTGTAACCCATATTCCGGCTCTGCCGTATTACTGGATTGCTAGCAGGAGTAGGATTCGTCCAAAGCCGGCAGATTCAAACCTAGGTAAACTTGTGTGCTCACCGACCTGGAACACCGTATGTCTCACACTCCTCTCTTCCGCACGCCTCGAGAACCCCCTCATGGCGTACTTGTCCTCAATCTGATGGCAGTTGGCGCCCACCGTGGGGCAAGTGAGCTTCGGATCTGCGTTCCGAGCGGAATCTGCAAGAATCGGAATCGGCGAGACTATCGTCGTCGGTCGCATCCTCTACACCAGCGACGTCCCTCTCATCGTTCTCGACAAGACTTGGATTCCGGCTAGGGAGGCCGTGACTGCCTACACAATCATGTCTTTTGGCGAGATCGATGTTTACATCGGTTTCGCTGAACCTGCCCAACCCACCCCAGCGGTGATGATAGAGGCAGAAGAATCTTCTGGGTCCCCTTTGTTCGCGGAGGCGGCAGAGTTCCGGATCTCAGAAAACCCTAATCCCACCCAGCTCGCACCAGTTGTGGAGATAGTGGAGAAATCCGAGCCTGAAGAAGACCTAGCGGTCCAAGTCGAATCTGGAGTGGATCTCCTTGGAGAAGCCGGATCCCAGATCGACCCACCCATGGAAGTCAAAGTTCAGGAGGAGCATAACAATGACACTGATTCCGGCTCTGACGACGACGGGATAGACAGGCCTTTCCTAAGGTACACACTGAGGCGTATGATACTGCAAGGCGAAAGCGCAGATGCAATCCTCGAGACCATCAAAAGTTTTGACATGGCTGATCACGAAAGCCGCAGGTACCTCAGGAAACACGCGTCGCACTTCGTCGAATACGTGGGATCCGGATCCGGCTCTGCCGATGCTGGAGAAAACACTGACTCTGTGCTGGAGGCAATTGGAACAAACACCGACATTCCCGCATCCTCGGATGAATCTATGACGTCGGCAGATTTCCGAAAGTTCTCCGCAGAATATGAAGAGGAGTACAACTCCAAAGCTGCAGAAGAAGGAGAATCCATGGATGAGGGATCCGGGGAACACTCTCCCAAAGCGCAGGATGACATGGACGTCGGAGATAATCCCGAAGTCCAGATGTCCGAAAGTACCGATCAGAGCTTGACTCCGGGAAACGGACCCAAAGCCGTCTTTGCTACCGGCACTGCCAAGAAGGCAAAGAAGAAGAACAAGAAGAACAAGACCCCGGCAAAAGACCCTCTAACAGAGGAGGTGATTGTCGAGGAATACGAGGAAGACTCGGATGGAGCACTTATCGTAGAAGAGTCGAAAAAAGAAGCATCGGTGGATGGACACGTGATCACCAAAGGTGCGCGTAAACTCATCGATGCCGCATTAACCACACCTATCCCTACAGCCGCAGAACTTACTGCGGATGAGCTGGATGAAAGGGCATAAGCCCTAGAAGCGCGTCGTTAACTACTCCTCGATGAAGCCAAAAACATCGAGGTGGAGAGGAAACGCATGTCAACTAAGGACTACATGTCTTGGTTGCATCAGAAGACACGGAAGCGTCACACCAATGACGACCAATTCCCACGTGTCCGTGCCGTCCTTTTTGGAGATGAGATGGGGAAGCCACGGAAAGATAGCAATGGATATTGGGTTTACCCAACCCCAGTACAGAATACCGTGGCGGCCCGAGAAATTCTATCGGCTAATCCAGGACCAGAGGAGATCCGTTTGGGTATTAAACTACTCAACAAGGGACTGGAGCAGCAAAAGGTCGCCCTGTCCGGAAGTCAAAAACTGGTCTCGGATTCTGACCAATGTCGCACAGATCCGGCATGGGCTGGCGTAAGATCCCATTACGTTCGGGCGCAGTATCATAACCCCGAACGACGGGAAGACAATTATTCAAGAATCGGATCGTCAGGACAGCATCACAGAACTACCTGTAACTGGAGCAACGTCGCTCCAAAGGCCGAGAAAGATGCCATTGCTACACTAAATCCGAGGAACCCTCCCCGACGAGAATCTAACGATCGAAGGGGAGAAGATAAAGAGAAACGTAGGGAGGAGGATCGTCAAAAAATGCCACCTCCTAAACATGCAAGCCGTCCGGCTGAGCCTCACCATGGTGGGAACGACGGACGAAGGAACGACAGAAACCATGCTGGGACAAGCCGGCAGGGGGCTTGTCGTAGTCAAGATCCTCCCCAGAACCGAAATAATGACGCTCCGGACGGAGGCTGACGATCAGCCGGAAACAATTCAGCTGCCCCACCCTCTCCACCAAGCAGTCATCACAACGGCTCCCAAGGAGGGCAAGGAGGACGACGAGGCGGAGGAGGTGGTGGTAGAAGCCGAAGTCCGGCTCCAAGGCACCGCAGCCACAGCCGGCATTCGGGACGATCTTTATCCCCGAACGATGCAAGGCACAGGATCAATTCCAACATAGAGGCGCGGCACTGCGAAAACGATGATATCTACATGGGCCCAAAGTGCTTTGGAGCACGCATCAGAGCTACAAGATTCCCGGAAGGATTTGCTATCTCAAGACATATCCAAGCCTACGACAACATTGTTCGGCCAGATACCTGGCTTCAGGATTTTTTCCAAGCTTGCTGCATCGCCAAAGGCGGAAACAGCCTGGTCGCAACCCGATATCTCCCACTTATGTTGCGGAAGATGGCACGATCATGGCTCAATGAACTTCCGGAGAACACCATCCATAACTGGTATGACATGCAAAGTGCTTCTTTCAGAATTTCGAAGGCACATATCGAAGGCCCTATACGGTTGGAGACCTACAGCGTTGCACCCAAAAAGCCGGAGAAACTTGCCGGGATTACCTCGGATGATGGATCGACACCAAGAACTCTTGTGAAGGAGTAAACGATCAAACCGCGATTGAAGCTTTCATCGCAGGGCTCCCAATTGGTCTACTACGTCATCGCTTGAAGTGTGACAAGGTCACTGATTTGGGAGAGATGATAGAAACATCGAGCAAATATGTAGACGCTGACGATGATGCAGAGGGATTACTCAATGTCCTAGCTGTGCCTCAGTTGGCAAGACAACCAAAGCAAGAAGCTCAGAAGCGCAAAAATACCTCGGAAGAAAAACCCAACGTGGAAACAACGGTGGTTACTACTGTTTTTGGTGTCTGGAGGACGAGGAGGACGCGTTGGAGGCCGCGGGTGTGGCCGTGGGACTTCAAGGGTCCAATGTAGAGGAGAACAGCAACCAGGCAAAACCTACTCTTGGGCCGACATTGCCAATAACCCATATGTGCATCACC
The DNA here is from genome assembly GCA_910589775.1 of Avena eriantha. Classification (NCBI taxonomy): domain Eukaryota; kingdom Viridiplantae; phylum Streptophyta; class Magnoliopsida; order Poales; family Poaceae; genus Avena; species Avena eriantha. Next base: position 203,422,006 of record OU342741.1, on the reverse strand, counting down.
TAGACGCCAATGGGGGCTCATCCCACACCAACATTGAATGTCGTTTTAATGATGACATCAAGAGAGATGATACCGCGGGCTACAAAGCTAAGCGGAAGAAGGGAAAGAAAAATCCCGAAAAAGACAAAGAGACCAAGGAAGATTCCGACATGGAGGAAGCTGATACTTCAAATCCCAAGCCGGAAGGGAAGAAAACTTTTCCCACCAAGAAGGACACTTACGTCACCTTCCTCGGATCTCAACCAGCAAAGGTCAAGAAAGCAGTTCTCCACGAGCTCAATGCAACAGTTCTAGCTGTCCCTCAATATCTGGACTAGTCGGAAGTGGCAATCACGTTTGACCGCGTTGATCATCCGCCTAAGTTACACAGGCGAGGAAAATACGCCTTAATCGTCAACCCACTTATTGACGGTTATGGTTTCTCCAAGACCCTCATGGACGGTGGTAGCAGCATCAATATTCTCTATGTCGAAACGCTACGCCGGATGAAGATCTCGGAAACCCAGCTGCACCATAGTTCTATGATTTTTGACGGAGTTGTCCCAGGAAGACAAGCTAATTCCCTGGGAGAGATTACTTTGGATGTTACCTTTGGAACCCCAAAGAATTATCGGACGGAGGCACTTTCCTTCGAAGTGGTCCCATTCAAGAGCGCATACCACGCTATATTCGGACGTCCGGCTTACTGGGCTTTTATGGCTCGTCCATGTTACATTTACAATATGATGAAAATTCCAGGTCCCAACGGCATGATCACCATCAGGGGAGACCCGAAGAAAGCGCGAGAGTGCGAGGATGGAAATGCCGCCTTTGCCGAAGCCGTGCTGCATGCCCAGGAGTACCAGGAGATCAAGAAGAGCATAGATCCGTCCGAGATGCCCGCAACGAAGAAGGAGGTGACAAAGCCAAATCCGGAGTTCAAGACATCGGAAGAGACGAAGAAAGCGCCGTTGAAGGATGATGACCCCTCCAAGGTGACCCAGATAGGCGTAGGCCTAAGTAGCGCATAGGAAAGCGCGCTCGTCAAGTTCCTCCAAGCAAATCAAGATATCTTTGCATGGCAGCCATCTAACATGACCGGAGTACCTAGGGAACTTGCCGAGCACTCTCTAAATGTAAATCTAAACGCTAAACTCGTCAAACAGTCCCTACGACGGTTTGGCGACGAAAAGCGTAAGGCAATAGCTAAGGAACTAGCACGGCTCGAGTTAGCCGGATTCATAGAAGAGGTCATCCACACTGAGTGGTCGGCCAATCCTGTAATGGTCCCTAAAAAGGACACCACTGATTTAAGGATGTGTGTTGATTATACTGCCTTGAACAAGGCTTATCCAAAAGATCCGTTCGCTCTGCCTAGAATTGATCAAGTTATCGATTCTACGGCAGGCTCGGAACTCCTCAGTTTTCTCGACGCATATTTTGGCTATCACCAAATCCGGATGAAGGAATCTGACAAAGTCAAAACTTCATTCATAACCCCTTTCGGAACCTTCTGTTTTGTTACGATGCCCTTTGGGCTGAAGAACGCAGGAGCTACGTACCAGCGCAAGATGCAACGTTGCCTCCATGACCAACTCGGACGCAATGTGCATGCATATGTGGATGATATCGCGGTGATGTCCAAAAAGAAGGAAACACTGATTTCCGACTTGGAGGAAACGTTCGCCAATCTACGAAAATACAACATCATGCTTAACCTGAAGAAATGCTTCTTTGGAATACCAGCCGGAAAGTTGTTAGGTTTCATCGTGTCTCAAAGAGGCATAGAGGTGAACCGAGACAAAATCAAGGTTGCACTCAATATTTCCAGGCCAACTCGCCTGAAGGACGTACAAAGATTGACTGGTTGCATTGCTGCGGTCAGTCAATTTGTAAGCTGGCTTGGTGAAAGAGCCGCACCATTATATAAACTCCTGAAAAAGACCAAGGATTTTGTCTGGACTGACGAAGCTGAAGCTACACTACAAGATCTGAAGAGAGTACTCTCATTTGCTCCTATCCTTGCAGCGCCAGAACCTCAGGAACTGATGTTGCTTTACATTGCTGCGACAAATAAGGTCGTTAGTATCGTCATGGTGGTGGATAGACCAGAGGAAAATCAGGAACACCTGGTGCAGTGTCCGACTTACTTTGTCAGCGAGGTCCCGATAGAGTCAAAACAGCGGTATCCGCATTATCAAATGTTGGCTTATGGTGTTTTTCTAGCATCTCGTAAGCTACGACACTATTTTCAAGAGCATGCAATTACCATAGTGAGTAAAGCTCCCATGAGAGATATAATCAACAATAGTGACGCCACATGACGCGTCGCCAAATGGGGCATAGAGCTTTCAGCTTTTGATATTGAGTATAAACCCCGGACAGCAATCAAATCCCAGATCCTTGCTGACTTTGTCGCTGATTGGACAGAGACGAAGGAGAACATGATCCTCCCTGAGTCGGAATATTGGACCCTCTTTTTTGATGGGTCTAAGGCTCGAGGGGGCTCGGGGGCTGGCGTGGTACTCAAATCACCCCAAGGAGACAAACTTTTATACGTGTTGCAGATCCACTTCACATCGACAAACAATATTGCCGAGTATGAAGAACTGCTGCATGGAATCCGGATTGCTAAGGATATTGGCATCCGACGTTTGATGTGTTACGGAGATTCGGATCTTGTTGCTCAACAAGTGTCGGATATTTGTAATGCAAATAAACACATGGCAGCATATAAAGCTGTCATGGATGATCTATCTAAATCGTTCGAAGGGTTTGAAGTTCAACACATCCCTCGAGCAGAAAATGAGGAAGCAGACGCACTATCTCGGATAGGTTCTGCGCGGAAAGAGGTCCCGGATGGCGCTTTCCTAGAGCACCTCAAAGTTCCCTCAATAAAGGGAGTAGATGAGGAATATCTGACCAAATCCGACTCACCTTTGATAGCAGTTCTGGCTGTAATTCCCAGCTGGACTCAACCCTACCTCGATTATTTGGTAGATGGCAAATTACCCGAAGACGAAGTGCTGAGCCGGCAGATTATCCGACGAGCAAAATCCTATACTATTGTTAAAGGTGAGCTCCATAAGCAGAGTGTTTCTGGGGTTTTTCAGCGTTGTGTATCTCCGGAAGAAGGAGTGGAAATCTTAAGAGAAATCCACGAAGGCGAGTGTGTTCACCATGCTGCAGCCAAATCTTTGGTGGCAAAAGCTTTTAGGCACGGATTTTTCTGGCTTACAGCTCAGGCAGATGCCGAACGATTAGTCAAGACGTGCAAAGGCTGCCAAAAGTACGCCAAGCAAGCTCATGTTCCGGCTGATCAGCTGCGAACAATACCTATAACATGGCCCTTTGCGGTCTGGGGGCTTGATATGGTAGGACCATTTAAACGAGATCCAAGTGGATTTACTCACCTCCTAGTGACGGTGGATAAATTCACCAAATGGATTGAGGCTAAACCTGTCACTAGTTGTGATGGAGCAACAGCCAAAAGATTTGTCGAGGATGTTATAATCCAGTATGGTTATCCGCATAGCATTATCACGGACAACGGGAGTAACTTTTCTATGGGAGAATTGGCTGAATTCTGCAATGAGCAAAATATCCGGCTTGACATTGCGTCAGTCGCACATCCACATGCTAACGGACAAGTCGAAAGAGCAAATGGTTTAATTCTACAAGGCCTAAAACCGAGACTCGAAGCACCACTACGGCGTGCCGCGGGGGCTTGGGCAGAGGAATTACCCTCTGTAATTTGGAGTTTAAGAACAACTCCAGACAGGTCAACATGATACACACCTTTGTTCTTGGTCTATGGCGCAGAAGCAGTTCTTCCTAGTGATTTGATTCATACTTCTCCTAGAGTGGCCGCGTATATTGAAGAGGATGCCGAGATTTCTCGACAAAATGATCTCGACTTAGTCGAAGAAGTTTGCGTCGTTGCTGAAATGAGATCTACAGTCTATCAGCAGAAGTTACGCAAGTATCATAGCAGAGAATCCGAGATAGATCTTTCAATAAAGGTGACTTGGTTCTCCGACTTGTGCAACAAAGAAAGCACAAACTTTCCCCGGTATGGGAAGGGCCCTTCTTAGTTAGTCGAGTACTGCACAATGGATCGTACTACTTAACTGACATGAGGCCAGTCAAAGAAAGACCTGCTACTAAGAAGAGAAAGAGAGCTGGAGGCAGTACAAATATGGATGAGTTAGACAGACCATGGAATATTGCTCAGGTACGTCCCTTTTATTCTTAGTTTATCCTTCTTTGTAATCATACATATGTACATGTTCTGTGAGAAATAAAAGTTTTGGTTGTCTCAAGTTTTTCTGAGAAGTTTTTACCATCTTATTTCCAAATGATCATGTCATAGTCGAAAATCCCAGAATGCTTGAAAGTACTTTATGCTCATGTTCGTTCTGGTTTAGATTTCCGATTCTAAAATTGCTACCTTCAGGTATAACTCTAAAATTTCTAGTCTTTACTTTGGTTATTTGTCTGATTGCTGGATGCGGGCATTTTCCGAGTAGTGAATTGTTGGTACTCGAAGCCGGCTTTGTTTCCGAGTTTAAACTGGTTTAGCAATTGAGCTCCGTTGCTCGACAAAGTTTCTGGCGGAAGGTTTAGCTGGCTCACGAAAGGGACGAGGCGGAAAGCCAGATAAACGATAAGTATAGACGAAAAAATACAAGTGCTTATGTAAACATTTCAGGCACACAAAAAAAACTTAAAACCAAAAAGTGTTGAATAGATCAAAAGCTTAGCACTAGCAAAGTTAAAGTATTACATATTTACAGACGCATCATGTTTTTCCGGAATAATACAAAAATTTCTGATCTATGATGCAGGAGCTGCCGGCTCGCTGGATACGTCGCCTTGATATCTTTCCGAGATGTCCACATCTGAGGTGGTGTGTTCATCATCGGAAATTTATGCTGTTTCTTCTGGAGGCGGAGGTGGAGTGTCCACGCGGTTGAAGAATGGAGTATTGTAGCTGGTCAAGTCAGCTACATGACACCCATATCTGGCACAGGAGTCCATAATGGCCTTAATGTCCTGCTCCTGGCCATCTTCGTCCACTGTAGAATACCCTCTGGTCACTTGCCATATCTCCATGTTTCCATGGTGGCTCATGACCATGGTGAGAGCGTTCTGCGCTGCTGATCGCGCGTAGGACATGTTCCAATACTGAACGAGCTACGGCATTTCCTTTGCCTTGTCCCGCACCTAAAAATCCGACATGCGATGCATGTCCGAAATCTTGAGAGCTTTGCCGATGTCCTCAAGGGATTGGCGGAAGTCATGAAGCAGGTCACCGACTTGGGTAAGCCGGTGGGTGCGGGGCTCAGCAGAGGTGGAGTCCGTCAAGTTCAGAGGACCTATATACAAAACAAGTTAAGAAATATCCGACATTGAAGAAAGTTGAAGAAAAGATAAGTCAGACAGATGGAACGTACCGAAAATGACGTCGTCAATTTTGGTCTTCTCCTCCCGGAGACTTTGGAGTTCATCCCGAAGCGCCTGGGAAAGGTCCCTCTCTCTGCTAAGCTCATTCTTGAGATCCAAGATTATTTTATCTTGAGCAGCGATCTTGCGATCACGCTCTTCAGTAGCCATGGAGGAGGATTCAAGGACTTGAGCTATGCTCTTTTCATGATCTACCTTGAGCTGGTTCAGCTCTTGGCGAAGCTCCTTGTTCTCCACCACCAAGGTCTTGAGGTTCTCGGCCTCTTCAAACATGGCGCAGGATTGTTTCACCAGCGCTGTAAGCCAAAAAGAACAACAGTTCAGAAAAATTCGACATTGAAATACAAAGGAAAGGTTTGAATCTCGGAATGTTTATGTTCGGCTTCATCCTTGGCTACTTTTAGCTCAGCATTTTTAAGCCGGAGAGCTTTGATCTCTCTCCGCTTATCGCAAACATTCTTCAATAAATCCTGGTTATAGGAACATACTTTCTGTAAGTCAGAATACCCAAAGTCAGAAAGCTACTTAAGACTCGGGCTAATATTTTTGCTAAAATCAGCACGAGCCTTGGGGGCTACACTAGTTCGTTCTTTGGCATCCTAATAAAACATAAACTCGGATTATATATCCTACTTCATGCTTGGGGGTTAGAGGATATGATATAAAATAAAGGAAAAAACAGGAGTTGGAATTCCGACTTACATATTGTTCGCGGGTGAGCTTATCCAAACCCGCGTTCACTTCAGCAGCCACCTTCTCGGCGAGAGTTAGAAGAATCACTGGTGCTGTTGGAAGCTCACCAGTCCTTATCCTCTCGTCGCGGAGGCGCATCTGGGCAAGAAGGTCGGAGAACTTGACGTCGTCTGCCTCTTGCGTTTCTTCTTCGACAGATAAATTTCTCTTCTCCAGGCACTGCCTGGCTAGCCACTGGATCTCTTCTGCAGATTTCCGGGATAGGCCAAACTTGGCAAGTCCCAGATTGCTGAGAAGGTTCTCGACGAAGGTTTCTGCCGAGGGATCATTACCCAAAGAGGGTTCACCCTTATCTAAATCTGACTCACCCATGGTAACGCCAGTTTGCGATTCAAGGATCGCAGGCTCCGTGGAAGGAGCCGGATCTTCTGCGACGACCGGAGAAGGAGTGATCACCGCCGTTGCGGAAGGTTGAGGGGCAGGAGTCGGAGGAGCCACGGCAGGAGAAGCTATGGTAAGCTTTGTCTGCCGCAGCGGCTTCGAAGGAATCCCTTTCCCTTTGCCCTTGACGAGCGGTTTTGCTCTGAGAATGTAATAAAGTCGGAAACATTACAGAAAGAAATCCGAGTAAAGTACAAAGGCGGAAATTGTGATTGAAAGTTACCTCTTCACAACGGGCACCTCCTTTGTGCCGACAGCCACCATCGGAGCTTTGCGCTTCTTGAGCGCAAGGTCTGACAATGGGACCACCTCTGTCTCCTGAGAGAACTCAGGAGGATATCCTTCGAGCGGAGCAAGTTCCGACTTGGGGAGGTCAGCAAGCTGAAAATAAGAAAACATATCAGCATTGCAATGTAACTCAAAGATTGAAACACATAAAAGGTGTACTGTTAGAAACTTACCGGCACCACGGGGTTTTCCGCCGTGTGCATATCCAGAGAAACCTCCGGGATTCTCCTCTCGATCCGCTCCTTGATCAGCCACTTGATCTGGCTTATATAGCCTGGTGTGGTGCCAGGAGCCGGAATATCCTTATGATAGAAAAACGTGGCTGGCCATTGTTTGACCGAGTCACTAGCTAGAATTTTGGGATATGCGCGCTCGCGTCTAAGCGAAAAACTGCCGGTGATGTAAGGAACACCGGCGGTGATGGAGTTTCTCCGGACATGAAAATAGTACCGGAAAAGAGTCAAACTCGGCCTAATGCTAAGAAAGCCCTCACACAACGAAGCATATGCGCTCATCTCTAAGAGAGAGTTGGGAGGAAGGTTATGGAGTTGAACTCCGTAATGATCAATCACCTCGGAGAAGAACTCCGAGGGAGGAAACAATAAACCTCTATCAAGGTGGGTGCCGAAGTGGACCCGCTCACCGTCACGCGGGTTGGGGACGGTTTCCTCGAAGCCGCTCCGCCAGTTGCCCGCAGCGAGAAGCCCCTCCTTCTCCACATTCTTGAGGCCCTCGTTGAGTGCGCAGGGAATCCAGATCCTGCGGAAGCTCTCTTTCTCTGCCACCGCTTCCGCCGTCGCCGCCGCCGCTGCTACCGCCAAGCTGGAGGAAGAAGATGAAGCCATTTCTCCGGCGAGAAGATGACCTAAAAGGGGCAACGCTGGGAGTTCTGTGGGGGAGGAACGGGGAGCTCTGTGCGTGCAGGGAGATGGGAAGGAGAGGAAAAGGCAAAGGACTGGTGGAAGGAGAAGGAGAAAATCCTAACCCCTTATATCCACCTAACTGCGCCAAGATTCGTGCAAATGCTATAGTGTACCCGCCACGCGTCGTGGAAGGAACTGGGAAGGACCCACGCAATGATTGCATCGCCTCAATCTCCACGCACGCATTGAAATGACGCCTCGGTTCCGTGGACCCACCAACGGTTGTGCTGATGGCATGCCTGTCAGCTGACGTGACTTGACCATGACTTGTGTCAGGTGGCGTTAGAAACCAAGTTCCGGCTTAGTTTGAAATCAAGCTCGAAAATATGAGTAACCTGTTGCTATGTTCGACTTATTTTTAAGACCCGGATCGTATTTTTTGTTGTGAAGTTTCAGGAACCCTTCAAGATTCTGCAAGCCGAAGATCAAGCTAGACGATGATAAATCCGACTTTGGATCTTGGAGGCCTCCGGGGGCTGTTGTTGGGGATATACTTTCCGGGTATCCTCACAGTTCCTCATTGACCAGGGTGGACCACTTCGGGTTAGAGCTTTGCTTCACGGGCGGCCCAGTCAGGGAGAAAGACGGAGTCCAATCCGGCTACGGGAAGGCCCAGAAGACTTACCGACTTAGGCCCATAATGTTACTTGTAGTTTAAGATGTACTCTGTAACCGACTCTTAGTCGTAGCCGGATAGATCTCTCCTGTAAACCCTAGGCTGGATATCTATATAAGCCATCCTAGGGAGAGCCTTTAGGGCACACCCAATACTTTAGACCCTCAACTCTCACAGGCAAAACCATTGTAACCCATATTCCGGCTCTTCCGTATTACTGGATTGCTAGCAGGAGTAGGATCCGTCCAAAGCCGGCGGATTCGAACCTGGGTAAACTTGTGTGCTCACCGACCCAGAACACCGTACGTCTCACACCCCTCTCTTCCGTACGCCTCGAGGACCCCCTCATGGCGTACTTGTCCTAAATCCAACAACACCGCATCAACATTCACCTTTACTTCTCCTTCAGGCAGCCAGTTCTAGGATGTCGCACTACGAACTATTGGCTTTTTACGAGCCCGCCAATAGTTTATTGCTAAAGCACCAATTGACATTGCTGAGCGTTGGGGTGTTTGCACTACTTCCCCATGAACCAGTTGGCATCTTTGACACCATATGTACCATGATCCTGTTAAGATAAGCTCGGGAAGGCCAACTCCACCTAGAGGATCCCAAGCACCTTGAGTACATATAATATGTTCCAAAGCTACCGCCCCAGCTCTATAAATATTTGTTGCTTGGTCAATAATGCTCTGGACACCCAGCTTCTCCCAAACAAGTTTTGATCATGCACAAGCGAAAAGGGTATGCATAATATCTTCATAGCCCACTAAGCACACTGGACAACCACCAGTTGGTATTATTGTTGGAAATATGCCCTAGAGACAAATAGTAATAAGGACTATTATCATATTTCATAAAGTTTATGATTAAGTTTTATATCATGCTATAACTGTTTTGAATGGAAACATCAATACATGTGTGATATACAAACAACCAAGGGTTCCCAGTGAAACTCTAGTCACTGGTTCATTGGTCAACAGATGATCATGTTTCCTGATCATGTGACATTTATGCCAGTTGGAAATGGAGTCAACTCATTCTGAGAATGAGATGATGAACTAATACCCAACCTAAACATCATGACCCGATCATGTCATGAAGTTCAAGTTAAGATGATTAGAAATGGATCCTCATAGACTATTCCTTAGACCGTGAGGCTATATCAATCAATGTCTCCCGAGAGTGCTTAGATAGCATCAAGCGCCACTTGGTAATACAGTGGTTATAAAGGTGTGTTCAGGTATTCAGAGGAAATCGTAGAGGCAAAATATGTCAAGAGCGGGATTTGTCCGTCCATGTGACGGAAAGATACTCAAGGGCCCACTCGGAGAAGTTATATCCAATAGCTGCGCGGCGTGTGATTTGATCATAGGGATATCACTTGTCGGAACGAGTCAAGTAGCATTGTTCGGTAACGAGATTGAACACGACATGGTTATGTCATTGATCAGATCTCGGGCAATGCAAGTATCGAGAGACAAAGGGAATAAGACACGACTGTCCCGGTTCAAACGACGAAAGATCTTCGTGGAACGCACAGGGGTCACATGTCCATCCAGGTCCCTCTATCTATCATTGATGCGGGAGTGTACCGACCATGTCTAGAGTGTTCCCGAACCGTGAGGTACCACTCTTAAGGGCTTGATGATGCTTAGAGAGTGTTTATAGGATCGGTAGAATCACCAAAGAATAGTAGAGAGAAAACTGGAAGGGTTTCGGTAAGTCTGGAGGATGTCCGGAGTGGAGGTGGAAGGTGTTCCATAGCCACGGAGGTTGAATAATATATGAATGAATGTTAAATATTGATTTAATCATTTATTCATAATTATTTAATAAAAGAGAAAATCAATTAAAATGTCAAAGGGCTTAATGGGCCAATTCCCGGAGGGGAGAGGGACCATTAGGGAAAGGAGAGAGGGAGAAGGGGCAAGGGGGTGGCCGGCTGGGCCAAGCCCCCCACGCGGGGACCACTAGGGCCACCCGGCGGCTTCCCCTCCCCCTCCTCTCCTTTAGTCCCACCCCGGGACTTTGAGGGACCCCCTATATATAGTGGGGGTATTTGGCCAGATAAATACACACAATATTCAATAAAGATTTCCTCACTTTTGGGGAGACCTCCAATTGATACTCTCTCTCTCTCTCTCTCTCTCTCTCTCTCTCTCTCTCTCTCTCTCTCTCTCTCTCTCTCTCTCTCTCTCTCTCTCTCTCTCTCTCGTGACCATGGTCAAAAGTTCGGACTGCACGAACGAGAGACATCTTCACCATGGAGCGCCGTCGTGCTGCGGGATTCGGATCTAGGAGCTCTACTTCCACAACTGCTACTTATCAGGGAAGCGGGGGTCATCGTCAGGCACCGGACGTGTGTAACTCCCCACGAGATATCGCACTTGAGGCACTCAAGTCGTTGGAGCCGTTGGAGCGCAAGGACTTCATCACGACCTTGAGGTCGGCTTCGGCTCGTCTACATCAACCACGCTCTCCTGAGCGTTGACAATGCTTTTCGGTCTTCAAGGGTAAGTTCACAAAAAGCCCCTCCCATTACTGTATTACTAATAGATAGGTCCTGGCAGCATCAGGGGTTCAGGGGCATAGGGTAAAATTTTATTGTTTTCATACGCGGAACCCCTACAGTGGTATTAGAGCTAGATCTATGCGTAGTAATGCTAGTACGGATAGAACACACGAGATGTAGCGTGTGGGTGTTATCTTTTAGTTGTTACCCTCCCACGTGTACTTGTGTATACCGTAGTAATGCTTGATGAAGCGACCCCCAACCGACTTTACGTGTTCAGTCGCGAGACTGGTCCATGCTTGACATACGGCTTGTACCATATAAAGTGGCTTAGGGGGTGTCTGTCTCTCTCGAATTAGTTGGTATGCCATTTGCAACGGAGGGCCTCGAAAGGGGTGTAGTAGAGATAACTACTTGATCAGTGCTGAAAGTTCGTAGGTAAGAACGGTTCTTGTGCGAAAGCCCATTCAGCCATGTAAAATATGCAAAGATAAAGTAGAGGCATCTAACTTTGTTTTGCAGGGGCCATTGCTTTGTGATATGGTTGTGGCAAAGGTAAAGTGATTACCTTATGTTACGTAGTAGTAGATATTCACGGAGGTGACGGACTACCACGCCAGAAAGATACCGGTACCCTGGTGTCTACGGCGCCGGAACCCTGGTACCGGAATCCGGTGACGACGGATGGAGATCACAACATGAAGGACCATATCACATTGCATTTACATTCAATATTATTGTTTGTATATCTTATTGTGTGCTAGTATTAGATACTCGACGGTAGCCTAATAAGATAATCCCTATTAAAATTACCAACGATTGTGTTCCCCCTTAGTGTGCACCACTGATACATTGCAAGTGTATCCATAATTTTTGATGTTCCATGCTTGGTTTTATCTACTTTCTTGTGTTTTGTCCACACTTTGGAGTACTTTTCATATGATTTCTTGGACTAACTTATTAACAAGAGCCACAGTGTCAGTTGCCTATTTTCTACTGTTTTTGGTTCCAGGAAAGTCAGAAAATGAATATTCTCGGAATTGGACGGGACCGAAGCCAAAGTCAATATTTCATCGGGGGGAACACGGAGCCAGAAGACGAGACGGAGAGGGGTTAGGGGCCAGCCACACCATAGGGTGCCGCGGGTCCCCCTGGCCACGCCACCAGGTGGTGTGGGCCCCCTGGCCGCCCATCGACCTTGCCTCTTCGCCTATAAGATGCCTCCCGATGCATAAACCCTAAATCATCAAGTCTCCAGCCACGAAAAGTTCCACAGCGCCGCCGCCACCGCAGGGGAGACTCGAGGGATAGAAAGTCTCTGTTCCGGCACCCTGCCAGGACGGGGAAGTGCCCCTAGAGCCATCTCCATCGATCTCCACCACCATCTCCATCGCCGTTGCTGACTCCCATGATGAGGAGGGAGTAGTTCTTCCATGAGGCTAAGGGTTCTACCGGTAGCTATGTGTTCATCTCTCTCTCTATGCATGATCATACTGTGATCATGAGCTTTGTAATCAAGTAGATCTACCTTGCTACTCAAGTGCTTTAATAGATCTCTGCTCTCCCCATGTGTGTGAAAGTGACAGCGTGCACACCATGGTGGCACTTAGGCTAGAGATTACAAATACTTGTTATGAGTTATATTTGGAGTTGGATGTCTCTATGAAATTGCGGTGTTTGATGGAACCATCTAGTGCTCAAGGTGACAGTGTGGGGTTTTCTAGATGGGAAAGATGAACTTTGAGGTGTGCTGTTATAGCCCTACCAACGATTAGAGTGTCCAACCAGAGAGTAGTTAAGAGTAGTATCATAAAGAGAAGATATTTATATGAGAGTGTTCACTAGTGAAAGTATGATCCCTAGGCCTTGTTTCTAAACATTGAAACACCGTTTGCAATTAGATCTGTTACATGTTTGCTTGCTTCCATATTTATTTCAGTTTTCCTTTAGTCTCTTCCACGCCATCAAGCTATTTTCTGGCACCATTGTCTTATATCCATACCACTTGTATTTCACTATCTCTTCGCCGAACTAGTGCACCTATACACCTGACAAGTGTATTGGGTGTGTTGGGGACACAAGAGACTTCTTGTATCTTGATTGTAGGGTTGCTTGAGAGGGTATACCTTTGACCACTTCCTCCCTGAGTTCGATAAACCTTGGGTGATCCACTTAAGGGAAAACTTGATGCTGTTCTACAAACCTCTGCACTTAGAGGCCCAACAACTGTCTACAAGAATAGAAGGGCGTAGACATCAAGCTATTTTCTGGCGCTGTTGCTTGGGAGGTAAGGTAAAAGGTACTCACATCCTCCGGTCTGAGTGCTTGAAGTTATTTCCTTTAGATTCTACAATTTTGTCTTTTTGTTTCTTGTTTTCACTAGTTAGGCTTAATGGAAAACAACAACAAAATTAGAGTGCTTTATAGTATTTATCTTGAGTTAGGACATGAAGTGTTTGAAGAGAAAATTAAAAAACCTATGGAACTTTATTTGTGTGCTAATAGTAATGTTATTAGTATGAATTCTTTGGACACCATTATTGTTAATGCTATGGAAAACTCTAAGCTTGGGGAAGCTGGTTTTGATGAGGATGATCTTTTTCGTCCCCCATCTTTAGAGGAGAAAATTTACTTTGATGATACTATACCTCCAATATATAATGATTACAATGATGAATATGATATTTTCAGTCCACCTACTATTGAGGAGAAAACTAATGATTACAATATGCCTCCCATATCTGATGATTATGGTGATGAGAATAATAATGATAGCTATTTTGTTGAATTTGCTCCCACCACAATTAATAAGAATAACTATGCTTATGTGGAGAGTAATAATGATTATATGCATGTGGCTCATGATAAGAATGTTTTATGTGATAGTTATATTGTTAATTTTATTCATGATGCTACTGAAAGTTATTATGAGAGAGGGAAACATGGTTTTATGTGTCTCAACAATATTAAGTTTCCCCAATTTATGTTGAAATTTTTGAAGTTGCACTTGTTTTGTTTTCCTATGCTTGTTGCTTTGTGCTTTCATGACTTGTTTCTTTACAAGATTATTTTTCATAGGAAGTGGGTTAGACTCAAATGTTTTTTATATTTGCTTCTTGATGCTCTCTTTTACTCTAAATTCATATTTCTTATGTGAGCATCATTGAAATTATCATGCCTAACGTAAAGGCATTAAAAAAAGTACTTATTGGGAGATAACCCAAAAGTTTTAGTTGAGTCTTGGAAGTTATTACCTCTGTAATAACCTCTCCTTATCATTTTTGTGTGGTTTTTGTGCCAAGAGTAACCTCTAATGAGAGAGAAGTAATGCTTGGGAAAGTTGCTGTCCCGAAACAGATTTTTGTGCTTTGCTGTAAAAATTTGTGTAAAATCTCTGTACATCGGTTTGAGCTATAATGTTTTGTGCTTCTGACCCAGGTTGTTATCCAACTTTCGCTAGTTCAACACTTTTCGATTTGACCAATAGAAGGTCTTCGAAAAAATTGGTTTTTACCTGCTGGTCTGTTTTGACAGATTTCTGCCATTATTTGCATTTGCTTCTTGTTGATTCCTTTTTGGGTTCATTTTGGGTAATTGAGCTTTTTGAGGGAAGTGCTTTAGTAGCTTGTGTTTAATTAAAGTTTTATTGGTGTTGAAACTGAATCCAAAGACTTATTATCTTGAGTGCACTAATGTTGCTAATAAATATTGTGTGAAGTTTTGTATGAAGGAAAAATTTCAGGTGTATGGAGAGAATGATGTAATGAGATGAAGGATGGACTAAAGCTCAAGCTTGGGGATGCCACGCGTGTCACCCCGAGAAATATCCAAGAAGTACAAGCGTCAAAGCTTGGGGATGCCCAAGGCATCCCCCTCTTCATCAATAAAAATCCCAGGTTTCTTCCAAACGCTCCATTTTTATTGTTTCATGCACAGTTGTGTTGTTCTTGGAGCGTCTTCTTTTTTGTTTTCATTTTGGTTTTTCGTTTGCTTTGTTTTCTTAGTTTGCTGAATAAATTGGTTGGACCCCCTCTTTCATACATTGGTTTTTAAATAGTTTTGTTTGGGTTGGAAAAGAGTAGGAAAGTTCATGCTTAAGTGGTAAAGAGAGCTTGTTTTTGACTATCGCATATGATTTGTCATGCCATGCTTGATATTGTTTTGGATTTATGCTTAGTATTCTTTGTTGTAGCATGACTTGTTATAAACAATTGAGATTGCTTAATGTGCCTTGGATGGATCATGCGTTGTTTTAGCATATGAAAGCATAGTTTTGTGGTATTCTCCTTTGATGCTTTATTTGGGTTGACTTGGCACATGCTCACACCATGTTATGACTATCCCAAGTCACCACAGCCTTTATGATCCTTTAGTTTTCAACTTGTAGTATCACTTTATGCTTTGATCAATGATGTTTTGTCGCTCTGCATGATTATGGCCATTATTGCTCTCTTAGTTTGTCGCTCCCAGTCTTTTGCTAGCCTTCGCAACCAAGTATGAGTTCCACTCATGCATCCAACTCCTAAAACCAAGTTATTCCAAAGAGTGCACCATACCTACCTACTAGCATATGCTATTCCAAGTATATTCATGTTTTATCTACCTTCCGAATTAAACTTGTTATGAGAAAACTAGTGATTAAAGCTCTCACGAACTTGATGGCACACTTTACTTTTCTTGCCTTTAATAAACCTGAACCATTGTGTCCATCTTTGTTGCATATATGCTTGCGCTTTATAAGTTGAAGTTAGCAGAACCATGTATCATGGGGAACGCTTTCAACATTGCACCTATACTTTGTACCCCGTTGATATCATGTTCTTTTTCTTATGGATCCCGACGGTGTGAAATAGAAGTGGAACTTGTAAGATCATGGAGTTTGTATGTGTGTTAGATAAATGCCTGGGCCGCTAGCCTAATCCATGCCTAATCATGGTGGAAACTTGCAGCATGACCATAATGAGCACTCTATGAAGCATCCTCAATAAAAACCTATGCAAATAGCAAATAAAAAGATCACTGAGATGCTCATTGTCTGCTTGCCTTGTCATTTTGATTATGGGATAGCTCCTGTATCATGTGCAAGGGGTACCCCGTTGGCAGTTCTTTATGATATATATGTACTTACAATGACAAGAGATTACTTGTGACTAAAGTTGAGTAGCATGAGGTTCGGTTTTCATAAGTAAGGGGCATGAGACTTTGGCTTATAACTTGTCAAGCATATCCTCTTAGTTGTGTCACTTTAACCTTAATCACCTAAAGATGCTTATGATAGGGGCAATGAGAGCTGAAAGCTATAAGTACCATAATTTTTGGAAGCTCTTTATGAGACTTGAATCCCTACTTCCTTCTATGAAGGTCTTTCTTCCACCATTATATTGAGTCTCCACCTTCTATCTTTATGCACCTACTTTGAGAGCATAGTGGCCATTCTTAGTTCTATGTGCATTGTCCCAAGACTAGTTGATTGATGCATAACTTGATATTGCTTGTTTTAAACTATTTGTATCTAGTCACTCTTATGAACTTTGAAGGTGTCCTATGCATTTATATTTGCTGCTCTATGAGGGACAAGATGGATACTATTATGCTATGTTTTCTTTATGTGAAACAAACAAACTTCTTGCAAAGCATTGTTATTCATGAATATTTTGTTTGTGCCTTTTCATGTTACAACATAGTTGCTATGTCTTATTGTTAGAACTATATCTCTCATGCTATGTTGAAGTACTAGGATCACAGCTATCAATGTTTTACAAATACTTTGATCAAGGTTACGATGGTGCATGTCACCTCAAAAATTATTCTTTCTTTTTATCACTTACCTACTCGAGGACGAGCAGGAGTTAAGCTTGCGGATGTTGATACATTGGAAATGTATCCATAATTTTTGATGTTCCATGCTTGGTTTTATCTACTTTCTTGTGTTTTGTCCACACTTTGGAGTACTTTTCATATGATTTCCTGGACTAACCTATTAACAAGAGCCACATTTGGTTCCAGGAAAGTTAGCAAATGAATATTCTCGGAATTGGACGGGACAAAAGCCAAAGTCAATATTTCACCGGGGGGAACACGGAGCCAGAAGACGAGACGGAGAGGGGCCAGGGGCCAGGCACACCATAGGGTGGCGTGGGTTCACCTTGGCCACGGCACCAGGTGGTGTGGGCCCCCTGGCCGCCCACCGACCTTGCTCTTCGCCTATAAGATGCCTCCCGATGCATAAACCCTAAATCATCAAGCCTCCAGCCACAAAAAGTTCTGCAACACCGCCGCCACCACAGGGGAGATTCGGGGGACAGAAAGTCTCTGTTCCGGCACCCTGCTGGGATGGGGAAGTGCCCCCGGAGCCATCTCATAGGCGAGAGGGGAGACCGAGGGGGTGCCAGGGGCCACCACACCATGCCCTGGCGCGGCCTGGGGTGACCCGCGCTTGGGGGGGGGGGGGGTGTGGCCAGGCCCTGGCCCTCCTCCGTCTCGTATTCTGGCTCCGTGAGTCTTCCGGTAAAATAGGAACTTTGGCTTTTGTCCCGTCCAATTCCGAGAATATTGATTTTCTGACTTTCCTGGAACCAAAAACAGTAGAAAACAGGCAACTGGCACTGTGGCATCTTGTTAATAGGTTAGTCCAAGAAATCATATGAAAAGTACTCCAAAGTTGGAACAAAACATAAGAAAGTAGATAAAACCAAGCATGGAACATCAAAAATTATAGATACATTTGCAATGTATCAACATCCCCAAGCTTAACTCCTGCTCGTCCTCGAGTAGGTAAGTGATAAAAAGAAAGAATAATTTTTGAGGTGACATGCACCATCAAAGACTTTGATCAAAGTATTTGTAAAACATTCAAAGCTGGGATCATAGTACTTCAATCATAACATGAAAGACAAAGTTCTAGCAATAAGACAAAGAAACTATGATGCAACATGAAAAGGCACAAACAAAAGATTTATGAATAACAATGCTTTGCAAGACGTTTGTTTGTTTCACATAAAGAAAACATAGCATAATAGTATTCAGCTTGTCCCTCAATAGAGTAGCAAATATAAATGCATAGGACACCTTCAAAGTTCATAAGAGTGACTAGATACAATAGTTTAAAACAAGCAATATCAAGTTATGCATCAATCAACTAGTCTTGGGACAATGCACATAGAACTAAGAATGGCCACTATGCTCTCAAAGTAGGTGCATAAAGATAGAAGGTGGAGACTCAATATAATGGTGGTAGAAAGGCCTTCGTAGAAGGAAGTAGGGATTCAAGTCTCATAAAGATCTTCCAAAAATTATGGTACTTATAGCTTTCAGCTCTCATTGCCCCTATCATTAGCATCTTTAAGGTGATTAAGGTTAAAGTGACACAACTAAGAGGATATGCTTGACAAGTTATAAACCGAAATCTCATGCCCCTTACTTACGAAGACCGAACCTCACGCTACTCAACTTTAGTCACGAGTAAGCTCTTGTCATTGTAAGTACATATGTATCATAAAGAACCACCAACGGGGTACCCCTTGCACATGATACAGGAGCTATCTCATAATCAAAATGACAAGGCAAGCAGACAATGAGCATCCCAGCGATCTTTTTATTTGCTATTTGCATAGGTTTTTATTGAGGATGCTTCATAGAGTGCTCATTATGGTGATGCTGCAAGTTTCCACCATGATTAGGCATGGCTTAGGCTAGCGGCCCAGGCGTTTCACTAACACACATACAAACTCCATGATCTTACAAGTTCCACTTTTATTTCACACCGTCGGGATCCGTAAGCAAAAGAACGTGATATCAACGGGGTACAAAGTACAAGTGCAATGTTGAAAGCGTTCCCCATGAAACATGGTTCTGCTAATTTCAACTTATAAAGCGCAAGCATATACGCAACAAAGAAGGACCCAATGGTTCAAGTTTATTAGAGGCAATAAAGTAAAGTGTGCCATCAAGTTCGTGAGAGCTTTAATCACTAGTTTTGTCATAACAAGTGAAAGGTAAACAAAAGCATGAATATACTTGGAATAGCATAAGCTAGTAGGTAGGTATGGTGGACTCTTTGGAATAACTTGGTTTAGGGAGTTGGATGCATGAGTGGAACTCATACTTTGTTGTGGAGGCTAGCAGAAGACTGGGAGCGACAAACTAAGAGAGCAATAATGGCCATAATCATGCAGAGCGACAAAACATCATTGATAAAAGCATAACGTGATACTACAAATTGAAAACTAAAGGATCATACAGGTATGGTGACTTGAGATAGTCATAACATGGTGTGAGCATGTGCCAAGTCAACCCAAATAAAGCATCAAAGGAGAATACCACTATACTATGCTTTAATATGCTAAAACAACGCATGATTCATCCAAGGCACATTAAGCAATCTCAATTGTTTATAACAAGTCATGCTACATCAAAGAATACTAAGCATAAACCCAAAACAATATCAAGCATGACATGACAGAGCATAGGCCACAGTAAAAAACGAGCTCTTTTTACCACATAAGCATGAACTTTCCTACTCTTTTCCAAACCAAACCAAACTATTTGCAAACCAATGTATGAAAGAGGGGGTCCAACCAATTTATTCAGCAAACTAAGCAAACCAAGAAAACGAAAAACCAAAACAAAAACAAAAACAAGACGCTCCAAGAACAACACAACTGTGCATGAAACAATAAAAATGAAGTGTTTGGAAGAAACCTGGGATTTTTATTGATGAAGAAGAGGATGCCTTGGGCATCCCCAAGCTTTGACGCTTGTACTTATTGGATATTTCTTGGGGTGACACGCGTGGCATCCCCAAGCTTGAGCTTTATTCCATCCTTCATCTCATTATTTATTCCTTCCATACACCTGGAATTTTTCCTTCGTACAAAACTTCACACAATCTCATTAGCAACATTAGTGCACTTAAGATAAATAAGTCTTAAGGTTCAGTTCTAACACCAAATAAATTTCCATTATAACACTAGATACTGTAGCACTTTCCTCAAAAAGCTCAATTCCCCAAAAGAACTCAAGAAGGAACTAACAAGAAGCAAATGCAGAAAATGGCAGAAATCTGTCAAAACAGACCAGCAGGTAAAGATGATTTTTTTCGAAGATCTTATGTTGCTCAAATCAAAAAGTGTTGAACTAACGAAAGTTAGATAACAACTTGGGGCAGAAGAACAAACAATTACAGCTCAATCCGACATACAGAGCTCTCTCACGAATTTTTACGGTGAAGCACAAAAATCTGTTTCGGGACAGCAACTTTCCCAATCATTACTTTTCTCTCATTAGAGGTTACTCTTGGCACAAAAAGCAAATAAAAAGGATAAGGAGAGGTTATTACTGAGGTAATAACTTCCAAGACTCATCTAAAACTTTTGGGTTATCTCCCAATAAGTACTTTTGTTTAGGGCCTTTAAGTTAGGCATGATAGTTTGAGAAGATGCTCACATAAGAAATATGAATTGAAGTAATAGAGAGCACCAGGAAGCAAATGACAGCACATTTAAGTCTAACACACTTCCTATGCATAGGAATCTTGTAAAGAAACAAGTCATGAAAGCACAAAGCAACAAGCATAGGAAAGCAAAACAAATGCAACTTCAAGACTTTCAACATAAAGAGGGGAAACTTAATATTATTGAGATGCATAAAACCATGTTTCCCTCTCTCATAATAACTTTCAGTAGCATCATGAATAAAATTAACAATATAACTATCACATAAAACATTCTTATCATGAGCCACATGCATAAAAGAATTAATACTCTCCACATAAGCATAGTCATTCTTATTAATTGTAGTGGGAGCAAATTCAACAAAATAGCTATCATTATTATTCTCATCACCATAATCATCAAATATAGGAGGCATATTGTAATCTAATTAATTTTGGCCTCAATAGTAGGTGGACTAAAAATATCATATTCATCATCATATATTGGAGGCAAAGTATCATCAAAGTAGATTTTCTCCTCCATGCTTGGGGGACTAAAAAGATCATTTGCATCAACACCAGCTTCCCCAAGCTTAGACTTTTCCATAGCATTAGCAACAATGGTGTCTAAAGAATTCATACTAACAACATTGCTATTAGCATGTAAATAAAGTTCCATAGGTTTTTTAATTTTCTCTTAAACACTTCATGTCCTAACTCAAGACAAATACTATAAAGCTCTCTAATTTTTTGTTGTTTTCCATTAAGCCTAACTAGTGAAAACAAGAAACAAAAAGACAAAATTGCAGAATCTAAAGGAAATAACTTCGAGTACTCACACCAGAAAATAGGCGTTTGCCGTGGAAGGTTCTTCTTCTTTAATCCTCCGGTGTGAATATCTTTTACCTTACCTCCCCGGCAACGGCGCCAGAAAATAGGCGTTTGCCGTGGGAGGTTCTTCTTCTTTAATACTCCAGTGTGAATACCTTTTACTTTTCCTCCCCGTCAACGGCGCCAGAAAATAGCTTGATGTCTACGCACTTCTATTCTTGTAGACAGTTGTTGGGCCTCCAAGTGTAGAGGTTTGTAGAACAGCAGCAAGTTTTCCCTTAAGTGGATCACCCAAGGTTTATCGAACTCAGGGAGGAAGTGGTCAAAGGTATTTCCTCTCAAGCAACCCTGCAATCAAGATACAAGAAGTCTCTTGTGTCCCCAACACACCCAATACACTTGTCAGGTGTATAGGTGCACTAGTTCGGTGAAGAGATAGTGAAATACAAGTGGTATGAATAATTATAAGTGGTAATGGTGATAGAAAATAGCTTGATGGCGTGGAAAAGAATAAAGGCAAACTAAAACAAAGATGGAAGCAAGCAAACATGTAACAGATCTAAATGCAAACGGTGTATCAATGCTTAGAAACAAGGCCTAGGGATCATACTTTCACTAGTGAACACTCTCATATAAATATATTCCTATTTATGATACTACGCTGAACTACTCTCCGGTTGGACACTCTAATCGATGGTAGGGCTATAACAGCACACCTCAAAGTAACTCTTTCCCATCTAGAAAACCCCACACTGTCACCTTGAGTACTAGATAGGTCCAACAAACTCCACAATTTCATAAAGACATCTGACTCCAAATATAACTCATAACAAGTATTTGTAATCTCTAGCCTAAGTGCCACCATGGTGCGCACGCTGTCACTTTCACACACATGGGGAGAGCAGAGATATAATAAAGCACTTGAGTAGCAAGGTAGATCTACTTGATTACAAAGCTCATGACCACAACAAGATCATGCATAGATAGAGAGATGAACACATAGCTACCGGTAGAACCCTTAGCCTCGAGAGAGAACTACTCCCTCCTCATCATGGGAATCAGCAATGGTGATGGAGATGGCAGCGGAGATCGATGGAGATGGCTTCGGGGGCACTTCCCCATCCCGGCAGGGTGCCAGAACAGAGACTTTCTATCCCCCGAATCTCCCCTTCGGTGGTGGCGGCCCAGCGGAACTTTTCGTGGATTTTTGATTGACGATCTAGGGTTTTGGTATCGGGAGGCTCTTATAGGCGAGAGGGGAGACCGAGGGGGTGCCAGGGGCCACCACACCATGCCCTGGCGCGTCCTGGGGTGACCCGCGCCTGGGGGGGGTGTGGACAGGGCCTAGCCCTCCTCCGTTTCGTATTCTGGCTCCGTGAGTCTTCCGTTTAAATAGGAACTTTGGCTTTTGTCCCATCCAATTCCGAGAATATTGATTTTCTGACTTTCTTGGAACCAAAAACAGCAGAAAACAGGCAACTGGCACTGTGGCATCTTGTTAATAGGTTAGTCCAAGAAATCATATTAAAAGTACTCCAAAGTTGGAACAAAACATAAGAAAGTAGATAAAACCAAGCATGGAACATCAAAAATTATAGATACATTTGCAATGTATCAGGATACCTTTGACCACTTCCTCCCTGAGTTCGATAAACCTTGGGTGATCCACTTAAGGGAAAACTTGCTGCTGTTCTACAAACCTCTACACTTGAAGGCCCAACAACTTTCTACAAGAATAGAAGTGCGTAGACATCAACCACCAAGAAAGTTTTTTGGTATAAGGCGATCCATGGTACAGGCGTGGGTGTTAGACATATCTACGTTTGCATACAGTGGGTGTAAGCCATGTTGCACAACGAATACACTAAGGCTGAGTTGGCGAGCCTAGCATGTGCAGACATGGCCTCGGAATGCAGATGTTCAAAAGATTGAGCACGAGTCGCATGAATGATGTGACCAACGTTTAGTGTCCACCCTTGAACCCACATTGATGGCCGTGACGATCGGGGGAGATGTGGCTGATAGGGGTCGTGTTATCACTAGGAACCCTTCTGGGGATAGGTGTTTCTAAGTGGAGTTATTATTAACTCATTTAATTATAAACTTAATCTAAATTCCTTTTGGCAATTGTAAATGTAGAAAAGTTCTCCCCGATGCCACCTTTCCTGTTGACGATTGATTAGTTAGAAGGAGAGAAGCTCAGATTAGATGGATCAAACTTCTCTATATGGGTTGCGCGTCTCCACGTTCTCCTTAGCGAGAATGACGTGGTCGACTACATACTCGACATGATGGATTTGGATCATCCCATTGACTTAGAGACCCCAGAGCAGTGGGAAGACCGCTATCTCCATCGGGAAATGACCTCCTTCATTTCAGTTACAATGCGTTTTGGAATGGTGGACGAGCTGTGGCCTTTCGTGGGTGATGTCAACCCTCGTACGGTAATGCTATAGCTTAGGACACATTTCGTGGAACAAGCACGCATATGGGAGCATGAGCTGATGGGAGACTTCCTCTCCATTAAGATGGGGGAGAACTCATCACTTGACGACCACTTGGAGCGCATGCATGATGTGTACATGAGGCATGTATACTTCCTGGATAGCTGGTTGACGGGCTCTTTTGCAAATGGCGTTGTGCTGCGGTCGCTGCCACCAAGCTACCAAGCACAAGTCATGACTTGCATTATGAGAGGCGACGCGAAATCAATGGAATTCCACCGGTTCGTAACACATCTCAGGAATGTGTTGGTTGAACCAAATGTCGTTGATATACAATTTTAGAAATGTTATAATCTTGCAAAAACATTTGCAGTGTTAAGTATATTTGATACTTGTTCTGTTTTGCTGAAAACCGGTCCTTCTGCATGAGAGGTGCTTGCTGGAGAGGAGGTGACGTTGCGTGTTGATGACGAGCATGATGATGATGGCCAATGACACTCTCCCTCGACATTTATCACTTAGTTTATGTTTAGGATGATTATTGTAATCAAAAGATTGTGAACTTCTTTAGTGTGTCTCACACTTTGTGAGACGGTTATTCATATCAGTTTGTAACAAACAGTTGTTCCACTTTTATGAATGAATTCTATTTGTGTTCATATCTTGTTTGATTACATATGAATTATCCTTGTTGTTTGAAACTAATTGATAATACATGAACATTTGTAAAATATTGAAATGCCTTAAAAATACCCAACTTAATGATATGTTCATTAATGAATGAAACCATTATTTAAAATTCAAAGTTATGTGATAATATGTGAAAGTCATTCAATTTCTTATCACATATAAATCATGCCTAAGTTCGGCAAAATAACTTGAACACTGTGTATTACTTGAATACAAAGTGTTTAATGAATTGTTAAAAGTAAATACATATTCGATGTATTGTGTTTTAACGAAAATGGTAATTATCATTATATGATTGTTTAAAAGTGTAAAGTAGTTTACCAAAGGAAACATAAGTATGAAACTATTTGATATGATCAAAGTGTTTCATCATCAAAGGGTATTAAATATAAAAGAGAATCTAATTACTATGATTTGATAAATAGTAATGAAATTCGACTTTATAAGAATGGCATAGAAGAAATTGTGGAATGTAAAACGTTTGAAATGTCAAAATACAAAGCATCGCAATGTGATATTAAAGTGGGTGAATAGATGGCACCAAATAAATCGTTGTAGTGTAGATGTAGAGACCATTAGTTAGAAATAGTTAGCACTCAATTAGAATATATAGTGAACCATTTGAATTCATGAAAGCGACTCCATATCTAGTATGGATCGTCGTGAAAGTTTTGGGGTTATTCGATATAACCAAAACAATAGCGAATAAGTCCTTGTAGAGTGTTCATTGGAAACTTTGAATACGAAATCCATAGCTGAAACCAAAAGAGAAGCAAAATTCATATTGCTTGGATTTTGGTGCATTATTGAGAAAGCTCACTTTTAGTGATATTTCTCGATTATGGAGCGAATGGAAGATAGTGAAAAACACGATGAGGATTCATATCCCCGCATTAGAGTGTTGAGAAGCGCAACAGATAAACATTCCAGAACGATTCTCTTCACAAAGGAAATAATCAATGATATTAATCTGTGTTTTCCCCACTGGTGTTTTCACTACATAAAGTAGGATTCAAAATAATCCATATCTTGTATGGAGACATTTGTGAATCATTTGTCATGATTCTTGGAATATGACATACCTACGAACTACTGAGGAAATAATGGTAAACTAGAATTATGAGAAATCCTGGAAGCAAAATTCACTTGAGATTAGAAAGCAATTCGTTGCTGAATCTCACAAGTAAAAGGGGGTTACTTGGAATTTTCCCAAATGACTGCAAAGCCATAGTGGAAAAGGGGGTAAATGACAAAAGCACAATTTGTCAAGTATTGGACAAATTCAAATGAATTTGATTCATGTGTGCTTAATATCCAGTGGATTTAAAACTAGTAAGAGTACTAGTGTCTCATAGTAAATCTCTCGCTTTGATATTTAATCAAAAGATTTTAAAGTTGTTCAAAATTGTGAGTAGATATGCAATTTGCATGAAATTGAGTGGGAGCTATGAAAGTCTTCCTAAAACAATATGTGAATGACATATTTTTGAGTGGGAGCAATATAAGTCTCAAATTCAAATATGTAGGAACATATTTTGAGTAAGAGTACTGACTCATACCCAAATATGGTAGAAACATATTTTGAGTGGGGGCTTATAGGAGTGATTCTTAAGTGTGTTAAGAACAAAAGTGCAAGTTCCAATAAATAATGATTTATGAGGTGTAGAAGTTTATAATAAGTGTATTATGATATTATGTAGTATTCCTTAAGGGATTCTGAAAAGGGTTTCGGAATAGAAGTTAATTAAGGAACTGGTCCTTAATAACTCAAATTAGGAATAGTATTAAGTTTAACATCAATGGATGAAAGAAAGAAAAGGATGATCATCATCCACTATGTTGAGACATAGGTTCTATCTTAGAAAACTATGATGATAACTTAACATACTGTGTAATCCAATAAGGAACATTTGAAAGTGATTGAGTTCGAATCACAGAACGTTGAGCTAAGTTTGTCCGCAGTGTCTAATAGAGAACTATAGATATATTTTCCAAAT
This sequence comes from Avena eriantha, assembly GCA_910589775.1. Taxonomy (NCBI): domain Eukaryota; kingdom Viridiplantae; phylum Streptophyta; class Magnoliopsida; order Poales; family Poaceae; genus Avena; species Avena eriantha. The sequence goes on along the minus strand of OU342741.1, from coordinate 203,395,693 downwards.
CCATAAAGGATGACATATATTAAAGCATAAAGAGTTATATTATAAGGGAATATGTTCGAAACTCCTGTAATACCGATTAGAGTCAAGTAGGAAGCGAGGTGAACAAAACATCGAAAGTTGCACATAGTGCACTAGTGTTTCGATGAATACATTTATAATAATAGATAAGGGTACCATCTAAAGTGTTGTATAAAGTTATGGCAGGGCTAGTTCGCTTTTAATGTAGAATGATGTGTCCTAGGGCACAGTGCCCATGTGAAAGCCCTCGAGGTTGATCTAAAGTCATTGTAGGCTCCTAGAATCAGGCCTCGTTCTGCTGCCATATCGATGATGCATACACACAGATGTTATCATGTGATGATAAAGTATTAATGTCAATCAAGGTGACATTAGTAAGTTGCAAAGGATTTGGGACTGTAAAGTACAGACCCAAGACTCAACCTCTTCCATGAGCAAGCATGTTTAGGGTACCGGTTATGGTGCCAACGATTAAGAACAAATGCAGCTAGTGTATTTGTACTCTAGTGCAAGCGGGAGACTGTTGGAAATATGCCCTAGAGACAAATAGTAATAAGGACTATTATCATATTTCATAAAGTTTATGATTAAGTTTTATATCATGCTATAGCTATATTGAATGGAAACATCAATACACATGTGATATACAAACAACCAGGGGTTCCTAGTGAAACTCTAGTCACTGGTTCATTGGTCAACAGATGATCAAGTTTCCTGATCATGTGGCATTTATGCCAGTTGGAAATGGAGTCAACTCATTCTAGGAATGAGATGATGAACCAATACCCAACCTAAACATCGTGACCCGATCATGCCACGAAGTTCAAGTTACGATGATTAGAAATGGATCCTCGTAGACTATTCCTTAGACCGTGAGGCTATATCAATCACTGTCTCCCGAGAGTGCTTAGATAGCATCAAGCGCCACTTGGTAATGCAGTGGTTATAAAGGTGTGTTCAGGTACTCGGAGGAAATCATAGAGGCAATATATGTCAAGAGCTGGATTTGTCCGTCCATGTGACGGAAAGATACTCAAGGGCCCACTCGGAGAAGTTATATCCAATAGCTGCGCAGCGTGTGATTTGATCACATGGATATCACTTTTCGGAACGAGTCAAGTAGCATTGTTTGGTAACGAGATTGAACACGACATGGTGATGTCATTGATCAGATCTCGGGCAATGCAAGTATCGAGAGACAAAGGGAATAAGACACGACTGTCCTGGTTCAAACGACAAAAGATCTTCGTGGAACACACAGGGGTCACATGGCCATCCAGGTCCCTCTATCGATCATTGGTGTGGGAGTGTCCCGGCCATGTCTGGAGTGTTCCCGAACCATGGGGTATCACGCTTAAGGGCTTGATGATTCTTAGAGAGTGTTTATAGGATCGGTAGAATCACCGAAGAATAGTAGAGAGAAAACCGGAAGGGTTTCAGTAAGTCCGGAGGATGTCCGGAGTGGAGGTGGAAGGTGTTCCATAGCCACGAAGGTTGAATAATATGTGAATGAATGTTAAATATTGATTTAATCATTTATTCATAATTATTTAATAAAAGAGAAAATCAATTAAAAGGTCAAAGGGCTTAATGGGCCAATTCCCGGAGGAGAGAGGGCCCATTAGGGAAAGGAGAGAGGGAGAAGGGGCAAGGGGTGGCCGGCTAGGCCAAGCCCCCCCGCAGGGCCCACTAGGCCGGCCAGCGGCTGCCCCTCCCCCTCCTCTCCTTTAGTCCCACCCCGGGACTTTGAGTGAGGTAGTACCTCCCCTCCCCCTTTATATAGTGGGGGTATTTGGCCAGATAAATACACACAATATTCAATAAAGGTTTCCTCACTTTTGGGGAGACCTCCAATTGATATTCTCTCTCTCTCTCTCTGGTGACCGTGGTCCCAAGTTCAGACTGCACGAATGAGAGACATCTTCACCGTGGAGCACCGTCGCGCTGCGGGATTCGGATCCAGGAGCTCTACTTCCGCAACTACTGCTGGATTGGGGAAGCGGGAGTCATCGTCACGCACCGGACGTGTGTAACTCCCCGCGATGTGTCACACTTGAGGCACTCAAGTCGTTGGAGCCACTGGAGCGCAAGGACTTCATCGCGACCTTGAGGTCGGCTTCGGCTCGTCTACATCAACCACGCTCTCCTTAGCATTGACAACGCTTTTCGGTCTTCAAGGGTAAGTTCGTGAAAAGCCCCTCCCGTTACTGTATTACTAATAGATAGGTCCTGGCAGCATCAGGGGTTCAGGGGCGTAGGGTAAAATTTTATTGTTTTCATATGCGGAACCCCTACAATTATATGTCTATTAGCAAAAATACCGAAGCAGGGAATAAGACCATGCATAGCTCTCCAACCAAAGATCTTAATCTTTGAAGGGATATTCAATTTCCAAAGCTTCTTCCAAACCAGACTAATATCCGACCATTCCACGCCCAATACTCTTCTCTCATTTCGACCGAACCGGTAATCCCATTCAGCATGATATGCTGATCGAACTAAAAAAATACCATTGCGGGTATGATGCCATGCTATAAAATCTTCCATAACTTGAGGGGCAATCATGATATCCAGAATTCTGTTCACATCAACACTCCAAAACAGGCTCTAGAGTAATTCTTCATCCCATAAACCTATGATTAGATCAAGAAGATCATTAGCTTTAGTAAGAAGGTTATTTCCCCATGGAGTTACCAGCTTACGCATCGGACTAGTAGGTATCCAGGCATCTTCCCAAATATTAACTTGACTTCCGTCACCAATTCTCCAAATGTAACCTCTTTTGAAACTTTCCAAACCTGCCATAATGCTTTGCCAAGTAAAAGAACTTCCTGGTTTTAATTTTGCTTTTAGCAGATTCCCCTCTAGATAGTACTTCGCTCTAAGAACTCTTGAGCATAGAGAGTCAGGTTTATCCATTAGTCTCCAACACTGCTTTGCTAACATTGCCAAATTGAAGGTGTGAAGGTCCCTAAAGCCCATCCCACCTCTTCCTTTGGGAATGCACATTTTCCACCAGGCTAACTAATGCATCCTTTTATGGTCATCATCATCGCCCCACCATAGCTGTGAAATAGGATCAGTAATTCCTTTACATATGTTTTTCGGAATTTTGAATATTGTCATCACAAACACTGGCATAGCTTGTGCAACTGCTTTAAGGAGCACTTCCTTTCCACCCATAGAGAGCAACTTCTCCTTCCACCCATTGATTCTAGTTAAAACCTTCTCAATAAGATGTTGAAAGCGGTCACTTCTATCCGCCCCCACCATAGCAGGTAAACCCAAGTATCGATCATTTAGAGATTCTGTAACAATGTTCAATCTCTCACAAATAGCCACCTTTTCATCAATCGGAGTATTGGGACTAAAAAATATACTATACTTTGCATCACTCACCATCTGTCCCGAACTATCACAATATAGATCAAGAATTTGTTTCAAAACCATAGCATTCCTCTCATTTGCTTCCATAAGGATTAAAGAGTCATCCGCAAATAACAAATGTGTAACCATAGGTACTTCCCAGCATACCTTCACCCCTGTCAATTCATTAGTGGATGTCGCATGTGTAAGCATACTCGAAAGACCTTCAACACAAATTAGAAATAAATATGGTGACAAAGGATCTCCCTTGTGGATTCCTCTAGTAGGTGTAAAAGATTTTGTAGTAGTAGAGTTGAATCTGACCGAATATCTCACAGAAGAAACAACCGACATGATTAACGTCACCCATATTTGGTCAAAACCCAGTTTTAACATCATGTTTTCCAAAAAGCACCACTCCACTCTGTCATATGCTTTATGCATATCCAATTTTACTACACATAAACCCTTCTTACCTCTCTTCTTTTTGATGGAGTGGACACATTCATATTCTAACAAAATATTATTTGTAATAAGGCGCCCTAGGACAAAAGCACTTTGGTTTTCCCCAATAATGTTAGGGAGGATCAATTTAAGCCTACTAGCCAGCATTTTTGATATAACTTTATACACCACGTTGCAAAGACTAATAGGCCTATACCGAGTGATCTTTTTGGGATTGTTTACCCTAGGAATAAGCACCACCATTGTATCATTCCATCCCATCGGTATAAAACCTGAGTTGACAGCTTCAAGAACCTCCTTGGTTAAGTCATCTCCGAGCATTGGACAGAATCTTTTATAGAACACAACATGCAAACCATCCGGTCCCGGAGCTTTAAAATCACCAATTTGGAATAGGGCATTCTTAACCTCCTCCGCAGTGAACTGTGCTAGTAGATCATTATTCATCTCCTCCGTCCCGGAACTTTGTTAAGGACTTCAACATTCGGCTCCTGAACCTCTGGTGTGAATAGTCCCTCGAAGTAGAACTTTATCAGATTGCTCATACCATCGGGATCTTCCCATTGAACACCCGCCTCATCAATCAAGTGTTTAATTGTATTTTTCTTTCTCCTAGCAGAGGCAAAATTGTGGAAAAAATTGGTATTGCTATCTCCGTGCTTAAGCCAATTAGCCCTCCCTCTTTGGACCCAATGGATCTCTTCTTGTTCAAGCAATGCCTCTATTTGTGGTAACAGATTTGTTTGGGTAGCCAAAGATTCGTCATCCATTGGTCCCCTTCTCGACTCTTCAAGCCTCTTCTTTAACAGCTCAATTCTTTTTCGAGGCCCTTTTAATTCCCTTCGATCCCAAGCATGTAGCTCAGTATGGACCCGCTCGGTTTTCTGCATCAGAGTGGGATCCACTATGGAATCATCGGCCTCCTTCCATGCAGCCTGCACCACTACATCGATCTGGTCCACTTCTAACCATCGAGCTTCGAACCTATGAGGCTTCGGTCCTCTAGTAACCTACGCACCCACAAGATAATCCATGTCTATAGTGATGGGCTGATGATCACTCTTTGTAGTGCCTTCATTAATCACCACCACATTAGGTAACAAAGCATGCCAAGAACCATTACCCACAGCTCTATCCAGTCTTTCCCCAAGTCAACCTCTTCTCCAAGTAAACTTGTCACCCGTATAGCCAAGATCCTCTAGGGCACAATGTGTAAGACAATTTTGGAAAGCCTGCATATACCTAGGTGTACGAGGGGAACCCCCTCTTTCTTTGAAGAAAACAAAATATCATTAAAATCACCAAGGACCAACCACAGGAGATTCATGCAATCATGGAGGTCTTGGAGATATGTCCATGATATATGTTTATTATCCCATTTTGGTTCTCCATAGAAGCCAGTTAAATGCCACTCGTTGTCACCTTGGATCACAACATCAATAAAATTTCCGGTAATATCTTTTGGTACAATTTTTATCTCCCTCTTCCACATCAAGATCAAACCACCACTCCTTCCGTTTCTCTCATGAAAGAGTAACCCCTCAAACTTCATCTTTCTCGCCAACTTTTCTTCCTTAGCCTTTCCTAGATGTGTCTCAGACAGAAAAAGAACATCTGGGTTTGTTTTCCTATGGAAATCCAGAAGCGCACAAACTGCCGGGGAAGTTTTCATGCCCTAGCAATTCTAGCCTAATGTTTTCATTGGTCCCGGCGATCCTCCTTGAAGGAGGTCGCCGATATCATATTCTCATTGTTCTCAACACCATCCTCTCCAACCTTTTGCTGTCTCTTTGGTTCTTGCACCTTCTGCAGGGTGGAGAGAGCATCACTCTCTTTATTTGCACCACATTCTCAATCCGAAGGACCGTAGAGGCCACATGACCCGTACTAGAATTTACATTGCCGTTGGGATTTGTATTACCATCCCTCCCCCAAAGAGACCTCTTAATGACCCGTACTGCTGCATAGCTTATACTAATTGTTACCACTCCTAAACGTTCCTCTTAATTAAAGGAAGCATCCACATTAAGTTTAACAAAGCCTTAAAGAAAAACCTTCAGTGGGTTTTGCAAGAGGAGACTATTGACTCGGGAATTTAAGAACAATATATGGGCCATGAGAAGTAGTGGTAAGTGGGCGACCCCATGACATTTTTGCTTTTGCAATGAAGCCCGTATTGGTTTCGTGTGTTTAATTTTACATGACTCCTTCTGCTCTATCTATATACTAGTGTTCATGTATTCTGGTTTTGAGTTCCCTCAAGTTAGGGTTTTCTATCTCTCGTGGTGTACGCCGGCGTTGAGGCTTTTCCCCTAATTTCTCCTATGTCCCTGGTGTATCTTGTTCTCGGGCTAACCAAGCGGCGATCTTGTATCTCTTCCCAGCCTTGGTTTTGAGGGTTCACCGAGAAGGGGTTATTTAGGGTTCTGTCCATGTGAGATCGTTGTGGGAGTTTTTCGGCCATGGCGATGGATTAAGAGAAGGGGTCATTGAGTGGAGGTAATGGTGGAATTGATCAGCTGATGCAACAACTAGGGATTACAGAGGATGACTTAGATGATGTCGTGTTCAAAGAGGAGAATCCGTCGCCAGCATATGCCACATGGTTGTTGGATATTGCTAGGGTTTATACGAGGGTGAATACTCCAATTTTTAGTTCTACAAGAACATGGGGTCGGCGTGGGATCTCGCGAGGGAGGTGAAGACCAAAGCACTTGAGGAAAATCTTCACATGTTCCAGTTTGAGTGCTTGGGATATTGGGAGTGACTACTACAGGAGGGCGTTGGTCCTTTAGGGGCAACCCGGTTCTGATCAAGGAATACGATGGCTTTACTAAACCATCGACCATCGAGCTTAACCACTTTGATATATGGATTCAGATCCATGACTTTCTGATCGGATATGCCCCATGCTATAAACCTTAGCATCTAAGGTGGGAGGTTTCATTACCTCGTAATGTATCTCAGATGACTTTGAAGGCAACTTTTTCTGTGTGAAGGTGAAATTAGAGGTGAGAAAACCTCTAAAAAACTTTGTCTCAATAGCACATGGTGGCAAGCGAGAGATCTTCCTAGTGAAGTTTGAATGGCTCCCGAATTGGTGCCAAGTGTGTGGGCATCTAGGCCACGAATATAAAGATCGTGGCAATGGGGTATGACATGGGTATACCCTACGGGTACTCATGCTTAGCCTATACGGTCCAACCTAAGAGGAGCCCACAGTTCAATCGAAGCACAAAAAGGATTCGGGTGGCCCAGGTCTAGAGGAAGGCGACTCCTTGGAGGACACGGCAATCAATAGATAGAAAATTCAAAAGGGTAAAACCCTAATCTGTAACCGACTCGGCCTACTATCCCGAGACCTAGCCTCCCTATATAAAGGCTAGGTGGGGCAGTGAGAAGGAAATCCACAACCCTAGCATACACCTCGCCAGATTGCATATATGCACCCCTTGTAACTTTCAACTCCTCGATAATCAAATAGCAGACAAGTAGGAGTAGGGTCCTCTTCAAGGCCTGAACCTGGGTAAACTGTGTGTATCCCTATGTGCTTGTTTGCTAGCCGATCGATGCCTCCAGCGCTCCCCAATCCGTTGAACCTAAGTCCATCAAGGATGGGCATTAACGAGTTAACTCCTCGTCAATTGGCTCCTTCTGTGGGAATCAGGAGCACTGATGTTATGGCTTTGTCAGCCCCATCGACTACGATCTACAACTATACTGAAGTGGAGAATTGCCACCTCTTTGGCACCTTCGACTTCACCGTCCACTCACCGGCGGCTCTCCCGAACTTTGAATCCGTGGGCGACGGAATTGGCATGACGATCGGAAGCCTACACTTCCAGATTGGTCAGATCGGCATGCTTCGCTTCTCCAATCACCCTCAAGCTCCTTCGATTGCTCCTGCCTCGTGGTTCCCACCGCCGATTGGCACCCTGAGCGAGCTCAATGCCTCAGCACTAGCCTATGATACAGATAGCAACAATAGTTTCGAGTTCGGTCTGTGTGATCTGATGTCAGAAGATGGCACCTACGGCTCTGGATCTGAGAGCTGCGGGAGTAGTGGCTTCCCGAACCGCTAGATGTGCATCGTCATCAACAACGGCGATGGAGGCACTCAAAGGGACACCACCAACGAAGGGCCCACCAATTGAGCCCCTACCATCGGCCCTGTCAATGGCGAACAACGACAACCGCCCAATCGTGATAATTAGGGCGAACCCATCAACAATGAGACGAGGCGGCAGGAGATCCACCTCAACAATGCTGAGTGGGCGTGATGCAGGGAATCCCTACAGGGCAACCCCCTGCCGCCAAACTCATCACAACAGATGTTGATGGGATACCATTATCCTACCCATACAGGAGTTCAATCGATAGCGGGCGGTGATGGCGCAACTCGACGAACGCAGGAGGGCCACGGACGAGTCGAGCCTTCAGCGGGCAACACTCTCCTCCATTAGTGGATCCTCCTCCAAAGGCAATGACCACACAGCCACCAAAAGGAGCTTTCGACTGGCTAACCTCAACGACAAAGATCGAGAAGAAGCCACCAAAGCCCTCGACTTCTCGCTCATGACGGTGTACTCACGGGTTAACGTGATCCTGAAAACGCCACACACAACAGTGACAACAACCACCATGTATCTGCTCACTAATCAGCCACTAGCCGGAGATCCACGATCTGCCATACATCGGTCCACAATCGTTGGACTTGGACTGGTCGAGGCTGCGCTGGCCAAGGAGCCAACACCGGAGCCGGAGAAAAGTAAGGCTCCACCCAAGTACTACTCGCTATCTTCTAACGAGGATGAGAACGACTTGTTGCAGCGATGCCGCAGTTCACGGCAACACGATGCGCGTGACGAGATCACCCAGCGCAAAGTCGACAAGATGCAGACGTGAATGCCGAAAGGGTTCAAACTTCCTTCGGAGAACCTGAAGTTCGACGGACGACCCCAAGATCTAGCTGGAAGACCACATCTCTTCTGTCAAGCTACACGGTGGAAACAAGTGCACAACCATGCATACCTCCAGCTGCAGCTACAAGGCGCTGCTCGCGCATGGCTCAACAACCTGCCCCACGGATTGATCCGCAGCTAGGAGGAGCTGGTCTATAGCTTTGTCTGAAACTTCAAGGGCACCTACAAACGGCCATCGTCAATCGAAGAACTCAGGGCCTGCTGCCAGAAGCCGAGTGAATCCATTTGCTCCTACATCCAAAGGTGGTCAATCATCAAAAACTCGGCAAAAGAAATCTCCGAGGATCACGCAATCGATGCGTTCAACGGCGGTGTCCACCGCAGAGATCTTAGGGAGGAGCTAGGCCGCATGAAGCCCAAAACCATCAACCATCTGATGGACATTGAGAAATCAATGGGCGGATGGAGAAGACTCGGTGAACAACAACCGCATCTTCTCAGATGACGAGGACGACCTCGGCCATAGACGCGACCATCGAGGAAAACGTCGGATGCGTGGTTATGAAGACCGTGAGGAAGTCTACTGAAGGGAATATGCCCGAGAGGCAATAATAAAGTGATTATTATCTTATTCCATGTTTATGATAAATGTTTATTTTACATGCTATAATTGTATTGATCGGAAACGTCAATACATGTGTGTTTAATAAACAAAAAGGGTTCCTAGTTATGCCTCTCTTATAGACTAGCTCGTTGATTAACAAGATGATCAAGGTTTCCTGATCATGGACATTGGATGTTGTTAATAACGAGGTCACAGCATTGGTGGAATGATGTGATGAACATTCATCCGAAGTATAGCATTACGATCAAAGTCATTATGTTTATATTGCTATAACATCATACGAAGTAATCTTTATCCTTAGATCATGAGATCATGTTAACTGCTAACACCGGAAGAGTATCTTGATAACATCAAACGTCACACCGTAACAGGGTGACTATAAAGATGGGTTCAGTGCTACGAAGGTGTTATGTTGAGTCTCATGGATCAAGAGTGGAATTTGTCAATCCCAATGATGGATAGATATACTCTGGGCCCTCTCGGTGATATCACATTGAAATAGCTTGCAAGCAAGTGATGTGCTCACTAGAATGTTATATCACGGGAACGAGAAAAGAGTGCATGTCGGTAACGAGATCAAACTAGGTATGGAGATACCGATGATCGAATCTCGGACATGTAATATATCGCGAGACAAAGGGATTTAGTTACAAGCGTTAAAGGTTCTCACGATCACAGAAGTCATCATTGAATGTGTAGGAGTCAGTACGGATCTCCAGGTCCCGCTGCTGATTATTGATCGGAGAGGGGTCTCGATCATGTCTGCATTATTCGCGAACCGTAGGGTGACACACTTAAGGGATACCGACACCATTTGGAGCAAATATGTTTCAGATAAACATTTAAGAAAGCGCTAGAATTATTTCAATAGACACCGAAACTGTTTCGGGTGAAATTGCTGAAATTGGTTCTGGATGTAATATTGAAATGTTGTAGGGGGTTTTATGTGAATGTTTGTTAATTAAAGTAATTAACAAAATTCTGAATAAAAATAATAAAAGAGTTTTATTAAATGAGAGAGCATTAAATTTGGAGAAATTTAATGCATTTAAAGTGGAGACTTTAAAAGGGAATGTGAAGAGGCATTTTAATGTGGAGGGGTTACCACCACATGAATGGAGGAGGTGAAGAGACACCTCCTCCATGCGCCGGCCATGAAGGAGGGGCACCCCCTCCTCCTATAAATTCCACCCTCTCCTCACTTCTCACACACACCTCCTTGTGAAGGATCTCTCTCCCCCTCTAGTATTATTCCCCATGGTCTCGGATTAGCGAGATACATGTTCCCGGTGGCTTTATCTGGAAAGGAGTTGCTACTTCCGCTGCTTTGCTGGAGCGAGGGACGGAGGTTGTTGGGGTACCGGACATGTGTGCGATCACGGATGCACCGCTGATTTGCGGTGCTGGACTTGGTGGTGCTAGAGCTGGATCTGATGGACGTGCTAGAGCCGGACCTGCTGGACTTCATCACGATCTTGAGATCGGCAAGTGTACGACTACATCAACCACGAGTTCCTGCTCGTTAACAAAACTCGTTGTCTTCGAGGGTAAGTTCTCGATGGATGTATGTCCACCCGTTGCTTTGTACCTAGTAGATAGATCCTGGCGTGTAGTTCACATCGTAGGAATTTTTTTGTTTTCTATGCTGCGGACCCAACAGTGGTATCAGAGCCTGAACTATGCGTAGGTGCTTTTTACGGGTAGTACACATATGTTTATATGTGGGCGATGATGATCATGTTATTGCATCTTCTATGTATTTTGGATATTGGTGGCATAGTGGGATGAAGCGGCCCGGACCAACCTTACATGTCATCGTACATGAGACCGGTTCCACGACTGACATGCAACTTGTTTTACATAAGTGGCTGGCGGGTGTCTGTCTCTCCTACTATAGTCAATATCTGATTTACAACGAGTTGCTAATAACTTGCTTATCCTTGTTGTGGTTCATGTTCGTAGGTAAGAACGGTTCTATCTCCGAAAGCCCTAAGCCACATAAAACTTGCAATTGATAAATTAGAGGCGTCTAGTTTAGATCGTTGCTGGGCTAGTGTCTTGAAATGGTATTGTTGTAAGTAGATGTATGATAGATACTCTTACAACACACTCAACGTGTAAGTTCCATAGACCTTGGCCTTACACACAAAGGAATGATAGAGATCATACGACGATGCAAGTGATAGAGATCAAATGCATGGACCATATCATCTCACTTTACACATTAGATGTTAGCATCTTATACTGCTAGTTTGGCGCATTTGGTATCATTGTAAGATGATCCCTCATTTAGATATCAAGATAAAAATGTGTTCTTCCTTAAGTATGCACCGTTCTGTGGATCGTGTTTCGAGACATCACGTGATGATCAGGTGTACTTGAATCTACGCTTTCATAGGAACGGGTGTAAGACAGTTTTACACACGCGAATACTAAGGTTCTTACTTGGCGAGCCTAGCATGTACAGACGTGGCCTGGGAACACGGACCGAAAGGTTAAGCATGAGTCATATAGTTGATATGATGCCCATATAGATGCTCGCCTTTGAGGCTACATCAACTCACGTGATGATCGGACTTGGTGTAGTGGATTTGGTTCATGTAATCACCAGAAAGTCACGAGGGATGTCGTTTTTGAGTGGGAGTTCATTTCTAATTTGGATTAGTCGAACCAAATTTGTCATAAATTAAATCAAAGTGAATTTGAATAGTTTGTTGTAGTCATTGGCATTCGTTTTCTACCTTATGCTTAGTTTTTATTTGAGATAATAGAACTATAGAATTCTGGATATTTACTTTACGAACTGGTATCGTATTGTTTTGAATGTCAATTTAAAGTTTATAAGTCCTATTGCAAACTTTCAGCAAACTCTATTTACTCCATGAAGTTTAATAAGTAGTATTAAATCAAGAGTAAGAATTCCAATGTTAGTATCTAAAGTATCATGTTTGCCTCCATGATTATTGATATTCAAAAGTTGTTTTAATATCAAGATTATATTGGAGCTGAAAATTGTTTCAGAAACCATCATGTGTGAAAGATATTGTGATATCTGAAACAATGTTTTTGGTTGCATAATGATAGAGTATAATTTAGCAAAATACATGTTCTCATATTGTATGAGAATTTGTGAAGGCTGGAGATGCTAGGCATCCGAATCTACCAAAAAGGTTTTGGGAACTGATATTATACTCGCGATTCTTCCTTATAGGCTATAGTAGCTTGATAATGAAAGTTGTCATGATAAGGATGGATAGAAGATGTAAGTAAAATGTTTACTACACTAATAGATTACTAAAGAATGGATTTTTGAAAGAATGCCAAACATTTGATGATGGTGATCCACTTCAAAGTGCAAGTCCAAAGGTATTAGTATTTGACTATATACAAGCTTTGTACCATGTGTCATGTTGATGACACCACTATTGATGTTGATAGATTCTTTTAAAAGAAAAGGAATTGCTGAAAGAGAATCTATAAAATATTTGGCAGAAAACAAAAGGTTGGAGATGTCCAACTTAGGTATATAGAAGATATACATGTTATGGCTGTATTCCTTGATTGTTAAACAATGTGGCTCTTAGGTATTGGATACCGAATTGATTGGTATGAAGTGTCATACAGGACAATGCAATTCATGAACTACAATGGCCTAAGTAACTAGCAAGAGAATGAGTGATGATGTTCATCGAAAACAAATAAAGTGTTATTGTGTTTTTCGTTGTCGTCAACCCTAGCCTTCAAGATTTGTTTTAACAATTGTTATTTTGTTCCGGTATTATGAGAACAATGGTTGTTCAAATAATTACCGTATTCCATAAAGGATGGATGAACTTTTACAAGTCTAGTGGGAGAAATCACATCCATAAACACTATTGCTAAAATGTCGCAAGACAAATGATTGAAAGATCACTTATGAAGTGACATCGCTGTTTAAATTATATTTGAAAGAAAACATGAAGAAACTCCATGTTGATGGAATTTTAGAGTCTTTGATTTTGATCAATTGACGCATGTGAGACTTTCCTTGAGATAATTGAAACTCCGTTCATAGGCCAAAGAGGAATGGATGACTAGCTTATTGGAAATTGTGCATGCTGATGTGCATAGTCCATTATGTGTAGCCATATGCGATGGATCTTTTTGCTTCATATGCTTTCTTCGAAAATTTGAGTGAATATATCTGTATATTTACTTAATAAGGAAGAAGTATGAAACATTTGAAAGTTGTTCAAAGACTTTCAAGATGAAGTGAAAAATCATTGTAACAAGAAAATAAAGAGTTTATGATTCGATCATAAAGGAAGATATTTGAGTTACATGTTTAGCAAAACACCTAAGATTTTAGGAATTGTTCCATGAATTTGGATTTCCCGATAAACCACAGGAGTATGGTATGTTCGAGAGATGAAATCAAACCATGTTTGACATGGTAAGATCAAAGGTGTCATTTATAAAACTGCCATTATGTTTTAAGGATTGAAGCTTTAGAGACTACCGCTTTTACACTGAAAAGAGCACCATCGTGATCCATTGAAATGACACCATATGAGTTATGGTTTGGGGTAAAACCCGAATTGTCTTTTCTTAAATTTTGGTATGCTATGCATAAGTAAAATGTTTACAACCAAAGTCGGATAAGCACGTCTTTGTAGGTTATCCCAAAGAATTTGTTGGGAATTTCTCCATAACACCGAGGACAAAAGAGTTAGTTACTTGGAACGTCAAGTTTCTTGAGAAGGAATTTTTCGTGAAAAGTTAAGTGGGAGGACAATAGAACTTTGATAAGGTTGTTGAACCTTAGCTATATGTGCTAAGTAGTGCAGCGTCGGAAAGTGTCCCGGTGGCGGCCACAATGCTCATGGCTCTCGTGATTACAAAAGGTGTGATCTCAGAGATTAGAGTTCCTATATAACCGTGTGGGTCGGTAAGAATCAAATAGTAAGATTTGATAAACAAGTCGTTATTGTTTTGACAATGATGAACCGACTACATGCAAAGAAGCGATGATGGGCCCTGACTCCATAAAATGACTAGAAGTCATAGAATCCGTGATAGTATCCATACACGAGAAATCAAGTTTCTGAACTTGGAAGACCCTCCGGAAAGGCGTGAAGCCTATCGGTCGTGTTTGGATCTATAAAGAAATAAGACATGGATGTTTAACATCTATGAAATAGTCGACATGTCGGAAATAAGTTTACGACAATGTTCAAGGAGTTGACTATGACAAGATTTGATCTTTCATAGCGATATTTAGTCTTGACGGATTAATGTAGCAACCACTACATATAATTTGGTATATGGTAATTGAATAAACAAAACAATGTTCTTCTAATAGAACGGTTACCTAGGACGTGTACATGACACGGTCCAAAGGGTTTTGTTAATTCAAAGGGTGCTAAAAGGGCATGCAAACTTCAATAGTTGAAGTAAGCATAGCGGAGTTGGAATCTTCACCATGATGAAACTGTTAAAAGAGTTTAAATTCATCGGAGATGATGAAGGTGCTTGCATTTGCAAGAAATTAAGTGGGAGCGCTGAGACATATTTCTAATACATTATGTAGAGGACATATTGTTGATTGGAAATGATGTATCTTGTATTGACACAAGTTAAGAATTTCATTAAAATAAGATTTCGATGAAAGACTTGGGCAAAACCAGAATATTAGGCATCAATATCTATATGGATAGATTAAGGCGCTAATATGGTTGTGCCAGACATACATATATGAGATATTGAAAGAGTTTAATATGGAAACGACAAGAAAGGTTCTTGCTGCTTGGAAAGGATTGTATCAAAATTCAAGTGTTTCAACACTTGGTGAGTAAAATCACATGAAGATTTTGATCGATTATACCATGATATGTATATATCCAGAATGTCCTATGCTCTAAATGTTATGAGCACATACCAGAATGATTCATGAGATGATCATTGGACGATAGAAAAGATATTCTTATGAGCTTTGGAAGAACTAAGAATATATAATGTATAAGTGACAAATAGTTAAAGGTAGTTCATTGTAAAGTGTTACATTGATACTAGTTTTGTCACAAGATACAAATTAAATTTATCTCAATTTAGACTATCGGTGGCACAATGTAATGGAAAGGATGTTCCATGATGGATTTGGATGAGTTCCAAAGTTGAGACATTGTGACGGATACTACAACAAAAGGCTAAGTACATGACTGCTATAGTAGCAGCATAGGAGGGCATTTGTGTTAAGTAGTTTGTTATCAAACTAGGTGTGGTTCAAAGTGGGCTAATACTATGAAGATATATTGTGTGACAATAATATCAACATATTTTAACCAGAACGAACTAAAGGTCTCACCAAAGGACCAAATTTATAGAATGCCATCTCATTTGAGAACGAGTGATGTGTAGAGACGCAAAGACATACAAATACACACGGACCTGAAACTGTCAGATCCGGAGATTATGTTAACCACTAGCAATCATGTATACGCAACACCAGAAAGACATAGGTGTTCAATACGCAAAGTTTTTCAAACTAGATTATTGACTCTAGTGCAAGTGGGAGACTAAAGGGAATATGCCCGAGAGGCAATAATAAAGTGGTTATTGTCTTATTCCATGTTTATGATAAATGTTTATTTTACATGCTATAATTGTATTGATCGGAAATGTCAATACATGTGTGTTTAATAAACAAAAAGGGTTCCTAGTTATGCCTCTCTTATAGACTAGCTCGTTGATTAACAAGATGATCAAGGTTTTCTGATCATGGACATTGGATGTTGTTAATAACGAGGTCACAACATGGTGGAATGATTTGATGAACATCCATCCGAAGTATAGCATTACGATCAAAGTCATTATGTTTATATTGCTATAACATTATACGAAGTAATCTTTATCCTTAGACCATGAGATCATGTTAATTGCTAACACCGGAAGAGTATCTTGATAACATCAAACGTCACACCGTAACAGGGTGACTATAAAGATGGGTTCAGTGCTACGAAGGTGTTATGTTGAGGCTCATGGATCAAGAGTGGAATTTTTCAATCCCGATGACGGATAGATATTCTCTGGGCCCTCTCGGTGATATCACATTGAGATAGCTTGCAAGCAAGTGATGTGATCACTAGAATGTTATATCACGGGAACGAGAAAAGTGTGCATGTCAGTAACGATATCAAACTAGGTATGGAGATACCGATGATCGAATCTCGGACATGTAATATATCACGAGACAAAGGGATTTAGTTACAAGCGTTAAAGGTTCTCACGATCACAGAAGTCATCGTTGAATGTGCAGGAGTCAGTACGGATCTCCAGGTCCCACTGCTGATTATTGATCGGAGAGGGGTCTCAATCATGTCTGCATTATTCGCGAACCGTAGGGTGACACAATTAAGGGATACCGACACCATTTGGAGAAAACATGTTTCAGATAAATATTTAAGAAAGCACTAGAATTATTTCAATAGACACCGAAACTGTTTCGGGTGAAATTGCTGAAATTGGTTCTGGATGTAATATTGAAATGTTGTAGGGGGTTTTATGTGAATGTTTGTTAATTAAAGTAATTAACAAAATTCTGAATAAAAATAATAAAAGAGTTTTATTAAATGAGAGAGCATTAAATTTGGAGAAATTTAATGCATTTAAAGTGGAGACTTTAAAAGGGAATGTGAAGAGGCATTTTAGTGTGGAGGGGTTACCACCACATGAATGGAGGAGGTGAAGAGACACCTCCTCCATGCGCCGGACATGAAGGAGGGGCACCCCCTCCTCCTATAAAAGGCCACCCTCTCCTCACTTCTCACACACACCTCCTTGTGAAGAATCTCTCTCCCCCTCTAGTATTATTCCCCATGGTCTCGGATTAGCGAGATACATGTTCCCGATGGCTTTATCTGGAAAGGAGTTGCTGCATCCGCTGCTTTGCTGGAGCGAGGGACGGAGGTTGTCAGGGTACCGGACGTGTGTGCGATCACGGATGCACCGCTGCTTTGCGGTGCGGGACTTGGTGGTGCTGGAGTTGGATCTGATGGACGTGCTGGAGCCGGACCTGCTGGACTTCATCACGATCTTGAGATCGGCAAGTGTACGACTACATCAACCACGAGTTCCTGCTCGTTAACAAAACTCGTTGTCTTTGAGGGTAAGTTCTCGATGGATGTATGTCCACCCGTTGCTTTGTACCTAGTAGATAGATCTTGGCGTGTAGTTCACATCGTAGGATTTTTTTTGCTTTCTATGCTGCGGACCCAACATCTACATGGTCGCGGCCAGCTACGCCGACAAGCGCAATGAAGGCAACCACAGCAGTGGGTACCATAGTCACAGCTACCGCGACAGTGGGAAACCCGCACAAGTGTGGAAACACTGCACCCGCGATGAAGCACCTGGAACATCCATCAAGGAGAAGCTGTCTGGACCCTACAACGTCCACTTGTACATTGACAAGCACGATGGCAAGAACAAGTCCAACCACCTCCTCAAGGACTGCCGCAAGTTCCTGAAGCTCCACGAAGGCCTAATCTAGCTAAATCGCGACACGATAAATAAGGGGTATGGAGCTGCCCCGGGCGCCATAGCTCATGGAGAACCACCACCACCACCCGGAGGACCCATGCAGCCTGCGGCTGCGCCGGTACAAAACAACGGAGGCGAGCAATACCCACGAGCACTGGGAAACATGGGCATGATCCAAAAGGGATGCCCATCGAGCAGGGCGCAGAAAACAATCACCCGACAAGTTAATCTGGCAGTCAACACACCTCACTCAAACCCTGAGTACCTCAGTGGGTCGGAGTGCTGCATCACCTTTGACAGGAGCAACCACCCGTGTCAGGTCCCTCGCCCAGGCCATTCTCCCCTGGTGCTCGAGGTGCAGATCAGTGGGTTCGAGATGAATCGAGTGTTCATGGACGGCGGCAGTAGTATCAACCTCATGTTAGCTAGGACCCTACGCGCCATGCAAATCCCCCTCTCTAGCCTGGAAGCATCCGAAACAACCTTCCACGGCATTGTCTCGGGGAAAAGAGTATATCCTCTGGGCAAAACCTGGCTGGATGTTATCTTCGGCGTGCCTGCAAACTTTCGGCAAGAACGCCTTGAGTTTGAAGTAGTTGACTGGCCTCACAGTACCACACCATCCTGGGACGTGTCACGTTTGCGAGGTTCATGGCGGTCCCGCACCATGCATACATGCGGATGAAGATGCCAGGGCCAAACAGCATTATCACTGTCAATGGGAGCTTCACCAAGTCTGATAGCTACGATAGGGACGTCAATAGAATCTCCCAATCATTTGGCATGCAAGAAGAGATGGCAAGGCTCAAGGAGTCGACATACAACAGTCTTCCTCCAGTGAGCAAGCAGAACGCACCAGACCAGTCCTTCGACTCATCGGTGAACACCGATGCGGTCTAGGTCCACCCAGCAGACCCGACCAAGACGACCCTCATTGCCAACAACTTGAATCCCGCATAGGAACTTGCGCTTGTTGAATTCCTCCGTGAGCGTTGGGAACTGTTCGCCTGGTGTCCGGTAGACATGCCAGGAGTTCCTAGGGAATTCACCAAGCATGCACTCAACATGAATCCAGATGCAAGACCAGTTAAGCAGTCGATGCATCGACTGTCAGAACCAAGGGCAAAAGCGGTCGACATGGAAGTCAACGGGCTCCTCGACACTGACTTTATATGTGAAATCAATGAAAGCACCTGAGTGGCTAACCCCGTGCTCGTTCCCAAGAAGTACACGGACATCCTGCGGATGTGCGTGAACTTCACCTCTCTCAACAAGCACTACCCAAAGGACCACTTCCCATTACCGCGGATTGACCAGATAATCAACTCCATCGTGGGATGTGAGCGCCTCTGCTTCCTGGACGCCTACTCAGGCTATCATCAGATTCAAATGAAGGAGGAGGACTAGGAGAAGACGGCCTTCATCACGCCCTTTGGCGTTTACTGCTACACCATAATGCCCTTCGGGCTGAAGAACGTAGGAGCCACCTATCAACGGTGTATGCAGGCCGACCTCAAAATCCAGCTCGATCGAAACATCCAAGTTTATGTCGACGACGTCATCATCAAAACTAAGGAGGAAGCTACACTCATCGATGATCTCCACAAGACCTTCGATAATCTCGATGGCTATCGGATCAAGCTGAATCCGGAGAAGTGCGTCTTCGGCATTCCATCTAGGAAATTACTCGGGTACCTCATATACACAAGGGGAATCGAGGCTAACCTGAAGAAGATAAGAGCCATACTGGCCATGGAAAAGCCGAAGAACATCAAAGGCATCCAGCAGCTGGCTGGGCGAATCACAGCGCTCAGTTGATTCATCAGTCAAATGGGCGAGAAGTCGCTCGTGTTCTATCAGCTCCTCTACAAAACCAAGAATTTCGAGTGGACAGATGAAGCTCAGTAAGCATTTGAAGATCTCAAGCGCCTGCTCTGCACGTCGCATGTGCTATTGACCCCAGGGAAAAGGAGCCAATGTTGATCTACATCTCCGCCACCAACCAGGTGTTTAGTACCGTGCTAGTGGTAGAACGAGCCGAAGAAAACAAAATCCAAGGGGTGCATCGCCTCGTATACTACCTCAACAAGGTCCCGACACCAATAAAGCAGTGATACTCACATTACCAGAAGCTAGTCTACGGTGTCTTCATGACAGTAGGGCGACTGCGCCACTACTTCCAGGAGCACCCCATAGTTGTGATGAATGACGCCCCGCTGAATCACATCCTCAACAACCCCGACGCTATGGGACTGGTTGCCCTCTAGCGCATCGAGCTGTCCCTGCGAGACATCAGATACGAGCGGCGAGTGGCAATGAAGTGCAGGTCCTACCGTACTTCCTCGTCCACTAGTTGGAGAATCAGCTCCCTGACACACCGGACATGTCCAACCTCTGGACCATGAACATGGACGAATCTAAACGCAAGGAAGGAACTGGCGCAGGCGTCATTCTCACATCTCCTCAAGGTGATAAGATGCGATACATCCTATGGATGAAGTTCCGCGCATCCAACAACGAGACGGAGAATGAGGCACTGATCCACGGGATGCGGATGGCCAAGGACTATGGCATTACGTGGCTCATCATCTATGGCGACTCCAACCTCGTGGTCCAGCAAACCATGAACATGTGCGATGCTCTGAGCGAGAACATGGTTGTGTACCGTGACCTCTACAACACACTCGAAGGAGACTTCGACAGCTATGAGCTGCAACACGTAGACCATGAAAGCAATGAGGAGGCCGACATGCTCGCCAACATAGGCTCCACCTGCGCCCTGGTGCCACCAGGCGTATTCCTCGAGTAGATCTACGAGCGCTCTATCAAGCTGAAGACTCCTGCAGGACCATCTGGTGCAGCAGCGGACTCGAGAGGCTACGCCACCTGAAGAAGACGAGAGATCCAATGATGTAGAACAAGGGTACGCACCCAAAGGTCCCATGGAGTTCATCCTCATTGAGCCATCCTAGACGCAGCCATACATCACATACCTGCTCACCAAAAGGCTACCAGATGACCCAACATATGCGCGACACATAGTGCCATGCTCCAAGGCCTTCACCATCATTAACGGCGAGCTGTACAAGCGCAACATCACGGGCGTCTTCCATTGATACGTCACCAATGGCGACGGAAGGGGCATCCTCATCGAGATACATGAGGGCACCTGCGGACACCACGCCGCCAGTCGCGCCCTTGTTGCTAAATCTCTATGAGCTGGCTTCTACTGTCGCACCGTGATGCGCGATGCCAAGGACATCATCAAACGGTGCAACACCTGCCAGAGATTTCCCGATAAGCCGCACACACCAGGCGTGGAACTCAGACCAATACCCGTGGCCTAGCCCTTCGCACAATGGGGACTCGACATGGTCGGCAAGCTGTAGAAATCATCCCACGGAGGATACATCTACCTCCTTGTTGCGGTCGACAAGTTCACCAAGTGGATTGAGGCCATGCTGGTGACTAACCAGACAGGCGCACACCGTCAAGTTCTTCAAGTTCACCGTCTTCAGGTTCGGGGTGCCACACAACATTATCACCGATAATGGGATGAACTTCACCTTGAACAAGTTCTAGGATTTATGTGAAAACCTGGGAGTCAACATCAGCTATGCCTCCGTGGCACACCCCTAGACCAACGATCAAGTTGAAAAGGCCAACAACCTCATTTGCAACGACATCAAGAAGAGACTTCTTCGACCACTCGAGTAGGCAGCTAGTTGCTAGGCTAAGGAGCTGCCCTCCGTACTGTGGAGCCTACGCACGACTCTAAACAGCACCACGGGCTACACACCGTTCTTCATGGTGCATGGTGCTAAGGCGGTACTACCCACAGAAGTGCGCTACTAAGCCCCAAGGGTTGTCGCTTATAGCGAGGCTAAATCTATGGCCGCGCTCAAGGACTCTGTCGACCTCCTCGATGAAGCACGCAAGATCGCGACAGAGCAATCAATGATCTACCAGTAGAGCCTCTACAACTAGCATAGCTGACGGCTGTGTCCAAGGTCCTTCGTCGAAGGAGACCTAGTCCTACGATTGAAGCAGAAGGGGTACCTCTAGTTCGAATCCCCCCGGGAAGGACCCTACGTGGTCACGGAAGTAATCCAAGGTGGCGCCTATTGCCTGAAGGACGTAGAAAGTGGAGTCGAATACTCCAACCCATGGAACGTCGCGTAGGTGCGACATTTCTATCCCTAGATGTTTTTACTTTCCAATAAGGCTACTTAGCTAAACAATGTACCTCCTGCTATTCTACAAATAAATAAAGCTAAGTGCCTCAACTACAAGTCTTGTTATATTTAATTTTATTCGCATTTTGCACTCGGGCACTGTGCCTGCCTGACGACCTCGTCACATGTATAATCCAACAATGCAATGACCCGAGTAGCTGACTCTGTTTTCAATCGAACCCTTGATAACTCCAACCCAGTTGACTGACAGGCTGGCAAGGTGTTGAGATT
Source organism: Avena eriantha (assembly GCA_910589775.1). Taxonomy (NCBI): domain Eukaryota; kingdom Viridiplantae; phylum Streptophyta; class Magnoliopsida; order Poales; family Poaceae; genus Avena; species Avena eriantha. Next base: position 203,373,314 of record OU342741.1, on the reverse strand, counting down.
TAGAAACGGCAGGCTAACGAAAAGGCATCACATAAGAAACACACTCGAAAAACACATAAGCTAACAAGCTTGTATACTACAAAGGGCGACACAAAGCCCCAGTCAATAACTATACAATCTTTACAACACCTATACATCCTGTGCAGGTCAAAAACACCACCCTACTGGCGCTGAAGCAGTACATTGGTGTGCTCGTCGAACAAGTTCACAATGTTCTTCGTTGGCTCGGCGACTGCCCAATAGTGCGGCACCATGTTCCATGCCATTATTGCCGAGGGCGCTGGTGGTCCTTCTGCGATAGCATCTAAGTCCACGTCTGGGCGTTGCATATGCACAAGCGCAAGTGCAGCTTTCGCACCTGCGACAAGCTGCTGGTGCACGCACTCACGTACGACGTTAGCTTCACAGAACTTTGGTAGAAGTGCCAGCAGAGTCGCAGGGACTATGTCTAACGGATACATCGTTGCGAATATGTGACTAAAGGACGACCATGCCATCTTCAAGAAATTTAGTACCTACGAGATGCGATCCTGCAGGGTCGCCAGTACCGTGGACCGATTTCGATCTGTCCATAAAAAAACCCCAACTTCTAGCTCCGCCTGGGTCAGGCAGTTCAGTCGAATGTTGATTCAATCTCTCTCTCTCTCTTCCTGCGGAATGAGATTGACAACTACGCAGGAAAAACAAGATGCATCAGTCAAATCCACGATAACAAGATACAACAATTGATAAAGCTAACATTGCAAACTCTCATTCATCTGAGAAATTTCACCGAGAAGATACTTCTCATTCTCGATGGCTCTCTCCGCTTTCGACTTCCACACATCGGCATTCCTGCGAATCATCAACACGTCCCGCTCCAAATGCTTCACGCGATCACGCAGGTGGGACATAAGCGGCAACTCTTCCACCTTCGAACATGGTGGTGCCAACGACACAGCAGCGGATGGCACGACTGGCATGCCACTTGAAGATCCCTAACCAAGGAAGCAATAGAAGGACACCTAGGCCTACACATCAGTATTCGCGGGCTTGTTCAACTCCGTGGCAGCCTCTGACGTCGTGGCCTTCGTAGCAGCAGCCCCCGACACTGTGGGCTTTGCCGCGCTTAGCCGCTTTCGCTCTGCAGAATACTTTGCAAGCATCTCTATGAGCCGGGGCCCATATTTATGAAAGCGAGCAGCAAAAGGACCAAAAGCTACCTCTTTGCCCTCTGCGGTTGTTGGCATCTTCAAAGTAATCTTGCTCATGCTCAGGTTGGCTCCGCAGGCCTGCGCCATCGCTAACCCCAACGAAGCACCGACTCCCTTCTATGCATTCTTGTAATTCACAGGAATGCCCCCGGCAAAGGTCTCGGCTAGGCCGTTAATATCTTCAACAAGCTTGGCCTTGGGGAGCATCTCCTCTCGAAGACGTCCAAGCACGGTCTTGGCCTTCTTGAGTGAGTCTTGAGCGGAGACACTGCAATTTAGATCACCACCACAGCATCGGCCAGGGCATCCTCGCGGGCCAGAGCCTAGCGGTCAAAGTCCACTCCGGTGGCATCTACGATTGACACTCACAAATCAACAATGGAATAAAGAAACCAAAGAAGAAAAACTGAACTGAGCAAAGCCACACAAGGCACCAGAAAGTGCTTAGGCAATAGAGAAAAGTTGTTCTGCGAACCCTTTTTCTCTATCGGCTGCAACGTCCAACAGGTCCTCCTCAAGCCTCTTTGACTCTTGCTTGGAGCTCTCGAGGGCTTCGAGTGCTTCATCCCGCTTGATCTCCGCCACGCGGAGCCCCTTTTCAAAGGAAGTTAGCCGACGAAGAAGGTCATTGTTTTCCTCTAGCAAATGAAGGAAGCACGTCAAACACAACTGAAACCCATGTTTAGCAAAGCACGACAGGAATAGAAAACTCACTCTATAGCTGGGGCTAGTCAGTATCTAGCCGAGCATGATGCCGGCCAAGGTTAATAATTTGCTCGCCAAGATGAACAACATCCTGAAGGATAGGCTGCATAAGCAAAAATGTGTCAAGAACGAGGGTGACACCTGGGAACTTTATAAATAACAAACTCATGTACACTTACATGGTCACCCGAAGACTCTGAAGGTTCTTTCTAGGCTGATGTCTGGGCAAGAACCCTGTGCTCCCCCAAATTGGGAGAACTCGAGGAACTCACGCCAGAGGTGGCCGCCATCTTTGGAGAGGGCTCGGATGCCTCCATATCCTTACCCCTCGAGTCCACGACTCCTGTGTCCTCCAGGACACGACAAGTGTCATACGATGATGACGCAGTCACGCTTCAACAAGCATAAGGAGATTATCGACACAAATGAACTGCAAACCAGAAAAATATTTAAACGCATCATGCAAGGCAGCCAAGACTCACCCGTCAAAATAGTCGAGGTTTGAGTCCTCGTCCATCTTCTCCTTCAGCTTCTTCGACTTCTTCAGCGGAGGAGGCGCCATGCTGCAAACAGGTATCACCGGAATAGGATCCGTGGTACCCACTTCAGGCGAAGGATCCTTCGGCACCTCCGACATAGAGGCATCGAAATCTTCACTTCAGGAGCACTTGCGAGTGCCACCTTCGCTGGACTCAGGGGCTCCCTATACCTCTATGACGAGCATAGTCGACCCCGATTCATCCTCCTCCGCAGCCTCGAGAGGAAGTATCCCTTCTGGCTGAGGAGGTAGCGCACTCTCTACATCCTAGTCCTTGCACAAGCATCAAATCAAAATTACAAATGTCCCACGAACAAAGAAACAAGAACAAGAGTTAGAAGCAAAATTACCGCAGGAGGAGGGTGAGTCGCAAGGAATGGCAGAGTGGCCAAATCCCCAGGAAGGATGTCCTTCATGGTGAATTTGGTCAATGCCCTGACTTTCTTATCCACCTCCATCAAAGACATATCCTTAGGAGAGATGTGGGTCAGATCCCTCTTACTGGTCTAGAGATACATTGGATATACTCTAGCCTATAGTGGCTGGACATGACGCCTTAGCCACGTTCGAATGAGGTCCATGATGGTGATCTCCTTGCCTCAGACAAGCTGAAGATCTAGCAACCGCTGATACAAGACCTCAACTTATTCCGACTTGGGCACCACAGTATTCTTCTAGGATCTTCTTCTCCTCAGCTTAGCCTTCGGGTCAAAGGGACCAAGTCCGAATCTTTCTCCATCAGTCTTCTGGTCTCGGATATAAAACCACTTATCCCTCCATCCTTGGGATGACTCAACAAGGTTAAGGCTGAAATACTGGACATTGGGGTCCACATATATGCCACACCCGCCAAGATCATACACCAGTGGACCGGACCCTGACTACCTCTTCTGCTTGAACAGTTTCTTGAAATCCCAAAGTGCAGCTCGATTCCGAGCTAGCACTCGTAGAGAGCAATGTAGCACATGATGTGCAAGATTGAGTTGGGGGACAATTGATGAAGCTGAAGCCCATAAAAACAAAGCAACCCTCACACGAACTTGTGGAGGGGAGAGAGAGACACCGGAGGATAAAAGACAGATACATCACCCAAAACCCAGCAAGAGGATTGGGGATTACCTCCGGTACAACGATTTGGCAATCAGCTTCATTGGCCGGAAGCAGACCCGCCTGGAAATGCGTCTGGAGTTCATGCTCCTTCAGGGTTGTGCGCCGCCATAACCTATTGGTCATGCGGGTCCCGTCATCCTTCTTCGTGGCTGCAGTGGTAGTGCCAGACCCGGTGGCCGTGGCGGCGGTCTTCTTCTTCGCCACGGTGGTGGCGGCGGCGGATCCCGTGATAGCGGTGCCCTTCTTCTTCTCCATTCTTCGATGGCGGAGGGACCCGAGGAAATAGCTAGGAAATGCCTTAAGGACGTCTAGTGCAGTGAGGTAGTGCGGAGCAGCGAAGCAGAGGAGTGCAACAATGGGAGCGGCATGAGGAAGAGGAAGATGCAAAGTGAGGAAGCTACTGCCTAACCTCTCTACTTAAGAGAGGGTAAAAGCCCATCCGACAGCCGGCGTTTCTTTACTTCCACGCGTGGCGCACATCGACGAAGACACGTGGCAGCGTGTACAATGAATCGTCACTGCATGTTCCCCACTCAGCACGAAAATCGAGGAGGTGTAGTTAAACCCCGAAAATTATGCATGACAAGTCAAATTTTGGTCAGACGCTGGGACCCACCATCGTCATGTCCCATCAGCACGGCTCACGCCGGTGCTGAGCTCATCCAATCATCAACAATGATGTCATTTGCACTATCTTCAGAAGCAGCCTAAATTTATTTGACTCCTTTAAAGTTTTTGTTCAAGTCTAAGACTCGAGGGCTACTCCTAACATGAACGTTGGTCACGCACCCGAGTATTTTCTGGGTGCAGTGAATAGGCCACCTGTTAACAAACACAACATATAACATATTAGCCCCTCCTACGAATCAACGATTTGATCATAGACTCAGGGGCTACTCCCATAGGGAGCGCTAGAAGCACAATCGATAAGTTACATATAACGACAGCAGTCGACAAATGTTCAAAGTCCCCATTCAAGTCTGCGACTCGAATAGGCACTCGGGGGGGGGGGGGGGGGGGGGGGGGGCTACTCCCATAGGGAGCGCTGGTCGCACACCCTATGGAAAGGAAAAATAGTTATCCAAGACAAAAAGTGTTGACCACGTCCGCACCATGAACATTTGAAGTATTCGACGACTCTACCTCACAATCACTGAAAATACCCTACAAAGAGACAACATCTCCTGGGTCACCCGAATCACCTCCGTGGTGAGTAAACATTCGGATGCCACGTTTACAACATGAAGATAAGACTTACGAAAGGCCTGGAAACACACCTGATGTGCTATACCAGAAACAAACCATGCCTACATGCACGATGAAAAAGCCTTGACAGACGCATCAAGTGCTCATATCAAAAAACTAGAATTCGACTCTATAAGACCTCCACGGCAGGAGTTGAATTACGTCAGCAATGTTCTGAATTTGAGTGTAGGGACTCGAGTTTGAGTAGATAGCGTTGTATTTCCCTATGACAGTTAACAAATCCCGATCCATTGGATGTATCAGGCACGCATATCAACAATCCATATGACACAAACTGTGGCACCCGAAATAACTTTCGGATGAGCCTACATTTCATGCACTCGAAGACTTTATAGTCTCCACCCGAATCTACGATTCAGCTGGACACTCGAGGGCTACTGACATGGGTATACCCTACGGGTACTCATGCTTAGCCTATACGGTCCATCCCAGGAGGAACCCATAGTGCAATCGAAGCCCAACAAGGATTCGGGTGGCCTAGGTCCAGAGGAAGGCGACTCCTTGGAGGACATGGCAAACAATAGATATACAATTCAAAAGGGTAAAACCCTAATCTATAACTGATTCAGCCTGCTATCCCAATACCTATCCTCCATATATAAAGGCTAGGAGGGGGCGGCGAGGATGACATCCACAACCCTAGCATACAACTCGCAAGATTGCATTTGTGCACCCCCTATAAGATTCGTGAATAAAGTGATACTAGTTTGATCAGCCGAATTTCTCACATTTCTTTTTTAAAAGTGGCAACTTCTTGTTTCTTCTAGTTCTTCTGATGAACCGGTCGTTCCCTCCACTTCTACTTCCGCTGCGTAACCTTCACTCTTAGATTGTAAATGATATCAAAAGATGGGACTAATCCTGTTTGATCTTACTATCACAAGAAGAATTAAGTGGTTCAGCGGTTCAATCACCGGGTCTGGTATTCCATTTTGAATATGGATAGGAATGAAAGTGGGATAAAACGAGATTGAGTTGACTCTTTCATCCAGGAAGTTTGCTGAGGCAATAGAATTACTCAATAAGTTAAGTAAGAAGTCATTTCTTTCTTGACTCTTTAGCCCTTGACATATGAACAACAAAACATGTCCTTAACAGGACTAATTCCAAGGCATCTCGTAAACTTTCAGGAAAAAACTTCTCGATGAAAATCGATGCAAAATCATTCCAAGCAAGAAAATGGCTTGCGTGCTAACGCGTGAACGCCTTTCGAGTAACCCATCAAACGACTTTTGAGTAACAAAGGCCATATGCAACAGATCTTCAAATTCACCATGAAAAAGACTCCTTTTCTAAGTTATACATGTGGTGTTCCCAGTATAGCATCTAGGGCTCTTACAAAGTAGTTGGTTAAGATGTCAGCTAGGGAGATGTTTTTGTTAGAATTTCTTTAGTGCAAGTAAAGCGGTTTGATCTCGGTAGCCAACTGGACTTGGCGTAGGGATGACTTTCGTAGTGAGATAACATGAATTACTGAGTGACGGCTACCTCCACTCATTAGTAGAAACTTTTTCTTCTTATTGTTATCACCATAAAACTACTTGTTCAATATTCCATATCGTAAACAAATCACAAGTCGTAATGGTATAAGCGCGACATCTGAGAATTAAGTTATTGCACTTATTTTTCATCCCATTTTCATCTTTAAATCGATTTGAAGGTGACCAATGACTTTCCATTTTGTTCTATTCCTTCTGTGCGTTATGTTCGTTATGCTGTTTCCAAAACCTATCACTTATACCAGTGCAGATCTGATTTATGTGCATCCCTCGTTGTGACTACTATTCTTGTGTATAAACCTATGGTGGATAAACCTCTATGGTACATGCATATATGTTTCGCCTAACTTGTCTTAGTCATTCTCACATTGAATCGAAACTCTCAATGCCCATTGAGTCATCATATCTCAACTGAGAGGAACCAATCTAATAGGATAATCAATATGTTCTACTATTCCCTATATACCTCATCTTGTTCGATTGAGCCGATACTGAGCCCTTATCTTTTCAGAAGATGTGCAACAAAGGATACCCTTGCTTTTGGTTTATTTTCAGTCAACCAATAGTAGATATAGGAGGAGGTGGTATTAGAGAAAAAATAGTTTATTTGCAATACCCTTTGCTTTCATTTCACTTCTAGGGTATAAAACCTTTCGTTCCAGCATTCGCTTAAGGATAGGAATAGTCATATCGGTCGGGACTTCTGTTGGACGTTCGCCATTGATTCCTTTTTCAAGTCTAGGTGCCTTAATGTTCGTAACATGCCGTAGTGTATCAATCTAACCAAAAGTTGTAGTGTATTACTTTCACTCGGTGAAGATTCAAGACAAGGTAAGAACCCTAAAATGATAGACATATTGGTTCGCTAGTTAGATTAGTAGATGTTTATTTCACTGAAAGATCTGATTTCTTTGAATTTCCTTTCCTTTAGGGTGATGGGCTGATCATCTCCCGTTGCTATGGGGGAAGTCACTAAGAGCTCTGACTCGAATGAGGTGGAAACTTGTCTCTTTCTCCTTGGCCGGAAGGATAAACTTCCTACCTTCTGGATATATCCCTCAGCTAGATAGAATGGATATCCATTTGTTGAGAAAAGAAGTAACCCTCCCTCCTAGAGATCCCCCACTATCAATGATAACGTTTAGGAAACCTAACGCACATCTGCACCATAAAGAACTCTATCAGCTTGGTCAGTAGTCATAGCATCACTGAACGATATCCTCCTTCACCACCTACATGCTCCACCGGGGGTATGCCCTAACCAGCTCTCCCATAAAGCTAGCTTTAGAATTCTCACACACGAATGCAGGGAATTACGCCCATGAGTGAAACCTCCATTTATGAACAGAACACTTCCCCATTCCTTGAACCTGGAACAACAAGTGACACGGGGAATTTCTTTCTTCACTCCTATGTATCACCTTCTTATTCACAATGAGCTGGGGATACAAGGTGGATTTCTCAATAGGAAGGGCTGGATCTATGTTTGCGAACATGGTGATGTCAGAAATAACTTGATAAGCGAGATGCATAAAGGCAAGAAAATCAATCTAAAGGCACCACTCCTCTTATTAGTAGTAAACGATAGGAACCCAAGGGAAGATATTCTTTCCAAAATGCCATTTGAGATAGCTGATGCGAAAACACCGGACTTATTACAAGAGCTTATGCAAATACATGCTCATGTAGCCTCGTTCTTGATGTAATTGCACCCTCTGTGTGCCTTTCCTCTGTTGGTCAAAAAGTGGAGAGATTGCGTCAACGTGGATTTTAAGGTTAGTGATACAGATGGACAATAGAGATGGGTATGTGAAATAATTCAGTTCTCAATGTCGAGCTCATGCAATTGGGCTTAGCTAGGGCCTATATGCAACCGAATTAAAAACTACTCAAATCTATTTTATGTACCAGATTCAGACAATAGTGGTACTGCTAAGTGCATTTCTCTCTCCTCCACGCATCTAGGAATCAAAAGTTCATACCATAAGCCCTCAAACTTGAAGCATATATGAGGTAGCTAGATACTTGTGTACATCTCCCCTCCCACGTCGCTACAAGCAACAAATCAACAGTTCCTATCGATTGAAAATCTATACTGAACTTCCAGATTGTCTGAATCAACCCTGTCCTATACCAACCAACCAAACCTACTTGAGAATGGAAACCTACTTTTCAACTTGCTTGTGACATTCGTGTTCAAAGATCAGGTGAAATCCCTAGTTGCGCAAAAGAAAGCTAATGCTTTCCTAGGCTTTGGGAAGATGCGAACCACCATTGTTTACAAACCAAAGGCATATTCTTTTTATTGTATTTTATACCTACCTTCACTACATACTATGCAAGGGACGTGAACATTATACTGTGAAACGTTGCGACATCCTTAGTCCTATCCCTATTTGGGCTATACGATCAAAGTGCCATGCTTATGTTCCACTATTCAAGTAGAAAAAACGAGTTGCACTCACTGAATGAATGCAATTCTACTACACTAGGGAACTCTCGGGTTGATCAACTCACCTAGCTCCGATAATAGTCAACTAACCTAGTGACATTTGTTGGTGCCAATTTGACATTTCGTAATTTCAAGTCACCCCTACACTTGAATTCCCCTATTTTGTTAGGAGTTTTGAAATTCAGAAATGCAAGGCTTATGTTCACGGCATCCCTTCAAACTACTACATGTTTGTCCCTACTATACCTGGTACTACCTTAGACCCACAAACAATCTAAGCGATCTCACTCACTATTTACGTAAGAAATCTCCATTGACAAGTTCCATTGGAACATGCTTACGTGACTTAAGTCAGGAAATAATCAATGATATTTGCAAACCATTCTATTCCCGATTCTCTTGACTATCGGGATCGTAAAAACAACGAACTACCGCTACACTGCCGATAACAGTCCCTACAACTATGAAAAGTGAAGTTAGAATTCACGAAAGGTAGACTAAGAGTTCTTTCTTTGTTCCGATATTCCCTGCTTTCCTCGTTCTCTGGACAGATTTGAACTCTAAATAATTGGATAGATATATTTCCTTACTTATAGACCCAGATTGTGCTTTAACACATGACATCCCAGTCAGAGGGGGGAATGGTCAAAATAAACTCGTTCCATTGAAGATCTTTTACAAAGCACTTTCCAAAATGCCATTAGCCGATAGCTAATGCTGGTTAATCGAAGATGGATCATAGTAGTGGTAGTTCGTTGGCTGATTCCCTAGATTTCTGAAGAAAAACAAGTTCTAACCGCATTCTACGAGTTGCCAGGACTCTTCAACAGGTGTGGAAAGGTCATTAGAGGCTCCTATGGAGCAATTGAGATTTACCGGTTCCTTTTGTTTTTATCCAGGGTCCTACCAACAAAGGCTCCCAATACGTCAACCAGAAAATAACCTATTCTATTGATCGAAGGAATGGTGCACTCCAGCTTCCTCTACAGAAACAATGGTACTTCCGAATCCGAATCCTAAAAGGCACCTACTCCTAAAGAAATTATCGTAAATAGAGGTACGGCCCTCGAGCGCTAAATCGGATTTCTTGGAAGGATTGCTTGATCGAAAGGCAGGATTGGTTGGCAAAACAGCTTTAGCGATGACCAGGATTCGTACTATTCCTACGAAGCGAGGGACGAGCAAGGCCTAGGATTAGGAATTGGAATCCCCACATGCATAGAAGGGTACGGTCATTTCCCCACAGTCACGACACCTTGGCCGAAGACACCTATTCCCTTTCTCTCCAACAAGGGCATGGCTCAAATCAATTAAATTATACTATTCTTTGGCAAATCAATTATCCAGTTGTATATACGGTATGATTAAGCCAATTGATCTTCTCCTCGGCTCCATGAAGCGAAGGAAGGCCGGGCAAAGCAAAGAAATCCAAGTAATTTGACCCCCATTAGTACGAATAAACTTACCCCCTTAACAAAAGCTTCCGAGAAATATTTCTCTCTTTAACCATAGGATACACTAGAGCTATTCCTAGAGGTACGAGCAGCAAAGGAATAAGACAATCTGTTTATCTGCTCGGGAATCGAATCTGTATCCTAGGTTTCCTATTGGAGGTTCCCAGCGACATGTGCCATATTTAGAGCGATTCCTACAACGTAGATACCCCTTGTTTGATGGCTCCTTTCGTCGGCACCTTATTTGATGGCTCCTATCCCTAGACATAGGAATGAAGTATTCCGATCCTACAACGGTAGTTCCTCATCCTCATCTGGATAGAGATTTTTGAGGGGCAGATACCCCTTCTACCTCTGCTTTGGTCCACAGAACACTTCGAAGTAGAGGCTCCTAATTGAGAAACAATCATTAATGTGGTGCGTGAGCTGGGTTTATCGTGAGACAATTCGGTCCATATCCGGTGTGGGCGTAGAGTAGTAGTAGCACCTATTTCCTGAGTCCCGTTCTATTGAGTTGAGCTCGTAATGAACAAGCAACGGCGCCTCGACAAAGCAATTATCTACCAAAAGTCTTTTTGAAAAGTTATTTTCATATAGTAGAAAAAGTACTAAACCCGAATTTCCCTTTAGAACGAGCCCTTGCTTTTTTCGAAAAGTGATTTTGACATAGATGGAAAAAAGATAGGATTGAGGTGCATCTCTCCAATTGATCGGCTAAGACAAAGCAGTTCAAAGCAAAGGTTTTGTTATTGAAAGCACTACTTTTACATATATATGAAGATGAGTTTTCTAAAATCCTGTGGTGACTTTCCAAGGTAAAATGTGAAATAAGGATTTCCCATATATATGAAACTAAAATGAACCCTCCTCGTCTAAGGTTGAATCAGATATAGAAGAAGCAGAAGCAGGAAGCTGAAGGATATCCGTAGCGAATGAGGAATAGGACATGCATGTGAGATAGAGAAAAGGGAATGGCACATTCTCTAGGGTTCGTATCAAGCACTAGAAAATGGAGATTTCTCGAGTCAATCGAATACGTATCCTCGAGCACTGGGTCTGTCCTCTAATGAGGAACTCCTTGCTTTTTTTGGATCCGTGAATCCAAAGCTTTGGGAGAAGAGGAATCGAACCTTCACTAGTTTCTGGTTTCTGGTTTCTCCCTAGGTAAATAAGAAGCCCGAGTATCATCATTATTTAAATGAGAGTTTCAAAGTGGTCCCATCTGATAGGGCTTGAATTGTGATTTCCCAAACTCATGCATATTCGGTCCCCATGCCTTCAACTATCTCTGCTGATCTTTTTTTTAATCAACAACTAGTACCCCACCGATATCAGAAATCAAGTACAAATGAGCCCTCTTATTAAGGAAAATCCAAATGATAGCCTTCGGAGCCATTCTCATTTCAAAAGCAAAAGATAACCATCGCAGAGACATCCTTACACAATATGCGGTTGGTTTAAGTGCATCTCTCTCAATAGAGGACGGACAACCATAATCAATTTCTCTCTTTTTCTAGCATGAATGCCACCCCATAAAGTTTTTGAATAAGATTTGACAGACGTCCCTAGGGCTTCCAAATACATTAGCCAATATGAGACGTAAACATGTCAGTCAGCCAGGTCTAAAATCCACTTTTCAGTCTTACTGCTTTCTTTTTGAGTCTAAAAAAGAATTTGCAATTATGGCATCCTATCTTAAAGGCCAACCCTATATTTTATTAATCAATATGGAATCGAAATTTCATGAGATGGAAATTAGTATCAAAGAGAGAAAGAAATGGCTTCTTTGCTTAATAATTTTTGGCTATGAGGCGGGTAGACAAAGGATTTGTCATGGGATGGCAGGCAAGGGGAAAAGGGATGTTGACTTTGGTACCCGTCAATCATTTTGAATCCCGCTTTCATTGACCTTGAAGTCTGAGAGAAGGCTTTTTATTTCTATTAAAAGATCACAAATAAGAGGGGTGATCAGTCCTCTTTCAATCCTTCATCTTCTTATGAGTAGCCGCCAAGGGGGGCCTCAGTCTGAATCCTCCACTAGAATTGGACCAACAGTCAGTCTAGCTCTCGCTCTTATCCAATTTCCTTATCCTTTTAGGGCAAGGTCGGAGTAGTAGGTAAATACAATTTATTTTGTTGCATGTGGACCCGCTTGTGAGACTGAAGAAATTGAAGCTAAATGACAATCTGAACCTACTTGCTTACATGATCTTTAAAAAACTTTGGACTTTTGCACCTTTCTGTCTAGCTTGAGTTATCTTTTAGTTCTCTCCCCTCGGCAAAGTGGATAGGAAAGAGTCTTGCTTCCATTCCACTAGCCAATTATAAGGAGAGCTACTTTCTCTTTTGAACCTCTTAAGCTGACTTTTTCAAAAAAGTGGTGCATTCAAAAGAACTGCTCATCCACTTTCTTGATAAACTAATCGATGCATTTTCTCTTCCTTGCCGCTGAGACTGAGACATATCAAAAAGATCAATTACTAAAAGGAGATTGGGATCATCCTGTGGTTACCAGATGATGGGAATAACTAAGAAGAAAATTGGAAATGAGCACGAAATGTCTATAAATGAATTTTCTCATTATTCGTTATTTCTGGGTCTTTTTGTTGCATTCACTTACAACAAGAAACACCCACCAGCTGGTGTAGCACCTGCATTTTGGTGCATTCTTCTTCCTTTTCTTGGTCTTTTGTTCTGTCATATTCCAAATAACTTATCTAATTACAACGTATTAACTGCTAATGCACTTTTTTTTTTCAAATCTCAGGGACATGGTCTAATCATGAGGGTATTATTTTATCATGGTATTGGATCCCAAGTTTTTATGGATTCCTTTTTTGTTATCGGGGTCGATCCCAAAGCCATAATGTCTCAAAACAAAGAGGCTATAGAGAAACTTTGATTTTTTCCTTTGTCTCAAACTTCGTGAAGAACTCCATTCTATCTCTCCAACTAAAAAGTGGGGCTGTGCCCCAGTTGTACACTCCCTTTATTCGGAGAACCCTTGTTGATTCTGAACTTCGTTCGCAAAGTAAGCGTCCTTTTCACGAGCCAGCCCTTTTAATGCGCCGCTTGACCCTGTTTTTGAAAATGAGCTTTGCTCTTTTGGGCGCTCCCGTGGCTCGCGAGAAGGAAAAAGGAGTAATCTTTTATTATATCTAGCACTAGATGAAACAGAGAGAGCTTCATCTATCGATGAACAGCAGATTGACGGAGCTCTTGGCATTGCTTTATTTTTCTCTCCTTTCCTATCAGCGAGTTCCGATCCTTTTCTTCGAAATTTATTCGTTCGTACCGAACCGCTTGCAGAATCAAATCATGTTCCACAAGATCCTATATCATCTATACATCCTCCTTGCATTTATGCCGAAGACGTCGCCAATGCTATGGGCTTTGGGTTATGTAGATCAAAAATGATGAATGGGATTGTGGCACTCCACTCGCCGCCAAAGAGGAAGGATGCCGCCGAAAAGAATGGAACGCTGCTTCGCTCTGCTGGGTGCGTCAGATCTCATATAAGAAGCTCACTCCTTACCTGATCATTTAAACATTTTGTAGGCGGCGCGTCTGCTCTATTGTAGTGTAGCAATAGAAGCCTTCTCATGCTGCTTCAGCGACACTTTTTCGCCTTCTCTTCGCTCTGTATAGGAGTGCTAATGGACACGGGGAGGGAGCAGGCGAAGAATGTCGTTCATAATAGAAAGAAAGACACCACTACTTCGCCTCTTTGTTGGACCGCCGGCGTGAACACAGTGGTCTCTAACCAAGAACCAATTCAAATTTGGATCTTGACATGTCAATTATTTTTAACCGTAGGCATCTCGCCAGGAAGTTGGTGGGCTCATCATGAATTAGGTCAGGGTGGCTGGTGGTTTCGGGATCCCATAGAAAATGCGTCTTTTATGCCTCGGGTATTAGCCACAGCTCGTATTCATAATTCTACCCCTTCTTCATTCTTGGACCTTTCTTCCAAATATTTTGACTCTTCCATGCCGTGTCTCAGGAACCTTTTCAATACGGTTCAGATTGCTAGCTCCCGTTCATAGTTCTGCTATAGACGATACATGAGGAAGATTTTTATTGCGGTTCTTCCTTCTAATTACAGGCGTATCTATGAATCTTTTTTACCAGATGAAGCAAGAGGCATCAGTCCATAGAAACTATAAAAAAGAGATGGTTGTGGCACGAAGTATTCTTGTGCACCTACGTCACTCGGCTTGCGCGCAACCCCGCCACGTTATGTTAAGTTATGGAATAATTTAGCTTCTTGCTGGGTTGGTTATTCAGAGCCAGCAACTGGCTGCCGAATTTCGTCCCTATCATAGCGCTTCGGAAGTCACTCTTGCGTGGTGCTGCTGGATACTTCTGATCAATAGGAATAGTAAGGAAAAAAGCTTATGATGAGCATCTATTGAGGTTGATCATTTCCAAGATCTAATTCGAGTTTCTTATTATGTAGTGGAAATGCCTCATAATCTTCAGTTTACGCTTACGCTTAAGGGAAGAAATGTTTTTGGTGGATGCAGGCCCTGGTATCCCCAAAATTTGTATGCAAGATGAGCTTACAGGACTGCCAATCAAGCGAGCCATCAGGTTTGATAACAAGGTGGGATCCAAGAATATAGTGGTTGGTGAATCACTGATCAAAAAGCAGATTTTGGAGAGATTCTTCATCGATCTAGTGGCCGGTGAATCACTGATCAAAGAGCGAGTAGCCGCCAGTTTTAATGATTTTGTGGGATCCTTGGATGTAGCGGCTGGCGAACCGCCTCTTCTTCCACAAAGATTCAGACAAAATTGAGCTTGGATAGAACTGAAGAAGATTTAGCGAACGAAGAAAAAGGTCAAAGGGTTTATTATAAAAAATAAAAGGAGGTTATTCAATAGCCATCGCAGGTTTCATTACTTTTCTTCCATTCAAAAAAGATCTTCTAAAAAAAGGATAGTGAATGATTGATTCACCATTGATAGCATTAACCCTAAAAGGAGGGGTATTGTGATAATAGCGGCAGATCAAACAAGAACTTGATGAAAAGATAGAAAAAAATTATGCAAAATTCAAAGCCCATCTTAATCCATTTTGTTGAGGATCTTGCACTTATTTCGGCCCTATATTTACATAGCCAAGAAAGGCTCTGGCAATCATGCGTGACTACGGAGTGCCTATCACAGTGGCACGTCACTCTAAAATGCATGTTGGGTTGGGCTAGCAAGAAGACTTCGACTAGGGAGACGAAGAATGGAATTGAAGAAGAATGCATAGTCTAAGATAACAGAATGGAACACCAACCAACAAGTAAATGGTGGATTTGGATAGAGTCTCGCAGAAGAAGAGTATGCGCGCTAACGCGCCCCAAGACGTTAGTCTTTTTTCTGCTTGCTGGCCAAGGTCAGTTTACTGAA
The DNA here is from genome assembly GCA_910589775.1 of Avena eriantha. Lineage (NCBI taxonomy): Eukaryota > Viridiplantae > Streptophyta > Magnoliopsida > Poales > Poaceae > Avena > Avena eriantha. The sequence continues at coordinate 203,357,694 of OU342741.1, read as the reverse complement.
TCCCTTCCAAACACCAACCCAATCTACATTCCTTGATAGGAAATGGGCAAGACCATATGTTTATATAAAATATAGCCCCGTAGTTATTTTTTAAACTTCTATCATTTACTATTCTAGCACACAACCGTGCCATGTGTTTATTCTATTCTATTCTTCATGTATTCCTTTGAATAACTCATCTTTTCAGGTAAGACAATTTGAAGATCTTCTTAGTCAGCCTATCTGTATTCTTATCCTCTAGTGTGGATCCAATCAGATTTTCTAAAGCCAAGGCCTGACATCCATTGTGGGGATCATCTTTTATCGGGAGACATGGCCTGGTGGTTTCTGATCGAGATTCCTAATCAATAGGGCAAAGAGCTCTTCACATGATCTGGTCCTACCTTTTGTCTATGCTATTTTGTTTTCCCTTCTCAGCTGCTGTCCTTACTCCGGAGAAATTAGAACACATTGATTCCGTTCGTTCCTGCCCTTCGCTTCATGCCATAGTGCTTCTGAATTATTTCTATACCCATTTGATGATGCAGCCTCTAACTCTCGTGGGTAAACTCCTACTTGATTAGTCATAATTTCTCTGTCTCAACTCGTGAACCTATACCTATCTATCTTCTTTTTTTAGAGATAGGGGTTTGCTATTCTCACAAATTGCTCATATTTATTTACCCCATTGAATCGCTTTTTCCTTGTTTCAGCCCTTCCTTCACCTTAACCTTCTAGTACTAATCTATCTTTATGGGGAAGACCCTTCATCTGACCTCCGAGCTACCCTGTCAATTGTAAAAAGTATTTGAGTCATGTCTCACAGGAGCAAAAAGAGTGAAATGAGGACGTAAGCCCCCTAGGTATTCCTCTTCCTTCTAAACCAATTTCTTTCACTTGACTCTTCCAATAAAAAAGTATACTGAGTGCTTGAAGGAAAGCGAAAAGGAATGGCTTTTTCATGTACCAAATCCAGTGAGCTAGACATAAAAATGGACATAAAATTAAAGAGTAAGGAGCAGTTATTTGCAATGACGGGTGGATTGGTCAGAGCTGCAAGGAGAGACTTGGTTATGGTGCGATAAAGAGCTTGCTTCAATGCCCGGATTCAGGTAGAAAGTAAGAGCAGTAGCAGATTCATAGGAGCGCTTTGTACTTGAAATTAGTAGTCCCGGTAGTTGGAAAAAAGCTCTGAATACAAATTCAAAGCATCAAGATAGGTAGTCCGATCATTGGTTGGCCAGTCATAACAATTTGAGTAGAAGGTTGCTGCGGGATGAGATAATTCAACTAAAGCTATTAGGCCGGGTAGGCTTTGAGGAACATTGGGGGTTCCTTATGTTGTGACTGAGCAGATATATCTATTGTGCCCGACAAAAATAGATTTGCAAGGAGTTTTCCAAAGGCTTTCTCATTAGGAAAAACAATTTCAAGTATATTTCCCTTCTCCATTCTTTGCTCGGATGATTACCGCTTGTGTGAATTTCATTGCTGTGGGTCCCATGTGTGCTCGAATAAGATTGTTTTAGGATTCTATTTAGTGGAATTTCTTGATTCCCCTGTGCTATTTATCGAGTTTATGGCGTCGCCGACCATCCAAAAAGTCAAAGATGGCATCGGCATTTACTTATTATGCTCTCTTATAATAGTGGTCCCCTGGTATTCAGATTGTAAAATCCTGATAGGAAAGTCGACCGTTATACCTTGTTTTTTGTAATGTCCTATCTTCTTTAAAAAGCCGAAAGTTAAGGATTTCTAAAAAAAATTGCATTCCTTTTTCTTTTTTAGGATGCTAGTCTCATGTTTGATCTGGTAGCGATTAAATAATGAATCTTGCTCTGGCGATCATGGTGGGATTCGAAGAACTCTATATGTTGTAAAATGAAGTCTTGAGTTCATGGTACGACCGCCAATTGTTCCTGTGACCACATGCCGTACCAACAGAAAACTATCAACCTATCGGTATGATTTGTTGTTCACGTGTTATGATCTCGCTCATTAGATTGTTCCCCCTCCCCTGGTGAATGGCGGTGAATTGATTAACCAAGGCCTTCCCTTGCGACGATGGAATTTCTTCCGTCGGCAAGACTTTGTTTTCTCCTTCAACTTTAATAAAAAGCCTAGTCTCTCGATACTAACTAATTAGTTAGGAGAGTTGCTTACTTTTGTAGTTAAGGATTCATACATCATCCCATTCTTTTTTATTTTCAAAGAAAACCTTACCAATTTTTGGCCGCTATTACCATTTCCATTTCTGGAACCTAAACCTAACTAATACTTAGTTGTTTCCATTTTCTCATCTGGTGATAGATCCTAATCTTCTTCTGGCTCAAATCACTTTTTCATATCCAGGGCAGGCTTTAGGTATGATCTAGTTTTAAATCATTAAAGATATGCTCGACCTCGTTTATATCCATGGTACCATCGTACATATCTTCTACTATCAACTAGATGAAATAGGGCTTTGAAAGGTCAGAGTCAGTCTCCTCTTTATTTTATTAGGTCGTTTAGTAGTTCCCCAACCAGCTTTCTCCACGAGAAAGCCTTCCTGAGATTCAAAGAAAAAGGTTTGAAGGTTGATCTCTGGGATCACTGATAGTTCGGTTAGAGTGGATTTGAAAAGCCATAGTACTAACGCGACAGCAGCGAGCTCCGCGTCAAAAAGCAAAGCGAGCCGTGCTAGCGTGTTACTCTTCCTTTATGAGCGAGACTCTATCCAGATCTACTAATCTAAGAACTCCGCGAGCGAACTGAGCGAGCCATGAGGCGCCTATCGGCAAGGCTTGGAAAATCCTTAAGTTTACGCTCTCTTCCTTCACTGAACTGATTCACCCGAGTCCAAACCTGCTGAGCTAGCTAATTTTTCCTTTACGAGATCTTGGCTCTTGAGAGAGCCCCGGCTCCTCTTGGTTGGTGTCGGGCCTAAGAGTGATGGGACTACTTCCTTAAAGAGCCTTTCGTTCAGGCCGACAGGAGGGGCCCTGATCTATCAATTGAGGGAGCAAAAAATAGGCTTTGCTCCCCCTTTTTAAAATGAAGAAATAAAGAAGGGTCAAAGTTTAGACCGCTCACAGTAGTTCTACCCATATAAAAGATCATGAAAAAGGAGATCACAATGGTACCTGAATGTATTTACGACCCCGAGTTTCCAGACACATCACACTTCCGCTCGGGTCAAGGTTGCAACTTGGCCCTCAGACGGATCAAAGAAGAGTGGGGAACCTCTCGCTGGTGTTTGGAATCCGACACCAGGAAGTGTTTTCACACCATCGATCGACATCGATTCATCTCAATCTTGAAGGAAGAGATTGACGATTCCAAGTTCTTTTACCCCACTCAGAAATAGTTTTCCACCGGACGACTCATAGGGGGTGAGAAGGGCCCTGAATCCATCCCAAATAGTGTACTACTATCAACCCTACCAGGAAATATCTACCTACACAAGCTCGATTAGGAGATAGGGAGGATCCGACAAAAGCACAAAATTCCTCTTATAGTGAAAATAAGATCGGTTCAATTAAGAAAAGGTCGTCGTATTGATGACCAAGAAAAGTATGGAAAAGAAGCAAGCTTCAACGCTCCCCAAGACAACATAGCCCTCATAGTGGGGAGGGTCAAGGGCATCCAACGCAAAGCAACCTTTCATTCCCTTGTTTCGTGGTGGCACACCCCCCACAAGAACCCCCAGGTGAAGGGGAGACCACAAAACGCCTTTCGTTTCCCCCCCATCAGTGGCTAGCCGCCTTCCTTAACAAGCCCTCGAGCCTCCTTTGCACCGCCTTCCTCATAGAAGCCACTGGGTTGGCCCCAAAGGCCGAATTCTATGGTAGAGAAGGCTTGAATAAGAATTTGGCCATGAGATACCTTCTTAAGTATTGCAAAAGAAGGGGCCTGCTGGTAGAGATGGGTGGGGAGGCAATACTAGTTATCAGGTCAGAGAGAGGCCTTGCCCGTAAGCTGCCCCCCTTTAAAAGCCATTCCTTATTAATAAGGATTTGTTACGCGCGATATGCCAACAACTTACTACTAGGAATCGTGGGTACCGTATTTCTTCTCATAGAAATACAAAAACGTATCACCCACTTCCTACAATCCCTTCTGAACATTTGGGTAGGCTCTGCAGGATCAAGAACCATAGCCGCATGGAGTACGGTAGAATTCCCTGGTACGGTCATTAGGGAAGTCTCCCCGAGGACGACTCCTATAAAATTCTTGCGAGAGCTGGAGAAGCGTCTACGGGTAGAGCACCGTATCCATATAACTACCTGCCACCTATGCTCCGCCATCCATTCCAAGTTTAGGGACCTAGGTTATAGTATCCCTATCAAAGAGCTGACGAAGGGGATGAGCGGAAGAGGTCATCTACTGGACACGGTTCAACTAGCAGAGACTCTTGGAAACGATGGACTAAAACCTCCCCAAGTTAGCGTATTATGGGCGACCGTCAAGCACATCCGGCAAATATCAAGGGGGGTCTCGTTGTTGCATAGCTCAGGTCAGAGCAAGGTGCCATCAGGCGTTCAATAGGCAGTCTCACGATCGGGCATGAGTGTCCTGAAGAAGAAATTGTATACTCCCTTTGGTCGGAAGGCGGCGGGGGAAGGAAGGGGACACTGGGCGGGATCTTTCAGCAGCAAATTCCCCATATAGATAGAGGCGCCTATCAAAAAGATACTCCCAAGGCTTCGGGATCGAGGTCTCATTAGCCGAAGAAGGCCCAGGGAAATCCACGTGGCCTCTTTGACCAACATCAGCGACAAAGACATAGTAAATTGCTCAGCGGGCATCGCGATAAGTCCTCTGTCCTACTGCAGGTTCTGCGGCAACCTTTACCAAGTCCGAACGATTGTCAACTACCAGATCCACTGGTCCTCTATATTCACCCTAGCCCACAAGCACAAATCTTCGGTGTGGAATATAATCCTAAAGTACCCCAAAGACTCAAATATAGTCAATCAAGAAAGTGGTAAGACCCTTACTGAGTTCCCAAACAGCATAATGCTTGGGAAGCTCGGACTTGGTCAAGATCCACGACGGAGCACTCAACTACATGTTTAATAAGTAGTTATCTTTTCTATTTGGATTTAGCGCGAACAGGCATTTATATGAGATTAGTTGAGTAGGCTTGCCTTAGTTTTCTACTATAAGATAGCTAGGGGCTTTCGAAAAAAAGGCTAAAGGCTTCACTACCGCTCATGGCTTGTATTGTAGTCGTAGTCTTGTAGCCGACCCTCCATGCCTCTTTATCTAATCTCTTGGCCTTTTTCCTTCATAAATTTTGCGGTAGCTTACGCGTCAGAAAAATGCCTCCTTTCCGGCCTGAAAGATCGCTTTGCTTTTATGTCTAAAGCTACTTGCAATTAATCAATGAGTGAATGATTCATAACCCCCATGGGTTCGAGGACCCGTTGGTCAAAGGAAAAAGGGGGGGTCCAGATTCCACGACGGAGCCGTATGAGGTGAGAATCTCACATACGGTTCCTTTGAGAAGGGTGTGATACCACCACCTACAAGGCCCGACAAGTAGTCCACGGAGTTGCATCCCTACTCACCCGGTCTATGCACGTCGCTCCTTTCAGGAGGTTGGCCGCCTATCCTAGATCTTCCCATTTCCAAGAAGATCCCTTGTTCGATCTGTTTTAGTATTATGGTTCTTCTTTTTCTGTTTCTATATATATGGGTCCGTGCATCATTTCCATGATATTGTTATGATCAATTAATGGGACTTGGCCGTAATGTGTTCTTGCCTCTATCATTAGCTCGGGTAGTCCCTGTTTCACGTGCTTCAGTCACCTTTCGATGGCTCCCTTAATGTATGTGCCAGGAAGTTTCTTCTGAAGGGGGCTACTCCTCGAAAATGCACCGCCCCTTGTTTGTTTGTCATCGGGGATTCATTGCTCGTTCTGTGGTTATAAGTAATGTAGCCAGCCTAATTTCTACAATAGGGTTGCGGGCAGGAGGGTTTTGTTTGTGCAATCTTGCTCGCAACACCCTCTCCTCCAGTGAACCTGTGATCGCCATCTCTAACTGAATGCTCAACTAAGGTTGTGTACAACAACCTTAACCGCACAAGCCTAGGCTGGGCCTACCCCCATCCCTAGAGGAGTCGTATGAGGCGGAAGCTCCACATACGATTTTGAAGCTAAGACTTTCCAGCAATGGGGCCTAGGGACCGATATGATGATTGGTTTAGGTAGGGCAGCCAGCCTACTATGGGCACCTGTAGGGATTAGTGCGTGAGACCGTGATCCCCAAACTGACACATGGGACTCACCCTTGACTCGAGAATGTAAGAAGGTCAACTTAGCATGTCACAAGAGGGAGGCGAGGGGGCTCCGCCCTACAGCGAGAGGGACGCCTCACGAGCCGGGCTTTGGAGATGAGGCCTTTTGGTGAACCAAGTCAATTTCAGGCCACCAAACCCTGCAATTGAGGAAAATGACCTATGGAGTAAAGGTAAGCGTGTATGTTGTCACACTCCCCGCCCTCCAAAGGTGCCTAGAGGATGGGCCAGATGCAGCAGAGCGACGCCCCGGGAGTAGATTCCCCACGAGCAGGGGGACAAAAGACGGCCATCTGGAAGCACATCACGACCTACAGGCAACACCGGCGAGACCCGGGAAGGTAACCCAATTGGGAGTCATAGGATCCATAGTACCCACAGCCTCCCAGACTTCGTATTCATCATTTACTAAAGAAAGGGTAAGGGGTCTCTTTTTTGCAACGGAAAAAAAGCGGAGCTGATTTGACTCGGCACAACCTAACAATACATCCAATACCAATGATCTGTGCCTACCGATATGACACTCCTAAAATAAATTGTCTATATAAAGAGCTAGTGTCAATAAAAAGGCTAATGACAGAGAAGAGTCAATCTCCTTTACTCCTCCCGACACATCAAGATGAGAAAATCCCTTCATCTAGGCGGGCGCCCATGCCTACTCAGGGAGCTACTTCTACCATAACTGACACATTATCTCCACAAAGACCAACGACCCATCTCGAAGAGAAGTTGACTGACGGGGATGTCTTGAGAAGAAATTGCAGAATTCATAGCCTCCCAAATCAAACATACATTGACAGGGGTTGCCAAAAAAAAGAGAGGAAATAGGACCTAGTGAATTTTATATGGTACCGTACCCCAACGAAGGGGTATACTATACTACACCAAAATGCAAAATGTTGAATGGGGTAGGGAACCCTGAACAACACCTCGCCCTTTTCAAAGCTACATGCATGAATACTTGGGGCAATGAAGCCCTTCTTCTCCAATTCTATACTAAATAAACAATCTAATTCTAGGAAGAGTTTCGAATACTGAAACTTAAAGGAAGGGAGGTTAGAACAAAGCAAGGGATGACACTTTCAATGCGCGAAATCCATTTCGAGTTAGAGTGCGAAACTTCTTGCTACAACCGTTTTATTCGCTTCTTTCTACTTTATAAAATGGAAGATGAATTAGATTGAATTAATAGTCTAGTTCAATCTATAGTCTAGATTACATTCCCTCAATCCACTCTCATTTAAACGATGGGATTGGGCCATACCAACTTTAACTTAGTCTTAAGAAAATATTGCTTCTTATCTTCAAGGATTGGGAGGAGGTGGCGTAAGAAGGAAGGAAAAAGGAATTCAAAATCCGTCCCTTCCCACGGAATCATCGGGCTTGACTTTCCTTACTGTCCCAACCCTGCTACTATAAAAAGAACTCTTTTGTTTTGAGACTAGCTAGTCACTATGGTTTGCGGGAAAACTCTTCTCTCTTTGGTGTCACTTTGAGTCCTTCTAGAAGTAAATAAAGGAAATACTTATTCAACTACGACGCTATCGGACAACCGACCGGATTCAAGCCCTAGCACCTCAACTTGGACGGACTTGTGGAAATCCTTGAAAACTAGTATAAAAAACTCACCTATCTATAACATAGAAATGTTGCATCCAACTCTAGAACGAGAGGTAAAGAATAGGCTACCATACGAGATGAGACAACTTCATTCTTTGCTTTCATCCCTACTCTTAAGAAAGATAAGGGATTGGATTTCATACCTTTTATTTAGAGCTCCATCGACTGGAAAATGTCGCCTTCCACCATACGTAAACCAAACCTCTTTGCTTTCTGGCTTTTCCTTCCTAACAAGGAGGCGGGATTTTGAAGTTCCTTTTTCCTTTTTATTTTTCTTTGAAAGATTTTTCCAAATTCTATGGCAGCAAGATTATTGGCTTTTGCTAGAAAAAAGCACGCACAAAAAGCACATTTCTTCCTAGTACTTTGATTTGATTTTTCACCATGGGTCTTACCCATAGGAAAGATACATAGCTCGTTAGGGCATATCCTAAAGTCATTGCCTCCAGTCGGTAGTAGTGGTAGGTAAGCATCTTAAGTTAGGGGTGAAATTACTTTTCTGACAAGGAAAGGGGTTGTAGGCAAGCCTGTAGAATTTCTTCTTACCTCTTCTCTTCTTTTATTATAGCAGTGGTAGTCTCAATAGTTCCATTTCCAGTGCTTTATAAGCCCATGCAGTTATGAAAAGAGTTAAGTATAGCATCTTTCTTAGGATGTACTTTTTGATCTTCCCTTGCAGTCTATGCTTATTGGTTAGCTAGTTTCATTGGCCTTCGGCTTCTTACCCTTCTGGTTAGGTTAGGTAGACTATATGTCTTGTTTTTTCCATTCTCCTGTAAAGTAAATAAAGCGAGAAAGAAGATCTCTCAAGGACTACGCAAGCTCGTATATATTGCATCAAGAGCTTCGACTTTGATTGCATTACCAGCAACGGATGCTTTCACAGCAAATTAAATACCAATTGCCGTTCTTTTAAGAAGTTCCTTGCCTTACTAATGTAATAGTTACAGAAAGCTCTTCCTTCCCCATCCACCCTTTTTGGTTTAATTGAATAAGACCAGCCCGAGCCATACTTCTAATTATTGAGGATACATAGATGGCTGCTGCTTTTATTTTAACATTCATTTCTTCTTCTTATTTAAGGGATCCGAAGTATCTTCCTCAAAAAGGTCCTTAACCCCTTGACCTAAAATAGAACCAAATTTCGCTATCACCTATGAATCCCTCTCATATATTCCATATTGTGCCTTTCTCAAAGTAAAAAAGCAAAAGATCCCTTTCTAGCCTCCATCAAGGGAAAACCTTTCATATCCGCGCACAAAAGGCTGCCGGTTGTTTGATCAACCGCTGCCCCTGGCGTGCCAATATAGCTAAGTTAAAGCACTCAAATTCTCTCAGTTTGCTTGACCATCCAACTTATGTTGAGGGAATGGAATTCCATTCTCCCTAGTCTGATTTATAGACCACCAGTAAAACCGATTCTTGCCCTACGGATGAAGGCCCGAGTTTACGAGGTGAAGCCCCCGGAAAGACCAATCAAAAAGAAAGAACATCCATGGAAACTCTATCTTTATTAGCCAGAACATTGACTCACTTATAGGCCATTTTTCGATCTTTCTTGGAAGGTGTGAGTGTGAAGCCAACTCTAAAAGTGGGTCTTAGAAGAAACATGCCAAGATAAAATAAGACAGAGAAAAAACCCCTTTCTTAAGCAAAGAGGCACGGACACAACACTATCTAAAAAGGTCCCGCACTTCTGTCAGTGAATAGAATGGAATCCGGGATGAAAGAAAGGTGATGAGTTCAAAAACCACCTAACTAAGCCTATCACACCAAATAGAAAAGAGAAAAAAAAAAGACCAAAACAAGCTTTTTTTCAAGCTCTACAAGTCCTATATATAGTGAACCACTAGATATCCGTGTTCCACTAGTCCAGTCTTGCCAAGTTGCCTAAGGACCCAGCCAGATAATTTCATAAATAGTCTCTTATCGGAACAAGAAATAAGAATAGAGTAAGGAGGACCGCCTAGTAGAAGTAGAGGAGATGGTTGTGTCGGAGTAAACCGAGTGTCGGTGTATCCTTTGTCTGTTCAAAATCGATATTTGGAACATAACAAGAGAGATTTACTATATCTTAAGTCTACTTGCATTAAAGTCCTATCGTCGATAAATTCACCACAACTTGTCCTTCAACGAAGCACTATTTACCCGAGGCGGGAAGCATTGTAGGTGAGTAGATACTCAAGTTTTGGGTATACAAGAAGCCTCGAGGGATCGTTATATAGTTTTCAGTAGATAGATTTCTTGCAATATCTATATGATACTGATCCCAATGGGTAGGAAATCCAAGGAGGCAGGTACTCCAACTCTAGGTGTATGGTTTTGCATCTAAGATTAGGTACCTATGTTAGGTGATTTGAGGTGATTTGAATGATGAGTCAGACGGGTGGGCATCTATGGAGTCGTCACCTTTGCGGTGAGTCTTTTTAGAGCTTTTTGGCGCGAGTTGGGAGATATGTGCTTCAGGCGCTGTATCATGGCAGGTTGAACTCAAAAGTCATTTAGAAGCTGCCAAAGATTCTGGATGCTAATATAGTATCCTATAGTATAGACCCATACGTGTTCTAAATGTTATGTTTAAAGCTATTACCAAAGCTCTGACACTTAGATTTACTCCTCTAGCTTGACAAGTAATCAACTCTCTTTAGACTTGATTTATTCTAGAGAGGTACATTTTGGATGGATGTGTAATTCTTCATGAAGTTTTGCATGATTTGAAAACCTCTCACTCTGAAGGAATTTTGCTGAAGTTGGACTTTGAAAAGCTTATGATAGAGTTTAGTGGCCTTTCTTGGCAGAGTTAATGCATAGGAAAAACTTCCCTGACAGGTGGATAGATTGGATTAGACAAGCAGTGGAAGGAGGCAAAGTGTGTGTGAATATCAATGGAGAGGTTGGCCCATATTTGAAGAGCTACAAAGGATTGAGACATGGTGATCTCATCTCTTCTTTTTCATTTGGTGGTGGTCACAAAAAAGGGGGTCACTCAAGTGTACGACATTCTTTGTCCGTCCAGATCACGGTACATGTTTGGACTACTCTAGAATGTAGAGGAACAAATTTCATGCTACTTTAGATGGGGTGGGCTGCACCCATTCTCAGTTAAGATGGGAAATCCTATAGGGGTAGAAATGCAACATGAAAAAGTAAGCTCTTGTTGTATTAGGAATGGAAAGTAAGTTAACTCCTTCCTATTAGAGCAACTTGTCGCAGCTATGACTACTCTTTCTATTTGAATTGAATGTCAGCGAATCACTTGTTTCACTAATGTGACTAGTCTTGACTACAAGTTTTTGCTTTCTATAGAGAAGTGACTGCGCTAGAGATGCTTATTAAAGGTTTGCTTGGTGGCTTCCTTGCTTGACAGGCTTTCCTTGTTGGGTCCAATTGAACCCGGAAATCGCTTCCTCTAAGTCTTAAAAGCAGAACCTACTCTTTCTTCAAAGAATGTAGCATACCTAAGAAATGATTTATCTAACGAGTCAAATCCATTGTGAAATAAGGAAATGCACGGATCACTTCTTCTACCCTTCTCTTATTCGCATTTCCTGCTTACTATTGAAAGAATAGCTATTACTTCCCCTTTTTCCTCTAATTCGAGCGAGTAAAGGCGCAGCTTCCTCATCTTTGCTTTCTAGTTTGTTCTAATATAGAATTGGATTTTGCTTTCCTTGAAGGAGCTCTAGCTATCTTGCTGATCCACCTGTGAATACTATTAATGAAAGCTCTTTCACCCTGCCTAAGGGTAATCCCTTACTAAGCCTACTCAAGCAATCTCCCATTAGCCGCTCTTTACTTTTAAGTAAAGCGATTGTAAACTCCTTATTTAGGCTAGCAACTTTATTGATTAACAAGATTATCGCATTGGAGCTATGATAGTTATGTAAACTACTTCTCTAGCAAGTAATGAATCTGAGGTCAAAGCCAATGAGTGCGCCGGATGTTGCATTTTCGCACTGAGGGGTTTGTTCAGGATGTTCGAAGCTTGCTCTTTAGGTATGGAGTTTTCTATGACTACTGATCAATAAGGATTCCCCTAGTTGAGGGCCTTCTGCTTGGCTTGGTCTACTCTTTATTGGCTTACTTGCCTGTCGTAATCTATGCACAAAACAAGACCAGATTCTCTCCATCTAGGATTCTTGGTCCTTACCGAATGTTCCCTCAGACGAAAAAGAAAAGAAGACTTGTGCCTATCTTTTGAATCAATCAGTAATATCCTTTCTTATTCATTGCATGTAATGAGGAATAAGTGAGCCGATAGCTATTATTTTTATTTCGGAGCTTTCAAATTCCTTTACTGTAAACTGACCAGTTGATACTTGGAGGAAAACCTTGAATCTCTATCTGAAATCTTTGTGCAAAAGCCATTAGCCAGCAAGGTCCTATGGTTGTCATGGACAGTTGTGGTAGAAGGAAACCAATCTACTTCCCATCAAAAGTGAGATTTGGTGGATAATCTTTAACGACTCTCTCCCTATAACTTGGACTGAATGTCAGTGGTTGGGGGGATGTTATAAGCAAGAGATGTTAAGGTCGGTACAATGTGAAGTTGGAGGACATCTCCAAAGCCTCCTTTCTTCAGACCATGGTAATGCCTAAAATGAAGGAGGGTAGCAGTGCACTCAGAAATTGAAAACACTTTGACTAGAGAGTTTAGATGCCAGAGAAGGGAATGGAAAGAGAGCCCCAATCTTGTTTTAGATGCAACTAACCAAAAAGTGTAAAGATTGTGCTCTTCTTGAAATGTTATATAGGTTGAGTATTCTTTTATCTACTGAACATGGAAAAACATAAAGAACATATTGATTGTATTTATCAGTACAATTTGAAACCTGTCATATAACTCAGATGCATAATAGGTCAATGTCTGTACACAACTAATGAATGGAAGCAATGGAAGCATTGACATGGTTTTGGAATGGAATAAGAGATGCAATCAAAGACTACTGGTTAGGTATGGTGGAATAGGGGCATAGAATGTGGAAGTGCTAGGGAACTTGTGATGCCAAAGAAGGGGCATAACCTAAAGGAAAAAGACAATGTGTGCATTTCTTGCCATACATGAACACTATTCTCACTCCTCTCCAACAATAATATGCAATTGGTATTATTGCCCTGTTGTGTAGCCAACTTATATAAGTTTGTGGTTAACAACAACAATTTACAAAGAAAGAGGGGAAAAAATACTCCATATGTCTTGTTTACTCATGACATGCATCTCTGTTTTATAATGATGTTCAATGTGATTTCATCCTTACATGTTCTCTTTTCTATGATTCTGTCAGCTTGAATTGAACAAATGTGGAGGAAAACATAGTTCATTCTTGCATTATGATCTCTTCTTCTGTGCTAATTTGGTTACTACATGGTTCTGCTCTATAGGTTACCTTCCTTTGGTTCTAGAGGTTACTGAGTTCCCGGGCTCTTCCCTTACCGTGGCTCTATCTAGTCAAGAGAATGGAACTTTCGTTCGCTCTGCTTTTTATGCGCAATGCAACCCTGATAGTAAGCGCTTGAAGCTAGTACTCAAGTTGAAGTACTTCATGCAAAAAGGTCAAGGAGAAGGAATCAGACTCTAGTACCGTAGTAGATAAACCTCTTTTTCTTTCCTGCTCTCTTCCTCTTACAAGTGCAGGAGTCCCTGACTGACTCAACTCGGCTTGGGTTGTCTTTAAACCTACTTCTCAAAACCTTTCCTATGAAAATCTAAGCCATAGAAGCACCGCTACAATGTAAAAGCTTTAAAATGGATTAAGGTGACCACCATTATTACTTGATTTGATTCTTTTCTTTCTTTCTTGGTTTTTGATCTATTTGTTAAAGCTGGAAAAGGTTTGTTTATGACTCAACAGCTGCAAACTTATCAGGATTGTACCTACCGTGAAATTCGTGTTGCATGGTAGTCTTGCATGTAAAAGGGCATGTGGTTGTGGTTATCTATCAGGCGGGAAGCGCCAAGCCTATCACGCGGGAAAGACCCCTAACCAACCACCAACTTACCTTCCAACCAAGCCCTTCGATCCCTCGCAGCTGCAGGGTATATAATCTCGGTCCTCCCCTTACTTTGAAGCCTATAGCTCCACAATTTGTTTTCAGCGATGGTAAGAATCCAAAAGATTTTTTTTCTTTTTCTTGTCTTTTTTCTGCTTTTTCATGGCATCGAAGCTACGTGAGGGAAAGCGATGCTGCCAACTCTGCCGCAAAACGGGGCGGCTTTCTTCTTCTCCAAAATGACAGTTCCACCATCAGGGCCAAGCATGCAACAAAATTCCATGGAGAAGCTGCGTTTTACACTAAATGATGCAAAAAGCCTTGTGCCATCCGGTGCTAATCTTCTACATCACTAGGTTAGCGGGAGCTGAAGAAAGACTAAGTCCTTCTATCAAAAACTCAGTTGTTGGTTTGGTGAGACTAGTGATTTCTAGTGTTTGAGTTGATCAAGTGTCCCCTGCTTTCCTTATTTCCTTTTTTCTTGAATGAAATTTGGCTTTCTTAATAGAGCTAGGCGTCTATCCTGAGTGCGAGCATTCATAGTTGTGAACTTGTGATACTATTCTTTAACTTACAACAAAGACTACTTTGACTTGCAATTGGTTCATAAAATGGTCTAGTGCTTTAGGGGGTCTACTCCCACAACTACTTAAGATCTGGTGTTGTTCTAAACTCTAAACCAAGGAGCAAATGAAGAATTCTCTATAGTTAACAGTTGTGTTTTGAGAAGAGTACTTCCTTATCTAGAGATTCTAGACATTTGTTATCTAGGGAAGTTCACTAATGAACACAAAAAAGTGAGTAACCTAATGAATATTCTTATATCCTTGGTTTGTTAGTAGTTCTTGATTTTGAAGCCCATTACCTTCGATTTACATATCCTTGGTTCTTAGTGTAATTTTTTTTGGTGTTGCTCAACATGATAACTCAGTGTGTTCATCTTAAGTTCTAGGACTATTGCACGGGTACTCAAAACGAAACTATTTTGCACTGATGTCAGTTGCAGCATTTTGATCAAATATGAAATTCAAATGATTGAAATGATTATCGTGAATATGCTATGGGATAATGGTCTATAGTTTGATATTGAGTTGTATCTTGGACTGAATGCTATGTTTTAGGTTCACTCTTTTTGGAGTGGTTTGTAGTTTGTACCGCCTTCCATTTTTACATTGGACGTGCAAGTGAAATGCATGTTGTATCATGGTCAGGTCATTAGCATAGGTGTTCTTGTTATATGAGTTGAGCTTAAAATAGCATGCTTCTCAGTTCATGCATCATGTCAAATTGGATTTTCTACGCCTAATTTCTCTCCATTATCGAATCTTAAGCAGAACATCTGATGCATGGTGATTATAGATATAGAGCATGTTAGGTGACAAAAAGGATCGTGGAATTGTATAACTGATATGTTTCGTTCCTGAATAGATTCTTACCAAACTTTGTTCTGTTGTGGTTCTTCTGACAAAATCGTTTTGGCAAAATCATAAATGTTTTCTAATTTTCACAACTAGACTTTGGTGGCTACATGTTGTTATAAGCTGGTACCACCGATCATCCTTGTTGATGCAAACACTACTTTTACCATGTCCTAGTACATTAGTTAATAATAAATCATTTTACGTACCAGTTTACAACCTAAATGACCAAAGGTAAAACAAAGTGAGGAAGGTTTGACCCGGGATTGATACCGGGTCAAAGCTTCCGAGCTAACTGGACCAATACCCTTACTCTACCCTTTTTCAGAGAATCATTCCTCTCCCACTCTCTGCCCTTCTAAAAAATAAAATGCATTCCTTCGCACCGTGATTTACTTTATCTCTTATAGCACTCTTTTCCTTAATGCCTGTTGGCTCTAGCACCGTGCTCTTCTCTAAATTGACTTCAACATCAACTGAAAAATAAGAATTTCCACGCCCACCAATCACTTTCTGCGGAAGCTCAATCAATGGCAACTACCGACAAGGGGACAATATATTACATTGAACACGCATCCAGCACCCCGAGTCACTACTAGAAAACTCACGATATAGGAGGTAGAGTGCAACCCCCGCTCCACAACGAGTGAAGAGAAAATCCGCTCCTGAAAGAGCTCTCCTGAGCGACAATAGGAAGAACGCAACGATAAAAGATCACTGAGTGAATGGGATGCTAACCGCGTATATGCTTAAGAAAGGGCTGATGCTATTGTTGATTCCAATCTCCATACCTTTCCCTGTCTAAAGAGGGGACTCCTGGCCAACATCAAGATTGTTGAAACGTACCTTTATGCAAACCTATTCATAACCTTCCTTATAAAGTGGACAATCACTCTTGTTCTTGTCCTTAGTCTACTTTGCCAATGTAGTTCTTGTCCCGGGTCCGACAGGGTATTGGGTGAAAGATTTCTTCTAGACGAAGACTTCGAGCTAAGTGAATGTTCATCATAACTGTTATAGTCCGAGAGATTGGATATGATATCCCAGTTTCTCCTACTATGACAGCCAGCTTCCATCAGTGCACCTTTCTTACCATAAAGCACAAAGGAATGCATACGAGTCTGTTCAACGTGGGTCTAGATCTAGCTCTTGACCTTCACCACCCTTCTTTCTTCCTTCCCCTACACCATAGCCTCAGATGAACATGAAGTTTGAGACAAAGGAAAAAATCAAAACATTCCATCCGACCCCATTACCTGGATCCGCATGCATTGATCAAGCTACCCTTGACTCTTACTCGACTAGAGTGCAATTGGTTCTTATAAAAGGGATCACCCGCAAGTTGTCCGTGGGGAAAAAAAGAAGGGATTTCCAAGGTCTATCAGAGGGAATCAAGAAGATCAAGCATTCTCTCACTTCTTCTAGAGTTGAACCGCACTCAGAGGCCTATGTTCTGAAACTAAAAGTGACGCTTGGATGGCCACGAAGGTGATCCCATTGGTTCCCATGGTCACAAAAAGCTAGCGGTTTGACTCTAAAGCCCTCCGTTGAGATATTTATTTAAATAAATAGAACATACCTTTCACTTTCACTTTGTTTTATTCCTTAATGTAAAATGTTTGGCTGGCACTATTGGGTATCGTGGGCGTTTCATCCCTTGGAGGTTAGGGTATTGAAAACACATTGAATAGATATCCGAATTGAATACAAAAGATAGGAAATGTCCGTTCATTCTTCTCCACCTGATGATGAAGTGCCCGATCACAAATGTAAGTGCTTTCTGGCTAAGGTTTGATAGCCGCCTAAAAAGCACACAGGAAAACCAAAGAAATGTATAGGCAGGAGCCACTTTAGAGCTCTAGCACCACTCTGTTCGACCTATCAGCTCCCCAATGCTTAACCGGATGGACCAATTGTATAGTTATGTTCTAGTCGAAACTTGATTGATTCGTTCTTGTACATTCAAAAGAACTGATCACACACTTGTCGTCTGGGGACCGCCCACATTCATTCATTGTTCTGTTGTGGATTAGAACTACTAGCACAAATTGGATTTCGAGTCCAGGGCGCTAAACAAGGATTTCCAGTCCTTTTACCTTTTAGAACCTCTCTTTCTAAGTTATGTTTTTTATTGTTGTCAATTTCCATTTGTTTAGTACGAGATCGCTTCACACCTCACGGTGCTTACACCTCTCGCCTATCGAAGCTCTGTTCAAAAGCCTCATACGAGAACTTGTATAGAGAAGGATTTCCTGTGGCACAACAGTTCTTCCATACCAACTTAGCGGCCCGACGCTGCTATTGGCATAACAACCGGTACACCATAGGTTAACCCAACCCACTATCAAGATCACATAAAGCTTTGAGATCAAAATCATTCACTTTCATATTAATGATGGGTTGCCAACCATCTTATAATTTCATAGGAATAGAAGCTTTATGTTTCATATTTTCTTCTTTAATTTTTATGAGAGCATCAGTAATGTGTTTTGTAAAGGCCATATTCATAGCACTAGCATTAGGACTTTTAGCAAGCTTTTGTAGGAACATAATTACTTCAGAGATATTGCAGCCATCAAGATCAAAATCATAATTACCATCTAAAGTAGTAGAGCTATTGTTTCCCATATTTCGAAGAATTTCAGCATTTTTATTAGAGAAGGTTCCATTGGTTTTAGGCATTGTTGCAAAAGGGATGGGGACTTCATGTGGTTTGCTAGCATCAACATTAGTGGTGGTGATAGTACAAATACTACTATTTCTAGCAATTTCATCTTCTCTTTCCCACTTAGCATGCAATTCAGCTAACAGTCTAACATTTTCATCAATTCTAACTTGTATGGCATTAGTAGCAGCAAAGGGATTTTCAATAGTTTCATGTTTAGCAGCCATTTTATTCAAAGAAGATTGTGCTTTAGACAATGATGCTATATTTCTTTCAGCATTAGAGAGTTTTTCCTCAATAGTTTTATTGAATGCAGTTTGTTTACTAATGAACTCTTTAAGCATGACTTCAAGTTCAGAGGGTGCACTTCTATTATTATTGTAGGAATTTCCATAAACATTACCATTATTGGGAGGATATGGCCTATAATTATTATTACCAAAATTATTCCTGTAGGCATTGTTGCTAAAATTGTTATTTCTAATAAAGTTCACATCAACTTGCTCTTCTTAAGCAACCAAAGAGGCTCAGGGAACATGATTTGGATCAATATGAGCTTTCCCATTAACAAGCATAAGGAGGAGGTTTCTTCAACATAATTTACCTTCGTTTGTGGAGCTCTCTCAGTCTGCCATTCAGAATAGTTAACCATCATATTATCTAGAAGCTTTATTGCAGCACCCAAAGTAATGGTCATAAAGGTACCTCTAGCAGCAGAATCCAGTAGATTTCTTGAAGAATAATTCAGTCTTGCATAAATGGTTTGGATAATCATCCAAGAAGTCAGTCCATGAGTGGGACAATTCTTTACCAAAGATTTCATTCTTTCCCAAGCTTGAGAAACATGTTCATTATCAGATTGTTTAAATTTCATTATTTCACTTCTCATAGATATAATCTTACTAGGAGGATAGTATTTTCCAATGAAAGCATCTCTACATTTAGTCCAAGAATCAATACTATTTCTAGTTAGGGATAGCAACCATTCTTTAGCTTTTCCTCTCAAAGAGAAAGGAAACAATTTAAGCTTAATAATATCTCCATCTATATCCCTATGTTTTTTCATCTCATAAAGTTCAACAAAGTTATTAAGATGAGCAGCAGCATCTTCGGTACCAACACCAGAAAATTGTTCTTTCATAACAAGATTAAGTAAAGCAGGTTTAATTTCAAATAAAGTAGCTTCAGGAACAGGTGGAGAAATAGGTGTGCACATGAAATCATTGTTGTTGGTGCTAGTGAAGTCACACAACTTAGTGTTTTCAAGAGTATTCATTTTTTGTGTTTTTAATATAAGGAAGCAAACTAGTACAACTATTTTTTGTGTGTTTTTGATAAAAGAAACAAGCAAACAAAGTAGAAATAAACTAAGAAAAACAAAAAACAAAGTAAAGAGATTGGTTATGAGGGACTCCCCTTGTGAAGATGTCCTTTAATCCCCAGCACCGGCGCCAAAAAAAGGCTTGATGGCTCAAAATATATCGAGCTCGTTGGGGAACCCCAAGAGGAAGGTATGGTGAGCACAACATCAAGTTTTCTCTCAGTTATGAAACCAAGGTTATCGAACCAGTAGGAGCAAGGAAACACCTCCAAGGTGTTGTTTCCAACTTGGAATCCTGCACAACACAACCACAGAACTTTGCCCCCAACTTACAGTGAGGTTGTCAATCTCACCGGTTTTGCTGCAAACAAAGGATTAAATGTATTGTGTGGAAGATAGTAATTTCTTGCAGAAAGTAAACATAAAAAAGTAAATAGTAGATGATAGATTGATGCTAAAAGAATGGACCGGGGTCCATAGTTCACTAGAGGTGATTCTCCTTAAGATAGATGACATGTTGGGTGAACAAATTACAGCGGGGCAATTGACAGACACCGAGAAAACATACATGCATATACTAATCATCTTGACTCCTACAAGATTTGATTGGGAATTACAACATTATACATAGACCGTAATCCAACTGCATCTATGACTAATAATCCACTTCATGTTATCATCCGAACCCCCTCTAGTATTAAGTTGCAAGCAACAGATAATTGCATTAAGCATTGCGTGTAAAGTAAACAATACGATTGCTCCATGAACAAAGGATTGCTATTTTCTCCCTAGTAGCAACAGCACATCTAGTACCTTAGATATTTCTATCACTTCCCCAGATTACCAGAGGCATGAACCCGCTATCGAGCATAAATACTAACTCTTGGAGTTGCTAGCATCTACTTGGCCAAGATATCTACTAACAACGGAAAGCATGCAAGATCACAAATAACAAAGACATGATAGAATTAATAATCAATCTGAAATAGCATCTCAATATCCATCGGATCCCCGCAAACACAACATGTAAGATTACAAATAGATGATCTTGATCATGAACGAAGCTCACAAGATCTAAACATGGTAGCACTAAGGAGGAGAACCAACCATCTAGCTACTACATGGACCCGTAGTCCAGGGATGAACTACTCACGCATCACACCGGAGGTAGGCATGGTGATGAAGAAGGCCTCTAGGGTGATCTCTCCCCTCTGGAAGGGTGCTGGGAAGAGCTTCAGATCCCTCTTGATCTAGGGATGGAGATGGCGGCGAGTACAGACTCTTTCGTGGAATTTTGATCGGGTACTTAGGATTTTCATCCTGGGAGACTTTTATAGGCGAAGGGGCAAGGTCGGTGGAGGATCGAGGGGCCCACACCACCCCCTGGCACGGCCTGAGCTAGCCCGTGCCACCAGGTGGTGTAGCCACCTCGTGGCCCTTCTCCGTCTCGTCTTCTAGCTCTATGAGTCTTCCGGTAAAATATTGAATTTGGCTTTTGTCCGGCCCGATTCCGAGAATATTTCTTTTCCAGCTTTTCTGAAACCAAAAATAGCAGAAAATAGGCAACTGGCACCGTGGCATCTTGTTAATAGGTTAGTTCCAGAAAATGTGTAAAAATACTCCAAAGTGTGGACAAAACATAAGAAAGTAGATATAAAACAAGCATGGAACATCAAAAATTATAGATACGTTTACAACGTATCAGCCCCTACGGAAGAAAAAGGCGAGGACTAAAATGAAAAAGGATGGACAAGTCAACTTCAGTTCACACGTGAAAGTGCTTCGAAAGGTGTCAGAAGATGCATGGAGCCAGAGCCAGCATGTTTTCCCTTATGCCGAGTGTTCACCCACTTTAGAGTCTTCGCCTTTAGAGAGAAATCCGTGTCCGCCCCAGCAAGAAAAAGTGCTAATGCGCAACGACTTTCCCTTGCTTCAAAACTATAGGTTTTAGCCCTCTGTTTGCTGGTCTCCAAAGCCAAACACGAGAACTTTGCCTTTGGAAGCACCAGTAGCATAGGGCGACCAGCAAACGGAGGGCCTCTGAATTCGTTCTGCGGCTTTGATGACTCAACAGTGAATATTAAGGAAAGGAGAGCAAGGGGAAGAGGGGGCTATGCTCGACCCGATCATCCAATTTTCTCCACAATTAGCTCATCCACATCCAATTCAATTCGCCCCGAGCATGGTTTCAGTAGTCAAAGCAACTTCATCACTTTCGTGTACCCATCGGACGACACCCCTTTCGAGGGTTCCTTAGGGACCGATTCACGTTGGATAGAATGACTGAATGCAGAAAGCCTTCCACTGGCAAGCGATCGTGTTTTTCACAGGTTTTCTCGTTACTCATGTTAGCATTTCTGATATATCTAGGTCTTGTCACCAAAAACCTTCCCCAATTGACAGAACGTCCCGCTACTGACACTTGAAAACTTTCAAGGTCTCGTTGTTTCAGTGAATCACTTGAGCCCTTGGAAATTTTTGGTTCCATGGAGCTAGACTAGTGAGCTATTATGCTTTCTTCAAAGGATGGTTGCTTCCAAGCCCACCTCCTGGTTGTCATCGCTCGATCACTTCCTTTTCCACTAAGTGATTGCTTAGGGACCTTAGCATAAGATCTGGGCTATTTCCCTCTCGACTTTGGATCTTAGCACCCAATCAGTCTGTCTGTACTAAGGATGGCTGCCTGTATTCGGAGTTTCCCTAGGGTTGGTAAAGCGAAATGGGGGCCACCCTAGCCCATTGAGTGCTCTACCTCAGGTCATCGACATCATACGCTCTACTGAAACAGATTTCGCGTAAAAACAGCTATATCCAATCTTGGTTGACCTTTCACCCCTAGCTACAAGTCATCCCCGTATTTTGCCACATATGTGGGTTCGGTCCTCCAAGGCATGTTAGAGCTCTCTTCAACCTGCTCATGGCTAGATCGGTCGGTTTTGGGTCAAATAGGAAGTACTTAAATCTTCCACCTCTGGAAATCGCCTACACCTAATGGCTTAAGCCGCTGTTCCCAATTCCTCGCTAACCCATCATGCGAAAGCTACACCATTAGAGTGAGTGTGCCCGTGCTCCGCTCCTTCGATTGATTGTTCGCATCAAATCTCAGGTTCTCTATTGCACTCCCTGATTAGGGGTTCTTTTTACCTTTCCCTCACGATATTTGTATGCTATCGGTCATTGAGGAATACTTAGGCTTAGAGGGTGGTCCCCCTTTCTCGTGTAAAAGCAATCATCATTCTAACACACCGCGTTTTACTTGGAAGGATCGAACCATGGGAACGAATGAACAGGGTTATCACCTTCTTTGGCCGGATCTTCCAATCTTTTTAGAAAACTAGTTCACTACAAGCCCCACCCCGTCATCAGTCATGTATTGCCTACGCTTGCACCCCAAAACGGTTGCTGACTTTGTACAAATCCATAGGGCTCGCTACGGCAACACAACCTATGCTTGCTGGTTACTGGTTTTTCGATAATCCAATCCACAACAAATCGAATGAAACCGCTTCAGATTTCTTTTGATAAAAACCCCTATTTCGGTCTAGCTCGCCGCTACTAACGAAGTCTCAGTTGATTTTCCTTCCTTTAGCTACTCAGATGTTTCAGTTCGCTAAGTTTGAAAAGTCCAAAGAGTGTAGACTAGCCAAGGAGTTTGGATACGGTTTCCTGATCAGAGATCCATGGATCACAGACGCTCTCTCCCTATGGCCTTTCGCCTCTGAAAGCGTCCTTCCTTCTCAATGCCCGGGCATCCATCCAATGCATGATTTTTGATAGCGTCGAACATGAGCGGTAGACTGAACACCCACACAATCTCAATTTGTCCCTTTCCACCTCTGTTCCTCACTTTTCCAAGACAGAAGAGAAGCAAGGATTTTTTACTAGCACAAAACTAAGGCGTTAGAGCATCTGTTTTCTTGCTTGATTTTTATACGATTTTCTGAAGATAGATTTTTTAGAGCGAAACTAAGGCGTTAGCGCATCCGTTTTCTTGCTTGATTTTTATACGATTTTCTGAAGTGATCTGTCCAACTAAGTAGAAAAGGACAGATGGGCTATGCATGGTATAGGGCTGCTCGTCCCGCCTGGTGTTGAGGGAGCTAAAGTGGAGCTCTCATATACATTTTCCTTAATGAGGCTAGCTCGCTAAATGATACAGTCCTCGCTGATGGATCGGTAAGTACTCCACGGTCAGCGGCTATCAGCTAACGTTGTGGGCCGTTAGTGGTGGTTCATTTCCTATAGTGTTGTAATTCGGAATCCAGGTTTTGTGATAACCGTGTTGTTTACTTTTGGTGTTGTTTATTCTTCACAGCTGGATTGAGCTCAGTTGAGAGTGTCATGCTCTGTCAATATCTATTGCAGGAGTTGTCCGTTTTTTTCTCGCTGTGTCAAGCTCGTGACTTGCGTTGTATCAGGTTGGTAACAACTTGTATCTCGATAGGACTGAATGTTGAAGGAGGTAGGTTAGTCTAATGTGCCAAAACATTAGTCAAACCACCTAGGTTGTGTTTGTTCTAGAGAGTTCAGCTAGTCCAAGTGATCTGGGTTATCCTATGTTTTATCCCTGTTTCGATCTTTTTTCAACTATAGGGGTTTTGTAGCAGCTTAGCAGCATCTGTGTGAGATAGAGACATATTAAGGATAGGGCTAATGCTTTCCCCTTGAACCCCTTGCAGAAAAAGTAGGAAAATGGACTGAAATTATTCGATAAGTGGATTTGTAGTATCTCACTAATCAGAACAGGGAATATTCCATCATCCAAACTAAGCTTCCTCAGATCCTAATCCATTGGTCATCATCAAGCCTCGTGACTCTTTTTGTTGTTATCTTCGTATTACCCATTATCATTCCATCTATCTGGTTATTGCTTGATGTGTTGGTTGGTATTGAACTATTTAAGTAGAAGTGATTTCTTCCTCATTAGCTCCATTTTGATTCTCATTTGCATCTTGTGATGAATGAAGTGAACTTGAGCTCTCTAGTGCTTCTATTTTCTCTTAGAACGCATTTACTAGTATTCGATGAGATTCTAAAAGACCAGAAAGACAAGTGATATGAACTGGTTTTGTATCCACCCACTTTCCTTTGTTATCTTCAACTCTTTCTCTTTTGGTAGAGGAATGCATTCCCAGTATAAATGATGATTCTTGCTTTTGTATTGTTAATCTTTTCAATTGTACACGGAAGGGGTTTGTGACCACTACCATTTTAGTCAGGGATTTATCCTCATATTGTTGGAGAAACCAATCTTTGCTTACATGTCTCAGCCTAGCAATGGCTGGGAATTTCTTCTCCTAGAATTCAAAAAAATGTTCGCCACTTTGTTGCTTTCAACAAGTTTTCTAATGCCGCTTATTTTATGGATGTCCGCTGGAAGAAGGGCAATAACATACTAAGTTTACTATTAAGGGGTTCCTTAAAGCTATCCTTTCTGGTCTTGTTTATAGAGCGAGGGATAGTAAGGCCTTGTACAAGGGAAGAAATCAATAATAAAAGGGATGAAGGTTCGAAGCAAAAGAGCAATGGAAGGCAATGCTTACCAAAAAAGTATGAACCATAGCCCCACTTACTTCCTTTAGGAAACAATAGAGTTATCGATAGCCTAGTTGAATTGATATCATGGGTCTATTATCCCTGACTCTGAAAAGCGTTCCTTAAAGTGAAATAAGTGAGATTCGACCTCCAAGAAAGTATTAGTTTTGCTTTCGAGAAATGCAGTACCATCCACTCCAATGTACAATGTATATTTTTCGTCACCAGTATTTAATTAGAGGGGGTCTAGGTCAAGGACAAGAGCCAGCAAGAGGTGAGCGGGGATGTGCTTGTTAGCACAGAGGCTAGGAGTAATACACTTTATTTGTCTTCTTTCGGGAAGGTAAGATTGCTAATATGGCACCCATGATATTACCACTTTATCAAAAAAAAGGAGTAAGCATCTCGATCAAACTGTTGGGTTGGTGATCAAAGCTTGTTCTAACTGCATTTGCAGACTTGAACGATATCTACCCTTTCGATGGAGTTCTTTTTGCTTTGCTCGATAAGATAAACTACGCTATTTCTCAGGCCTTGGAAGAACTACTTTGGGAAAATGAATCACATCCATTTCGGAAGAATGGGCACGTCCATCTTCTATGCAACAAAGATGAGGATCAGTGCCAAGGCAAGGCCAACACAGAGGTAATAGTTTCAACATTCATTCTGTAGAGGTTCTTTCACCTTTACCACTATCAGGAACATCTGGGAACGCTGTTATTCCTAAATACTGCATGAAACCCCCTTCTTTTGCATTCCACACCCAATGTACTTTTCCGATTAGGTCCTTCTCGCTATGGAAAAATCTTGCATTTCGAATGATCGAATTGAAATATCGATATCACTATCTGCTGGAGTCTAAAGTATCTCGGTAAGGGGAAGTAAGAGAGTTGTCAGATAGAGATAAAATAGTCATAGTTTAAGAAGACATATCCAACAGAAATCGCATCAAGTATCGTCTAGAATCTTCTAGACTAACCCATTCAACAGAAGCATTCGATAAGAGAAACACCATCTGGGAAGGATCTAGCACCCACACAATTAGTAAATTGAAGAAAAAGTGCAAGTGCGCATATGGATATGACGAAACCCCCTCTTTTACCTGCAAATGTTGTTGTCTTTTTCCCAAGTACGTGAGGAGCAAAGGATTGGGTCTAGAGTGGAACTAACATCTAGCTACCTTAGGCGTTTTCTTGCTCTATTTTCGATTGCAAGATTCTATGAGCTATCTCTAGATGTCCACTTCTTGGGTCATGAATGAAAAAATAGCACGGGGAACTGACTTGAAATAGTGAATAAAAGATTGAGTCTAGTCAAGATGCAAAAATGATTACCCACATCAAGTAGGTAAATTGTTTGAGGCCACAACTATCTTTCGAATAAAGTATTATGACTCTATGGGCCCTGTGTGCGCGTGGCACAATTCCTCCCTACATGAGGGTTGCGCCAAGGAGATCCTATGTCCCCGTATCTATTCCTGCCATCACATTGAATAAGTTCTAGGACTAGATTCTGATTTTGATAGTGAGAAAACCATGTGGAAGGCTACCTAATTAGCTATTTCTTTGGCTCCGCCGCTTAATCGATCACAAAACTTGTAGTTTTAGAAACTTACATCAGAACATAAACTAAGAAACATTGTTAGACACGCCATGAAGAGTAATCAGTTCCCCTTTGTGCTCAAACTTCATGATTTTGTTTTTCTAGTGAACCCACATGGGGCTGTGTTGTTCCAACCAATCCGCTCCCAATATCATATCATAAGCCCTGAAGTAGACAAACCAAAATATCTGTTCATAGCCTCCACACGCTCAAACAATCCGACTGAACAATCAAAGAATGGCTGCCTCTACCGTGCTTCCCGACCAGTTGAGTCCATTTTCTCCAAAGTTTTGTATTGCCTTTGTTACGAGAAAGTACTAATGATTTGTTAATCGAGTCATTCCAATCAAGGCAAGCCAGTAGTAGACCGACTTGTAGATCGGGTAGCAATAGGCTATGGAATAGCTCACTTTACCAAGAACATAGGGCATAAGATAAGGCGGTTCTTCCACCGAAAGATGGGGATCCTGTCTCTCCACAAGGGTTCCCTTTCTATCGAACTAGCCTTGGCGAGTCACTTTAATTCCACTGGAGGGTTGTAGCTAGACTAATTTTCCACACTGTTATTATTGTCCCCCTGACCGATCGATCACATCCTAAACTCTGTGTCGGGGGGATGACCCCCAGGTAGGCCAAGACAGGACCAACCGGCCGGCTCCAAGGAGCACATGCCGTCTGGACCCAGATCAAGGAACCACAGCCGGGTGGAATCCCCACCCGATCCGCATTCAAGTTTCCCCGGCTAGCCCCTCTAGCCGGGTAGCCAGAAGAACCGGCTGGGATGCCGCTCCTAGACGGCCGCCTCGGATCCGCTGGTCATGGTACGGTAGGGATGACTCTCCTTGATGAGCGCACCCTTGACCGGACAGGCTGGCTGGCCTGGCCGGCGCTACTGGACAACTGCGCCAAAGCTGGAGGCTGACGAGGAAAGCCCGGCTTACGCATAAAGAACCGGCTGACAGATAAAGAGCCGGATGATGAGTAAAGCAGGGGCACTGGACACTGAAGCGTCGTCCTCCCTTGTACTGGAGGCTTGACTGGACCCGGGCCTACCGTTTGGCCCTGTCCAGCTGGCCCACTTTGTAAGGCCCAAATCCAAGCAGTAAACCCCAGAACCCACCTTGTAAGCTACCTCCTCAACCTGTATATAAAGGGGGGTAATGCTAGGGTTCTAGGTAGGCAGAAAATAGACACAAGAAGAAGGACTTAGACAATTCCAAGCAAGAAGTAGCTAAGGAAACAGCTCAAGGAGCATCTGTATTGGGCATTCGCCCCCTTTGATAGTAGATCCTTGCAGGAGTAGGAGTTTTACCTCACCAAGAGGGCTCCGAACCTAGGTACATCGCTGTGTTTGCAGTATATGTGCCCAACCCGTTGCGAGTAGCCACCGATAGCATCCTGATTGTCCCCTTCAAGCCATCCCTGATGGTACTTCCGTGTTCCACACCATGACAGTTGGCGCCCACCGTGGGGCACAGCGCTTCGGCTAGGATCATCTTTCGCTCGGGACTTCCACTCGTCACCGGAGAGCGAGTCACCTCTGGCCTCGTCCTCACTCTTGGCTCCTTTGACTGCGTCCTCGACAATGCATCCTGCTTCGCTGGGGGGATTTTCCCAAGCGGGGGCTCCATTATGCACTTCGGCGAGCACCGCGTCTATGTCGCCACCATCCCTGAGGCCTTCCCTCGTGAGGTCGTCACCATATTCGGCGCGCCCCCTGGTCTCTCCACCTCACGCATCACCAGCGGCAACATCGAGGTCATGATGGTGGGCTCGGTGGAGAACCGTCGCCTGATGTCTACGCACTTCTATTCTTGTAGACAGTTGTTGGGCCTCCAAGTGCAGAGGTTTGTAGAACAGCAGCAAGTTTTCCCTTAAGTGGATCACCCAAGGTTTATCGAACTCAGGGAGGAAGTGGTCAAAGGTATCCCCTCTCAAGCAATCCTGCAATCAAGATACAAGAACTCTCTTGTGTCCCCAACACAACCAATACACTTGTAAGGTGTATAGGTGCACTAGTTCGGCGAAGAGATAGTGAAATACAAGTGGTATGGATATAAGACAACGGTGCCAACAAATAACTTGATGGCATGGAAGAGACTAAAGGCAAACTGAAATAAAGATGGAAGCAAGCAAACATGTTACAGATCTAGTAGCAAACGGTGTTTCAATGCTTAGAAACAAGGCCTAGGGATCATACTTTCACTAGTGAACACTCTCATATAAATATATTCTCTTTATGATACTACTCTTAACTACTCTCCGGTTGGACACTCTAATCAACGGTAGGGCTATAACAGCACACCTCGAAGTAAGCCTTTCCCATCTAGAAAACCCCACACTGTCACCTTGAGTACTAGATGAGTCCAACAAACACCACAATTTCATAAAGACATCCAACTCCAAATATAACTCATAACAAATATTTTCAATCTCTAGCGTAAGTGCCACCATGGTGTGCACGTTGTCACTTTCACAGACATGGGGAGAGCAGAGATCTATTAAAGCACTTGAGTAGCAAGGTAGATCTATAGATTACAAGTTCATGATCACAATATGATCATGCATAGAGAGAGAGATGAACACATATCTACCGGTAGAACCCTTAGCCTCGACAGAGAACTACTCCCTCCTCATCATGGGAATCAGCAATGGTGATGGAGATGGTGGTGGAGATCGATGGAGATGGCTCCGAGGGTAATTCCCTGTCCCGGCAGGGTGCCGGAACAAAGACTTTCTGTCCCCTGAATCTCCCCTTCGGTGGCGGCGGCGCTGTGGAACTTTTCGTGGCTAGAGGCTTGACTGGTGATGAAGAAGGCCTCCAGGGTGAATTCCCCTCTCTGGCAGGGTGCCGGGAAGAGCTTCAGATCCCTCCCGATCTAGGGATGGAGATGACAGTGGCTACAGACTCTTTTGTGGATTTTTGATCGGGTACTTAGGGTTTACGTCCCGAGGGCATCTTATAGTCGGAAGGGGAGGCCGAGGGGGTGCCTGGGCTGGCCACACCACCCCCTGGCGCGGGCCAGGCCTGGCCGCGTGGCCAGGTGATGTGGCCGCCCTCTGGCCCCTCTTCATCTCGTATTCTAGCACTTGATCACTTCCGGAAAAATAGGCACTTTAGCTTTGTCCTGTCCAATTCCGAGAATATTCATTTTCTGACTTTCCTGGAACCAAAAACAGCAGAAAACAGGCAGCTGGCACTATGGCTCTTGCTAATAGGTTAGTCTAAGAAATCATATGAAAATTACTCCAAAGTTGGAACAAAACACAAGAAAGTGGATAAAACCAAGCATGGAACATCAAAAATTATAGATACATTTGCAATGTATCATCACCCACCTCTGGAGTGTAACTTGGACGGTCGCGCCACTTACTCACGCCACCCGAACCAGGACCTGATCAACACGTCCATCGAGCACCTCCGCAACCCCGTCACCCCATCGAGGCGGATCCAGCTGCAGCTGCGGCAGCCCTGGAGACCACCCGCCAGAACCTTCTGGAGGAAGTTGGCAAGATGGCGGCCGCCCAACAACGGATGAACGCAACCATGCGGGAGTACAACATCGTGCACGACTTCATGCACTTGACTGGCTCTAGCCACCTGGCCCAGCCACAAGGCCGGAACCTCGGTTCGGAGATGGATCGCGCCGCTGATTCGCATATGCCTGCGGTGCAACCGATCAACAACACCCCCACCAAAAATATGAGGGCCGCGGAGGCGGCAGTTGCGGAGCTAAGCCACCTGGAGGGCGAGGAACTGCTCTGTCAGTAGGCACGTGTCCGGCTCCTTGTGGTCACGGCGAACAAGCAGCAAGCCGAGGCAGAACTCAGCATGGCTGACAACAGCAGAACCCAACCGACTCACCGGATGGCGGACTCGGCTGCAGGCGGCAGCAAGGCATCTTCCCCAAACAGAGCAAGGCAGAGCAACCACCCACGCGGTGGATCCGCAGGCCGTGGGCATAACGCCCGTGACGCGGTAGGTGTTACCAGCAAAAACCGCGAGCCGGCCGACGAAGCCGGAAAAGGCCAAGCGCTCCCCAAGTCCCGCATATCTGGCCGGCTGGGACCGCTCGAGCCAGATGAACAGCAAGATGCGTGCGCGCGAATCGACCTACTAGTCCAATCACGTGTGCTGGAGGAAGAAAGTCCAGCCGGTCCAAGATGCTTCGGACCGTGCATCCGAAACGAACCGTTTCCGAAGGGATTTTCGCTCCTAAGGGATACGCCAAATTACAACGGCTCGGTCAAGCTGGAGGACTGGCTGGTGGATTACACTACCGCCGTAGGCATTGCCAAAGGCAACCGCCGGGTAGCAGTACGCTACGCCCCTCTCATGCTCCTCGACTCAGCCAGGACGTGGCTCAACAGCCTCCCCGACAACAGCATCAACGCTTGGATCGATTTCAAGCAAGAGTTCGTTCGCAACTTCACCGGCACCTACAAGTGCCCCGGCCGGCCTGACGAGCTTGCTCTGTGCATGCAGGGCCCGGATGAATCCAATCGCTCCTACATCACCTGATGGATGAGCATCTCATCATCCTTCTTATTTACCATGGGAATATGGTGCTTTTTTCTCTCTTTCCTCTTTTCATAGTATCTCTTTTTTTCTCTTTTTCTCTTTTTTCTCAATATAGGACTCTTTTTTTATAAGAAGAATGCTTCATAGACAGCTCATTATGGTTACGCTGCAGGTTTCCACCATGTCAGCATGGATTAGTCCAGCGGCCCAGGCGTTTCTCTAACACATATACATAACTCCATGGACTTACAAGCTCCCCTTTCATTTCACACCGACGACATCCATATACAAAAGAGCATGATATCAACTAGGTACAAGTACCAAGTGCAATGTTGAAAGTGTTCCCCATGAAAGCATGGTTCTGCTAATTCCCGACAAATAAGTGCAAGTATATACAACATAGAAGACACAATGGTTCAAGTTTATTAAGGGCAAGAAAAGTAAAGTGTGCCATCAAGTTCGTAGAGCTTTAATCACTAGTTTTCTCATAACAAGTTTTATTTGGAAGGTAAACAAAAGCATGAATATACTTGGAATATCATAAGCTAGTAGGTAGGTATGGTTGACTCTTTGAAATAACTTGGTTTAGGGAGTTGGATCCATGAGTGGAACTCATACTTTGTTGTGGAGGCTAGCAAAAGACTGGGAGCGACAAACTAAGAGAGCAATAATGGCCATAATCATGTAGAGCGACAAAAAATCATTGATCAAAGAATAAAGTATACTACAAGTTGAAAACTAAAGGATCATAAAGGCTATGGTGACTTGAGATAGTCATAACATGGTGTGAGCATGTGCCAAGTCAACCCAAATAAAGCATCAAAGGAGAATACCACTATACTATGCTTTAGTATGCTAAAATAACACATGATTCATCCAAGGCACATTAAGCAATCTCAATTGTTTATAACAAGTCATGCTACAACAAAGAATACTAAGCATAAAGCCAAAACAATATCAAGCATGGCATGATAAAGCATAGGCCACAGTCAAAAACAAGCTCTTTTTACCACATAAGCATGAACTTTCCTACTCTTTTCCAAACCAAACCAAACTATTTGAAAACCAATGTATGAAAGAGGGGTTACAACCAATTTATTTAGCAAACTAAGCAAACGAAAAACCAAAACGAAAACGAAAAAGAAGACGCTCCAAGAACAACACAACTGTGCATGAAACAATAAAATGAAGCGTTTGGAAGAAACCTGGGATTTTTGTTGATGAAGAAGGGGATGCCTTGGGCATCCCCAAGCTTTGACGCTTGTAATTCTTGGATATTTCTTGGGGTGACACGCGTGGCATCCCCAAGCTTGAGCTTTAGTCCATTCTTCATCTCATTACATCATTCCTTCCACACACCTGAAATTTTTCCTTCATACAAAACTTCACACAATTTTTATTAGCAACATTAGTGCACTTAAGATAATAGGTCTTAAGGTTCAGTTCTAACACCAATAAATTCCATTAGAACACTAGCTACTGAAGCACTTCCCTCAAAAAGCTCAATTCCCCAAAAGAACTCTAAAAGGAACCAACAAGAAGCAAATGCAGAAAATGGCAGAAATCTGTCAAAACAGACCATCAGGTAAAGACGAATTTTTTCTAAGACCTTCTGTTGCTCAAATCAAAAAGTGTTAAACTAGCGAACGTTAGATAACAACCTGAGGCAGAAGAAAAAAAATTCACGCCTCAAAAGAACGTACAGAGATTTTACACGAATTTTTACGGTGAAGCACAGAAATCTGTTTCGGGACAGCAACTTTCCCAATCATTACTTCTCTCTCATTAGAGGTTACTCTTAGTAGGAAAAGCAAATAAAAAGGATAAGGAGCGGTTATTACAGAGGTAATAACTTCCAAGACTCATCTAAAACTTTTGGGTTATCTCCCAATAAGTACTTTTCTTTAACGTCTTTAAGTTAGGCATGATAGTTTGAGAAGATGCTCACATAAGAAATATGAATTGAAGTAAAAGAGAGCATCAAGAAGCAAATTGAAAGCACATTTAAGTCTAACCCACTTCCTATGCATAGGAATCTTGTAAATAAACAAGTCATGAAAGCACAAAGAAACAATCATAGTAAAGCAAAACAAGTGCAACTTCAAGGCTTTTAACATAAAGAGGGGAAACTTAATATTATTGAGATGCATAAACATGTTTCCCTCTCTCATAATAACTTTTAGTAGCATCATGAATAAAATTAACAATATAACTATCACATAAATCATTCTTATCATGAGCCACATGCATATAATAATTATTACTCTCCACATAAGCATAGTCATTCTTATTAATTATACTGGGAGCAAATTCAACGAAATAGCTATCATTATTATTCTCATCACCATAATCATCAAATATAGGAGGCATATTGTAATAAAAATTAATTTTCTCCTCAATAGTAGGTGGACTGAAAATATCGTATTCATCATTGCAATCATCATATATTAGGAGTATAGTATCATCATAAGAATTAGAATAGTTATCTTCCAATGTGTGTTCATTTGTAAACATATCATCATTGGAAGGAACATGGATAACACTAATAGTACAACAATTATCATCATTTTCAGAATTGGTACCGAAGAGATTTTCAATATCAAAGGTAGTGTGATTTTCCCAATCATGATCACTACTATAGGTAATAGGCATAGGAACATCATCGAGTTCAGACTCATCAAAAACTATAATAGGAGCAACATGCTTAGGGGAAAATACCGTTTCCTCTCTCCTTTTACTCCTCCTCTTCTTCTTTCTCTTCTTCTCTTTAGGAGGGAGAGGCTTGAAAGGAAGCTTATCCATATACCCTGGTTCATTGTTAGAGACAATAGAAGAAACTTTGGAGGATTCCTCCTTTTCATTAAAAAGACCAAAACACATATTAGTCATGTCATATTTTGTTAAGATCTCATCATTTATAATATTTTGTATGTAAGTATTTGTGTGGCAATTATCAACACAATAAAGATGACAACCATGCATGACACTATTCATATCAAAAGCACCCATATCTACCAAAGAGGTTTTCTTGATAACTCTTCACACCCCAAAAATAATGTAAGTTCATCATGCTGATTAGGAGTGATCATGTCATCACAATAAAAACTTGCAGTACTCATTGGATTAGAAGGGCTATTATTATGGCCTGGGCATTGAAAATTGAAATGACCCACTTCAAAGAAAAGTTCACAAATAAAAGGATAAAGGGCACAAACTTTTTTACCAAGATCATTTAAAGCCCTATACCACATTCTAGTTTTTTCATTCCTGTGGGTGATACAATATTCTTCTTCAATTTGATTATTCTCACAAGGTCTATGTATTCCACAAAAATTAACATGCTTATAAGAAATAGTACTTTCAGAGGTTTGAGCATGTTTATTGCTATCATCAATAGCAATTTCATTTTCCATGCAAGTGTCTTTAAAAGGCTCATGATACATGTCCCATTTTTCTTTAGGAGCATTAATATGAGAAGCAAAGGTTCTATAACAATCAACAAGAATTTGAGGATCAAGACCATATTTAGCACTAAGCTCTTGAAAATCAGCAGTTTCAACGAAAGACTTAATGTAATCATACTCATAGTTTATACCTGGTTC
The DNA here is from genome assembly GCA_910589775.1 of Avena eriantha. Classification (NCBI taxonomy): domain Eukaryota; kingdom Viridiplantae; phylum Streptophyta; class Magnoliopsida; order Poales; family Poaceae; genus Avena; species Avena eriantha. The sequence goes on along the minus strand of OU342741.1, from coordinate 203,323,156 downwards.
TTTACCTTTGTTGTTATCCCAATCTTTGGTATTGCTTTGAATTGTTTCAAGAAGATCCCACTTAGCTTTGACCTCCTTACTCGCGAAGGATCCCTCTAAACAAGTATCTAGATAGTCCTTGTAATGTCCTGAAAGCCTTGCATAGAAATTATTAATAACAATATTCCTGGGGAGCTCATTAATGGGACATTTGAGCATTAGTGACTTCAATCTCCCCCATGCTTGGGCAATACTTTCTCCATCATGAGGATGAAAATTATAAATGTAATCCCTATCTTTATGAATTTCATGAGGAGGATAAAATTTAGAGTAAAAGAGAGATTCAAGTTCCTTCCACTCCAAATGATGAGGATCATCTAGTAGCTCATACCACTCCCTTGCTTTGCCCTTAAGTGACAAAGGGAATAACTTCCTCTTAACTTGGTTCATTGAAATACCTGCACACTTGAACAACTCGCATAATTCGTGTATAAAGAGTAAATGATCACTAGGATGGACAGTTCCATCTCCCAAATAACAGTTGTTCATAACACGTTCAACAATTTTTATAGGTATTTTAAAGGAGATGCTTTCAGTATGTGGATTTAAAATATCACAAGTATCATTAGAATTGCCACATATGGGAGATAAAGTATCATCAGAGCACATTTTCTTCTTTAAAGCCGGGGAACTAAAAAGATCATTTTCATAAAAACTAACTTCCCCAAGCTTAGACGTTTCCATAGCATTAGTAAGAAAGGTGTTCAAAAGATTCATACTAATAACATTGCTATTAGCATGCAAAGAAAGTTCCATGGGGTTTTTAATTATCTTTTTAGACAATTCATGTTCTAACTTAGGAAAAATACTAAAAAGCTCTCTAATTTTGTTGTTGTTTTCCATTAAGCCTAACTAGTGAAAATAAAAACAAGCAACAAAAGACAAAATTGCAGAATCTAAACGAAATAACTTCGAGCAATCACACCAGAAAATAGGCGTTTGCCGTGGGAGGTTCTTCTTCTTTAATCCTCCGGTGTGAATACCTTTTACCTTACCTCCCCGGCAACGGCGCCAGAAAATAGCTTGATGTCTACGCACTTCTATTCTTGTAGACAGTTGTTGGGCCTCCAAGTGCAGAGGTTTGTAGAACAGCAGCAAGTTTTCCCTTAAGTGGATCACCCAAGGTTTATCGAACTCAGGGAGGAAGTGGTCAAAGGTATCCCCTCTCAAGCAATCCTGCAATGAAGATATAAGAAGTCTCTTGTGTCCCCAACAAACCCAATACCCTTGTCAGGTGTATAGGTGCACTAGTTCGGCGAAGAGATAGTGAAATACAAGTGGTATGGATATAAGACAACGGTGCCAACAGATAACTTGATGGCGTGGAAGAGACTAAAGGCAAACTGAAATAAAGATGGAAGCAAGCAAACATGTTACAGATCTAGTAGAAAACGGTGTTTCAATGCTTAGAAACAAGGCCTAGGGATCATACTTTCACTAGTGAACACTCTCATATAAATATATTCTCTTTATGATACTACTCTTAACTACGCTCCGGTTGGACACTCTAATCAACGGTAGGGCTATAACAGCACACCTCAAAGTAAGCCTTTCCCATCTAGAAAACCCCACACTGTCACCTTGAGTATTAGATGAGTCCAACAAACACCACAATTTCATAAAGACATCCAACTCCAAATATAACTCATAACAAATATTTGCAATCTCTAGCGTAAGTGCCACCATGGTGTGCACGTTGTCACTTTCACAGACATGGGGAGAGCAGAGATCTATTAAAGCACTTGAGTAGCAAGGTAGATCTATAGATTACAAGTTCATGATCACAATATGATCATGCATAGAGAGAGAGATGAACACATATCTACCGGTAGAACCTTTAGCCTCGACAGAGAACTACTCCCTCCGCATCATGGGAATTAGCAATGGTGATGGAGATGGCGGTGGAGATCGATGGAGATGGCTCCGAGGGCAATTCCCTGTCCCGGCAGGGTGCCGGAACAAAGACTTTCTGTCCCCCGAATCTCCCCTTCGGTGGCGGCGGCGCTGCGGAACTTTTCGTGGCTGGAGGCTTGACTAGTGATGAAGAAGGCCTCCAGGGTGAATTCCCCTCTCTGGCAGGGTGCCAGGAAGAGCTTCAGATCCCTCCCGATCTAGGGATGGAGATGACAGTGGCTACAGACTCTTTTGTGGATTTTTGATCGGGTACTTAGGGTTTACGTCCCGAGGGCATCTTATAGTCGGAAGGGGAGGCCGAGGGGGTGCCTGGGCTGGCCACACCACCCCCTGGCGCGGGTCAGGCCTGGCCGCGTGGCCAGGTGATGTGGCCGCCCTCTGGCCCCTCTTCATCTCGTATTCTAGCACTTGATCACTTCCGGAAAAATAGGCACTTTAGCTTTGTCCTGTCCAATTCCGAGAATATTCATTTTCTGACTTTCCTAGAACCAAAAATAGCAGAAAACAAGCAGCTGGCACTATGGCTCTTGCTAATAGGTTAGTCTAAGAAATCATATGAAAAGTACTCCAAAGTTGGAACAAAACACAAGAAAGTGGATAAAACCAAGCATGGAACATCAAAAATTATAGATACATTTGCAATGTATCATCACCCACCTCTGGAGTGTAACTTGGACGGTCGCGCCACTTACTCACGCCTCTCGAACCAGGACCTGATCAACACGTCCATCGAGCACCTCCGCAACCCTGTCACCCCCATCGAGGCAGATCCAGCTACAGCTGCGGCAGCCCTGGAGACCACCCGCCAGAACCTTCTGGAGGAAGTTGGCAAGATGGCGGCCGCCCAACAACGGATGAACGCCACCATGCGGGAGTACAACATCGTGCATGACTTCATGCACTTGACTGGCTCCAGCCGCCTGGCCCAGCCATAAGGCCGGAACCTCGGTTCGGAGATGGATCGTGCCGCTGATTCGCATATGCCTGCGGTGCAACCGATCAATAGCACCCCCGCCAAAAATATGAGGGCCGCGGAGGCGGCAGTTGCGGAGCTAAGCCACTTGGAGGGCGAGGAACTGCTCCGTCAGTAGGCACGTGTCCGGCTCCTTGTGGTCATGGCGAACAAGCAGCAGGCCTGGCAGAACTCAGCATGGCTGACAACAGCAGAACCGAACCGACTCACCGGATGGCGGACTCGGCTGTAGGCGGCAGCAAGGCATCTTCCCCAAACAGAGCAAGGCAGAGCAACCACCCACGTGGTGGATCCGCAGGCCGTGGGCATAACGCCCGCGACGCGGTAGCTGTTACCAGCAAAAACCGCGAGCCGGCCGACGAAACCGGAAAAGGCCAAGCGCTCCCCAAGTCCCGCATATCTGGCCGGCTGGGACCGCTCGAGCCAGATGAACAGCAAGATGCGTGCGCGCGAATCGACCTGCTAGTCCAATCATGTGTGCTGGAGGAAGAAACTCCAGCCGGTCCAAGATGCTTCGGACCGTGCATCCGAAACGAACCGTTTCCGAAGGGATTTTCGCTCCCAAGGGATACGCCAAATTACAACGGCTCGGTCAAGCTGGAGGACTGGCTGGTGGATTACACTACCGCCGTAGGCATTGCCAAAGGCAACCGCCGGGTAGCAGTAAGCTACGCCCCTCTCATGCTCCTCGACTCAGCCAGGACGTGGCTCAACAGCCTCCCCGACAACAGCATCAACGCTTGGATCGATTTCGAGCAAGAGTTCGTTCGCAACTTCACCGGCACCTACAAGTGCCTAGGCCGGCCTGACGAGCTTGCTCTATGCATGCAGGGCCCGCATGAATCCAATCGCTCCTACATCACCTGATGGATGAGCATGCACAACTCCTGTGAGGGGGTACGCGAACATTAGACGGTTGATTTCTTCATCAACGGCTACAGAGATGGCACTATACTCAAGCATAAGCTTCGCTGGGTGGAACCCACAACCATGGCATAGACCATGGCCATCGCGGACAAGTACGCCACGACCAACGCGACAATGAAAAGATCCGTCCGGGTGGAAGACCAAGGGCATATAATCATCGATGTCGCCATAGATCGGCGCCAGCCGGAAGGGAATGGCCACAATTCCAGGTGGCACGACAACTGCCACGGCAAAAGAAAGGACGATCCGCCGGATAACCAATATGGCTCCAGGCAGGTGGTGGTAGTGCAGGAGGATCCGGTTGCAGGCGAAAGCCGGACACAGAAGCCTGATGACCGGCCTCCGAGGCCCAAGTACACCATCGAGTCGATGCTTGATGGGCCATGCAAGTTCCATAGTGGGGGAAACAAGCCGGCTACACATACCACATACCAGTGCACCTGGACGAAGAAGATGGCAGAAATTTCCGGTGCACCGGCTGGACATGCGCCACCACCTCCAGCCGGCGGGCCGCCAGGCAATCGCAATAACCAGCATCGAAGGGAAGATGATGATAACAACTACCCTCGTCAGGTGGGAAACTACCACATCTTCACCACAGAGCCAGAGACCAAGCACAACAAATGGCATCGCGAGGCGGAAGTGAACGCAATCGTTCCTCCTGTTCCCCAGTACCTTAACTGGTCGGAGCAAGAAGTTGCATGGAGCCAGAAGGACCAGCCAGCTGAGCTGCCTCACCCAGGCACCTACACGATGGTTCTGGATCCTATCATTGTCTCCCAGAAGCATTCCTGCAGATTCTCCCGCGTCCTCGTAGACGGAGGGAGCAGCATCAACCTCCTGTACCCCAGCTCGCTCGACCGGCTCGGTATCAGCGAGTTGCAGCTAGAGCCGTCAAGCACCTCCTTCCACTGAGCCGTCCTATGCCCGTCGCACTCCCCCATCAGAAAAATCTGGCTGGACGTCATCTTTGGCACGGAAGACAACTTCCGCCGCGAGCCCATCTAGTTCGAGGTGGTCAACCTCTACAGTGCGTACCACGCAATCCTGGGGCGCCCAGCGCTCACCAAGTTCATGGTAGTACCACATTACGCCTACCTCAAGATGAAGCTACCAGGGCCCAAGGGCGTCATCACCATGGCTGGTTGCTATAGACGGTCTGTGGAGTGTGCCACAGACGGGTCCAAAATTGCGGAAACCATGATCATCGCGGAAGAAAAACGCGTAATCATGCAGAACATGGCGGCCCTACAGAAGGACATGCCGGCTGTCGAGCCCAAGCTAGCCAGAGAGGCGCAGTTCAAGCCATCCAAGGGAACGAGAAAGATCCTGCTGAACGAGGCCGAGCCGTACAAGTTCGTCCTGGTCGGAGACGGCGTTGACAACAAATAGGAAAGCGTTCTTGTCGACTTCCTCCGTGAGAATCGGGATATCTTCGCATGGTCCCCCAAGGACATGCTAGGTGTTCCGAGGGAGCTCGCCGAGCACTCTTTACATGTCAGGCCGGATGCAAAGCCGGTCAAACGGTCACTACGCTGCTTCGCGGAAGAAAAAAGAAGAACCATTGGCGAAGAGATCACCCGACTGCTCACAGCCGGATTCATCATGGAGGTTTTCCACCCAGAATGGCTGGCAAACCCCATACTCGTGCTGAAGAAGAACAAGACTTGGCGCATGTGTGTTGACTACACCAGTCTTATCGTTGTATTGGGAATGACAGTACCTAAGGAGGTTAGATAGAGGTGTGGGGACTAGCAGGGAAGCTATCGACGGCATCCACAGGCGGGATTGGATACAAACGAGCGTAGAGGGACATGAAGGCAGCAAGCCCCCGGGCATCCCGGTGAGATGGAGGTGGTGTTGACATGAAGGCACGGCGAAGCCTGTGACGACACGAGGGCGACGCCGAGCCCCCGAGAGAATCAGCGAGGCGAAGACGACGATGGCACGGCGGAGGCGGCGAGCCCCCGAGAGATTTGATGAAGCGGGGTTGGTGTCGATGAAGACGAAGTGGTCCCGTGCGAAATGGAACTCTGGCCGAAGCTATCTACCCCACGGTGGGTGCCAATTGTCGTTGTATTGGGAATGGCAGTACCTGAGGAGGTTAGATAGAGGTGTGGGGACTAGCAGGGAAGCTATCGACGGCGTCCGCAAGCGGGATTGAATACAAACGAGCGTAGCGGGACGCAAGAAGTACCCAGGTTCGGGGCCCTCGTGGTGAGGTAAAGCCCCTACTCCTGCCGGATCTGACTATGTGGAATACCAGAACTACAAGTGCTCCTCGAGCAGTATACGCTAGCTACTGCCTTAAATGCTGTAAGACCAACCGTCTATCTGTCTAACTGAGCTAGAGGGCGTGCTCTGCATGAGGGAGCTAGCAGAGAGAGCTAGCTCCCTGGGAGGTGATCGATCCATGGCTCTGTGTCTGCATGAATGAGGCCCTCCCTTGGTGCCTTATAAAGGTGGCCCAAGGGACAAAGGTGGGACCCACCCGCCTAACTAGTACTACTCAATATGTCATGCATGAGGTAATGTATAGTGGCACACTAGTCATTACATCATCTGGTAAGGTAGCATGGGCTTTGTCTTCTCAGTCTTGTCGCTGTCCTTCTTCTCTTCTCAGTCTTGAGTGCTTCTTTGGTGTACCCGGGGATAATCCCCGCGACACTAGCCCCCGAGCACGCGCTGATTTCACCCGGAGGGGGAAATTCGCACGAGCTCCACAAAAACTTGCCGTTGTCGTTGTAGATGAAGTTCTCGAACAGCGTCCAGATGGACACCTCCTGCCCGGGAAGCAACACAACTACCGCGGGGGCGCGCGAGCGCACCCGCGGGGTGTAGGCCCCGAGATTCGGAGTAGCTGACGGAGACAGGTGCTGCGAATCTTCTATCTCTTGCCCTTTTCGACACCTCGAACTTGCTATCCGGCTGAACGCCTTCAGCCGGACTGGAGCACTTGATTACACCGGGGGCGCGCGAGCGCACCCGGTGGGTGTAGCCCCCGAGATTCGAAGTAGCTGGCGACGCCAGGTGCTTTGAATCTTCAAATGCCCTTGAAATCTGACTCGGAGCAGTCGTGCCAAAATAAACAAACAAAATTGATTGTCAGTACATCAACATATAGTACACATGCTATCAACCGGATAACAGTTTTATTTTTCAAAAACTAGCTCGTGCTTTTCTGAACACTTAGTCACTTTCTCGTGCGCTCTGCTGTTTATGCTGTGTCCTTGCCGGCCAGCCGGGTTACGGTCTGGAGCCGGAACCGAAGGGGGAGCTGACAGTACATTGCACATGGTACTAGGGGCTGAGCAGCCGGAAAAAACCAACTAGCCACAAGGCCGGAATGTCCGATCTGTCGCACCCTTCGCTTGGGATGTCTCGGGCTTTTGCTCTTGCTAGCCGGACAGCCGGGTTGCGGTCTATAGCTGATATGAAGAGTGGGCCTCTGACACCGTCGCACACTACTCAGTCGGTTTACAGGTTTAGCAGGCCAGGCCAACCGGCGAGCCCCCGGGTAGGGGTTGCCGGCGTCGGAAAACTGAAAGCAGGAAGGAAAACAACATCTGGCGGGACCTCGAGGGTTGCTCGAGGTCGGAAAAACACTCACATTGTAGTTGTCGGTGTAGCAGGGTCGAAGGCGCGATTCCGCGGGCGTTGCAGCTGCTGAAAATGGTCCAACTGGCGTTCCAGCCGGATAGCCTGGCTTCAGCCGGACAGGCGACCAAACGCGGCGTAGCCGGATTCGGTCCCTAGCCAACCAGACAGCCAAACGCGCCAAGCTGCACCGAGCCGGCCTGGCCTAGCTGGAACGGGTCCAGCCGGCCGTACCGGCAACCAAACGGGCGAAGACGCTCCTAGCCGGCCCGGCTCAGCCGGAATGGGTCCAAACCGGGTGAATCGGACGGACGGACGGACCGAGCCGATACAGCCGGATCGAGTGTAGTCGGATTTTTCTTGCCTTCTTCTCTCGGCCCAATTTTTCTTCTCAATCGGACTAGTATAGCTGGATTTTTCTCTCACTTTTTCCCCTCATTTTCTCTGACCGACTCTTTCTAGTCGGTTTTTCTTTCTTCTACTTTTCCCTTCACTCCTTTTCTCTCTAACCGGCTGGCCCCACCCGGCCTCTTCTTTTTTCTTTTTCTCAGCCGGCCAAAACAGTCGAGCCCTCTCTCATCATTTTTTTTCTTTTCTCTCGTTGCCTTTCTCTCTCCAACAGGCCACCTCTCAACCGGTCCTCTCTTTTTTATTCTTTCCAACCGGATGCATCTAGCCGGATCTTTACTTCCTTCTATTTTTATTTTCTCCTCCTAATTTCTCATCGGTCAATGCCACAACAGGATCAGCTCAACTGACTAGCTGCAGCCGGCTCTCTTTTTCTCTTTACTTTTTCTTCTTCTCGCTTCTTAACCGCACAGCCGGCCAACTACCTTTCCTTTTCTATTTTCTTTCTTTTCTACTTTTTCCAACCGACAGGCCCAATCGGACCACTCCCCCAGCCGGAACTGCTACTCCTCTCCTTCTTTTTATTTTTCCACAGCCGGCTCCTTCTCCAACCGGACGTGGAGCGAACAAGGGCCATGGCCGGAGCAGTAGGGCGCCGTGGCAACGCGAGGAAGCGCAGTAGCAGAGTCCGACGACGGGGCGGCGCCTGTCGACGGGGAGCTCGCCGGGGCGGGGTACGTGCAGGGGCACACGCGTGCGGGCGCGTCCCTCGGCGGCGAAGCGGGCGGCGCCGGAGCTTGCTGGGGAGCTCGTCGGGGCAGGAGCCGCGAGCAGCAGAGGTGCACGCGGGCGGGCGCGCACGTGCTCGGGCCCCAGCGGCGAAGCGTGCGGCGGCGTGCGCCGGCGCGCGGGATTGGCGGGTGGAGCGGCGCAGCTACCGGAGGCGCGGCGAGCGCGTGCTCGCACGCGGGAGAGGCAGGGCCTGGGGGAGGCGCGGACGACCGCCGGAAACGCTGCTGAAGCGGCGGTCGGGCGCACACGGGCATGCTCGAGCACGGGCTCATGAGGCTTGACGGAGAGGTCGGAGACGGGGGTCGCTGCAGTGGGCGGAGTGCAAGCAGCGCACGCACACGGGAGGAGCGGCACGGCCGGGCACCGTCGTCGCGAGCGATGGACGTGCAGCGGCGGGCGGCGCCGGCACGCACGCGCGCGGGCTCGCGAAGCTTGCTGCAGGGCGAACCGGACGAGGCGAACTCGCGCGGGCGCTTGCTTGGAGGAGCGGGGACGGAGACGCAGGCTTGGCGACGCGCACGGGGACGACGCGGCCTGGCGAACGTGGACGGCAGCGGGCGACAACGACGCCGCTGCGGCAGCAAGCCCCCGGGCATCCCGGTGAGATGGAGGTGGCGTTGACATGAAGGCACGGCAAAGCCTGTGACGACACGAGGGCGACGCCGAGCCCCCGAGAGAATCAGCGAGGCGAAGACGACGATGGCACGGCGGAGGCGGCGAGCCCCCGAGAGATTTGATGAAGCGGGGTTGGTGTCGATGAAGACGAAGTGGTCCCGTGCGAAATGGAACTCTGGCCGAAGCTATCTACCCCACGGTGGGTGCCAATTGTCGTTGTATTGGGAATGGCAGTACCTGAGGAGGTTAGATAGAGGTGTGGGGACTAGCAGGGAAGCTATCGACGGCGTCCGCAAGCGGGATTGAATACAAACGAGCGTAGCGGGACGCAAGAAGTACCCAGGTTCGGGGCCCTCGTGGTGAGGTAAAGCCCCTACTCCTGCCAGATCTGACTATGTGGAATACCAGAACTACAAGTGCTCCTCGAGCAGTATACGCTAGCTACTGCCTTAAATGCTGTAAGACCAACTGTCTATCTGTCTAACTGAGCTAGAGGGCATGCTCTGTGTGAGGGAGCTAGCAAAGAGAGCTAGCTCCCTGGGAGGTGATCGATCCATGGCTCTGTGTCTGCATGAATGAGGCCCTCCCTTGGTGCCTTATAAAGGTGGCCCAAGGGACAAAGGTGGGACCCACCCGCCTAACTAGTACTACTCAATATGTCATGCATGAGGTAATGTATAGTGGCACACTAGTCATTACATCATCTGGTAAGGTAGCATGGGCTTTGTCTTCTCAGTCTTGTCGCTGTCCTTCTTCTCTTCTCGTACAGGGAATAGCTGGTCTGGAAATATCTGTCTTAGTCTTGATCGATAGCAGCAGTAACTGGGCGGCGACTGGCTGACCCGGCTGGGATCGATCCGTCGATCTGGGGGCGAGTGAGTCGGCTGGTGGCGTCCGCCTAGGGGGCGGACTACCGGGCCAGCGGGAGAGGCGGCCCACCCAGGCGGCGGGGGATCCGGCTAGGGGAATTGGTGAGTGGGGCGCGCCGGGTGGGCCGGCTAAGGCGGCCCAGCCAGGGAGCAGGGCGATCTGGCGGGGAGGCCGGCTAAGGCGGAGGCCCATCCGGGGTGGGACAGGCCAGCCGAGGGCGCTGCTACCCGGGCCAGATGGAGGAGGCCCAACCGGGGGAGAGGGGCAGCATAGCCGGGGAGGCTCCTTCCCTGGGCGCGGGGGAGCGGGCCGGATCGCCTAGCCGGCCCAGGAAGCGGAGGGAAGCGCCAGGAACCGGCCCGAGATGCCCTTTTGTGCTGTCTTCTCTATTCTTGTTGGTGGAGACGCGTTTTTTTACCCGTCTTGAGTGCTTCTTTGGGGTACCCGGGGATAATCCCCCCGACAAGTCTGAACAAAGCATGCCCCAAAGATCCATTCGCCCTGCCAAGGATAGACCAAGTGATCGATTCCATAGCCCGCTACGAGCTGTTGTCGTTTCTGGACGCGTATTCCGGCTACCACCAGATCCGGCTGAACCCCGTTGATCAAATAAAGACAACATTCATCACTCCTTACAGAGCCTACTGCTACACCACAATGGTGTTCAGACGGAAGAACGCTGGAGCAACATACCAGCACTGCATGCAGAAGTGCTTGCAGACCTAGATTGACAGAAACGTACATGCCTACGCCGATGATGTGGTGGTCAAGACCAAGGAGCGCCAAACACTCCTTGAAGATCTGAAGGAAACATTCACCAACCTCCGCCGGTTCCAGATGAAGCTGAACCCAGAGAAGTGCGTATTCGGCGTCCCAGCCGGCCAACTCCTCGGTTTTTCTCATATCTGAGTGAGGAATCGAGGCGAACCCGGAGATGGTCAGCGCAATCGAGCGCATGCAGCCGCCCAAGAACTTGAGAGATGTCCAGAAGTTCACCGGATGCCTGGCCTCCCTCAGCCGGTTCATCAGCCGGCTGGGCGAGAAAGCACTCCCACTATACCAACTCATGAAGAAGACGGACAAATTCGTCTAGACATCATAGGCGGATGAAGCCTTCCACGACCTCAAGCGCATGCTCACCACACCACCTATTCTAGCAGCACCAGCACCAAAGGAACCCATGTTGATGTACATCGCAGCAACAAACAGGATTGTTAGTGTGGTGCTGGTGGTGGAGGGGGCAGAAGAAGCAAAGGCGCAACCGGTGCAACGACCGGTGTATTACCTGAGTGAGGTACTCTCGCTCTCGAAGAAGAATTACCCTCATTACCAGAAGATGGTGTATGGCGTCTACATGGCCGCCAAGAAATTGAATCACTACTTCCAAGAACATTCCATCCGGGTGGTGGCACTAGCGCCACTCTCGGAGATCATCGGCAACAGAGATGCCACATGCCGGGTGGCGAAATGGGCCATAGAGCTCGCCGCCCACAACATACAGTACGAGCCAAGAACGGCGATCAAGTCTCATTCCTTGGCAGATTTCCTCTTCGATTTGGCAAAAACACAGCACCTGCTACCTTGCCCTGACTCCACGCATTGGAAGTTGCATTTCGACGGCTCCAAGATGTATGGAGGACTCGGAGCCGGAGTGATCATCACCTCTCCAAAAGGAGACCGGCTGGAATACGTGCTGCAAATCCACTTCCGCGCTTCCAACAACATCGCTGAGTATGAAGCGCTCATCCACGGCCTCAAGATGGCAAAGGAAATAGGCATCCGACGCATCCTATGCTTCGGTGATTCTAATCTCGTGGTGCAGCAAGTGTCGGGCGATTGGGATGCCAGAGATGCAAACATGGCTCTATATCGTTTCTTCGTATAGCAGCTATGTACCTGTTTCTAAGGGTGTGAGATTCACCATGTTCCTAGGGTAAACAAAGAGGCCGCGGACACGCTCACCCGCATCGGGTCTACAAGACAAGCAATTGCACCTGGAGTCTCCCTTGAGCACCTGCGCAAGCCATCAATCACGTTGTCTCCCAAATCCGACTCCATAATGTTGGATGCGGACCCGGGGACTGCCGGCTCCAGGACCCTCGTGACGGCTTCACCGCATCCGGGGACTGCTTCGCCGCACCCGGGGACTGCCGGCTCCAAGACCTCCGCGGCAGCTGCACCACACCCAGGGACTGCCTCGCCACACCCAGGGACTGCCGGCTCCAAGACCTCCGCGATAGCTGCACCACACCCGGGGACTGCCTCGCCGCACCTGGGGGCTGCCGGCTCCAAGACCTCCGCGATGGCTGCACCGCACCCGGGGACTACCTCGCCGCACCCGGGGACCGCTGGCTCCAAGATCCCCGCGACGGCTTCGCCGAACCCGGGAAGTGCCCCTCTAGCCTAGAGGCTGCCGACTCCGCTGCTCCACCTGGTCGGCCTTCGGACGAGCCCAACCCGGTCATCCGGGCAGAAGTGAATCTGCTGATGTAGGCAGTGTACGCCATCCGGGAAACCCCAACATGGGCAAAGTCGTCATGGATTTCCTGGCCAAAGGAGAGCTGCCCGAAGAAGAGGTAGAGGCAAGACAGGTGAAGCGCAGAGCCAGCGCATACACAATCATGAACAACGAGCTCTACAAGCGTAGTGTTGGCGGCATCTATCAATGATGTGTGAACCAAGAGGACATAATCCGGTTGCTGGTCAACATCCACCAGGGCGAATGCGGGCACCACGCGTCGTCACGGGCCATAGTGGCAAATGCATTCCGCCACGGGTTCTACTAGCCCACGACACTGGAAGACGCTGAGAAGATCGTCAAAGCATGCAACGGGTGTCAGCGGTTCAGCCAGCAGAAGCACACTCCATCCACAGCACTCAAGACAATTCCCATCACCTGGATGTTCGCTGTCTGGGGGCTAGACATGGTTGGCCCTTTCAAGACGGCCAGATCGGGCATGACCCACTTGCTGGTGGCGGTGGACAAGTTCACCAAGTGGATAGAGGCAAAGCCAATAAAGAAGCTGGATGGGCCAACGGTGGTCAAGTTCTTCACAGACATAATGACACGCTTTGGCTACCCCAACAACATCATAACCGACAACGGCACGAATTTCGCCAAGGAAGCTTTCACACAATTCTGCGGAGATAAGGGCATCCGCCTGGACCTCACATTTGTGGCACACCCCCAATCCAACGAGCAGTGTGAGCGCGCAAATGGCCTGGTCCTAGCCGGAATCAAGCCCCGACTGATCGAACCACTGATGCGATCCCCCGACTGCTGGATTGAGGAGCTGCCAATTGTACTCTGGAGCCTTCGCACCACGCCAAACCGGTCCACCGGCTACACTCCCTTCCTTGTTTACGGGGCGGAGGCAGTTTTGTCCATTGACATTGAGTTTGATGCACCCCGCAAACTGCTCTACATAGAACAGCAAGCCAAAGAAGCACGGGAAGACAATGTCGATCTCCTGGAAGAAGCACGCAAACTGGCCTTGTCCAGATCCGCCATCTACTAGCAGAACTTGCGCTGCTACCATGCCAGCCGGATACGCAGCGTCTCATTCCGTGAGGGCGACCTGGTGCTAAGGCTAGTTCAAGACACCAAGGGGATGCACAAGCTGTCTCCGCCTTGGGAGGGCCCGTCCATAATCAGTCGGGTACTGCAGAACAACTCATACTACCTCATCGATGCCCGCAAGCCAGAAAAGAACAAGATGGATCGCTCAGGAAAAGAAACTGAACACCCATGGAATGCGAGCCTGCTCCACCCCTTTTACACTTGAGCAAGAAGTGTATGTATCTTACTTTCATGTAATGAACAAGCATGGGGGCCTCGACACAGTCTCGGGGACTCTGCAATAAATAAGAAAGTCATGCTGCACAAATTGGTTTTCCGGCTGCATTGCTTTAACCCCGGAACCGGCGATCCGTCTCGGGGACTCGTCGGTTGGCCCAGACGGCTGTGCGACCCACGCGGCAAAGTACTGTACGCGGTTCCTAAGACTTCCTCTTCGGTTCCGGCTGCAGACCGCAAGCTGGCTAACAGATCTGGCAAGAGCAGAACGCTCAAAGGCCCCTACACGAAAAAACCACGAGGAAAACAAAAATGTTTGGATGACCCGGTCGCGCTCGCTCACTCAAAGACAATGACCCAAACCCGAAGTATCGTGCAGTACGCCTACTAAGCTACCCCTTCGACTTCGGCCAATCCTCACTGAGAAAAGGGCAAAGACATTGGATTTGCGCGAAACAGCAAAAAATTGAAAACTAGTTAACCTTAGATTACAGTTCGAACTTTGATATACTTAACCATGCAGACAACTTGTTTGTTTCTATGTTTGCATGAGCCCAAGTTTAACGGCAAACACCCAAGCTGGAGGCAGATAGCTTCCAGGCGGCAGCAGAGCAGGTCAAGGAGTTTTGACCCGGCTGTATTCTCCAGCCGACCCGAACCTCGGGGACTACACCCTGTGGGTGCACTCATGCGCCCCCACATAGAAACCTACAAACAATCAACATAAAGGAGCTTCGACCCGGCTGTATTCTCCAGCCGGCCCGAACCTCGGGGACTACACCCTGTGGGTGCTCTCGCGCGCCCCCACACAGAAACAGGCATGCAAAAAATGCAAAGCAGAAAGTGCAAACAAAAGAGCACGAGAAAACATACAGAGGGAGGCGATGCTCCCACAAAAGTTCAATAACCAGAGGACGGACAATTGTTCACACGGCACAAAGAAAAGATATGTGCTTCAAATCACAAATACTCCCGGCATACCGGGGATCAAGTTCACTGGGGGTAGAAGGGCTGGAGGCATCAGCTGGAGCTTGGCTACTGGAGGCGATGTCCGTCGAGGCGGTCTGCGGCACAACCGGAGCGTCAGTGCGTGGTGCATCCGGGCTGTGATAGTACCGCTTCGTGCCGCCTGGGTCGCTGAAGTCCCTGTCCAGCGCAACGAAGCTCCCGATCGTCACGCCACAGGAGCGGATGTCAGGAACCTCAACGCGAAGCTGGTCATAACTAGTTCCTTGGCGAAATCCGCGGGAAAGGCTCCGCAGATCCACATCCAGGTACCAAGACTTCAGCAGTGCCAACACCATATCCACGTAGCCACGAGCCGCCAACTCCCGTGCCACATTCATGAGGTCCGGAGCGCCCAAAACACACTCGGGCAAGACATACATGGTGGCAGGCGGGGAGGCTTCGGGCCAGACGTAGTCAAAGACCTCGAGAGCGGCGGCGTGAAGCAGGTTCGCCTCCTCGCTGACGACCGTCACCAGCTCCCCCGGGTGGAGATCCCGATCCAGATCCGTCTCGGCAATCCGGCCCAGTGACTGATCTGTCGCCTCGGGATAATGAGTTGTAGCCAAAAAAGAAACAGTAATCAGTACTAACTACAAAGGGCAAAACTGCAAAATTGGCTCAAGTCAAGGGCACTTACTGACAACGATCTTAGCGATCTGGCAAAGCTCCGACAGTGCCGCCGTCTCCTTGGCCTTGGAAACCTTGAGGGCATCCGCCTGGGTGGCGTAAAGCCCCTCATGGTTCTTCAGCGCCTCTGCCCGGGTCTCCGCCGTCTTCTTGGCCCTACCAGCCTTGATCTCCATCTGCTGCTGTTGTGTAGTTAGTTGGGCGATCTGGTCCTGGCGGGTCTTGTTGGCCTCCTCTAGCCGGGCGACGTCTTCCTTCAGCCGGGCCACCTCGCGGTCCCGATCCGCCAACAGAGCTGCAGAAGGGTAACGAATACTCCATAAGAAGCGCGAGAAATCGCGCAATAGAGAAGATATAGCAGAGCGAGAAATCTTACGGCATAGGTCCCGCGAGGTCTTGGCGGCATCAGAGAGAGCCCTCTGTGCAAGAAAAGGGAGATAAGAACCAAAAGAACCAACTGCATCGCAAGATGGTGAAAAAAACACCAAGATTGGCGATAGAGCACATACCTCGACGGAGGCCCCTAGCGCCCTGGCTTGGCCGAGCCCCTGCTCCAGTGCCCCCACCAGCTGGCGAGCCTGGCCAACGGCCAGGGGCGCCGCCTGCGATAACTATGCTAGGAGAGCGTCCAGCTGCGGCGCGGCCCGGGCTGGCGTCGAGCCGGTGACCTGGAGGTCATCGTAGCTCATCGGAGCCACGGAGGGTCCAACCTCCGGCTGGACGGGGGCCTCCGGCGGCGGCACCTCCACCGGCTCCTCCACCTGGTAGGCGCTGGAGTCAGTGCCCACCGTCGAGTCGGAGGGAGGCACCGCCGTGCCGGCACGCCCGAGTAGCAGACCATCACCAAGCCGGGAGACGGCCCTGACCCGGTGAAGCATCACGAGCACAGCCGACAGGACCACCTCCGTCGTTGCCGCCTCGGGGGCCAGAGCCGGCGCATCCTCAGATGCCGAAGCCGGCACAGCCTCGGATGCTAAAGCCGGCGTGCTCCCCTCCGCAGCAGGCGGAGGGGCGGACACGGTGGTGATGGTCGCGGAGCCGGGAAAGGCCATAGCCTCGCTGCAGAAACACAAGGAGTGAGCAACATGAATACGAGCAAGTCAATACAAGCACCGAGAAGACAAAAGCACCTACCTGGTAATGCTTGTTATGGTGGCCGCGGGATAGGGGCGGCCTATCTTCTTGGCGCCGCCTTCGGCCGGAGCAGCGCTGGTGGGGGCGACCCATTTCCCCCTGCCCCTGGGCGCTGCGACCTCGGCCAGGTCCACATCCTCGCCATGAGCGGCTATTCCAGTGCAAGCAAAACGTCAAGATTACGCCTAAAGGCATAACAAGTGCAAGGCAGACAAGGGCAGAGGACAACTCTCACCGGGTGGGAACTCGCAGCCCTCGTCGGCCCGCATAGGGAACCGCTCCGCCTCCGCCGGTGGAGCCTTTGCTGGATTGAAGTCCATGGAAAAGTTGGGGAGCTCGGTGTTCCCCATACCATCCTCCGCTAGCTGCGTCGTGAAAAACTACTCAACAAGGGAAGATAAGAGGCATGACACGGGAGTCCCTCAAGAAAATCCACCCGGAGAAGAGCAAGAAAGACATACCTTTGGCGGAAGCCGGCTGCGGTGGTATGGCTGGCAGGAGAACATCCATTCCTCCTCCAGCGCCTCCTTTGAGATGGTGGCGAGGCACTCGCGGAGGGCGGTGTACGCCACCTCCAGCCGAGACACCCGGGTGGGGTCTAGATGGCCGGAGAGGTGGCACATCTTGTGTGACCGATGCTGCAACAGGAGCACGCAGTTTGCCATCCAGGACAACAGAATGTCCCGGGCGATGAGCCGCTCCTTCTCCGCCAGGACCGCCAGCCAGGCGCCCATCCGGTCGATGTTGCCCTGGGCACCCAAGTGCTGGACGCTCCAGGCCTTCCGGCTGCAGGGGACATTAGCGAAGGCAGGGACCCTGATGAAGTCCACCTCGGTGGTGTTGCGCACATAAAAGTACGAGCACTGCCAGAGCTTGATGGTGTCTGGGAGCTCCAGGTGTGGTATGGGTGCTGATGGCAGCGGGTAGATGGCGCAGCAGCCCGTCTCCGTCAACGGCCCGCCCATCCCCACCACCTGAACCTTAAAGTAGAAGAACTTCAAGAAATTTGCAGCATCGGGGCAGACGCCGAGGAACGCCTTGCAGCAGGCAACGTGATGCGACAGCATCGACATGGCGTTGGCTCCGAGGTGGTGGAGCTACAGGTCGAAGGTGACTAGCAGCTCCAAGACGAAGCGGCTCAGTGGCAGCCCAAGGCCGCGAGCCAAGTGGGCGAGGAAGACGACGGCCTCGCCAGGCTGGGGGTTGGGCACCCGCTTGCCCTATGGCGCGAGGCGATGCTTCACCACCCGCTCCGACAGCAGGAACCTCCCCCGCCGGTACTTCTTCACCAGCTCCTCCATGACGTACGAGCCGCACCCACCACTGGCGACTTCAGGCAGCATCTTGTCTGGAAAGGTGGCCGTGATGGAAACGCGGGGTCCCGTCGTCGAGGAAGAGGAGCGGCACCAGCGACCAAGAAACGATGGCGCAGAGGAGCAGTGAGAGGCTAGAGCGCAAGGGAGAATAGGGACAGCAGGCGCAGGGAGACGAAGTGAGGAACCACTTCTCCTTGGCACACGTATTTATCGGGGAAAATAGCCACGCCGGTTCCCCTACCTCTGCGCCACATGGCAAGCAACGACCACACTCCACCACGCCGGTTCCCCTCCCTCTGCGCCACGTGGCAAGCAACCACCCCACTACCCCACGACGGTTCGGGACGAATCGTGTACACCGGCGCCACGTGCACAGAAGATCCCGCAGAAGTTACTGCGGGAGGCAAACCGCGCCCACAATCTCCAAGGAGATGCAATGATGAAGGCATGCGCGCGGTTACCAAAAACTGCAGCGGCAGACCCAGAAGTCAAACTGACGCGACGTGTGCCAGAAACGGTAGGCATGGCTGACGCGAGCGCCGATGACAACAAACTGGCGATCCCTCTCTCACTGGGTGCGGCAGCCGGTCAAGAAGATCACCGCTCACACCCTGTAGGTGGGACCATCGGCTCCGTAGCCGGTGAACCCCAGCCGGGAAAACAGCACAGAATCTCAAGCCGGAACAGGACAAAGACTACAGGACAAAGACTACAAAACAAAGACTACAAGACAAATGAAAATGACAAAGCATCTGCATCATCAATCATTTCAAATGAGCACGCAAGAACTTCTCCACGGGGCTAAGTCCTAACGCTCTCCGGGACTAGTGTCGGGGGGATGACCCCCGGGTAGGCCAAGACGGGACCAACCGGCCGGCTCCAAGGAGCACATGCCGTCTGGACCCAGATCAAGGAACCACAGCCGGGTGGAATCCCCACCTGGTCCGCATTCAAGTTTCCCCGGCTCACCCATATAGCCGGGTAGCCAGAAGAACCGGCTGGGAGGCCGCTCCTAGCCGGCCGCCTCGGATCTGCTAGTCATGCTACGGTGGGGATGACGATCCTTGCTGAGCGCACCCTTGACCGGACAGGCTGGCTGGCCTGGCCGGCGCTACTGGATAACTGCGCCAAAGCTGGAGGCTGACGAGCAAAGCAAGGGCTGATGAGGAAAGCCCCAACTTACGCATAAAGAACCGGCTAACGGATAAAGGGTCCGATGACGAGTAAAGCAGGGGCGCTGGACACTGAAGCGTGGTCCTCCCCTGTACTGGAGGCTTGACTCGACCCAGGCCTACCGTTTGTCCATGTCCAGCCAGCCCACTTTGTAAGGCCCAAATCCAAACAGTAAACCCTAGAACCCACCTTGTAAGCTACCTCCTCAACCTGTATATAAAGGGGGGGTAGTGCTAGGGTTCTAGGTAGGCAGAAAATAGACACAAGAAGAGGACTTAGACAATTCCAAGCAAGAAGTAGCTAAGGAAATAGCTCAAGGAGCATCTGTATTGGGCATTCGCCCCCTTTGATAGTAGATCCTTGTAGGAGTAGGAGTTTTACCTCGCCAAGAGGGATCCGAACCTGGGTACAACGCTGTGTTTGCAGTATCTATGCCCAACCCATTGCGAGTAGGCACCGATAGCATCCTGATTGTCCCCTTCAAACCATCCCCGATGGTACTACCGTGTTCCACACCACGACACTCTGTATGTCAAGCTAAGAGTAACCATAGTCTCAGCAAATAGATAGTCTCCTTCATTTGTTACCAGTCTTCTTAGAATGTCGGGCCACGCCCAGAAGTTTCCCTAAGTGACATGGCTAATAGGAATATTACATATTGCCTCAGCGTCCATTTTAAATTCCTGTCCATATCTATTACGATTTGTTTCCAAGAGCAACACTTAGGAGCAGTTAGAAAATAAACCACTTTCAACACCCGGGCGCTAAGAGACATAGGATCTTGTAGAATCCGCTAGGCTTGCCTAGCCAGGATAGCCAGATTCTCAATTTCAGTGTCTCTAAATCCCATGCCTCCCGTGTACTTCGGCATCGTCATAAAGTCCGACGAGACCCATGCCGTTTTATCCATTCTTGCTGCTAAACCAGAACACTCTAATCAGTGACGTTATGTGCTGATACAAACAATCCCCTCGGTAATTTGAAGCCTGACATAGAATATGTAGATACGATTTGGACAAGAGACACTTTATCAATACACTTCCTTTCCTCCCACCGACAAAGTCTTCTCGATCCAACCTTGAACACGTTTCCACCGACTTGGCTAGGTTAAGAAAAGAGGATAATTGGAGATCATCTTCCACTTGTCCTTTTACCACCACGGTGACTCTTAGCCCATAAACCTAGACAAAGCCATAGACCATTTAGTAGCGCATCACGAAGGTGGCCCAGTCGTGCATCCTTACCTTTTCATATTTGTAACGAAAGTGGCGTTGATAGACTGAGGAAGAACGTATCCTGGTGCAGTAGAGACTGTTCTTGCTGATTAAACATTGTACTTACTGTATTAGTATTTATGCAGCCCCTGTCCATCTGGTTCGAGCAAAAAAATGAGCAATGCATCACAAGGCGGAAAAACCTATTTGCAAAATCCAATCCAACCGAGATTCTTTGGCCGCCCGAACTGAGACTTAGGTAATAAGCAAAACACAAAGAAGAGTAGAATTGACTATAAAGGAGGACGAATTGAGACCACTTCCTGATCTGCTTGGGAGAAAAAGTACTCAAGTTGTTGTAACTTATGCGGGTGCCAATCGACCTTTATAAATGCTAATAAAGTGGGTTGTGGCTCACCCTAAAGGGCTTCGGGCTGGTGCTTCTGCCAAGTTTTTGTTCTGGCTCCAGCAATAACAACGAGGGTTCTCTCCCAAAGCGCTTACTTGTAGTAGCCCTAAGGAGTCTTTTGAAGTGCTCGTATTCGTAGGCTCCGACTCCGGCTAGAAGGCAATTCTCATAATTTTAGGATGATGGATTTCTTATTCACAAGCTAGATCGTATTATAAAGAAACGAGGTGCATCTATAGTAGGTGGGTCCCAGCTCTTAACGAGGGTGAGTGCGGCTTTAAAGCTCCTAAGTCGTCCACTATACAATAAAAGAATCGAAGCTAGAGGAAACCAGCGAAGGTGGATCAGCGATTCCTATTCAGGTGGTTCTAAAACTAGAAACTATTCCTCTACTCGCTATGCACAAAAAACCTTAGAAAATAACTATAGTCTAGATCGTACTCATGAAACTCATATAAGAACGAGGTATGGAAATTCATCTTTACAAATTGAAGGAAGAGTAGGTTATTCAGCCCGAGACTCGAGATGATCGATCTTGAAATGATAAGAGAAGGACCCACCCCTATAAATAAACTATTCCAGTGACTTTTTTTGCTTCCCTTGAGGCAACGACTATACTCGGCACATAGATCTAGCTTATGAGCAGGATTTATCAGCCAAGTGCAGGTTGCTACCTGTATTCTTATAGGTGATACGTCCATTTTGCATCACTATTCTATATCATAATTCACTATTATTCATTGATATATTTCGTATTGAGAGGTGATACTTATGTTATTTCATCTGTTTTTGCATGGTTGATGACTTTTGGAGCATGGATCGCTGCAGTCAGGATTCTGATGGAAAATGTGCTGTTTGGAGGCAAAATTCGCGAAGATTAGAAAATCCGGAAAAATATACGGAAAATCATATTTTTCCAGAAGACGAAGGAAGCCAAAAGGGGGGGGGCTAGAAATGGGCCACAGGGGGCCCACACCACCGCCTGGCGCGGGCCAGCCTAGGTCACGCCACCAGGTGGTGTGGCCACCCTGGTCCACCCCTGGCAGTCCCCTCTGGCGTATATTACCCTCCCGAAACCCTAAGACTTGGGAAGTGACCACATAAAGATTCCACCGTCTCTGCAGGGCGGAAAACACCGAGAGAGAAAGATCTCTCCGGCAGACAGATTTCTGCCAGGGGAATTCCTTCCCGGAGAGGGGATATTGTCGCCATCAACACCACCATCAAGCTGGACTTCATCAGGATCATCATCATCATCATCATCACCACCATCATCACCATCAGCACCCTCATCACCATCTCCATATTGCTGAAACAATTGCGTTGAATCTTGCATAGTTCATAGGGGAAACTTTCCCGGTGTTGATTACTCTTTGTAGTTGATGCTATTGAGTGAACCATTAAATTATTGTTCATGTTCAGATTGTTATACATCATTATTCCATCTCTGATCATGATCAAATGATGTGTTGTGAGTAGTTCGTTTTGTTCTTGAGGACATGGGAGAAGTCATGTTGTTAGTAGTGGAGTTGTGTTGAGAAAGATTCAATAGTTTGATATTTAAGTTGTGGTGTACTTCTTCTAGTGGTGTCATGTGAACGTCGACTACATGACACTTCACCTATATGGGCCTAGGGGAATGCATTGTGTATTTGGCTACTAATCGTAGGGGTTGCCGGAGTGATAGAAACCTGAACCCCCGTTAGGAAACCATTGCACAAGGGACATAAGGGTCTTAGAGTTTAAAGTTGTGGTTAGCTTTCTACCTTAATTACTTTCTTGTACTTATGGATGTTTGCAAGGGGTATAATCACAAGTATGTATTAGTCCTAGGAAGGTCAGTACATTAGCACAGGTTCACCCACACAACACTTAGCAAGCTAAAGAAGATTAATCAACTATATGAAGCGAAAGCACTTGACAGTCTTCCCATGTGTCCTCGAGAACGTTTGGTCATCTTAAGTAATACAACCAGCTTGTCCTTTGCTGCATAAAGGATTGGGCCACTTGCTGCATTTATTCCTACTGTCTTTTATTTACTCGTACTTTGTTTACTTGCTTTAGCAAAAACCCCTAAAAATCCGTTTGCCAAGTATTTGCAGAGAATTCCTGATCCATACCACTAGCCAGCACCTTCTGCTCCTCGTTGGGTTCGACACTCTTACTTATCGAAAATACTGTGATACACCCCCTATACTTGTGGGTCATCAAGACTATTTTCTGGCGCCGTTGCCGGGGAGTGAAGCGCTATTGGAGAGTGGAACTGGTAAAGGAAACTTCTACTGTGAGTATTGTTTATTTCTGTTAGTTGCTTTATTTTTGTTATGGATAATTCGCTGAGTTTCTTATTTGGTAATGCTACTACCACTGCTGAGGTAGTAGATGAACCACCACCTGCTGAGAATGATGTTTTCAAAATACCTACAAGAATTATTGATCGTGTTATGGATAACTACTATGTTGGGAATGAAATTATCCATCCCAGTGATCATTTACTCTTTATACACGAATTATGCGGGTTGTTCAAGTGGTGCAGGTATTACTACAGATCAAGTTAAGAAGAAGTTATTCTCATTATCAGTGAAAGGAAGAGCTGAGGAATGGTATAAGCTGCTGAAGAATGGTCAAGCTCTGGAATGGGAGGAAATAGTGCCTCTCTTTTATTCAAAGTTTTATCCTCCTAGTGAGATTCATAAAGATCGGAATCACATATACAACTTTTGGCCTCTTGATGGAGAGCATACATCTCAAGCTTGGGAGAGATTGAAGTTACTAATGCTGAAATTTCCCATTCATGAGCTCCCCAACAATATTATTATCAACAACTTTTATGCAAGGCTCCCTCTACATGACAAGGATTTATTGGATGCTTCTTGTGCTGGATCATTCACTCGCATGGAAGAAGAAGCTAAATGGGATCTTCTGGACCGTATTCAAGACAATGCTGAAGCTTGGGAGAATGACAAAGTTAGAAAGTCAGGTATAAATTATGGTTATGAATGCATTGAATCTTTTATGGGAACTGATGACTTTCAAAATATTAAAAATTCTTATGCTCTAAACTCTCAAGCTATTGCTTCTTATTTGAAGGCTTTTGCTTCCTACATTGAAGTGCCTAAAAAGAAGTGGAATAAGTATCATGAACCTTATAAAGATATTGCTAAGAGTGTTCCTTCAAGAAATACTGAAGTTTATACTGCTAATCATGTCTTACCTGAACCTTATATTGAGAAAATGCTTTTCCCAGTTAAGATAAAGGAACATTTTATGATAGCTAGTGTGGTTAATGAAAGTTCAAGTAAAGCTGTTGAATCTAATAAACAAAAGGATGATGAACCTATAATAGCAAATGTGAAAGACTTTGTTACTAAATATGAAGAAGAGGGACACACTATCCTTTGTAAGGATACCTCTAATATTGTTTCACAAAGTAGTGTTATGAGAGCTAGTATTCTTGTGTTTTCTGTTAGAATAAGTTATCATTGTTATGATGGCCCTTGTGATAGCTATATTGTTAAGTTTATGCATGATACTGAAAGTTATTATGAGAGAGGGAAAAGTGTTCTTATTTATCTCAATAATATCAAGTTTCCTCATTTTATGCTGAAAGTTTTTATGTTGCACTTCTTCTGCCTTCTTATGCAAGTAGCCTCTGGTTTCAACAACTTGTTTGTTTACAAAATTCCCTTGCATAGTAAGTGGGGTAGACTTAAACGTGTGTATTTTTTCTTCTTAATGCTCCCTTTCACTTCAATTCATATTCCTATGTGAGCATATTCAAAATTATAATGTCCATCTTAATGGCTATAAAGAAAGAGATTTTTGGGAGACAACCCAATTTGTTTTTGATTTCAGTTTGTTTTTGTTTATTTGAGTCTTGGAAGTTATTACTTAGGTAATAACCTCTCCTTATCCTTTTTGTTTGGTTTTTGTGTCAAGATCAACCTCTAATGAGAGAGAAGTAATATTTGGGGAAGTTGCTGCCCCGAAACAGATTTTTGTGCTTCACCGTAAAAATTCGTGAGAGATCTCTGTATGTCGGATTGAGCTGTAATTTTTTGCGATTGTGCCCCAGGTTGTTATTTAACTTTAATTAGTTTTGCACTTTTTGATTTGAGCAACATAAGATTTTCGAAAAAATTAATATTTACCTGCTGGTCTGTTTTGACAGATTTAGCCACTCTTGCATTTGCTTCTTTAATCGATTTTCTTTTTGAATTCTTTTTGGGTTTTCGGAAGGAGTTGCTACAGTAGCTTATGTTTGATGGTTTTCAGTTGAAGTTGGACTCAAAAGGTTTTATCACTTCACTTATACTAATGTTGCTAATGAGAACTGTGTGGAGTTTTGTGTGAAAGAAATTTCTAGGTAGTGGAAATAATGGTGTAATAAGGAAGAGAAAGGTTTTATGACTCCAGTAATAAGAGTATGAAGATGAAGATATTGATGTTATTCAAGTGATGACTCTGGAAGAATCTACTAGATACCAAATTCAGAGACCCGCAGAGTCTATTTTCAAATAGGTAACAATTCTGGTAAGGAACGTTCCACGAAAATACAATCCAACTATATTTTTGCTGTTTTCGGTCAATAAGGGAAGCTACGAAGCAAAAAAGGGACGGAAATGGAGCATCACACCACCCTGTGGCGCGGGCCCTCCCCTGGCCATGCCACCAGGTGGTGAGTCCACCCCGGACTCCGCCTCCGACTCATTTTCTCCCAGTACCTTCCTTTTGATATGAAACTTCGTAATATATAATCCCCCGGATCTCCCAAGGTTCGTATATTGTGTTTTCGTCGTGTTTTTGTTTCGACCTGTTTCTACCAGGACATACTCTTTGAAAGTTTAGAAGCACAATGGTGTCCGCCAAGGATAAAGGGAAGGAGCCTATGGAGGAAGACCTCCAAGACCCCGGGAAGGAGAAGGAGATCAAGAGTGAAGGTGAAGAGGAGCAAGGCCAACATCCGCACACCGGCACTACCATTGCAAGCATTGGAGTGGTGACAAAACCTGCCAGGGTTAGAAGGACTGCACGGATGCAGACTGGGGGGAAAGCTCCTCGTCACAGTTTGGCTGCACGGTCACTTCCTCCACGCACCAAGAATCTCCATACCCTTATCCATGAGCATCAATACTAGAATATGCCCAAAGGGAAATTACCCTCCAATTGGGATTTGCCTCGTTCTAGCCATGCAGGAAAAGAAGACTTCAAGGAGGAAGAGTGGGGAAATAATAGCAAGAGCTGTAATTCTCAACCCGACATGATCATGAGCCGCATTGAGCAAACCTCACAGCTGATTAGTAATCTCACCTTTGAGATTGAGGACTTGGGGAAACTTATCAGAGAGCTCATCGAGAGGATACCACCACCACCGAAGGAGTAATTCGTCATCAGGTTTGGCATCCCCTTGGTTTGTTCCAAGCTTGGGGGAGTGTCGCGGTATCACATCAATATCTTCTATCTTTTTACCTTTTAGTAGAGTCATATCATGAATAGAGAAGTTATTATGTAGGATGGTTTGCATTATGGAAGTGTCCCCTCTCTCGTTAGATATGTATCCCTTGGTGTGAGTTGCCGTTATGGAATATTAATGAGAAGTTCTATCATTTACTCTTTTGCATAGCTTATATTAGTTTCCAATTTCGTGGTTATATGATTGATCTTGTTGTTAGTATTGGTAGCACTTTGGGATCATTGAGTTAATTTAGTTGGTTTTGGCAAACATGGCTCAGTCAGTAGCAACACTATTTTTGAGAGTTGAATGAAAAAGATAAAAGTACCTCTAAAGAAAAATAATTTCATCATCTTTCTTTCTTGATTTGCTCATAAGTTTAGTATTCTCTGGTTAAGATCTTTTGTGCTTCCAAGTAAGATTGCATGTTTGTTTTTATCACTTGTATGTTTGTTTGTTTCCTTCAACTCTTATACTTGCTACCCAGCCTTGCTAGCCAAAAACCTGTACTGAGAGGGAATTCTTCTCGTGCATCCACTTCTTTTAAACTAAACCCATGCCATTTGAGTCCACCATACCTACCTATTAGCATTATTGCTATTCCAAGTAAATTCCTGTTTTATCTACCTCCCAAATTAAACTTGTTATGTGAAAATTAGTGATTAAAGCTCTCACGAACAATATGGCACACTTTACTTTTGTTTCATTTAATAACCTGAATGATTGGGTCCTTCTTTGTTGCGTATATGCTTGCGCTTTATGAGTTGAAGTTAGCAGAACCATGTATCATGGGGAACGCTTTCAACACTGCCATGGTACTTTGTACCTAGTTGATATCATGATTCTTTTGCCCATGGATCCCGGCGGTGTGAAATAAAAGGGGAACTTGTAAGATCATGGAGTTTATATGTGTGTTAGAGAAACACCTGGGCCGCTAGCCTAAGCCATGCCTAATCATGGTGGAAACTTGCATCATAACTATAGTGAGCATTCTATGAAGCATCCTCAATAAAAACCTATGCAAATAGCAAATAAAAAGATCGCTGAGATGCTCACTGTCTACTTGCCTTGTCATTTTGATTATGGGATATCTCCTGTGTCATGTGCAAGGGGTACCCCGTTGGCTGTTCTCAATGATACACATGTATTTACAATGACAAGAGCTTACTTGTGACTGAAGTTGAGTAGCATGAGGTTCGGTACTCATAAGTAAGGCGCATGAGATTTCAACTTATAACTTGTCAAGCATATCCTCTTAGTTGTGTCACTTTAACCTTAATCACCAAAAAGATGCCTATGATAGGGGCAATGAGAGCTGAAAGCTAGTAAGTATCATAATTTTTGGGAGATCTTTATGAGACTTGCAATCCCTGCTTCCCTCTGCGAAGGGCCTTTCTTTTACTTTTTAGTTGAGTCAGTAAACCTACCCCCTTCTACCTCACCAAGTATTTTGAGTTGTTGTGTTTCATTCATTCATATAATGATTTATTCACTCATGTTGCTTATGTTCCTTGTTTTGCACATTGCCCTTATCTTGATGTTTACTACTTTGAAAGCTATCATTGAAAACCAATTATTTGTGAACTCCAGCAAATTATCAACTATTCTTCGACCAAGAGCTAAGTTTGCCATTACCAATTATGATTTACTTTATGTATCTTTATTGTGTTTCCTTTACTCACTGCAAGTTGACTTATATAATAGTAAGTTGTCTTCTATTATGATCTGTGTATTTGATGAATGTGATGCTTCTTGTCCGTATTCTTTTATCGACTCTTCACTCCATAAACCCGAGGCCATGTTTATTGAGCTCAGTTTCGCTTGGGGACAAGTGAAGTCTAAGCTTCGGGGAAGTTGATACGTCCACTTTGCATCACTATTCTATATCATAATTTACTGTTATTCATTGATATATTTTGTATTGAGAGGTGATACTTATGTTATTTCATCTGTTTTTGCATGGTTGATGACTTTTGGAGCATGGACCGCTGCAGTCAGGATTCTGATGGAAAAGGTGTTGTTTAGAGGAAAAATTCGTGAAGATCAGAAAATCCAGGAAAATATACGGAAAATCCTATTTTTCCAGAAGACG
Organism: Avena eriantha; assembly: GCA_910589775.1. Classification (NCBI taxonomy): domain Eukaryota; kingdom Viridiplantae; phylum Streptophyta; class Magnoliopsida; order Poales; family Poaceae; genus Avena; species Avena eriantha. Next base: position 203,294,860 of record OU342741.1, on the reverse strand, counting down.
AAGGAAGCCAGAAGGGGGCTGGAAATGGGCCACAGGGGGCCCACACCACCCCCTGGCGCGGGCCAGCCTAGGCCGCGCCACCAGGTGGTGTGGCCACCCTGGTCCACCCCTGGCACTCCCCTCTGGCGTATATTATCCTCCAAAAACCCTAAGACTCGGGGAGCGACCACATAAAGATTCCGCTGCCTCTGCAGGGTGGAAAACATCGAGAGAGAAAGATCTCTCCGGCAGACAGATTTCTGTCGGGGGAATTCCTTCCCGGAGAGGGGAGATCGTCGCCATCAACACCACCATCAAGCTGGATTTCATCGGGATCATCATCATCATCACCACCATCATCACCATCAGCACCCTCATCACCATCTCCATATTCATGTAGCAATTGCGTTGAATCTTGCATAGTTCATAGGGGAAACTTCCCCGATGTTGATTACTCTTTGTAGTTGATGCTGTTGAGTGAACCGTTGAATTATTGTTCATGTTCAGATTGTTATACGTCATTATTCCATCTCTGATCATGATCCATATGATGTCTTGTGAGTAGTTCATTTTGTTCTTGAGAACATGGGAGAAGTCATGTTGTTAGTAGTGGAGTTGTGTTGAGAAAGATTCAATAGTTTGATATTTAAGTTGTGGTGTACTTCTTCTAGTGGTGTCATGTGAACGTCGACTACATGACACTTCACCTATATGGGCCTAGGGGAATGCATTGTGTATTTGGCTACTAATCGTAGGGGTTGTCGGAGTGACAGAAACCTAAATCCCCGTTAGGAAACCATTGCACAACGGACGTAAGGGTCTTAGAGTTTAAAGTTGTGGTTAGCTTTCTACCTTAATTACTTTCTTGTACTTACGGATGTTTGCAAGGGGTATAATCACAAGTATGTATTAGTCCTAGGAAGGTCGGTACATTAGCACAGGTTCACCCACACAACACTTAGCAAGCTAAATAAGATTAATCAACTATATGAAGCGAAAGCACTTGACAGTCTTCCCATGTGTCCTCGAGAACGTTTGGTCATCTTAAGTAATACAACCGGCTTGTCCTTTGCTGCATAAAGGATTTGGCCACTTGCTGCATTTATTCCTACTGTCTTTTATTTACTCGTACTTTGTTTACTTGCTTTATCAAAACCCCCTAAAAATCTGTTTGCTAAGTATTTGCAGAGAATTCCTGATCCATACCACTAGCTAGCAGCTTCTGCTCCTCGTTGGGTTCGACACTCTTACTTATCGAAAATACTGCGATACACCCCCTATACTTGTGGGTCATCAATAGGTCACATAATGACACTGGCTCCCAGTTATTGACTTATGGCTTCTCGATGGAAGAGAAACAATAATAGGAAAATAGGAAGCTACAATCTGAACCGGCTAACTAGACAAAAGGAGAGAGATTGGCTCAGTTCAGTAGGCGGAATTTCTACCGATTATTGAGTGGTTTGTTTCCTTTCCCCTGAAAGGTCAAATGGTTTATTTGCACCTGTAGTGGGACACCTCTCCCAGCTCCCAGCCAGGGTTCAAGCAGGAAACTATGTTAAGGAGCTAATCTGAATACAGATACAAGGCCCCACTCCTAACAACGAACGGTGAGCTTTCCCACTAGCCTTCACAGGCGCAGCACAATCATGTCCAAAAACAAAACAAAAAATATCGTAGTGCGAGAGAACCAATGGCATTTATCCATTCTAAGTAGTTTCTTATTTTTAAGAGGACCTAACCAACTCTAATTCCAATGTTGCAATCCTATTGGCTTACTGAATGAGGGTGGGTAGACTGAAACGCTGAAGTGTTTTTATTTACTTCCTTCGGTAACATAGATTGCCCACTCTTATGCCCCATGCATAAAAATGGCTTGTGCTTTAGCACGTTTCGAATAAAAGAATAGAAAAAAAGTAGGTGGATCAGGATCGCTATTACGAGTATTCGAGTTCTTGTTTTGCTTTCCTTGGGAAAGGAATTATTTCATGAGAAGTGCAATAGTAGAAATGTGACTAAATATGATCTTGATCCATAGCTCAGACACCTGGGACCATACTATTACGATGATGCTAGAACGTATGCGATGGGACCTAGAGGTCAGCATAATGGAAGAAGTGACTCCTGAGATGATAGTATCATATCGATCTAGTATCTACTTTTCACTGGAGAAGGATCATAGGAGTGATTTTTTTATAGTCAGTCTGGCTACAAGCAGGTTAAGTCCAGCCAATGAAATTCTGTTGGGACATGCCCAAAGTGGCTTTTGCCAGAAGAAGCGACGGGATAGGGAAAAATAGGCAGTCAAAGAACCCTATTGTTCGAGAATAATTTGAAGTTGAAGGAACGAAAGTATGCTCGACTGAAAGGAGAACGAATTAAGGCTTGCCCTTACTCTATTCTTATTTCTCACTCCTTCGTCCATCATACTCCCTGCACTCCCCAAACTCTATGGGTTGTGCTAGCTATACGAGCGAATTGGCTTTTTCTAGCGCGTAGCAATGCGAGATAGAAGATTGAGTTTGCATGCAATAGCTATAGGTTAGTGAAAGTAGGCACGAGTAGAGGGCACTAGTAGCCTTATCACGTCAGGTAGTTTGCTATCCGAACAACTACGATATACTAATCTTCGATACAACTACGCCTATTTCTTACGGCCAAGACCACTTTGAGATAGAGAGTCATGAGCTTCTATCAAGTACTGGAGGCAAGCTCGTCAACTAGTACATAGCCATAGCATAGCTATGGTAAATCCAAGGTTTATGCATCCTATTTTTGCATGAATATCTTCTCAATCAGCTTCCGAACAAGACGACCCAGCACAACACTACGCCCTATTGCAATCGTTATAAACAATATATTAGGAAAGTGAAGCAAGCAAGCTCACGTAACTACATTCACATATATTACGTATGTTAACAAAGCAAAAACAACTCTACTTATCTATCTACTTCAGACATGATAAGTTCTGTTAGGAATAGAATATCGGGGCATGCAATAGATCAGTTCTAGGAATTACATTAGTTGCATCATTAAGAAAAAAAAGGAGAATTAGAGGTTTTTTCTTTCCGAGTTGCGTGCTGCTTCTTCCGATGAAAAGTACCGAATTGACCGATTTGCGGTAACAGCAAGGATCGGTATATGGTAGTCCGCTGGTAGGTAGAGGTTGCTTGCAAGGCTAGACTAAGCACACAACCTGTATACCAACGATTCTTGTGGCGTCTAGTACAAGCAAGGGCCATATTAGCCAACTCACTGCGTACTTAAAAATTATTTGGTTGCAAGAACACCTACTGATAGGAAGGAAGCTAACCAAGCCTCTTCTGTTTAATCTAGGCAAAGCAAGAATAAGAAATAAGGGGAATAGTAGGTGTGTTAGTATCTTTTCTTCTTGGAGAGTTCAATACTTTATGTGGTTTGAATGCATCAAGGATTCCTTGTTCTTTGGAAGGGAATCCACTTCTCTCCTCCTACCGAAGACTGAAGAGTAAACCTTGCATTCATTCTCCAAGGATTAACAAGGTTAGGAATATGCTATAGGCTCGACTGCAAGGAGAGAAGTAAGCAGCTTGACTGTCACGACTATCAAGGCACCTACTGAACTAGATGCAACTCAAAAGAAAGCTCCAACTTTATCCATTAAAGAATTAGGCTTTCTTCGGACAAGCTTTTTTCTTTCCTTGCATATCTGACTTTTGCTTTTGCTAGGTGAAGAATGAGACTATTTAAAGGCTTATTCGAGCTAGTATGGTAGGCATCACTTTCTATCAGAACCGTTAGCCTCGACCCATTCAAAAAGTTATCAATCTGATTTCTGAAATCAAAGTCAAGCTTCCCCACCTAGCAAGAGTGAAACTCTCTCCTTGACGTATTAATGGTTCCGTCCTCTCTTAGTCTTGGCTCTGCCTCGTACTACCTTTGCTCCTAACTACCTAACGCCGAGCTAAGTGCCCTCCTTTCCATCTCCGTCTTAGTAGACCTTCCACGTCCTTTTAGTTGAAAAGCCAGTTCTTCCGAGCAGGAAGTCTTATGAATATAAATTGTCACTTCTTTATTTTATGACTTCTTGTATGAACAAAGTAAAGTGGAAAAAGGCTTTTTGAACTAGCCAAGGAAGGAAAGTAAGGAAAGCGGGAAAGCTCTGATACAAAGGAAAGGGTTGTGAGGCTTAAAGATTTTGAATATAGCAGTTGAGGTGGCACCTGTTCCCCCGGGGCAGGGGTATATGCCCGTAGCTTTCTTCTCTCACTTCTGGAAGGTATGGCGTGATGGCTAGAATATACTCTGAAATATCACTGTACATAAATCACACCGAGTTCACTCCAGAAGTAGCGGAAAAGATGGACCCTTTTCTTTGCCTAAAGAAAGTTTGCATGGTGTCGTTTCTTTTTGTTGAGGTGCGCCAGCGGCGAGAAGTTGTATGACCTTATGTTCTATTATGTTGGCAGGTCACAGAGGCCACGAGCGAGTGAGTTAGGTAAAAGACACTAAGGTAACAGATATATATTCACTGTACTCTAGAAATGGAACTCGGAAGTGGTTAGTATTTCTTATTTTTCCTTAAAGAGATCCTTTTAGATTAGCTACTTTTTTATTTTTTTTCTCGACTCCATGGATAATGAGTTTCGATGTATTAGGCGTTTCCATTTAGAAATAGAAGCTTTTTCGTGATTTGTTGCGAGAATTGGAATGGCCTGAATGGAATGAATATTAAGATAAATAAATTAAACCATTGATAAAGTTATTCATTCTTATATTAATTTTCTATACTTGACCGAACTACTTCCAATTACATTATTTCAACTACACCAAATGATCTTTCGAATTGGTCAAGACTCTCCTGTTTATGGCCCCCTTCTATTCTATATGGTATATGTTGTTGTTTCATTGAATTTGCTTGGCTCGCGATTTTACTTTGATCGTTATGGATTGGTACCAAGATCAAGTCCTAGACAAGCGGACCTGTACGGTAACAATAAAAATGGCTCCTTCTTTAGTGAGATTCTATGAGCAAATGCCTGAACCAAAATACGTCATTGCTATGGGAGCTTGTACTATTTTAGGGGGACTATTCAGTATCGATTCCTATAGTACCGCTCGGGGAGTCGATAAGTCAATTCCTGTGGATGTCTACTTGACGGGCTGCCCACCTAAAACAGAGGCAGTTATAGATTCCCTAACAAAACTTCGTAAGAACATATCGCCAGAAATAGTTGAGGATCGAACTCTATCTCAAAAGAGAAACCAAAGTTTTACTGCCAGTCACAAGCTTTATGTTCGGCGCAGTACTCATACTAGAACTTACGAGCAAGAATTGCTCTATCAATCACTATCTACTTTAGACATATCTTTAGAAACATTTTTCGGATCCAAAAGTATCCTACAAATAGGAAGGGCTCTTTTGTACAGAAAAAGAAAGAGCAGGGCGATCTTTCAAACTTGCATTTGAAATGTGAAATATTTATACAAAGGGGGAGAGATCAAGACAATGCAGCAGGATTGGTTATCTAATTGGCTACTCATGAGGTGGTTAATAGATCTTGGGATTCCTTTGCTGTCATTTTATATGTATATGGTTATGTTCTCAATGTGCTTATGACGTAGAACCCGGTGGATCTTTAGCTAGCGTGTATCATCTTACGAGAATATAGTATGTTATAGATAACCCAGAAGAAGTATGCATAAAATTATTTGCCCAAAAGGACAATCCTACAATCTCGTCTGTCTTCTGAATTTGGAGAACTGCCGATTTTCAAGAACGCGAATTTTATGATATGGTGGGAATCTCTTATGATAATCATCCACGCCTTAAACGTATCCTAATGCCTTAAAGTTAGATAGGCTGGCCCTTACGTAAGGACTATATAACCCCCAATTTCTATAAATAGAAGATGCTCATTGAATGATAAGAAATTCATCCTCGCTTATACAACACAACTCCAGATTTGATTCAAGTCAAGAAATATTTTTATATTCTATTCCTAGACGAAATGAAATACCTATTATATTCGAATTCATTCCTATTATACGGGTCGAGATAGACTGAGCAAAAAAGGGCTTCATTTCGATTCTCCAATTTGTAAAATCACATATTAATTTCCTTCGTATGAACTGCAAAATACGATGACTCAAAAAATTTGCCTACCACGAACTTTATACCGCGCGCATTACTTAGAACAACTATGAAAGTAAGATAAGATAACCGAGAAATCCAAATATTCGAAATAGTGGAATAAGAAATGCAAAAATGAAGAAAAAGGAACCTAATCTCACCTCCTTCTGTACCATCAAGAAAAGAACCTAAGATCTTGACCCACCCTTCTCTAAAAAGAAAAAGAAGTGTCTCTATTTAGATATTTCTCTGCTTAGATGAATAAATCATACTCCATCTATATTATTCACTAATATGTAACCCAATCCATCTCGAGTAATTTGTATCAATACCTATTCGGTAGATCCTTTTTCTATGTTAGGAACCAGATTTGGACTAGTGACACGAGGATTTTCAATCCTCTACTCTACCAATTGAGCTATCCTGACCATTTATTGTGCATCATCCTAGTAGAGTACTTGTATCTATGTCAATTAAAGGTACTAAAAAGAAAAAAGTATTCTAAAATTGGACTTAGTAAATATAAGGATAATGACATGGATTGTGAATGACTTAATAATAGGGATGACTTGCCTATACTATAATATGTTCATTTGTATGAATGGAATAAGATCGGGGATCGTCACTGACTTAGAACTTTCTACCTTTTAAAGTAGAGACTTAATTGACTGGGTAAACTGTTTGCAGGCAAATCCTAAACTGTTGTATTATTTTTTGGAAGGTCCAACGCAAATGAATTGATAATCTGACATGAATTCACTTAACCAGTATTTGATAGATTATCCAACTCGGATTCCAGCGAAAAGACTGGAATTCTAAGAGGACTATAATGAGGAGGACGGCATACCAAATCAGGATCTACTAAAAGGAGATATGGTGGTTCGAGTCCATGTCGTGAGATTTCGAAGAATATAAATTTCGAAGAATAGGATTATTTAGTTTGTTTGTGTTTTTTTGCCTTGGTTGACTTTCTTTGCTTGAATCCATAAAAACGAAATTCCGTCTAGTTTCCTTGCATAGGTTGATTGACCTTGAAGTCCATATATAGATTCCCGTAGTTCATCTCAACTTAACCAACCATTGAGAATGGAACAAATAGGGGAGATGGAATTCTTCTATATTGTCTTTCAACCCTTGCTCTCGCCTTGGCTCCTCCTTCCACCTTCAGCTAAGCACCTAACCCGTGGGATGGGACCTTCGGTGTAGCCTTTGTTCGGGTATGGGACCGACATGGGATTCTTCCATCCCAGTGAGTACCGCCCTTCTGATTTGGTTTGAGTACGTGACCGACCTTCTCTTTTGTTTGTAATTGGGCTTGCCCAAAACAAAAGAAACCTTGGTGTGAGAACCCACTAGAGTTGGTAACCCTACGTTTTCACCTATGATTTCTCCCTCGTCTTCTTTGCCGAGCCTTTCTTGTCCGATCTTAGATTTCACGGTTAGGAAATAGTGCATTACCTGTCACTCTGCCTTTCTAAGAAGTCTTTTCGCTTAGTTGTCCTTTGGTGTATCAGGAAGATAGCTAGAGATCCTTAAAGGAAGGCAACGGATTTAATCCAAATGATGAGGATAGTTGATAGATTTATCATCTATTTCGCTATCCCTATTGGGGTTTAAGGTGTGAATAGATCAATATCATCTAGTCTACTCTAGTATATAACTAGAGGCGAACTTATAATCAAATACTAATCAGAAGATATTATGGAAGTTGTTATCATCCAGAACAGAATGATATATGCTTGCTTCTCCCTGTGCCTTACTAGGTGGGAAAAAATATGGGAAGAAGCATCATTATGGAACGGTCAAGTACTGTAAAGCTCCAGCAAGGCTGCGAGACTCCGAAGGATCAGACACAGGTGTACCCGCATCAGCTGCGAGTTTAGGCGTGGTGTCGATGCAGGTTTGCATGTGACCATCCCAGCATGTTGCAGGATCTCCTCCGCATACTAACTTTGGTTGAGAAAGAAACCACGCGGAGTGCGTTGTACTCGAATGCCAAGAAAGTAATGCAGAGCTCCCATATCCTTCATGGCGAACTCCGATTGCAACTTATCAACAATGGAGCACTGAAGTGTTGGGGAAGAAGTGGAGAGAACAATATCATCCATGTATATTAACAGATATGCCATGGCTGTGCCCCGCCGTAAGATGAACAACGAGGCGTCCGAGCGCGACGAAGAGAAGCCGATAGTAATGGTGAAGGAGGCAAACCACTTGAACCAAGCACGCGGCGCTTGCTTTAAGCCATAGAGAGACTTAGAAAGCAAGCACACATCCAAGCGCGTTCATCAATGAAACCCGCCGGCTGATGACAATAGACCCGTTCGTCGAGGATGCCGTCCATCAACATTCCCACCTTTGTACAATCTTTTGTACTCGATTGAATCAGCATGCATTACATGTCCCCTAAAAAACAACAATTTCCACCACATCGCTGTGGTAGTGAAGGCGAAGGATTTCGTTATTCGTTTCCCAGGGCAAGGAAAAGGGTAAAGTTCCCCTCAGGCAGGGTGGTCAACTCGATATCGCACAAGTGCTTAAAATAAATGAAGCCCTTACTAGTACTAGAAGTTGAGGTTCAACCATTCCTACAAGCGAGTGCCGCAAGGAAAATAGTACAAAGAACGACCCAAATCAGTCTCAAACACAAGAACAAGGAGATTATCTGTGAATCTATCCATCGCTTAAAAAGAATATTTCAGGGGAGCCATATAGGTATCAGGTTGTCAAAGAAGAAAGGAGAGCTATTCAATAATATAATATAGCTTGAACTCCCTTCGGGGTACGTGCGACAACTTACTACTAAATAGTAAAAACAAATTGACCTTTTCGGAATGTCAGGATAGCTCAGTTGGTAGAGTCAAGGAGGAATAAATAAAGAGTTCGATGCCCGATCATACCTGGCTTCTATCTCTCGGTCGTAGACCTAGCACCATGGCTGGCCCAATGTGATCCACAGTATGATATTCATATTTACTTTTTAGATTGAGCAGGATTTCTCGCATCGTTACTAAGTGGTATGTTCACTTCTGTCTCTCGCCCTTCTTAATTAGTGGCTGAAGAAGATACTAGACTTCGCTTTCACTGCCAACATTCCTTTCGGTTCCAGCGTGCTCCTTAACATGCTTTTCTGCAAAGTCGGCTTTCCTAGAGTGAATGCTTAGTCCATCGAGAGCCCTTTTTCTATTGATGTAGAACTACCAAAACATCTTCTTTACGAGTGGGATTCCACGGGCAAGCAGAATGGAGGTGGAGGACAGCAAGAGAGACAGTCTGTCTTTTAGAGAGCTGGTATAAATGGAAGTATCTTCTGTTTTGCACTTGGTTTTGAAAGCCGCATGCCTCATAAGCATAAGAATCCTTGTAGCGACGCTTGAAGCCCCGAACAGAGAGGGATCATCTCATGTCTATCCCTATGCAAATACATCATATCTTTGAGTAAATAAGGCCAAACAAACAGATGGCGTCAATGCCGCTCCCACTATAGATTGATTCTACTCTCCTACCACTTCTAATAAATGGACTAAGTTGTACCATCCCTTGCTTTAAGAGCTGCTCTTTCTATTCTATTTAGTAAGAGCGAGGGTATAGATATTGTTTATAATCCACTAATAGATATTCCCCTATTTAATAAGTTTTGAAAAGTCTACCTCCACAGGTGCACTTGCTAAAAAGACCAGTTTCTCAAACAAGATAGTCGGCAACAGGTAAAAGATATTGAAAAACCGATTTTTAAATAATAGTCGGCAGGTGTTTTCGTCACTCTATACTATAGAAGAGCTGTTTTGTTTTGTTTAGAAGGAAGAGCTTTCTCGACTCCAAGTCTCACTTGTATCCATAGAAACTTTCTTTTCTTCATAAACGAGTCTTCCTCAACCAATACCACCTGAATTATGTTTCACCGAAGCCTCGATCTGGGCAAGGTATGAAATGATATTACCGTGAGAAGATGAAATAAGGAAAAGGTAGACGTGAAGCTAGGCTCTTTGGATTTTCTCAGTGAAGAGCCAGGAGGAATTGATCTTGAAACTGATCTGCACGACTGTGGTAAGGCAAAACAAGAGATGAAATGCACTTGAGTTATTCCCCCCTTTTCCACTGGTACGAGGAGGCTGTTCGGATTATAGTTTAGGTTCTTCCAGCTGTAGCACTAGTAAAGACGGAGCAAGCCTCATAGGTGATACACCTGTTACTTTCTACTTTTCTACTCCATTATCCTACTCTTGCTGCGGAATCCCGACCTCTAGTCGAGGCGAATTAAGGTGGCTATTACTATTTAGGAAAGGGAAGCAAAAGAGAATGCAGGTACCGCTGAATCGAAGCCAGTTGGGTAGGGAAAACATTGCGTTCTCCACATCTCAAGTTGGCGATCGAAGCGCACGGATGAAACAAAAGGAGAGAGGAGGTTTCTTTACCTATGAATGAATAGTAATAAGAGATCTTGGTAGTTCAATGAATGGTTATGCGATTCATACCGGAGCTAAAAATAATAAGTAGGTGAGCCCCGAAGAAATTGAAATAGAGCATAGCTCGTTAAAGGCGACTCCCGTGCGTGCTTAAATAGATCGAGTTGTCAATAGGCGGGTCCAATTTCAAAAGGCTCCATCAGATGTTTCTATTGGTTCCAATATTCTAATATACAAAAAAAGATCAGAGAGTCACTTTCTTACTCTAAAGCTTCCATATATAGACGGTTTAAAGTGAATCACTTTGTTAATGAACTCGATTTTAAAGTAGTGAAGATTTCTGCTTTCGCTAAACTGCCAACCCCCTTCTCATAATAGACACCTAGAAGCTGAAGTAACCAATAAAAATGCCTGAGACTCGAGAAAAGGGATTAACGAAGGATTGTATTCTCCCAACAGGGAAGGGCCATAGAGGTATGCTACCATTCTTAAAGAGATAGAACAGCGTCGGAGCCTCGTGTTGTTGATGCTCATAGATTAACAAAGAGTTCTGTTTTATTAGAGGCCGGCCGTCATGTTTGGCTAGGCACGTCTCGATCGTATTGTTCTACCAAACTATATCAATGAATAAAGAATAGATCTGATGCTAAAAAAAAACTCTACTACAGTAGTTGTGTCAGAACCCAAAAGAATGGCCATAATCGTGGCATCGTGCATGGGCGTGCGCAGAGTCCAAGGAAAGACTAACAAGACGGGGCGTGTGTGCACGTTAAATCCGAGAGAAATTAAGAAATCTGGAGCGTCAAAGAGTAGTGTTGATGTTGGCCAGCTGAAACAATTAATGGGCGCCCCGTGAGTTTGATCAGCATCGGGGGTAACTTTTGTGACTGAAGATTTTTGGACTCACACATGGCACATGCAGTGATCGCAGTCCGTGAACTCATATTTGACTGAAGATTTGGACGTGTGTGGCCTGAATGAAACATGGCGGGATCATGTGACAAGTGACAACCTAGCGGTTAAACAGTTGCCACGCACTCCGGTACGATACGAGCAGTCTTCCTTTCGGATCCAGCTTTCCGCGGACAAATTTTTAGAACAAGTGGCAAAGTTTTCTTCTGGGTTAAGTTTTCTCCTTCCAGCGGGAGAATATAAGCTACGGTTTGGCTAGTTAATTAGGCGAGGGGCTTTGAATGCAAACTGCAGGACTGCGCTATCAATCTGCCGCCGTCACTAAGTGAACAACTAAATGAGGCACAATCCTGCTCAAGTCTTAACACAAAGTGTCCTCCATAGTCGATGGATCAAGCTGATTTGTGCCTCGACATCACAGAATGAAGGCATCGCTAAGAATAAGCGGTTTTTTCATAGTCAAATCATATTGATGGACGAACAATTAATCAATATCTGCTTTTTATGGCAATTATACACTGATCAGAATCTGAGTTATTTTTTTTGGAAATGAGCATATATTAATATCAGAGGATACCGATTACACCCAGCCTCTGCAACAACGCATTGTCCTAGCAGCCATACAGATGCACACAACCAAAAAAAAGAATAATTACAAGAAAGAAAAGTCCCGCTACAGCTCCTCATTCATTGAAACAACAGTACTACCACCACCATGACAGCACCAGAAGAAAGTCCATCTTCTCAAAAAACGACGCCTCCAAGAAGGGACCAGTGCACAAACACCATCGTGGTCCGATCAAAGATCTAGGTTTTCACCCTGAAGAAAGTCCACGCTCTTAAAACAATACCTTCAACAAGGCCATTGCCAGACACAATCAATTAAGGCCAGACCATGGGTTTTCACCCTGAAAGATAGGACCATAAGTTTCTCCTGTACTATCGGCCCCGCTTGCATACCACTGCTCCAAGTCATGAGTCACCAAGCCAATTTCTCATCACCGTCCGGACTCGAGCCACCATTGTCAGTCATCGGATCTTGGCCGTCATGACATTCTCCGTTGACACCATGGGACGAGAACATGCCCCATGATATTAACATCCAATAGAGCTTCGAAGCGCTCCCTCTGAACCCAAACGGCCAGAGTAAAAACATGGGTGCGCACGACTGAATCCCACCTGATCCAGCGATCTCTCGGCATGAGCGCACTGTAGAGTTCGCCGGCGGAGCCTTCCGGAACACGACGCTTATGCCATATCGATGACGAGAGGCAACTGACAGATCTTCACCTTGGCGATGAGTAGGAACCCTAGGACCACCGCCTTTTTTCAAGCCGAGCATGTGGAGAAGACGACATACCAGAAAGTCGTCGCAGTATAGCCTGGCCCAGATCTGAGGCTGAACTCGCGACCACATCAGTGCTTCGTCTCGAGCCCTCGCCCTCCACTTGCTCGCTCAGGGAACCAACCGACGGTGACCGGCACGGCGCCCCGAGTCCCACCGCGCCGCCATGAGGACGGTGGGTCTAGGAGGAACCCTAGACCCGCGGCCACAAAACCAACACCCGCAACCTCCGAGGGAGGGGAGTCCGGCTACAGCCGCCGCCTGGCCAGGAAGCGCCGTCCCGAACACCGCCGGGGCCTTCTTGAAACGGCGCAACCCCAGCCACCCCATCGAAGAAGACCGCCGCAACCGCCACCCCTAGCACCTTAGGTACTAGGGGGCCGCTGCCACCGCGGCCGACGCCGGCGGTAACGGCGGAGGGATGCGATCTGAAGGAGGGAGGTCGGCGGCGGCGGAATTTGGGGACCCTCCGGTGGCGCCTGGGGGTCGCCACGGGAGGGGTTCGAGAGAGACCCTCCCTGTGTTTCAAAATATAAGTTGTTTTAACTTTTTGTGAAACAAATGTATCTAAATCCCTTTTAGTCTATATGTTCACTTGAAATCTACACACTAAAAAGATTTAGATGCATTCGCTTTACAAAACCTAAAACATTTTATATTTTGATTTTTGAAACGGAGGGAGTAAAACAGAAGAAATAAAAAGCATGTAAAGTTCGTCATCTCTTGACGTAAATAGACAGCACGCACATGATCGAGAGATTAGAGATGGCGATACAGTCTTGGTTAAGTAGAGGATTTTAATAAGCCAGGCCCAGTAGCCGTTTGTGCATGGACCACCGACCAAGTGCACGCTGCTTTCCGGAGTGAGCAACAGGGGAGTTCTACGTTCCTTTCGCCTGTTGGGACTTGACACCCGAAGGTCGGAGTCGGCTACGTACTCTCTCTGCTTATAGTATATCACTACGGGTGATTAATTAACGGTTGCCACTTGAGACAGGGGCACTTCTCATCATCTCCTCCTCCAACTAGGCTGCTAATGTAGGTATTGCAACAGTCGACCGCCCCCTTTAAGGTGCTACAGGGGCCCACTCATTTTATAAGTACTTCTTTGTCACCATAACTTCCTGTTTATTGGTACTTGCAAACTATGCATTGTTCAGGGAGAAAAATGTATATGGAGTATTTTAACAACGATGGTCGTTCCCTTATATACAGAAGGTGTTGTCTAGAGACTAGCGGCGGATCCAGGATTGGTCTAAGCCCCGGGCCAAAAGCTAAGTGCATAAAAATCTAGAAAATACTCTTCTTATCAATTTTGCTATGATTGCAACGATGAACATATATTTTCAAACCCATTGTCCAAACCATTTTTAGAAGTAGCATGAAGATTTTTACTGACGAAGCACATGTTTTTTCGAAAAAATATTTTATCTAGAATATTTCCATTTTCTAAACCAATTGTTAGGTGTTTTACATATATTATTCATATGCACAAACAATTTCACATATGGTTGAAAACATGAACAAAATCTCTTATTCTTTTGTTCCTAAACATGGTCGATTACAAAAATTTATTAATTAAACAAATCAATTCTATTACAAACAAAATCCAACTATCCAATTGAAATAGTGAAGATATTACCTAGCTGAGGCTCGAGGACATCCAGATCCAAGCTATGAGCAATCAAAAATTCATCACATCAAAGAAAGTTTGGAGTAGAGGAGGCAAACCCGCACGCCCTCAGCAATAGTGCAGCGCTGGTCGACGGTCGCACGATGGAGGATTAGAGGAGGGTGGGCAGGAATGCACGAGGCCATGAGCAGATGAGCTAGAGGCGGCGACCAAGCAGGGCGGGCCAACGACGGGCGGTAGACAACGGATAGGCAGGGAGAGACAGAGTTTGGGAGGTCGGGGGATGTGAGTATCCTGCCGGTGTGGGTGTGGTGGCACCGACGCGCGCCTCCTGGCTCAACGAGCGAGGGGAACTCGAGAGGATCCTAAAGAGATTTGTCGTGGTCGAGTGCGACATGAGGAGGTCAACAAGTTGGGCCATATTGAGTCGCGGGTCAACTTTTTTCATAGATGATAAGCCAGAAATTTTGCTACGCCCTGGGCCATGGCCCTTGTTGCCCTGGGCCTAGATCTGCCCCTGCTAGAGACTACTCAGACTCTCACTCTCAGGCCCGTGGGTGTGTGAGTCTATGATATGACCTTGGTGGTTGGATCCCTCAAGATGGCACTTGTGTATTCTTCTTATCTTGGAGGTGTCGCTTTTGTAAAGCCTTTCTCACAGTCAGGTATTGTTGTCGACGATGGTTGATGTTCGTGTTTTACTCAAATGGGTTATTCATCTCTCTATATGGGTTCATTTATTTCTTATTTTGTGCATCCTCAGTGTCTTGACTAGCTATTGATATCACATTATTACAAAGTGAAAGGGCATTTGTGCCCTTCATTTTGTTTTGATGTTTGTTGACAACACTATGATGGTTTTAATCTGCTGCTGAAATGTTTCAGGATATATCAATATTGCCTGCAGAATATTATCATATCATTATCTTGTCTTAAGGAAAAGGAAGTCCTGGGATTTATCTCTGCTGACTCTTGTCTGCGCCGGACTGTCCGGTAGATTTCAGCTGGAGTATCCGGCCTAGCCGAAATGTCCGACTGATTTCCGCCGGAGTGTCCGGCCCAAAGGATTCCTCGGAGGTTGCGGACAGTCAGTTACATACATCGGACTCTATCCAGATTCTTCCCGGACACTGGCCGGATTCTTTGTCAGGCCAGAGTGTCTGCTGCTCTATGACCGGAGCGTCCGGTGGGGCCGGACAGTCCGGGTCGGTTCTGCCAGACTGTCCGGGTTAAGTGGTTCTAACGGCTACATTTCTGAGGGGCCTATATAAGGGACCCTTCTTCTACCTTGAGTTGCTGCTCGTTCCTGAAAAGAAGAACCCTAAGCCTAGAGCCACCAAATCAACAAGAACTCCATCTACAACCATCCAAAGTCCTTGATCTTTGGAGAATCGAAGGAGGGGTCCTTAATCTACAGCTTCACTGAGAGAGATTTCCATTTCCCCCTCATTCACTTGAGGGCCCCTTGTTCTAGTGTTTCATTGGTCACCCTAGTTCTTGATTTGGTTCTTACTAGCTTGTTCTTGATTATTGTGACAGCTAGCTTGTATTCAGGAGCCTCCAATTCAGTTGTGGATGCATGCCTCGAACTTGTTGTAAAGGTGTTGACTTCTACCTCGAAGGTTGCAGATATAGTGGAAGCGTGAATCGATCCCCTTGGGGTGAGGTTCACCGGAGAACAAGGGAGGCCTCTCGTGGCATTGGTGGTTTGATACCACCCCTCTCCAAACGTAGATGTACTTCCCCTCAAAAGGAAGGAACTGCGGGAAATAATCCTTGTGTCCCTGCGTGCTTCACTTCAGTTACTTCTATCCTTTACTGCACCCTACTTTATCTAGTTCTTGCGTTGTTAGGGTGCTAGTGTGACATATAGGTAAATTCACCATAGCTGCATATCTAAAGAATTTACCTTTGTGTCGAACCGTAATCTGAAAAAGAAGTAAAATTTGAAGTAGCACCTATTCAACCCCCCTCTAGGTGACCATACGATCCTTTCAATTGGTATCAGAGCCTCGGCTCTTTATTCGGGCTTAACTACCTAGGAGAAAATGGTCAATCCTAAGGATGGTGGAGAGGGTGAGGCTAGTACTTTGGTGACCATGGTAGATCTCAATAAATTGGAAACAAGCTTGAGCTCTACTTTGGGCAACGAAATACAATAGTTGCGTCAACTAGTTGAGAAACTTGTTAAAGAAAAGTCAACCTCACCACCTCCCTCTCTTGAGGAAACACCTCCTAACCCTAAGGACAATGCTCTGTCTATGCCTACGAGTGTGGAAGTGGGGGATGAAGATAATTCCACTAACTCTTCCACCAAAAAGGGTGATGGGAAGGAAGGTCACCATGCGGTTCCTGGATGGTACTCTCCCGACACGCCTATCCCTCATCCCCATATAAATAATAGAGATGACTGTTGGCGCGTGGTTGACATGGGTGCTTGTTCCTTCAATCCACGGCGCCAGAAAGATGCTTGTTGGCTCAAGATACGATGAGCTCGTTGGGAACCCCAAGAGGAAGGTATGATGAGCACAACAACAATTTTTCCCTCAGTTGTGAAACCAAGGTTATCGAACCAGTAGGAGCAAGGAAACACCTCCAAGGTGTTGTTTCCAACTTAGAATCCTGCACAACACAACCACAGAACTTTGTCCCCAACTTACAGTGAGGTTGTCAATCTCACATGTTTTGCTGAAAACAAAGTGACGAGGGTTTAACTCATCAATGCCCATTGTTATGGACTTGGGTTTTGGAGAAGGAGGGAGCGCTGGAGACATCTATCGGCTAGCAAACAAGCACACAGGGGACAAAGGATTTACCCAGGTTCAGGCCTCGTAGAGGTCCCTACT
Source organism: Avena eriantha (assembly GCA_910589775.1). Lineage (NCBI taxonomy): Eukaryota > Viridiplantae > Streptophyta > Magnoliopsida > Poales > Poaceae > Avena > Avena eriantha. Next base: position 203,277,627 of record OU342741.1, on the reverse strand, counting down.
CCTGCTTGTCTGCTCGTGGAATTATCGAAGGAGTCAAAAGTTACAATGGTGCGCAGATGCAATCTGGCGAGGGTTGTGGAAACTAGGGTTGTGTGTGTCCTCCTCGCCGTGCCCTCCTAGCCTTTATATAGATAGGCTAGGTCTCGGGTAGCAGGTCGAGTCGGTTACAAGTTAGGGTTTTTCCCCTTCAAACTTTCTATCTTTAACTTCTTCTTGTTCTTCAAGCAATTGAGAGTCCGTAGGCCACTCGAGTCCCTTGTTTGGGCCTTGGCGACACCGTGGGCCTGTATGTATTTGGACCGTATATACCAAGCTCGAATACCTATAGGGTATACCCATGTCAGTAGCCCCCGACTGCCCAGTGGAATCGCAGATTCGACTGGGGACTTTTTTGAAGTCTTCGAGTGCCTGAATGAGTGCATTTCGACTGCTTTTATTTGTGTCATAGGGATTGTTGATATACGTGCCTGATATAACCGAAGTATCGGTATCAGTTAATCACCTTAGGTGAAACAACGTAATCTACTCGAACTCAAGTCCCCAGACTCGAATCCGGAAAAGTGCTGGTGTAATTCGACTCAGGCCGCGGAGGTCTTACAAGAGTCGAATTCCAGTTATATGGATGTGAGCACTCGATGCGTCCGTCAAGGCATGTTCATTGTACCTGTAGGCACGGATACATTTCTGGTAGTGCGCAGCTAAATGCGTTACCAGGCCTTATTCAGGTCTTACCTTCACGCTGTAAGCGTGGCATCCGAATTTTATCATCGCGGAGATGATTCGGGTGACCCAGGAGACGCAGTCTCTTTTGGGAAAATTATGAGGCGGTGTCGCCATGAGCTTCGGGTGCGGATGTTATCAACACACAGTTTTCTGTATAAATAATCATAGGGTGCGCGACCAGCGCTCCCTATGGGAGTAGCCCCCGAGTGCCTGGTTGAGTCGAAGACTCAGGTAGGGACTAAATAACTTTTGCGACTGCTGTCGTCTTTTCGTTGCTTATTTCAGTCGAATTTGTTTCCGGCGCTCCCTATGGGAGTAACCCATGTTCATAGTCGAATCGTATTTCGAATGGTTTGGGTTTGCTTCTGATTGTCCATGTTCCTGCAAAAAGAAAAAGAAAGTCGTAGGGTGCGCGGCCAGTGCTCCCTATGGGAGTAGCCCCCGAGTGCTTGGTGGAGTCGAAGACTCCAGCAAGGACTAAAGTAGTCGAATTTTTCCACTGCGTAGCTTTGATGACGTCAGTGCTGACGCTTGTATGACCTCAGTTGCCCGCGTGAGCGAGTTTGATGGGACGTGACGAGCGGTGGGTCCCACTTCCTGACTTTGATTTGACTGGGCGTGTGTAATCTTTATTTTAACTGCGCCTCCTCGATTTCCGTGCGTATGGGAGTAGTGGAGGGACGGTTCGTGCTTCCCCTTCTCCACGTGTCCAACGCGATGTGTGCCACGCGTTCGGTAGGGTTTTTCTGAGCCGTTGGATTGCATCTTCCAAGGGTTAAGTAGCGGCGCTGCGACGGCAATTTTCCCATCTGTTCTCATTCATCCTTGCTGCCATCGCCATTGTTGTTGCTCTCTGCTTCCTTGTGCTCTTTCTTGCTGCGGCGCTGGACCAGCTCCGTATCTTCCCCAGCTACTTCCTCCGTTCTCACCGCCGTCGCACAATGGGGAAGAAGAAGGGAGGCGCTGCTGTTGATTCCGCGGCCACCTTTGCCGCGGCGAAGAAGAAGGGTGGCTCCGCTGCTGCGGGTACCAGCACCGCCGTCGGCGGGAAGAAGAAGGTCGTGGGAACCCGCGTGACAAATGGTGCATGGCGCCCTTCCATCATCAAGGCGTCGGATCTCCGTCTTCTTCGCCAAGACGGAGTTACCTCCACAGCAATCGCCGATACGAGCGTCCCCAGTGGTGAGGCCATTCCTGCTCCTCCCGCTGGTTTTCGAGTGATGTTTCTTGCATTCGTCATTCGTGGTCTTTCCTTGCCTCTCCACCCCTTTCTTAGGGGTCTTCTTTGTTTCTACGGGCTCCAGCTCCATCAGCTGTCCCCAAATTCGATCCTCCACACCACTTGCTTCATCACTGTTTACGAGTGCTGGCTCGGAATCGAGCCACACTTTGGTCTTTTCAAGCGCATATTTAAATTGAAGCGCCAGTCCGCATCTGGCTCTTTAGTTTATGACGTAGGTGGTTGCGGAATCCACGTCGACACATCTGCCACCTACTTCGACATCAAGCTCACCAAGTCCGTCCAGGGATGGAGGGACAAATGGTTCTATGTCCGCGATCAGAAGTCCAAAGATGAGCACTTTGGACTCGCGCCCTTCGATCCCGCGACTCCCTGCAAGAAGATGCATTCCTGGAAGAACGTAGTTATGCCTGGCGAACTCGTGGAGACAGACATGCTGTATCAACGCGTCTGCGACCTCGAGAGTCGCATAGGCGCAGAAGAGGGAGGCTACACCCTTATCCGAACCTGGCTGCGCCGTCGCGTCCAACCCCTTCAAGCTAGGGTTCATCCCATGTTTAAGTGGGTTGGCGCTGATGATGCCACTCGCGTGTCTTCCGATGGCGTGTCCGCGAGTGAGGTGGATAAGAGGGTTCGACTGGTCACGAAGTACACTAGCAAGGATGTGCTTCCGAATGAGCCAGTTGTTCCTCCTTTTGATGCTTCGAATCCTCCTCCTGAGGTACAGTTGTGCTACGCAGTAGCTTATTTTCTCGATTACTTTTCTGTTACTTACTTGATTTTTGCTGATTTTTATTGTCTGTATGCAGGATTGGGCGGTATCGCCTTGTATGCCTCCTCTCCCTGAGGGGGTTATTCCTCGTGAAGCCTTGGAAGAGGATGAGTCTGAGTCGACTGTCCCTTCTGATGTGGAGGAGGAAGCCCTCGAGTCTGAGAGTCCGGACACTCGCAAGCGTTTGCACATCGAGGATTCGGACGCATCGTCTCCATCGACTCCAGAAGGTACGGCCGTTGGCACGGAGTCGCCAATTCCTTCCGTCCCTGTGAGGGCTGTGGCACTGTCTTCTCGCAAGAAGATGCGATTGCCTAAGGATTCTTCGTCGGAGTCGGCGGAGGCCACGTTTGATCTTGACAAGTTTGACTGGTAAGTTTTCGAGTTCAATTGTTCTTTTTCTCCTTGTTGGCTTGCCCTGGGTTTTGCCCTTTCTCAAGGTGGGTTTTGTCTTGTAGTCAAGAGGCGTCGTCATCTTCTGGCGACGTCGAATTTTTGAAGGAATCTGGAGTCGCGACCTCAAAGGCCAAGAAAGAGGTCGAGCGTGCTCCTTCCCCTCCTGTGGCGGCCCACTCTGGGCACAACTCTTCCAGCTCTCCTCACGCAGGGGTGCATCGAATGGTTGCCCGGATGACGGCACAGCAAACATCTTCGGAGTCATTGGAGGACCATGTAAGTGTAGTTGTTTCCTTCTTTGTAGTGGCAGTCGATGTTATATATTTCCTCTGATGGTTCTTTGTTTGTGCGATAGCTCCTTGTAAAGGAAGCCGCGCACTTGGCAGAGCAAGTGATGGCGATGGGCTGCCAGCATGCAATGTTGGAGACGCGTCACCGCGTGGTTGAAAGTGAGTGTTCGACACTTACTCTTCTTCGTCTTCTCTTTTTGGTGTAGTCGACTGATAGTCAACTTTTGTTTGTCGTGTAGCTGAGCATAATGCTCTGTTGCATGACGCCGCCACCTTGGAGAAGACACTGGCCGCGGCTATGAAGGGTCGCGACGAGGCAATCGCAACGCGTGACGAGGCGCGGAAGCGTGAAGAGGATCTGCGTGCCTCCTTTGCAGCCAGGAAAAAGTCGTTCGAAGAACAACTGTTCTCAGTTGCCAAGGCTCTCTCATGTACCTTTGCTTGTGGATATTGTTGTCCTTCTCTGCATCTAATGTTTTTGCTGGTGGTGCTGAAGTTTTGATCCATGTGTTGGTTCATATACAGATGCTGGCAATTTGAGCTTTGACCCGCAGGCCCTTCGTCGCGATGACGCTCTGGCAGGTGCGGTGTCTGCAGTCGAAGACCGTAGTGCCACCGTCCAAGATATACTTTCCAAGGCCAAGGTCGCCCTCAGTCGCCTCCGGGAGGAGTTGAGGACGAAGACAGAGCTGGTCGATAATATGGACGAGCTGGCAGAGTCACTCGCCGGGGGTGTGCCTTCCACCTACAAGAATTCCCTCCGCGCAGCTGGCGCGACCATGTCACTCACCATGGTGCAGGCCCACGAAGTCGAGATCGATCCCTCTGCGGTGTCGAATGCGATGCATGTTGGCATAAACGGTCAGCAGGTAGTCTTCGCTGCTTTCGCGATTGCCTATGGCAAATATGGGCATCACTTGATAAATACTGTCGCGAAGTACTCGGAGGAGCTCCAACATGCCAAGAAGGCGGCGAAGGCTTCGGCCTCAGGGGCCGGCGGAAAGTCAGTGGCGTCTGACACTGCCACGGACTTGATGAAGCCCCCAAAGCCATCGAAGTCAAAGAAGCCAGCTGCTCCGTAGTTAGCTTTTGTAATAGTTGATTAATTGTCCTTTTGTTTAAGAACATGCCTGCTGGCGAGTGTGTCTGTCGATACTTATGCCGGTCTTGAATGTATCTGACCCTTTTGTCTTTGTGTTGATTTGGTCGTCTTATTTCCTTCTATCTTGACTTGTGGTAGGGTACATCAAGTGATCCCGTGGGGGGAACCTAGGACTCGCCATCTCTTGATGATACGGTCGCACCACCGCGCTCCAGGGTAGAGGAGCTATCCTTGCTTTCGCGACTTCGTGATCGCGTGAAGCAGCTAGAGCATGAGTAGCCCGTGATCCACGGTAGCGCAGACGTGTGGAAGTCGAAGGCGGAAAAAGCCGCCGCCCGCGAGCAATATCTGCTTGGCGAGGTGACGCAGCTGGGCGACCAGTTTAAGTGTTAGTTTGCTTATTCTCATCTTTTCCTTTGTAGTTACTCGCAGCGGTACGTTGTACTCATGCTATTGATGCTGCTTTGTGTAGTTGTTAGCGCTCGCCATCCGCAGGAGGAGAAGGATAGAATTGCCATTCGCCTTCATGATCTCACCCAGGAGAAACTTCAAGAGAGTGGATACTTCTGGGTAGATCATGATCATGCGACTGCGTTGGCGACCCTGCAGGATCACGCGTCGCGAGTGCTGCTCTTCCTGAAGAAATCGCAGTCGTGCTTGAAGAACATTTGTCGGGCGATGTTCCCGCTGGATGATACTCCATCAAGCCTGTTGGCCCTTCTTGCCAAATTTCAAGATCTATCCGCGGTTCGCGAATGCGTGAGGCAATAGTTGGTGGCTGGTGCCAAGGCTGCTCTCTCAATGGTGCATTTGCACAGGCCTGACGTAGATGTCACCGCCGTTGCATCTGAGCCACCAGCACCGCCAGCAGGTTCTGCTTGGAATATGGTGCCGCACTACCAGGCGGTGGACCGCCCAGCAGAAGAGACCGTCGACTTCTTTGAGGAACAAACCAACATTCTTCTGCTGCCATAGTAGCCTTTTTTGTATCCTGCACATAAGTGTACTTGTGTTGTAAAGTTCGTATAGGTCTTGTAAATAATTTATTGTCGTATGTGCATAAAGAGTTTTGTTAGCACGAAGTGCGTTGCACTATGCGAGTCCTTTTCGTTAGCCTGGCCATGTTTTATCTCAGTCCCTTTGTCAACCTGTCAGGTGCATTGTAGCTGGGTTGAGGTTGTGTTAAGGGGTTCGATTGATGTACCAGCTACTCAGGATATCGCGTTTTGGTTCGAAGAACAGATGTGTATAGGGTGGCGCAGCCCCCGAGTATATAAAAAAAGTAAAGGAGAACACAGAGTTTTGGGGCACTTAGCTTTTATTTATTCGAAGAACAGTGCGAGGTACAATGTGTGGCTAAGTAGCCTTGGCTGAGTAGCCTTATTTGCAATGTAAAAGTAAAAACGACTAAGGGTAGAAGCGTCGCAGCTGTGCAACGTTCCAGGGGTTGGAGTATCGACTCCTGTCTCTAAATCTTGAAGGCGATAGGCGCCACCTGGGATTACTTATGTAATCACGTACGGTCTTTCCCAGGGGGACTAGAGCTTGAGATGCCCCTGCTGCTTCAGTCGCAGGACCAGGTCGCTTTCGACGAAGGATCTGGGGCGAAGCCTTCTACTTTGGTGGTTGCGCAGGTTCTGCTGGTAGATCGTTGATCTTTCCGTGGCGATTTCCCTTGCTTCGTCAAGGAGGTCGACGAAATCTTCGAGTGCGAGGGAGGATTCTTATTCGCTGTAAGCGACCACGCTGCGCCTTGTACCGTACCTCAGCTGGTAGCACTGCCTCTGCTCCGTGCACCATAAAAAATGGCGTGTAGCCCGTGGCACTGTTTGGAGTTGTACGTAGGCTCCAGAGTACAGATTGTAGTTCGTCCGGCCAGCAACCCACAGCTTGTTCGAGTGGCCGAAGCAGTCGCTTCTTGATGCTGCTGCAGACGAGCCCGTTTGCCTTTTCCACCTGACCGTTGGTCTGTGGATGCGCTACTGAGGCGTAGCTGATGTTGATCCCTAGGTTCTCGCAGAATTCTTGGAACTCCTTAGATGTGAAGTCCGTCCTGTTGTTGGTGATAATGTTGTGTGGCACCCCGAAGCGGTGGACGATGGACTCAAAGAATTTGACTGCGTTGTGCGCGGATTGGTTGGTTACTGGGATGGCCTCAATCCACTTGGTGAATTTGTCGACTGCGACCAAGAGGTAGACGTAACCTCCTCGCGAGGACCTTGGAAGTTTGCCGACCATGTCGAGCCCCCATTGCGCGAAGGGCTAGGCCAGTGGGATTGGCCGTAGCTCTGCGCCCGGTGCGTGCGGCTTGTCCGCGAATCGCTGGCAAGCGTTGCATTTTTGGACGATGTCCTTGGCGTCGCGCATGGCCATAGGCCAGTAGAATCCAGCTCGTAGAGCTTTGGCAATGAGGGCGCGACTGCCAGCGTGGTGCCCGCAGGTCCCTTCATGGATGTCGAGCAGAACTGCTCTTCCGTCAGCCATGGAGATGCATCGTTGTAGCACTCCTGTGATGCTGCGTTTATATAGTTCGCCGTTGATAATGGTGAATGCCTTGGAGCACCGCGCGATGTGCCGTGCATCTGTCAGGTCATCCGGTAGTCTCTTGCTGAGGAGGTACGTAATGTACGGCTGCGTCCAAGATTGCTCGATCATCATGACGCTCATTGGTCCCTCGAGTCCTGTGTCCAGCTCCAAGTCATCGAGTGCCATTGGCTCATTGGGTGGCGTAGCCCCTGAGTCCGTTGCTGCGCTTGTTTTCTTCTCTGCGGCCTTTGGCTTGATGGAGCATTCGCATATGCGCTCGAGAAATACCCCAGGTGGTATGGGGGCGCAGGTAGAGCCTATGTTGGGGAGTGCGTCCGCCTCTTCGTTTCTTTCGCGACCTACGTGTCGCAGCTCGCAACCATCGAAGTCTCCCTCGAGTGTATCGTAGAGGTCACGGTACGCGATCATGTTTTCGTTCAGTGCATCGCACTCATGCATTGTTTGGTTGACGACCAACTTGGAGTCACCATATATGATGAGCCTCTTAGCGCCGCAAGCTTTTGCCATCCTCATCCCGTGCAACATGGCCTCGTATTCGGCCTCGTTGTTTGAGGTTGTGAACTGCATTTGCAGGATATACTTCATCTTGTCCCCTTGAGGCGACGTCAGTATGACACCTGCGCCTGCTCTGTCTTTCCGCTGGGACCCATCGAAGTGCATTGTCCAGAGGTAGGACATATTTGGCTTGTCCCGGAGTTGGTTCTCCATCCAGTGCACGAGGAAGTCAGATAGAACTTGCGACTTGATTGCGTCGCGCTTTTCGTACGTGATGTCTCGTGGAGACAGTTCTATTCCCCAAAGCGCGACTTGCCCCGTGGCGTCGGGGTTATTGAGGATATGTCCCAGCAGGGCGTCGCTGACTACCACGATTGGGTGTTCCTGGAAGTAGTGGCGCAGTCGTCGGGCGGTCATAAAGATGCCGTACGCCAGCTTCTGGTAGTGCGGGTACCGCTGTTTTGTTGACGTGAGGACCTCGCTGAGGTAGTATACTGGGCGTTGTACGCCGTGGACCTTGTTTTCCTCAGCTCGCTCAACAACGAGCACTGTGCTGACCACCTGGTTGGTGGCGGAGATGTACAACAACAGTGGTTCCCTTTCTCGTGGAGTCACCAGCAATGGCGAAGTGGATAGTAGGCGCTTGAGATCTTCGAATGCTTCTTGCGCTTCGTTGGTCCACTCGAATTTTTCAGCTTTGCGGAGGAGCTGGTAGAAGGGCAGCGCCTTTTCACCCATCCGACTGATAAATCGACCGAGGGCCGCGATTTGTCCGGCCAGTTGCTGGACGCCTCTTATGTTCTTCGGCTTCTCCATGGCCAGTATTGCTTTTATCTTCTTCGGGTTCGCCTCGATTCCCCTTGCGGAGATGAGATACCCAAGTAGCTGCCCAGATGGTACGCCGAAGGCGCACTTGTCCGGATTGAGCTTGATCCAGTAGCGGTCGAGGTTGGCGAAGGTTTCGTGCAAATCGTCGATTAGAGAGGCTTCTTCCTTGGTCTTGATTACTATGTCGTCGACATAGACTTGGATGTTGCGACCCAGTTGTTCCTTGAGGCAAGCCTGCATGCACCGCTGGTAGGTGGCTCCCGCGTTTTTAGCCCGAAGGGCATTGTGTTGTAGCAAAACACACCAAAGGGCGTTGTAAACGTTGTTTTCTCTTGATCTTCCTCCTTCATTCAAATTTGGTTATAGCCTGAGCAGGCATCGAGGAAGCAGAGACGCTCGCATCACACGGTGGAGTCGATGATCTGGTCGATCCGTGGCAGCGGGAAGTGATCTTTTGGGTAGTGCTTGTTTAAAGAAGTGAAGTCCACGCACATCCGTAGGATATCCGTGTCCTTTTTTGGTACCAGCACCGTATTGGCAAGCCAAGTGCTTTCCTTGATCTCGCGTATGAACTTGGCCTCGAGGAGTCTGTTGATCTCCATTCCGACTGCCTGTGCTCGTGGCTCAGACAGTCGCCTGATTGTTTGCTTGACTGGCCTTGCATCGGGGTTGACGTTGAGTGCGTGCTCGGCGAATTCCCTGGGAACTCCTGGCATGTCCGCAAGACACCAGGCAAAGATTTCCCAGTGCTCACGGAGGAATTCGACGAGCATGAGTTCCTATGCGGGACTCAAGTTGTTGGCGATGAGGGCCGTTTTGGCGGGATCCGACGGATGGACCTGCACTTTCTTTGTGTGCACAGATGAGTCGAAGGAGAAATTAGGTGAGCTTGGCCTTCTTAGGGGAAGCAGACTGTTGTCTGTCGTCTCTTTTAATCTCGCGAGTTCTTCCTACATGCCGAAGGACTGTGAGATTACGTTGAATTCCCTATCGCAACTATCAGATCGCTCAAAGCTCCCATTGATCGTGATGACGCCGTTAGGACCTGGCATTTTCATCTGCAGGTAGGCATAGTGGGGTACTGCCGTGAACCTAGCGAACGCGACGCGCCCGAGGATCCAGTGGTACTGTGAGGGCCAGTCGACAACCTCAAAGTCGATGCGCTCGCGCCAGAAGTTCTTCGGCGTGCCGAAGATGACATCAAGGTTGATTTTTCCCAGGGGGTATACGCCTTTCCCTGGTACGGTGCCGTGGAACGTTGTGTCCGATGCCTCCAGGCAGGTTAGAGGGATCCTCTTCGCTCGCAAGGTACTCGCGAATATGAGGTTGATGCCGCTTCCGCCATCCATGAAGACGCGACTCATGTCGAATCCTCCAATCTGCGCCTCGAGTACAAGGGGGCAATGACCTGGGCGAGGTATCTGAGGCGGGTGGTCGCGTTTGTCGAAGGTGATGCACGACTCGCTGCCACTGAGGTACTCAGTGGTGGATGGTGGCGAGTGTGTGGCCAAGTTGACTTGCCGAGTGATGGCCTTCTGCACCCTGTTGGAGGGGAGTCCTTTTTGGATCATCATGGTACCCATGGCCCGTGGGTACGGTTCTCCTCCGTGGTGCTGGTCCGGTGCGAATCCGTTCGGGGGTGGCCCAGGAGGTGGTGGTGGTGCACCATGTGCCATGGCGCCTAGAGCGGCTCTGTAGCCTCTTTCGACTGCATTGCGGTTCATCCGAACCAATCCCTCGTGTAGCTTGAGGAACTCGCGGCAGTCTTTGAGGAGGTGGCTGGACTTTCTCTTGCCGTCATGCTTGTCGATGTAGAAGTGTACCGTACATGGCCCAGACAGTTTGTCCTCGATGGAGGTCGCCGGTGCCTCATCGCGAGTGCGGCGTTGCCATACTTGTGTGGTTTTCCCGGAGTCGCGGTATCCGCCGCTACGGTATCCGCTGTTGGGGTTATCGTCGCGTCTATCGGCGTAGCCGGCTTCGACCATGTTGACATCGTCGTGATCATCATAGATGCGCATGCGGCGCTTGCCCCGGCGGTTGCGTCTGTGTTTGAGTTCCGCTTCCTCATCGGAGTGAGCGCAATTCTTCACCGAATCTTCTCCATCGGCCCACCGATTCGCGATTTTCATCAGGAGGTCGATGGTCTGGGGCTTTGATGTGGCGCCCCGCAAAACCACTACTAGAAAATCGCGTTGTTTTTGTGCATTGCATCGTCATGACCGCATGCTCATGTCATCATGCCACATTGCATTTGAGCATCGTCATCATCTTGCATGGTTTTTTTAAAAACTATTTCGAAAGTCTGGTTTTATTCTCTAGACGCACGTCTTTATTTCAAATCCAAAACCCGGGTCTCCGGAATATTTTGTTTCGTTTACCAACGGATTTCAAAAGCCCCGTTTTAAATAAACAAAATTTATATTATTTTTATAGGAGGCAGTCAGCCAGACCCGAAAGCCTAGCCGGCCACCTCCAAATTAAAAAACCTAATCTGTCTAACCCCAAACCCTTTTCTACCCAATCCTAGTCTACCCAGCCCCCTCCACCTCACCCCATCCAATCCCCTCCCTCCACCTCACCAACCCCATCCCTTTTCCTCCACCTCACCCCAGCCAGCCCCACCCGGCACGTGGACAACCACCCCGGTCCCCGCGCCCTGGCCCCACCACTCCGCGTCCGCCGCCACCAACTGCACACCCCACGCCTCCTCGCCTCGGTCCTATCGCCCCGACGCGGTCTTCCCCGCGACGGCCTCGCCCTACCCGCCGCCGGCGTCCCCTCCGCCACCGAGCTCCGCGTCCGCTCGCCCCGGCCTGTCCTTGGACTCCCGCCTCTGGCCATCTCCCCTTCCCCAACCCCACGTCGAGGCTGCCCTTCGCCGCCTCGCTCGCCAGCACCTCCTCCTTCCCCGCAGGCACCGCCGGTCTCCTCCTCGCTGCCGGCCGGCCCTGCACCTCCAGGTTCCGCGTTTCGCCACCGCTGCCTCGACGTCGCCCGTATCGCCGAGCCCCGCCTCCCCTTCAAGCTCCACCGCCACCTCCTCGCGTCGTCCTCCCCACGGAAGAGCTCGCCGGCCTCCTGCGCGTCCTCGGGCCGCGACCCCACTGCCTCGCAGGCTTCCCCTTCGTCCGGCACGCACTGCCATTCTCCCGGTCCCCTCCTTAGCCGCCGTCCCCGCGCCGCCTCGTCGACGAACCCCGCCCTCCACTGCAGGCCGCCGTCCGCCTCCAGCGCCCCGCCTCCGCTCGCGGCCGTCGCCCCGACGAGCTCTGCGCCGCCTCCGATGACCTCGGCTGCCTCGCGCCGGAACCCCGTTTCCCGCCACCAAGCTCCCTCCCCATCCCGCGGCCACCATCCCGTCAAGCTCCTCCCCGCCGACCGCTTCTGCCTCCACCTCCAGCGAGCTCCTCCGTCCCTGCGAGCACGCCTCCGGCCCCGCTTGACCCCACCCCCGTCGACCTCGCCCTCCATCTCCTCCGCTACAGGCCTTCCTCCTGGCTGCGTCGGATGTCACCGCCTTGGGGTCCACCTCGCCGGCCGCCTCCTCCGAGCCTCCTCCCGCGTGTGCCCCGCGTTCCTCACCGCCTGCGCGTGTTCCTGTGCGCCAACCGGTTGTCTGCTGCCGTGGCTGTGGCACGCTCCGTCCGCGTCTGTGCGAGCTGTGTTGCTGCCAAAACACATAAATTGTTTTGTGTTTGTGTTGTGCCTGTGTGTTTGCTCGAGACCCCTTTCACTGACAAGATCTACCACACGGACGCCAAGACCCCGGATCCAACGTGTTGAGGTTGTACCTAAAGACCGATCCCGCCGAACAAGGTGCACCTCGAAGACCTCGTCCCCGAAGACCCCGAAGCCCGATCTGAAGACCGATCATGGCGTCCGCAGGCCGAACCCCGTCAATCCCTTGGAGCGCCAAGTTCTTCCTCCTGCCGAGACCAAACCCCAACGACCCTTGCGAACACCAAGATCTTCGACCCCTAATGTGTGATCCCCTTTCCGAGACCCATATTTTTATAATAAATGATATGTACCAGTTGCATTAAATTATTCATCCTTGCATGCATATTTGGGTGTTTGGAGCTATTTTGGCAATTCACCTAAATTAAATAGGGAGACCATATGCGGACTTTTCTAGTCTTATATTGGTCCCATTTAAATTGGTGTAGCGAACCGATGCCATGTTTCGCCCTGTTAATACAACATTTAAATTGCGGGGGTTCTAAATAACTCAAACCGTTTAATTAATTGTCGGGACCCCGGTTCCGCTTAATATTGCCTAATTGCACCGCATCTGCATCATATCATAATCATGCCGGATCTTCTGCCGTAGTATTAAATATTGCATCCGGTGTTTCTTCTAGTGTTTGCTTCTTCGCGGATTAGGACGATGAGTTGATGCGAGTATCGACAAGTTCTCCGGTTATGAACCTTCGGCAGTGTTTCCCAGGCGAGCATCTCTCCCTCTTCTACCTATTTTGCATTTATAGTCTTTATTTCCTCCTATTGATCTATTGCTATCCGTGTCGCGATGCTTTAGTTTCCGTACCCCAGTTATATCCAGTGCAGCCTCTATATTGCCTTGGACACCTCCTAATACCTATTGTTTGGTAGATAGCTGGCCTTGCGAGTCGTAGTTGCTTGCTCAGGTGTGATCTTGTGTTGTCGAGTACCACAGTTGTTGGAATGCTGGCAGATGTTTATTAGTGGAGATGATCATGACTTTAAATACAACTATTAAAATGCTAGATATAACTAATGCAGAGGCATCGGTGGGCAATAGATGTTATTTGGTTCTTCCACGCTCACTTGTGTCCCCTAGGACCCCGAGTACTTGATACATGTTCCTTGATTTTTCGCACTATCCACATCCGGGAGGCCTTATGGACCCCCTGAGCCAGAGCTTGATTCATTTCTATTTCTTGGGGCCACAAACTAGTTTGGGGTTTTATTACTATCCTGTACTTATGCCATGTTACTATTTTATTTACGATTGTGCGTGGAGAACCTGTACTGTTTAGGATCGTGACACGTTTTTGCTGTATCCACAAGCCCAGTCACATTTTTGGGTTCCCGGTCGTTTACAGACGTCCACACAAACCCTGGGTCCGTTCTGGAGCCGTCCAACTTCGTTGCGGGTAGCTTAGTGGGGTGGCCCCCTGAAATATTTCTGAATCCTGTGATCGCTTTGTCGTGAATGCCTCGTTGGGTTTTGAGTTGGTTTTTCCGAGGTTGATCGAGTGTGTGTTGCTATTTGTGCACCCCTGCATGGTAAAACTTTCTGAAAGCCGTGTCCGCGGTTATGGACGAATTGGAGCATACTATCTCGATCATAGACAAGCATAACTAAAGTATTGCTATAAATTTGACTTAATATATCTGACTAGTAACCAGCTTCACTATAACGGAATGGATATTAAAAATGCCAACCACTGCGGGATCTGGGATGTTGGTTATAGCTGCCTTGTAAGTAGTGCAACTCTAATGGAATGTGATAAAAGTGCCAATAATTGCTGGGTTTGGGATTCCTCAGGACAATTATATCTGACTAGTAAATGTTCCAACTACAACGGAATGGTAATTAAAACTGCCCACTACTTATGCATCAGGATGACTCATGCTATCTATATCTGATTAGTAATTGCTGAAACTATAATGGAATGAGTAAAATTGCCAACTGTGTGAGTCCCTTGGTTTGACTTCCCCGTTTGGTCTCGAGGGGGAAATACCAGGATGGGTTTGTTTGGTGTTAGCTTCAGGTTGGATCCGAATAGGTCTTTCTTACCCCTCTCTAATAGCCGCAAGTGATACCGAGTCTCTATAGGTTGTGTAGTGCCGCTGCGCTGCCGCTTCAGCCCACCATACCTATGTAGGCGAGAGCCGCCGAATTCTAGCCTCGCCGTGTACTGGCCTCAGTACTGACGCTCCTCTTTTTCCTTTGCCCTTTGTCGGCACCCCTTTTGTTTTAGCAGGTTCGAGATCGCCGTCGTTAGTAGGGTTACCCTTCCGGCTTGGCCTGGGCAGGGTTATGGACGCCATTGGTTATTCTACAGGGCTCTTAGCCCCATTTGCATCTTGTCCGTAGCCGGACGTTCTATCGTTTTCAAGGTGATTTGGATCTTTGTATTGTATATCTGTATTCTTGACTCATGGAGTTGGTGCTGTATATATATGTTCTGTGGGTCCCATCGAGAACTGTTGTGTAACTGTATTACTTCGTTTTCCACCCGCACGAAAGTGCCTGGTGGGCGTCCTTGAATCGTTTCTATGCGGGTTTGGCGAAAAGAGCTAAAACTTGCATAGGGCCGATTCGAGGGTGTTACATTTGAGCGGCCCAGCTCCTCCCTGAGCTCTAGGCGGCGGACACCACCGTTGAATGCATCAATCGCGCGGTCTTCCGAGATGTTCTCCGCGGAGTTCTTGATGATGGACCACCTTTGGATGTAGGAGCGCAGTGATTCGCCAGATCTTTGCTGGCAGCATCTCAACTCTTCGATTGATGCGGGCCGTTTGTACGTGCCCTTAAAGTTACGCATGAAGGTGTAAACCAGCTCATCCCAACTGCGAATGGATCCGCGTGGGAGGTTATTGAGCCATGCTCGGGCGGCGTCCTATAGCTGTAGCTGCAAGCATTGCATGGCAGTGCTTTGACTGCCTCCGTGGAGTCTGACGGAGGGGATGTGATCCTCCAGCCAGATCTTGGGGTCCTATAGACCGTCGAATTTTGGGTTCTCCGATGGGAGTTTAAACCCTTTAGGCATTCGTTTCTGCCTGATGGATCTGCTGAAGCATCTAGCACCGCAGAGCTCCCCATCTTCCTCCTCTGTGTCAGTCGACCGAGCATGTCGTGCCCTTGACTTGTCGATCTTGCGCTGAGTGAGGTCGTCGCGCGCATCGTAGTCACGATCATGTCGCCGTGAGCGGTGCCGCCGAGACAGGTCGTGACTGTTTTCACTGGATGAGGGTGAGGAGTGGCGCTTTGCTAGATCTTTGCCCTTTTTTGGGACTGGTACTGGCTCCTTGTCGAGGGCGGCCTCGATTAACCCCAAACCCGCGATCGTTGATTGATGCATGGCAGTTCAGGGATCTCCAGCTGGCGGCTGGTTATTGAGGAGGTACATGGTGGCTGCCATCACCGTAGCCTGCGGCGTCCTGGGAACCACGTTGCCTCTCGTGTCGACTGTCATAGAGCCAAAGTTGAGGACTTTCATGGCCCCTATGCGCTCTTGTTCGGTGAGGTGAGCCATCCGCGATTGCCTCTTCTTTGTGAGGTACTCGTTGCCCTTTGAGGAGGATCCTCCGTAGGAGGAGAGCCCAGCGCGACGAAGGCTTGATTCGTCCGCTACCTTTTTACGCGCCTCCAGTTGCGCGATTGTTTGCACCTGGCGCTTGAATTCTTCCTTCAGGAGCCAGTGGTAGCCCATCAGCAGTTCTTGCGAGGACCCGAAGGGTAAAGGGGCACCTCGCAGGGCCTCGCGGCAGCGAGCCCATTCTTGCTCGTTGAGCTTGATCACGACGCGTTCGCCGGTTCGCTCATTTATTATGGATGGAGGTTCGACTGCTCCTCCATTGTTGGCGGGGGCGCAATTGCCACCATTACCGCCGTTGCCACCATTGCCATCGTTACCGGCGTTGGGTGGATCGGTGTCGTTGCCGGGGTTGCCACCGTTGTCACGATTGGCAGAGGTGTCGCCTGCGTTGATGACGATGCACATGAAGTGATTGGGGAAGCTGTTTCTTCCACAACTTTCAGATCCAGAACCATAGGTTCCATCTTCAGTGGCCAGATTGCCCAGATCGGAATCGCCACTGCTGTCGCTAATCTTATTCTCGACTGTCACCGGGGCGTTGAGCTCGATGAGGGTGCTGATCGATGGAGGGAACCATGATGCCGGGGAAATCGCCGGTGCTGTCGGCTGATCAGGCATGCGAAGCGTGCCCGTCTGACCAACTTGGAAGCGGAAGCTCCCAATCGCTAGGCTGATTCCGTCGCCCACAGACTCGAAAGCCGAGCGGGTGGCCGGCGTGTGGACGGTGAAGTCGAAGGAGCCGAAGAGCTGGTGAATCTCCGCTGTTGCGGAGTTGTAGATCGCAGTTGATGGGGCCGAAGAAGCCGCAACATCAGCACTCCCAATTCCCACAGACGGCGCCAATTGACGAGGGTTTAACTCATCAATGCCCATTGTTATGGACTTGGGTTTTGGAGAAGGAGGGAGCGCTGGAGACATCTATCGGCTAGAAAACAAGCACACAGGGGACAAAGGATTTACCCAGGTTCAGGCCTCGTAGAGGTCCCTACTCCTGCTTGTCTGCTCGTGGAATTATCGAAGGAGTCGAAAGTTACAATGGTGCGCAGATGCAATCTGGCGAGAGTTGTGGAAACTAAGGTTGCGGGTGTCCTCCTCGCCGCCCCTCCTAGCCTTTATATAGATAGGCTAGGTCTCGGGTAGCAGGTCGAGTCGGTTACAAGTTAGGGTTTTTCCCCTTCAAACTTTCTATCTTTAACTTCTTCTTGTTCTTCAAGCAATTGAGAGTCCGTAGGCCACTCGAGTCCCTTGTTTGGGCCTTGGCGACACCGTGGGCCTGTACGTATTTGGACCGTATATACCAAGCTCGAGTACCTGTAGGGTATACCCATGTCACAAAGGATTAAACGTATTGTCTGGAAGAAAGTAATAGCTTGCAGAAAGTAAACATAAAACAGTAAACAGTTATAGATTGATGGTAAAAGAAAGGACTGGAGTCCATAGTTCACTAGTGGTGATTCTCCTTAAGATAGATGACATGTTGGGTGAACAAATTACATCGGGGCAATTAACAAACATTGAGAAAGCATACATGCATATACTAATCATATTGACTCCTATGAGATTTGATTGGGCACTACAACATTATACATAGACCGTAATCCAATTGCATCTATGACTAATAATCCACCTTCAGGTTATCATCCGAACCCCCTCCATTATTAAGTTGCAAGCAACAGATAATTGCATTAAGCATTGCATGTAAAGTAAACAATATGATTGTTCTATGAACAAAGGATTGCTGTTTTCTCCCTAGTAGCAACAACACATCTAGTACCATAGAGATTTATGTCACTTCCCTAGATTACTAGAGGCATGAACCCACTATCGAGCATAAATACTCCCTCTTGGAGTTGCTAGCATCTACTCGACCAAGATATCTACTAACAACGGAGAGCATGCAAGATCACAAATAACAAAGACATGATAGAATCAATAATGAATCTGAAATAGCATCTCAATATCCATCGGATCCTCGCAAACACAACATGTATGATTACAAATAGATGATCTTGATCATGAACGGAGCTCACAAGATCTAAACATGATAGCACGAAGGAGGAGAACCAACCATCTAGCTACTACATGGACCCGTAGTCCAAGGATGAACTACTCACGCATCACACCGGAGGCTTGCATGGTGATGAAGAAGGCCTCCAGGGTGAATTCTCCCCTCCGGCAGGGTGCTGGGAAGAGCTTCAGATCCGTCCCGATCTAGGGATGGATATGACGACGACTACATACTCTTTCATGGATTTTTGATCGGGTGCTTAGGGTTTCTGTATCAGAGGCAATATATAGGCGAAAGGGGAGGCCGAGGGGGTGCCCTAGGTGGCCGCACCACCCCCTGGCATGTGCCAGGCCTGGTCGCGCGGCCAGGTGGTGTGGCCGGCCCCTGGCCCCTCTCCGTCTTGTATGCTTGGTCCGTGTCCCCCTCGGTGAAATATTGACGTTGGCTTTTATCTAGTCCAATTCCATGAATATTCATTTTCTGACTTTCCTGGAACCAAAAACAGGCAGATGGCACTATGGCATGTTGTTAATAGGTTAGTCCAAGAAAGTGTATAAAAATTACTCCAAAGCCTGGACAAAACATAAGAAAGTAGATATAAACCAAGCATGGGACATCAAAAATTATAGATACATTTGCAACGTATCAATGACCCACCTAAGTTAGTTGCACATACATTTGCTCAATGGTAAGTGTTAATGAAATCTCATGTGCGCAGCTCTTGCATTGACATGTGGAACATCATTGAAGATGGACTCAAAATTGAGGATCCAACCAACTTGACAAGAAGAGAAGTGGTCAATAGCCAACTCGATGCCACAGCTTTGCACATGATTCTACTTGGATTGGGACCAAAGGACTTCCCACACATTGAGCACTACAATACGGCCAAGGAAGCTTGGGATTCTCTCATTGACTTGTTTGTTGGAAATGAGAGCATGACAATAAATAGATATGATGCCTTAAGCAATGAGGTTGAAGGTTTCTTCATGAAGGATGGTGATGATCATGAAGACATGTATCGAAGACTCAAATCCATAGCCACCACCTTTAGAAATGTTGGTGCCTCTAACATTGATGATGCTTGTATCAGGAGGAAGTATGTGAGTGCGCTCATGCCTTTCGAGCCCACTGACTTGAAGAGTCTCCAAGGAAGACACAACTACCCCGAAGATGTCAAGGTTGCTCATGGTGAATACATGGCCTTCTATGCAAGAAATTTTTGGAAAGTCCCCGCCAAGGCCAAGATGGAGATGCAACGAAGAAGCAACCCAGGTGGTAGAAAAGGAAATTCCTCAAGACTGAGAACTTGCTTCAGCTGTGGTGATCGCTATCATTTTGTTGCCGGATGTCCTTATGAGAAGAGAGAAGACAATGGTGGTACTCTCATATTGAAGAAAAATCCAAAGGCCCCCTTCAAGAAGTCTTTCTACAAGAAGAATGCCACCAATAAGAAGTCTAGTGGCATTGCACTAATAGCACATGAAGAGTTCTCCCCTGATGATGAGGAGGAAGAATAAGAAGAAGCAAAAAATGGTGTGGCTGCCATTGCCACTACCTCTACATCTACCTTCTCCCTCTTCGGTTCCCGAAATGAGAACACCTCCAACAAGAACATCACTTGCCTTATGGCAAGAGAATCAGAGGTATCACCATCTACTCTCTCCACCTCTATTGTCAATGATGATTTGAATGATGATATAACTCTTGAGGTGAAGGAAGAATTAGTTGCTTTCGATGCTTACATGTCTAACTTGCAAGGGGAACATAAGAAGCATTTTGTAAATCTCTTAAACCAACTTGCACACACACAAGAACTCCTAGATGAGAGATGTAAGCTTGGGAAAGAACACCTACTTGAGATGGATGCTCTAACTAATGCTCTTGAAGGAGAACAAGAGACTAGGGTGTCTCTTGAAGAAAAACTTGAAGGGCTTGATGAGGCAAATGATCGAATTATTGCTCAGCTCATTAAGGAACGTGATCATGCCATTGCTAAATACAAAATTGCTAAAAAGGACAAGATTGAGTTTGGTGTTGTTCATAAGATACTTGCCAAGGATTATGAGAAGCTTAACAAGGCTCACAAAGCCTTGGAAAGTGATCTCATCACTCTCACAAAGTCAAGTGAACAACTTCAAACTCAATTAACCAATGTTGCTTCACCTAGCATTTCCATTCCCCCTAGTAGTACAAATATCCTTGAACAAAATTCTAGGTTGAAGGGGGAACTTGCAAAGGCAACCTTCCCAAAAGGTAACAAGTCTCTTGATGATTTAAGTAAACAAAGGCCAAATAATGAGAAAAGAGGTCTTGGCTATGTTTCCAAAGCCAAGAAGAAAAAGAACACTAAGAAGAAGAAGGCCAAGCCCGCTTAACCAAAAGATAAGATCATTATGGGTAGTAATATCCAAAGTGGCAAAACTATGTCACATGATGACTTTGCGGGAAGTGCTAACCCTCACTATGTCTTAATGCGTGATTCTTTTGGGGATGTGTATGCACAATATGTTGGTCCATTTGATGGTTATATTTCTTGGTCTATTTGGGTTCCAAAGACCCTTGTCACTAACAAGAGAGGACCCATTGAAAAATGGGTACCTAAAAACTAGCTTGATCTCTTGTAGAACTATGCTTCCGGTGGGTAAAAGTGGGTGCTTGATAGTGGTTGCACAAGTCATATGACCAGAAGCAAGACAATAATGATGGAGATGAGGGTCAATCTAGACAATATAACCGTCACATATGCCGATTAATCAAAATCTCAAGTAATGGGTCTTGGCAAAGTTTTGGTTGCACACGATGTTACAATCGTGGATGTCATGCTTGTTGAGACCCTTGGCTTTAATTTACTTTCAGTTTGTTCCCTAGGCAAGATGGGTTTCACAGTATTTATTGATAATGATATTGTGGTCCTGTTGTGGAGCAAGACTCTGAAGGTCGCTCTGTTGGGTATGTTGAAAATGATTTGTATGTGGTGGAATTTTCAGGGAAAACCACTACAAATGTGATGTGCTTATTTGGAAAGGCCGATGTGGGTTGGTTATGGCATCACCGACTAGCCCATGTCAATATGAGAACTTTGCAAAGCCTTCACAAGGGTGGCCACATTGTGGGACTAAAGGACAATGTTTGTTTTGCCAAAGATCATGTTTGCAGGGCTTGTGTTGAAGGAAAAATGCATGATGCTCCCCATAAGCCAAATAATATTATAAAGTCAAAAAGGATCTTGGATCTCCTTCATGTGGTTCTCTTTGGTCCTCCATATCATGCTAGCCTTGGTGCGAATAAATATTGCTTGGTGATTGTTGATGACTACTCAAGATATGCATGGGTCTATTTCTTGAAGTTGAAGAGTGAGACCCAACAATATTTCATTGACTTTGTCAATATGGTTCAACATCAATACAATTTTCTCGTGCTAAAAATAAAAAGTGAGAACGGCACCGAGTTCAAGAACTACACTCTAAATGGCTTTCTTAGTGATGAGGGGATAAGACACCAATATTCCGCTGCATATACCCCTCAACAAAATGGTGTTGCTGAGAGGAAAAATAGGACTTTGATGGATATGGCAAGGTCCATGTTGGCTGAGTTCAAATCTCCATACAATTTCTGGGCGGAGGCAATCTCCACCGCATGCCATGCATCAAACCGCCTCTATCTCTGCAAAGAATTGATCAAGATGCCATATGAAATACTTACTGATAACATGCCCAACATTTCATACTTTCGGGTGTTTGGTTGTAAGTGTTTCTAACTCATTAAAGGTGTTCATTTGTCCAAATTTGATTCCAAAGCTTTAGAGGGTATTTTTGTTGGCTATGGTATCGATTCCCACGCTTATCGAATCTATGATAAACTCTTCGGAATTGTCCTAGAATCTTGTAGTGTGGTTTTCAAAGAATATGATGGCCCCCCAAGCAGGGCATGTTGATGTTTGTGATGTAGATGATGAAATACCTCAAGAAGCCATACAAAGAATGGGTGTGGGATTCATCCATCCCATTGAGGAACCCCTTGTGGCGGATTGAGAAGAACTATGCTCTACTCAAGTGGAGCCCTCATCTTCACAACTTCAGCAAGCTCCCACTAGTGAGGGCAATGATGACCCAAGCCAAAGACAAACTGAGAACCCTCTCAATGATGAACATGCTGAATGCGCTAGGATGAATTGTCCACTCTCTCCACTTACGGGACTATCCAGCCTAGCGCAGTCAACGGCTCAAGGTAGATTTATTCAGGCAGCTACAAGATCATCTCAAAGACTCTCTAGTAACTTGCCTGATCAAGACCAAGATCAACCACTACCTCATGTTGATGAAGCTAAACCCATTGTTGATCAAGGTCAAAATGATGATCAAAACAAGGACCAGACTGATGAAGAGGCTCCTGCAAGGAACAACAAGGAGATCGAAACTCGTCGCAAAGCTAGAGTGGACAAAATATTAGAAAGAAGAGAACACACTCTAGGCAATGCTCATGGTGATCTAAGGAGTGGAATGTCCACTCGAGCACAACTGAAGCACTTTGGTGAGAATCAAGATCATATATCCATGGTGGAGCCAAAGAAAGTATGGGAAGCTCTTGAAGACTCAGATTGGCTAGAAGCAATGCACAAAGAACTCAACAACTAACTTCCAGAGAAACAAAGTATGGAAGTTAGTAGAAAAGCCCATAGAGTGCTGCAATGTTATTGGCACTAAATGGATATTCAAGAACAAGCAAGATGAACATGGCATTGTTGTGAGGAACAAGGAAAGATTGGTTGCACAAGGGTTCTCTCAAATTGAAGGCATTAATTATGGATAGACTTATGCTCCATGGATCGCCTTGAGTCCATCCGTATCCTTATTGCATATGCTGCACATCATAACTTTAAATTACAACAAATGGATGTTGAACATGCTTTTCTAAATGGGCCATTGCATGAGTTGATTTATGTTAAGCAACCCCCGGGTTTCGAAGATCCCAACTTCCCAAACCATGTCTACAAACTTGATAAGGCACTATATGGACTTAAACAAGCTCCACGTACTTGGTATGAGCACCTTAGAGAGTTGTTGTTAGACCATGGATTTGAGGTTGGGAAAATTGATCCCACTCTTTTTACTAATAAGGTTAATGGGGAGCTTTTTGTTTGCCAAATATATATTGATGATATTATCTTTGGCTCATCTAACAAAGCTTTTAATGATGAATTCTCGAAGCTTATGACTGACAGGTTCATGATGTCTATGATGGGGGAGTTAAGGGTATTTCTTGGCTTTGAGATCAAGCAAATAAGAGGAGGATCCTTTTTCAATCAAGCCAAATATACCCAATACATGCTCAAGAGGTTCAATATGAAGGAACTAAATGGAGCTCCAACTCCCATGGCAACCAAGACACATCTTGAACTTAACCCAAATGGTGAAGATGTTGATCAAAAGGTATACCGGTCCATGATTGGTTCTTTGCTTTACCTATGTGCATCTAGACCCGATATTGTGTTAAGTGTAGGAGTATGTGCAAGATATCAAGCAGCTCCTAAAGAAAGCCACTTGATGGGAGTCAAAAGAATCTTTTGATATTTGGTTCATACCCCAAACTATGGTATATGGTATCCTAGGGGATCTACATTCTGTCTTTGTGGATACAGGCATTTGGATTGGGCTGGTGATAAGGATGATAGAAAATCAACTCTGGGGCTTGCCAATTCCTTGGTAGGTCCTTGGTGTGTTGGTCTTCTAAAAAGGAAAAAACTGTATCTCTCTTTCCACCGCCGAGGCTGAATATGTGGTTATTGTTAGTGCTTGCACTCAATTGTTATGGATGAGGCAAACTTTAAAGGAATATGGTGTCCGTTGTGAAAAAGTGCCTCTTTTATGTGACAATGAAAGTGCTATCAAAATTGCCTACAATCCGGTGGATCATACAAGAACAAAGCATATTGAGATTCGTCATCATTTCATTAGAGATCATGTTGCCTGAGGAGATATTGAGATTTCTTATGTGTCAACCAAAGACCAACTTGCAGATATTTTCATGAAGCCCCTTGATGAAGCAAGATTTTGTTATTTTAGGAATGAGCTAAATATCATAGATTCAAAAAGTTTGACTTGATCATCTTGCATACACACCTATTACTTGATAATTATATGGTTTAGGTGTAGGCATGGACATAGGGGGGGTGTGGTCCTAATCTATTGGGCTATCCCTCCCCCCATAATGCCAAAATTAAGAAAATCAATTCTCTTAATACCATTTGTGATATGTGAGCTTTGTTGATGAGTAGAGGTTATGAACCCAAGGATAATTCTCCACGGTTTCATGCCTCACACTCTTACATGGTGGCCTCAGCCACTGCCCTCTTCATTACGAAGAGTTGGTTCTTGGTTTGATATTATCAGGAGTTTTATTAGACATTTATTTTGATTCTCTGACTTTATGCTCTTCGAGTGTACTTCTCAAAATCCCAGGCCTATTCTTACCTTAAAACATGCTCCTCTTGCCACACATTTGTCCACATATTTGTTCCTGGTGGCTGTGGTCGGAGGGACCGAACTGTCCGCTCTAAACCAACCGGAGTGTCTGGCTGGACCGGACTCTCCGTTTGATTCGCACCGGACGCTCCGGCATATTACGCCCGGACACTCCAACCCAAGCAGTCTCAAACTCGAAAGAGAGGGCCAGGGAGAAGTGGACGGTTTAGTCCTCCTTCTCCTCCCCGACTCACCCTTCCTCCCCAACTGCTTCCTCCGACCAAGGGCACCACCGGGAGGGCTTCTCCATCCCGGATCTTGCCGCTGGCGCCGGCCATCTCCTTCCCTTCACCGCTGGGATCGATTCCCCTCCGGTGAAGACCTCCATGGATGCTAGTAAAGTGGCCCTCTCCTTCTCATTCTCTACGCTAACCCTAGATGAGTTTTTGAGGACCACATGTTGCTAAAATCCATGTATACATGATTCTTGCGTGCAATATTCCCCCTAGCAGTAGTTCTAGAAATGTCGATCTACTCCGGTTGAACCTCCCCGCACTATCCCGAAAATCGCCATGGCTCCAGCCGGAATGTCCGGTGCGTATGGGCCGGAATGTCCAAGTTAGGCAGAGTATCTGAGGTGATTTCTCTAGACAGTCCGAGAAGAATCGACTTGAGCAGTTGATACCTTCGATCCGGATTACGGATGTAGTGTAGCTTCTTTTTCCCTAGTAGACCTAAGTTATCGAATCCTCAGGAAGCAAATGCGTAGTGAAGTTACCTTAATGGACCTTCGGGAGTTTTAGAATTCCTTTTGTGTTTTTATCGGACCAATAGCTTGCTTCTTTTTGTTGTTGTCGATGATGGAGAGAGAGGGCCTAGGGCGTTCATTTTCACCTGTACTTGTGCAAAATATCTGATGGGAATAAAAGATAGAAATAAAGTATGCGTGTACTTGTTAGAGAAAGATAAATTATATGTGGGCAGTGCATCCATAATTGCTATCGCCTCCTCAACTGCTTATAGCAATAACCTACTAGTCTCATCCATAGAAGAAAGAGAGCTAATGATATGCATAGCGATGTCACCGTTAATCCCAAGTAAATCCCTCACATATAGCCGTACTACCCCTTCTATCACTGGGATTCCCAACCTGCAGATCAGTCATCACTCATGCTCCCTATACCTAGCTCAACCCTCGGGGTCTTGGGTACTTGACAAGTCCTTGGATTGAGGCAAGAGAGGATACAATAATCATCATGTCATACAAATACACGATCCCATCTATGATAAATAACATGCACAATTGCTACATGGCTAGGCCGAAGCGCTTAGCCCAAGGAGAATTACTCACACAGAGAGATGAGATCAACAATCACAAACATTGTAATGAAAATCATAAGATTGATAGCAATAGTCTTACAATGTCGCCAATCGAAGAAGAGATCTACTATTATAAGTGGTGGAATATGGCTATGGATATGGAGAAGGGTTTGGAGATCTGGAGGCGGCTGGTGATCTATGGCAGAGACTTTTTGGCGAGGTCTGGCTTGTTTTCTCATTGCCCGAGGCTTCTTTATATAGGGGCCCCTTCACGAAAGTTGTTCTGCTTGACCTAATGGTGGCGGCGCCAACTATATGACCGGAGCTATACGGCCGGAATTTTTGCTCCGGTCGTATAGTTGGTCGTTAAAGTGTCCGCCTCCGTATTACGGCTCCTGGTTTCTTCCGGTTGTTGGAAATCTCGTATCTTTGACTTTAGATTCCCTTCTTTAAATGATATTATCTACACAGGAAAAATATAAAAGAAAGGATTGTATACCCCTCTGAATATTAGCATTAGTGGCAACTTAAGAGAGATATTTCATCAAAAATATGAGTAATATCCAGTTTAAATGTGGACGTAGATGGCTATATTCAGAGCCATCAACCTCCCCAAGCTTAAACTTGATCGTCCCCGAGCAAGAAAACCAAAATCAAAAAGGAACTCAACATTTAAACTAAAATAATGAGATGGTGATCTTACTCATGATTGGTAGACTCATGTTTCCTCCACTTCATAAATCTAAAAAACTTCAGCATAGATAGAGTAATGGCAAGCATATCATATGGGTTTCATGCATCCTTGTAGTGCAGCAAAATTATTGTGAACATGGATAATTGAAATGAGTAAACTTTATTCCATGTCAATTAATCAACTCATAGGCTTGCCTTTGAATAGTAAAGTATATTCATGTAAATTAAGAGTGTTAGATTTGTCATGAAAAGCATATACACTAGAGTATCTCAATTCTCCCACGTCAATGAATCAAGACTTTGCAAGCACTACTTTTCTATTCATTGTCCTTCAAGAATTTCAGTTTTTAAGTAATTGAGAGCATGCCAAACAATTTTATTAGTTTATCGGGTTGTGATGGACACTCGTGGCATCACTAAGGTTTTGTTCCTTTTGTATAATGATTACTCATAATAGCTAGAGGAGTGATTCCATCATGATTACAGCTACCCGGGAGTGCCAAGAATCTTACCCACTATAGCATTACTTCTACAAGTGTTTAATCAACTCATAGCCGAAATCTAGGAGTTTCCTCCATGAAGATCGTTCGTAGGCCAGCGGAGTTGTTGGCATCCCATGAAGTTTGACACACGTAAAGCTATATCATTCTTATGATTAACAAGTCAAACTTTGGCATGCTCACAAAAACTTCTAAACATTAATTTAATCGATCAAATCCTTTTAAAGAGAGTTATTAAGTCAATCAGCATTTTTAATGGTGTTGCGTATCTCTAGAAATAAACCTTCAAGACTAAGCACTACAACGCCCAAGCCTTCAATTGTGATACTTTTTCTTATTACAATTGTTTAGCAATTTTTAGGCAAGACTTGGTTAGTTACGAGAGATGGAACAAAATTTACCCAATTAAATACCC
Organism: Avena eriantha; assembly: GCA_910589775.1. Classification (NCBI taxonomy): domain Eukaryota; kingdom Viridiplantae; phylum Streptophyta; class Magnoliopsida; order Poales; family Poaceae; genus Avena; species Avena eriantha. Next base: position 203,250,524 of record OU342741.1, on the reverse strand, counting down.
ATGCAAACAAAAAATCTTACTACAATACAAAGACTCACTCCACTAATATAATATCTCAACATTTACTACTAACTGGCATGGGTTTCTCAAACTTCAAAAGTGGGGAGTCATAAGGCATACCTCTCATGTTTGGTTCCACTTCTCTCTTCCTTTTTATTTGTTTCTTGGAAACTCGAAGTCGATCACTCTCGTGCAAACGTGTGCAGACCTCGAGGCAGAAAGAAAAGAAACAGGGAAAATAAGGAAAATGGAGAAATCCTTTTGTGATTTTTAAGAGAGGGAATTTAAAGAATAGAAAATTGGCGGCAAAGCTCGGCTAGAAAATTTCGAAAGCAAATAGAAAGAACTAAAAATAATATGTTGGGGAAACTAACACGAGTGCTTATAAACTCAAATAAAAAATGCAACCTCAAAATAAATAAAAACAAATAAACGCCAAATAAAGATACATGAGGAAACTTCCCCAAGCTTAGGCTTTTGCAAACCCTTCAAATCATTGTGGTGGTGGGAAAAAGTCGTTACTCCAGTTCGCAAATTGAGTTGAGAGATTACTAGTTGATTCTCAGAGGTTCAAAGAGAGGCTATGCATCCTCTCCATAGTCCCTTCAAGTCCTTGGAAATCTTGGTATGTGGCGAACCGGGTTTGTTGCTGCTCCTCTTGGCAAGGAACTTCTTGCTCCTCCTCTTGGTCCTCATCCTCCTCCGGAATCTCTTCCTCGGGTTGGTGTTGCTCAACCTACAAATCATATAGCAAACGTTCTTCCTCAATAGAGAAAAGACCATTAGGCATAGGACCGGGATAGAGACGCCCAACTCCAGCAATATGTAGATAATAAGCACCACCTCTCCTAGTAAGCATTCCACGGGTTCTCAAAGTAGAGAAACCAACACGTGTCTCATCTAGTACGGGTTGCAAATCACCTAGGTTGATGTCTAGGGCAGTGTCAAGCACGGTGATGACGCCTCCACCCGTGATTGGTCCTTGGCTTTGGGAGGCTTGGTGCTCCAAGTAGCGCACAAGGATGATGCCCAAGTTGAGTGACAAGTTGCAGTTGATGTAAGCAGCCTTGTCAAGGACTAGGATGTCCTCCTCGTTGAGCCTCGTGAACTCATTATGTACCTGCAAGGTGTTAGCAATAACATAGAACAAATAGCGAATTGCAGGATGTTGAATATTCTTCCCCTTGTTCACTCTACTAGTGAAACTCATTCCATTATAGTATTGTTTAGGGGTAGGCTCTAAGCCTGTAAAGGATGCACGTAAAGCATGAATATCATTGTTTGGAAAATTAAAATCTGCGCACCATTCATCTAATGTTAAAGTGTAGTTGTTGTTCATTAGACGGAAAGAAATAGTGTCCTCTCCTTGCAATTGTTTAATGGTGCTTTGCAACAAACTTAGAAATTCAATGGTTAAGCGGCGATAAGTAGGTACATTATTGTACACAAAGTTTTGCATGCCAGCTCTATTCCAAAGTAAATTGAAGTCATCAGAAATACCAAGTTGGTTCAATATGATGGGGCAACACCACTTGGTGGCCTTCACTTCGTGGTTCTTGATCCTGTTGAAGCGTTCACGATGGGCCTCATCCCTGAACCGTATCCCCATGCGTTCCTGAGCGGTAGCCCAAGAAGCGCTAGCAGTGGCACGAGCACGAGTTTGGATCCTAGTGTTCATCATCTAAAACATTAAATAAAGGCAAAAATAAAACTTTTTGATCCAACAACAGTAAGTATAATATATTCCTTATCAAAACACACTAAAGAATCTCCTGAAAATAATAATCTAGGCAAGAAAATCATGGCAATTGGTTCATAGTAGGTCTCATCCTAGATTGATAATGACAATAGATCGAAGATGAATTTGCAAAAAGTAATTGGGGAACGGAGGAGAAACATACCATAGATCACTCGTGTGCGAGGAAATCGAATGAAATTGAGCATAGATGAAGATCTCTTGAGATTTTGAGAGAGTTTGGAGGTAGAAGAGAGAAAAGGATTGAAGTTTTGGAGTTGGAGGTACCTTGCCGTGCGATTTTGTGGTCGGACGCAACTATATGGGCGCAGCTATACGAGCGGAACAATTTGTTCCGGTCGTATAGTTGGCTTTCTGTCAAAATATTAGATTTTTTGCCTGGCGGCGCAGCTATACGGACGCAACTATACGGACGAAACAAAATGTTCCTACCGTATAGTTGGTCGTTAAACTATCTGTTCTTGCAAAACAAAATATACAAAGGCATCGATATCTATACGACCAAAACTATACGGCCGGAATTTTTATTCCCGTCGTATAGTTGGTCGTTAAACTCTCAGAACATTAGAAAAGAAATTATACGGAGGCACTGATATCTATACAACCGGAGCAATATAGACGAAATTTTTATTCCTGCAGTATAGTTGGTCGTTAAACTCTCAATACATATTACAGAAAAAATTTGATGGCAAAGATATCTATACGACCGGAGCTATACGGCGGGAATTTTTATTCCCGCTGTATAGTTGGTTGTTAAACTCTCAGTACATATGAAAAGAAAATTGTCGAGGGCAAAGATATCTATATGGCCGAAATTTTTATTCCCGCCGTATAGTTGGTCGTTAAACTCTCCATGTCCATCAAAAAATTTCTGTTTCTTCGAGAATTACTTCTTTTCATGTAACTTAATGATATACCTTCTTTATGATAGAAAACTGACAGTAAATATTGTTGACCAACAATAGCATGAATATAGCAGAATTTCAAGTACTACCGAACTTCTTCTCCTCACATGGAGTTTTCTAGCACTCTTTATTAAACATGAACTTAAACTTAAAACTTAACTCAAACCTTTGTTTCACATGGGTTTCCTCCCATGAAGCACTCTTTTAAGTCAATAGCTTGACCTTGATGATACTCACTTAGGCCAGATGAGTGGAACACCCACTCCAAAGTAATTGGCCTTCAAAGTGATGGCCTCTTTCTTGTCATGTTTGGCTTTCTTCTTCCTGGGGAAATGGATAAGAAACAGATCCCGTGGAGGCAATTGCAACTTCACGTTCCCTTCATGGAGGTTAATTAAAGCCTTTATAGTTCTCAATAAAGGATGGCCTAGTACTATAGGAGCAATAGTATCTTCAGGCATGTCAACAATAACAAAGTCAATTAGAGCAAGACAACATTTGATGTAAACTAAAGTGTTCTCCTTAATTCCTACAGCTTGTTTGTAGGTAGAATCTGCTAGATGCAATTTTAATTCAGTGATTTCAAAGGAGCCAAGATTTAACTTGTTAAAAAGACTCTTTGGGATTGTTGAGACGCTTGCACCTAGATCATAAAGTGCAGCTACTCATTAGTCCCAATCTTTATTTTAATAGTAGGCTCAAATATGTCATCTAGTTTAACATGTAACTTTTCAGCGATTTTCTTGTATTCCTCTTCAAGCTCGCGTACCTTAATTGCTACTTTCTCAACAAAGTGTTGATACATGGCTTCATCGTTACCTTCACTTACCGGAATTTTGACATTGATCCTCTTTACGAGATCTTCAATGGTGTAGCTTGGTGAAGGGGCATTACTATAATCAAGTTCTTCAGGCTCCTCCCTTTGGATCCTCATCATTTTGAGTTCGTCAATAGGATTGGGCTCATCTTTACCTGCAAATTTAGCCAGGATGAGAGTTTGATTCTCGGTTATCTTACCTAGCTGTGCCTCAACGATCCTTGTTCTTTCTTGGAGGGCATGCAAATCATTTCTCAAACTAACAACTTGGTTAGATAATTTACCAAGCATGGCATCATGGTTCTCCGTTATTTTAACAAGAATATTATTTTTTTTCATTTTTTGAGTCCATAAAAGACTTAAGTGTTTCTTGGAGACTACCATTACTAGTTCCCATATTATTATTAGAATTACTTGCAGGACTAGCATAATGTTTCTGATAGTTAGGATTGTAACTCTTCTTCCAAGCAGGGTTATAATCATTACGAGCTACGAAGTCTATTTCTTGAATATTTGTTTCAGGGGTGGCTTTTACCTGGGTTTCCTTACCTTTTACGGCTAGTATGAGCTCATCCAACTTAGCATTGATTTCTTCGTTTTCTTGTGGTGAAATAGCATTCACCTTCTTCGTGTTTGATCTTTCCACATACCATTGGGCATGGTTATCTTGCATATTGTCTAACAGCTGATTTGCTTCGGTAACATGTTTACCCATAAATGTTCCTCCAGCTGTAGTATCAAGCATAGACTTAGATATAGGATTAAGAGCATTATAAAATAAATGGAGGATTAACCAATCTTCCATCCCATGACTAGGACAGTTTCTTAGGCATTCTTTCATCCTTTCTCATGCAAGCGCTAGTGTCTCATGCTCTTCCTGTCTAAAGCAGGTAATATTAGATCAGAGTTGCATAGTCTTTGCAGGTGGGAAAAATTTAGTCATAAATAAAGAAGTACATCCCACCATGATGTAATAGTATTTCTAGGCAAAGATAGCAACCATTCTTTTGCTCTCCCTCTTAGAGAGAAAGGAAATATACGTAATTTGACTGCATCAGGGTCAACGTATTTCATACGTATCATATCACATATTTCAGTGAAAGTATTTAAGTGCATACTTGCGTCTTCAACAGCAGAGCCTCCAAATTGATTCTATTGAACCAAACTTAAATAATGGGGCTTAATTTCATAGTCATCGGCAACAATTGTTGGCTGAGAAATAGGAGTACGCAAATAATCATTGTTGGGAGTAGCAAAGTCCCCAAGCTTCTTTTCAGCCATATTTCCTATGTTTTGGGGTTTTCTTAAACAAATAATTATAATAGTAAAAACAAGAATTGAAAGGCTAACTAATTTTTTGGTTTATCAAATAAAAACTGAAAGAAAACTAACAAAATTAAAAACAAGAATTAAAACTAGCAAGGTTCCTAATAATGTCACTAGGGTAGCTATTTCTTCCCCGGCAATTGCGCTAGAAAAATGGTTGATACCTTCGATCCAGATTACGGATGTAGTGTAGCTTCTTTTTCCCTAGTAGACCTAGGTTATCGAATCCTCGGGAAGCGAATGCGTAGTGAAGTTACTTTAATAGACCTTCAGGAGTTTTAGAATTCCTTTTGTGTTTTTACCAGACCAATAGCTTGCGTCTTTTTGTTGTTGTCGATGATGGAGAGAGGGGGCCTAGGGCATTCAGTTTCACATGTAGCTGTGCAAAACATCTGATGGGAATAAAAGATAGAAATAAAGTATGCGTGTACTTGTTAGAGCAAGATAAATTATATGTGGACAGTGCATCCATAATTGCTATTGCCTCCATAATCGCTTATAGCAATAACCGACTAGTCTCATCCATAGAAGAACGTGAGCTAATGATATGCATAGTGATGTCACCGTTAATCCCAAGTAAATCCCTCACATACAATTGTACTACCCTTCTGTCACTAGGGTTCCCAAACTGCAGATCAGTCATCACTCATACTCCCTATACCTGGCTCAACCCTCGGGGTCTTGGGTACCTGACAAATCCTTGGATTGAGGCAAGATAGGATACAATAATCCTCATGTCATACAAACTAATACACGATACCATCTATGATAAATAACATGCACAATTGCTACATGGCTAGGCCAAAGCCCTTAGCCCAAGGAGAATTACTCACACATAGAGATGAGATCAACAATCACAAACATTGTAATGAAAACCATAAGTTTGATAGCAATAGTCTTACAATGTCACTAATCGAAGAAGAGATCTACTATTACAAGTGCTGGAATATGGCTATGGAGATGGAGAAGGGTTTGGAGATCTGGAGGCGGCTGGTGATCTATGGCAGAGCCTTTTTGGCGAGGTCTGGCTTGTTTTTTCGTCACCCAAGGCTTCTTTATATAGGGGTCCCTTCACGAAAGTTGTTTTGTTTAACCTAACAGTGGCAGCGCCAACTATACGAGTGGAGCTATATGGCCAGAATTTTTGCTCCAGTCGTATAGTTGGTCGTTAAAGCGTCTGCCTCCGTATTACGGCTCCTGGTTTCTTCTGGTTGTTGTAAATCTTGTATCTTTGACTTTAGTGTAGTGATTCCCTCCTTTAAATGACATTATCTACGCAGGAAAAATATAAAAGAAAGGATTGCATACCCCTCTGAATATTAGCATTTGTGGCAGGGTTTAGGGAGATATTTCATCAAAATTATGAGTAATATCGAGTTTAAATGTGGACATAGATGGCTATATTTTAGATCCATCATCAGTCCAGTATTCCTTTGATTGCTGCTATCCTGTTAGTATCTCCTGGAAAAATGTGTTTATCCCAAATGCTATCTCCCTCCCCTGATTTCACAGGTGGCTCACGTCCTCGCCGGTCTCGGTCTTGTCATCATCACAGCTCTTACAATAAAGAGAAAGATGTTCATGTGGATCCATCTGTGGTCAGGAAATCTACACGTGATCGTGCTGCAGCAAAACAAGAGAGGATTAGAAAGCTGAAAAGGGATGATGCCAAGCGCACGAAATTTGAAGCATTGACTACCTTGGCTGATTTGGGCACTGAAGAATATGTGGAGATGAGGCTGCAGCAGTTCTATTCTCTACCTTGAACCTCACCTGATGATCGGTTTTGGAGGAATGAACAATTCATCCGCTATTCCGAGGTGTATGGTGGGTTCAGATCTACTGTGTGCCCCATGCAATGGTTGGAGATTGAGAAGCTGTGTGCTCACAGCTACTTTCAGGATGCTCTGTGGGTTACCGAGAAGATGGGACTGCACACCATCTTTCAAGTAAGAGAAGACTACAACATTGAGTTGGTTCAGCAGTTTTATGCCACTATTGTGTTTGGTGATACTGTGGATGTTCCCTTAGAATTGATTTCTGGCACTACCAGATGTCGTTCCAATTTGGTGCAATTTGCTAGCATTCTTGGTTTACCCTTCAACCCCAATGAAGCTTGTTGTGAAAGAATGCATATTCATGGACAAACCTATGACAAGGCAAGGTTAGCTCCTATCTATTCGTAGGGTGGTATATGTGGTCAAACCACCAACATGAAGCTGCTCTACAACATTCTGCTGCGCATGTTTCGCCACACTCTCACTCCAAAGGCAGGTAACAAGGATGAAATGCGAGGTGCTGAAATCAACCTCATGGCTCATGCTCGCTCTGTGTTTATTCACGGTCCTGACCATGATGGTGGTGCTATTGAAGTCATGGACTTTATATATCAAGACTGGTACAAGTGCATTATGGACAAGAAGTGCCCTCTCTAAGCCCCATATGTGATGAAGCTTATTGTTGCCTGATGACTGCAAGTGCATAGATTGTTTGTAGCTAGTTTCGAAATAAAGATATCGATCCCATAGGGAGCAGTAGGCGAAAGACTAAAATGCTTTTAACTATAACTAAATCTATCCACTTGAATCATATAGCTATATACTAGTTGGATCTTGCTTCTAGATATGATTGATTTACCAGGTTCATCACTCCCACCTTTAACCTGATCTATTTGAACTGTAAACCATAAAGGAAGTTTTCACATAAGCTGCCTTCCTCCCGGAGATAAGATCATATCAAACCGACTTTAGGTTATGCGCCAGGTCCCGTTGAAAATAAAATACTTAATAAATAACTTTAAGATGCAAGATAAGTAGAGTTTTTTTTTGGGGTTTTGGTTGAACAAGGTAATTTAAAGTAAAGCAAAACTTAATGTAGAAAGTAAGAATCACGTGTGTAATAGAACTTTGGAACTACAATAGGGAAAATGCATTCTCAGGGAGTAGCGGATACACTGCTAGTAATTTACACTAAATAATCGGGAGTATTATAACGAATATTCTCATAGTGCGTATGTATGTGGGAGGAGCTCCATATATGGACGATTTGCTAGCAACCGTTGCACACATCGTCCTCATAACCACAACAGACAATAACCGACAACCATCGCATTACCGCGCTATTAAGGGATTTCTCCTGTGGCATGGACATGGCTTGATGAGTTCTCCTTGGTTCCCCAAGTTAGTACGTAATGAATGAAAACAGCTTTATAGTCACAGTAAGTGCTATCATCCCTCCATATACTAACAAGTAAACCCCTCCATCGAGTCCCTATAAGAGGCAAATATTAAGAAGGTGCACTTCTCCTTAATATCAAGATAAATACAATTAACATGTACACATAATGATGTATAACATAATAATCTCTATCTCATCTCAGTCGTATGCTAGGGTTTCTCCATCTCCCCAAGAACAAAAGATCTACTCAGACATGGAGACAATCAACATCATGGCAATGGTAATGGAAACAATCATAGGTGAATAGTACTTGTATAACTCCACAGCGAGTATAGGAATTACAATAAGATCTAGACAAGATGTAGATGGGATGGATGAAGATGGTGTTGATGCAACGGTGGTTGATGGAGATCGATGCCTTAGCCTCTCAGATCTGCGCAGGATGAAGATGGATCCCTGGCGGATGAGTTCCTCCTCCAGATGCCTTCCGGAGGTGAGGTTTTCATGATTTCTGGGTGTTCTGTATGTCGTATCCACGAACCAATTGCACGGGGTGAAACTATTTGACAATGCGGAGGCGGTGCCAACTATACGGTTGGAGCTATACAGGCGGAATAAATGCTCCCGTCGTATAGTTGGTCGTTGTGTTCTCTTCCTCCTTTGTCCGCTTCTAGTTTTCTTCTAGTATTATTAATATTTCCCAAATAAGGAATTTACGTTGTTTTTGACTCCTTTTATCCATAGTACACCTACTTCAATAATTGTATCCATTGGATCCATCATCTGTCCTGATCCTAGTGAAAATAGACATAAAATATGCGCGCGAGCGCCATAAAATACTGAGATCCTACATCTACAATGCAAAATCGTAATGTAAAACATGATGCAAATATGCACTCATCAACTTCCCCAAGCTTAGACTCTTGCTCGTCCCGAGCAAGTTTTTAGCTTAATGGATGTGATCCTCATATTCATGAAGCTGAGTCGATAAAATAAATGAGGCAATTGCAGCATGTTTTTACCATGTTCGATACAGGGGAATAAGTTCATGAATAGTACCTTACTAGAACCATCTGAATAGTATTGGGAGGCTTCCACACCTTAGTTATCAATAGTTCATAAAAGATGGCTCTCAACATAATGTAAAAGAATTTGGTTCAACCGAATGAGTTAACGAGGTAGTCCCAAGTGTTTTAGGATCAACGTATTCACTTGGGATTCAAAATCTCAAAAGTATCTCTTTGTCATACTACAATACATTGGTACATGCCTATTTTCTCTTTGCACATTCGCTCTTTTTCTTCTTTCTTTTTCTTTTCTTTGCATATATGCTCACACTTTTGTTTTAAGTGTTGTGGAAAGGAGCGAGCCATATATTCCACTTCATGTAGGAATTCAAAGTTTGATGATCTCAATGATCAAATTCCAACTGTATATGAAGCATTCTTATGACTTGAGATTCTACCACGACTTGTTCTCACTCTATTTAGATAACACTTTCATTTTCCTTTGTTCAAGGTTTCCTTTTCAACTTAATTGTATAGATAATTTTTCTTGTGAATCAAACCGTAGACTTATAACATATTGACCAAATTATCTTTATGTGTTCCATTAGTACCAATGGTGTGGAAGACTCCTATTGCTATCATCAAGTGCAAGTAAAATCATACTCAAGCCATTCATATATCAATAATGCAAATACAAACTCAATATTTCTCCATATATAATAATAAACTCGGAATTTCATAAAAGGGATCGACTATTCCTGAAGGGAATTCTAATGATGCAAAATTTATTTCTAGTTTGAGCTAATGCAAAAACTGTAATATAAAACTTATAAGAAAGATTACAAGGTCTTTAAAAATCTCCCCAAGCTTGGAATCAAGCCAGGCGGGATCAATTAACTCCTTGTGGGTACCTATTCCTCCTCTTGGGTAGATGGAGCGTCGCCTTATTCCTTTACGTTGCCCGCTTTAACTATGCTTTCAAAGAGAATGCTGATCTTGGCCATGTCGTATTGGAGCCTCAACATTTTCCTTTGAGGAATTTCTTCTCATCTGTTAACTCAAAGGCATTTTTAATCAAGAAACCAACTCTACCATCGTTTGCATCGACCTTCTTTTCAAGGTCTTTGCTCATCATCTAGTATGAGTCAATCCCTTCTCCAATTGTTTCAACGCATGCTTTAGAGCCTTTTCTAACTCACAGATCTTATCATGAATCTCATCTTCGCACCTTCTTAGGTTTAAGAGGTGATGGACCAAGAGGAGGTTTATAATAGGATCCCATGTTGTAACGATAAGGATTAGGGAGGTACTCATCCTTGTCCCTTCCCTGCTCAGCTAGTCTCATCATCTCCATCCTCTGTGGGAACAGGTCCTCCCAATTTGGGAGAGGCTTGATCTCTAGGTCGGATGATGATAAACAATCCTTTACGTTCTGCTTCCTCGATCCTCTTCACGGGCTTCTCATCTTTCTTCTTCCAGATCTGGTTGATGTGGAAGGGCTGCATGGCTTCGTTGCACGAATGTTATTAGAGGGCTTGTATAGGGATGGCGAGGATTTTTCGAGGCTAGAGGCTGTAGCTCTGCGAAAACTTAATGAAAAAGGTTAGATGCGATCAACTTTAAAAGGAGGGCTCAAAAACCCTAGCCGTCTTGCGTAACGAGCAACTATACGTGCGTAGCCCGTATAGCTCCCGTCGTATAGTTGTGAACCGACCATAGATTAGATCTACGGTGGAACCTAACTATACAGCCGGAACTATACGGGCGGAATTTTTAATTCCGGCCGTATAGTTGGTCGTTAAACTCTCTGTTTCCTTCATAATTTTTTTGAAGAAGGGTCGATAACTATACAACCGCAACTATACGGGCGGAATTTTTAATCCTGGCCATATAGTTGGTCGTTAAACTCTCAGTATTTTAGAAATTATTTTGTCAAAGGTGTAGACAACTATACGACCGCAACTATACGGGAGAAATTTTTAATTTCGGCCGTATAAATGGTCGTTAAACTCTAAGTATTCCAGAAATTATTTTGTCAAAGGTGTAGACAACTATACGACCACAACTATACGTGTAGAATTTTTAATTCTGACCATATAGTTGATTGTTAAACTCTCAGTACCTTTTGTGGATGGAAGCGTTGATGTTGCAACAACTATACGGCCGGAAATATACGGCTAAAATTTTTATTCCCGTCGTATAGTTGGTCGTTACACCTTCTGTGTGCACCAAAAAATTTCTGCTTCTCTAGGTATTCTTTATTAATCTGAAACTTAACAAAATATCGAGTTTTGATAGAGAAATATCAGCTTAGACTTTTGACCAATTTTGGCATCATCAATGTTCCTTCTTCTTTGCTAGAGCATGAATAATAATACTCAAACTAGACTTTAACTAAATAGTTAAAAACTTACTCAACCTTTATTTCACATGGCTTTCCTCCCATGAAGCACTCTTTTATGGTCAATAGCTCGACCGTAGTATCGCTCGTTCCATCTTGAGTCCATTCTTCTTGCAATTGCCATTCTTCGTATATCTTTGCTTTATCACTTCTTCGGGGGTGCTCAACTCTATAGTGATTGCACTTATATCTTGTTTCACTCGATAATGCTTCAAGCGTTGTCCATTTACCACCCATGCAAGAGAGGGTGTTTTTCCTTGGAGCTTCACTGCTCCTGACAAATAGGCTTCTTCAACTACATATGGACCTTCCCACTTCGACCCAAGTTTTCCTAGAAACAACTTAAGATGAGAATTATAGAGCAATACCGTGTCTCCACTTTTAAAAATTTATTATCTATTTTTCTATCATGCCATCTTTTAACTTTTTCCTTAAACAACCTAGCATTATCATAGGCTTGACTTCTAAACTCATCTAAAGCATGCATATCTAATAAATGCTTTTCCCCTCCTACTTTGAGATCATAATTTAGATTCTTGATTGCCCAAAAAGCTTGGTGTTCTAGTTCTAATGGTAAATGTCATGCCTTACCGTACACCATCTTATAAGGTGTCATACCCATTGGATTTTTAAATGCAGTACGGTATGCCCATAGAGTGTCATTTTATTTGTATGACCAATCTTTCCTTGATTTGTCTACCGTCTTCTCGAATATGGTCTTCAGTTCTCTATTTGAGAGTTCCACTTGACCACTTGTTTGGGGATGATATGGTGAAGCAACACGGTGAGTTACTCAATACTTGCTGAGGATTTTCCTGAAAGTCCCTTTCATAAAATGAGAACCACCGTTAGTAATTAAAAATCTAGGAACTCCAAACCTGGGGAATATGACATCCTTGATCATCTTCACTGAGGTAGCTGCATCTGCATGATTTGTTGGGATAGCTTCAACCCACTTAGTAACATAGTCAACAACAACAAGAATATGAGTATAATCGCTTGACTCTGTAAATGGACCCATGTAATCCATTCCCCATACATCAAAGGGTTCAATTATTAGACTATAATTCATTGCCATTTCTTGTCTCCTACCTATATTACCTCTTCTTTGGCAAGCATCGCAATATTCCACATACCTGTATGTATCCTTGAGCAAGGTGGGCTAATAGAATCCGGATTGAAGTACCTTTGCAGCAGTCGTTTTACCTACATGATGCCCTCCATATGGACTGTCATGACAAGCCTTCAATATCGCATTCATTTCATGATTAGGAACACACTTCTGATGTCTACGCACTTCTATTCTTGTAGACAGTTGTTGGGCCTCCAAGTGCAGAGGTTTGTAGAACAACAGCAAATTTTCCCTTAAGTGGATCACTCAAGGTTTATCGAACTTAGCGAGGAAGTGGTCAAAGGTATCCCCTCTCAAGCAACCCTGCAATCAAGATACAAGAAGTCTCTTGTGTCCCCAACACACCCAATACACTTGTCAGGTGTATAGGTGCACTAGTTCGGCGAAGAGATAGTGAAATACAAGTGGTATGGATAATTATAAGTGGTAACGGTGCTAGAAAATAGCTTGATGGCATGGAAAAGACTAAAGGCAAACTGAAATAAAGATGGAAGCAAGCAAACATGTAACAGATCTAATTGCAAACGATGTTTCAATGCTTAGAAACAAGGCCTAGGGATCATACTTTCACTAGTGAACACTTTCATATAAATATATTCTTCTTTATGATACTACGCTGAACTACTATCCGGTTGGACACTCTAATCGTTGGTAGGGCTATAACAGCACACCTCAAAGTTCATCTTTCCCATCTAGATAACCCCACACTGTCACCTGAGTACTAGATGGGTCCAACAAACACCACAATTTCATAAAGACATCCAACTCCAAATATAACTCATAACAAGTATTTGTAATCTCTAGCCTAAGTGCCACCATGGTGTGCACACTGTCAACTTCACACAAATGGGAGAGTAGAGATCTATTAAAGCACTTGCGTAGCAAGGTAGATCTACTTGATTACAAAGCTCATGACCACAACAAGATCATGCATAGAGAGAGAGATGAACACATAGCTACCGGTAGAACCCTTAGCCTCGAGGAAGAACTACTCCCTCATCATCATGGGAATCAGCAACGGTGATGGAGATGGTGGTGGAGATCGATGGAGATGGCTCCGGGGGCACTTCCATGGCCCGACAAGGTACCGGAACAGAGACTTTATGTCCCCCGAATCCCCCCTTTGGTGGCGGCGGCACTGTGGAACTTTTCGTGGCCGGAGGCTTGACTATTTAGGGTTTCTGCATCGGAAGGAATATATAGGCGAAAGGGCAAGGTCGGTGGAGGCCGGAGGGGCCCACACCACCTAGTGGCACGGTCAAGGGGGACCCACGCCACCCTATGGTGTGGCTGGCCCCTGGCCCCTCTCCGTCTCGTCTTCTGGCTCCGTGTTCCCCCGGTGAAATATTGACTTTGGATTTTGTCCCATCCAATTCCGAGAATATTCATTTTCTGACTTCCTGAAACCAAAAACAGTAGAAAACAGGCAGCTGGCACTGTGGCTCTTGTTAATAGGTTAGTCCAAGAAATCATATGAAAAGTACTCCAAAGTGTGGACAAAACACAAGAAAGTAGATAAAAACAAGCATGGAACATCAAAAATTATAGATACATTTGCAATGTATCAACTTCCGAATCATTCCGTCAAGTTCATGATGATATAGATACGGATCATCCCAAAAGTAATAGTTAAGATCATTGAAGAATGTCATTCTTTTATTTCTTGACATACCGGGAGGTAAATTTTTTGTTGCTAGATAGTTAGCATAATCTGCATACCATGGATTAGCAATTCTACCTTTGCTAAATATTCTCCCGGAAATGATTCATTAATATGTACGGGGTCATTAATTATTCCCTCCATCCTAGAGAGATGATCTGCTACTAGATTATCCTTACCCCTCCTATCTACTATTTGCAAATCATATTCTTGTAGTAATAAAACCCACCTAATCAACCTGGGCTTAGCATCTTTTTTCACAAGAAGGTGACGCAAGGCTTGGTGATTCGTATTTATTATTACCTTAGAATTAATTATGTAAGATCTAAATTTGTCGCAAGCAAAAATTATAGCTACAAACTCTTTTTCCATAGTAGCATAATGTTTTTGAATCTTAAGTGGTCTACTAGCGTAATAAATAACATTCAAATTCTTTCCATCTCGCTGTCCCAACATAGCCTCTAAAGCATAATCACTAGCATCACACATAATTTTGAAACGTTCATCCCACTTTGGAAGTTACATGATAGGTGCTGAAACTAGTTTATCTTTAAGGTTCTCATAAGCTGCAATGCAGTCATGGTGTAAATAGAATGGAGTTTCTTTATGAAGAAGATTGGTAAGGGGCATAGCTAGTTTAGCAAAATCTTTTATAAACCGCTTATAAAATCCTCCATGTCCTAGAAACATTTTTAAGCTTTTAATGTCCTGAGGTATTGGGAGATTTTCTATAGCATTTATATTAGTTTTATCTATTTCTATTCCCTTCTCCGAAACCTTGTGCCCGAAAACTTTACCTTCTCTTTCCGTGAAACGGCATTGCTCCCAATTCAAAACCAAGTTTGATTGCCTGCATCTCTGCAAAACTCTGGTCAGATTGTAGAGACAATTTTCAAAAGTTGTTCCACAAATGACAAAATCGTTTGTTAGGACTTCCATAGTCTTCTCAACAAAATCATCAAAAATCTTTAGAACACATTTCTGAAAAGTTGCTGTTGCATTACATAAGCCAAATGGAATTAATCTATAAGCATATGTGTCATAAGGAAAAGTAAAAGTTGTTTTCTTTTGATGGTCTGGTTGTATGGCAATTTGAGAATATCCAGAATAACCATCAAGAAAACAAAAATAAGAATTGTTACTAAGTCTTTCTAGAATTTTATCCATGAATGGTATAGGTTTATGATTCTTTTGTGTCTCATGATTTAGTTTCCTAAAATCAATGCACATACGATATCCTATAATTGGTCTCACAGGAACTAGATCACCTTCCTCATTCAAAGCAGCATCAAGACCACCTTGTCTTGGTATGCAATGAGCTGGGCTAACCCACTTATTGTCAGAAATAGGATATATTATGCCAGCATCAAGTAAACGTATAACTTGTTTTCTTACTACCCCCCTTCATCTTAGGATTAAGCCTTGTTTGCCTATCTACTACTGGTTCAACATCAACAAGCATGGTAATCTTATGTGTTACGATAGATGGATATATTCCTTTAATATCACTCAATGTATATCCAAAGGCTTCACGATGCTTAAAGAAAACTGAAATGAGTTTATCCGTTTCATTTTCTGATAGATTATTGCTAATAATAATGGGACATTTATTTTCATTATCTAAAAATTCATGTCTCATATTATCTAGAACTTTTTCAATTCTATTGGTGGAGGTTCTTCATCTCCTGTTCTTACCAATTCTTCATAGTCATGTGGATTTTGTGCTTCCGGAATCGAATCAACGTAATCATGCATGTCTTCTTTCTTCTCATCATCTGGTGCTTCTTCCCAATTAATCAAACTCCTTTCTAATTCATCTTGTGGAGTGCTGAAATGAATTGCCGCTAACTCGGCAATCGTCTTTTCTTCCTTGATATCCTCCACTTCATATGGCCTCTTCTTTAGTTTGGCAAAGTGGAATGTCATTTCCTCTTCTCCAAACTTCAGCGCAATGGTTTCCTTCTGATTATCCACTCGAGATTTGGTGATGGAAATAAAAGGCCTGCCTAAATGAATAGGGCAAAAAGAATCTCGAGGCATATCAACAATATGAAAATCAAGGGGGTACATGAGTGAGCCAATAAAGACATAGATATTTCTGATTACCCCTTCTAGTTTTATATTGGTTTTATTAGACAATTTAATAATAGTGTCTACCGGTTCAACATCTGGATTATTTAAGTTGTAGCAAAGTTCTTGATAAAGTGACGATGACACAATATTTATGGTGGAAATTGGTTCACAAATTCCATATAAGAAAGTTTCTCTATAATATATAGGGGTCATAGGTTTCGAAGTTTTGTTACCTTGAACCTTTCCTTGGATGAATTCCGAAGTTTCACGAACTAACATAACCACTTCATCCTCCACTATTCGTGCCTCCATAAGGTCTTTTATTATAACATTATTTATATTTGTAGCTTCGCAATTGCTTTTGGTTTCTTTAGTCTCTTCTTTATTTGTTCTTCCCCTCTTTGTCTTTTTTCAAAGATTCCATGTATAGGTATCAAGGATAACTCTTCCATTAGTGCTCTTGCACGCTTCTTTTTTTCGAGAAGTTTACGAGGTTCCCATTCTATAGGTACCTACAAATGCCCTGCATAATTCTCAATAATTTTCTTTACTTAGTAAAAATCAATACCGAGGGTTTTAATCATTGTATCTGTCCTCTCATCTGCGAGGAAATCATTAATGCAAGCATATTCTAAAAAACTATTTGTAATATTTTCCTTATCTTTAGAATTTTTAGTTGCTTCTTTCATTTTTATTATTATATTCCAAGCCTCGTCATAGGTATAAGATAGAAAACTGCCATTTGAAGCAGTGTCTAGATTCGTCCTATTTTCAATATTTAGCTCTCCATAAAATGTATGGGTGATTAACCAATAAGGCAAACGATGATGGGGGCAATTATCTAGGTAACTTTTATACCTTAGATATCCTTCATATAAGCCTTTACTAGGATTATTTTTGAAACTAATAATAATACCTCTTATCATGTGAGCTTTGCTTTTAGAATAATATTTTGATAGGAACTTGGTTGTCAATTCCTCCCAAGTCCTTGGTGCATCTGCACAAAAAGATCTGTACCAGTCGCAAATATTATTAGAGAGAGTTTGTCTAAACAACTGGATTTTAACCATATCAAGGTTACAGTCATCGAAAATAAAGGAACTGAGAATATCTTCAAAGAATTGTAAGTGTCCATATGGACATTCTTCATTGGTTCCTGCAAATTTCTTAGAGTGTAATAATTCGAATAATAAAGGATGGATCTCGACTCCATCCGGATTTATGCTTTTGTTGATAGTTATAAAAGCATCCATGGGCGAACCCATTTTCCTTACTGCCTCAAGCTGGTTTAAATGCTGAGTATTATCCATTGTTCTGGTCCTGCAACTCAAGTAAAAATTAGTACAATAAAAGTAAATAACTAAAAGTAAAGTGACTTATAGCGCTAAGCTCCTCGGCAATGGCACCAGAAAATAGCTTGATGACTGCAAGTGCACAGATCGTTTGTAGCTAGTTTTGAAATAAAGATATCGATCCCACAGGGAGCAGTAGGCGAAAGAATAAAATGCTTTTAACTATAACTAAACGAAATACTTAAGAAATAACTTTAAGATGCAAAATAAGTAGAGTTGTTTTTGGGTTTTTGTTGAACAAGGTAATTTAAAGTAAAGCAAAATTTAATGCCGAAAGTAAGAATTGCGTGTGTAATAGAACTTTGGAACTACAATAGGGAAAATGCGTTCTCAGGGAGTAGCGAATACACCGCTAGCAATTTAGACTAAATAATCGAGGGTATTATAACGAATATTCTCATAGTGCGTATGTATGTGGGAGGAGCTCCATATGTGGATGATTTGCCAGCAACCGCTGCACACATTGTCCTCATAACCACAGCAGACAGTAACTGACAACCATCGCATTACCATGCTATTAAGGGATTTCTCCCGTGGCATGGACATGGCTTGATAAGTTCTCCTTGGTTCCCCAAGTTAGTATGCAAAGAATGACAACAACCTTATAGTCACAGTAAGCGCTATCATCCCTCCGTCTACTAACAAGTAACCCCCTCCATCGAGTCCCCATAAGAGGCAAATATTAAGAAGGTGCACTTCTCCTTAATATCAAGGTAAAGAAAATTAACACGTACACATAATGATGTATAACATAATAATCCCTATCTCATCTCAGTCATATGCTAGGGTTTCTCCATCTCCCCAAGAACTAAAGATCTACTCAGACATGGAGGCAATCAACATCATGGCAATGGTAATAGAAACACTCATAGGTGAATAGTACTTGTATAAATCTACAACGAGTATAGGAATTACAACAAGATCTAGACAAGATGTAGATGGGATGGATGAAGATGGTGTTGATGCAGCGGTGGTTGATGGAGATTGATGCCTTAGCCTCCCGGATCTGCGTAGGGTGAAGATGGATCCATGGCGGATGAGTTCCTCCTCTAGATGCCTTTCGGAGGTGAGGTTTTCGCGATTTCTGGGTGTTCTGTATGTCGTCTTTGTGAACCAATTGAACAGGGTGAAACTATTTGATGAGGCGTAGGCGGCGCCAACTATACGGCTGGAGCTATACGGGCGGAAGAAATGCTCCCGATGTATAGTTGGTCGTTGCGATCTCTGCCTCCTTTGTTCGCTTCTGGTTTTCTTCGGGTATTATTAATATTTCTCAAATAAGCAATTTATGTTATTTTTTACTCCTTTTCTCCATAGTCAACTGCTTCAATAATTGTATCCATCATTTGTCCTGATCCTGGTGAAAATAGACATAAAATATGTGCGCGAGCACCGTAAAATACCAAGATCCTACATCTACAATGCAAAATAGTAATGTAAAACATGATGCAAATATGCACTCATCACTGCCCACACTCCAGCTACTCCTCTACTCTTCAAAAACCTTGTGTCTCACAAGCCTGCCAAGCTTCAGAGGAAGGGGGCTCCTTCCACTCAGGTACCCTGCGGTTATCCCCCTTCTCGTGGTGTATTTGAGTATGTGGATGATTTTGATAATGATGGCAGTGATGGGTCTGAGGAGGTGTAGAAGGTTGTGACCCGTGGTCCTCGCATGAAGCTTGCTAGCAATGCATATTGCTTCAACACCTCTAGAGAAGAAGTGCACAAGAAAGTGAAGAAGGCTTCCTGGTGGGAGAGACTGCTCCTATGTTAGAACATTGACATCCGCCATGGTCAGTATGATGCCTACAAGGCCAACAAGAATGTCATGAAGGAACTCAAGAAGATCAACCAGCCCATGGATGTTGACTCATCTCAGCAGGTTTCTGATGGTACGCTCTCCTATGGACACTGGAGTCAGGGGCATGTGGTTTGGTCCGTGTTTGAGGATGTGTCTTCCTCTTCTCACCCTCACGGCAGGTCGACTGCTCAGGATGGTGATGATGAGGACGAGGATGGCGATGAGGACAAGGATGACGATGAGGATGAGGAGGATGATGACTAAAGTGGCTAGAGTTGGTTTGGGAAGCTTTCGTAGTGCTTTTTCCCCCTTTTTGGCGTCTCGATGCCAAAGGGGGAGAAGTGGCTATATTAGGTTGCTACTAGGGATTTGCATGGGTACACAAGCTTCACATTATCTCGATTTGCCTTTTTGAAGCTTGTGTCTTTATGTACTTTGTCATATGTTGAACTCCGTTGTCTGTCATGTGTGGTAAGACATGTGTACCCGGTATCTTATTTTATTAAAAACCATGGAATGCTTAGTATTTGTCTATTCTTATTAAGATCATATTGTACCGTTGTGGTTATAAATTCTAGTGAGGGGGTACTCTCTAGGTTGTGTGATCTTTTTTTAAATGCTCATTCAAATAGGTCACACATCTAGGGGGAGCCTTCCTATGGTTTGTAAACCGGTTGTTGCTATGCTTATTGTTTATCATATGCAAATCCTAGGGTTGTCATCAAACACCAAAAAGGAGGAGATTGAAAGGGCATTTGTGTCCTTCATTTTGTTTTGATGTTTGTTGACAACACTAGGATGGTTTTAATCTACTGCTGAAATGTTTTAGGATATATCTATATTGCATGCCGAATGTTATCATATCATTATCTTGTCTTAAGGAAAAGGAAGTCCTAGGATTTATCTGTGCTGAATCTTGTCTGCGCCGGACTGTCCGATAGATTTCGGCCGGAGTATCCGGCCTAGCCGGAATGTCCTACTGATGTCCACCGGAGTGTCCGGACCGAAGGATTCCTCGGAGGTTGCAGACAATCAGTAACATACATAGGACTCTACCCGGATTCTTCCCGGACACTGGCCAGATTCTTTGCCAGGCCAGAGTGTCCGCTGCTCTATGACCGGAGTGTCCGATGGGGCAGGACAGTCCGGGTCGGTTCTGCCGGACTATCCGGGTTAAGTGGTTCTAACGACCACATTTTTGAGGGGCCTATATAAAGGCCCCTTCTTCTACCTTGGGTTGCTTCTCGTTCCTGAAAAGAAGAACCCTAAGCCTAGAGCCACCAAATCAACAAGAACTCCATCTACAACCATCCAAAGTCCTTGATCTTTGGAGAATCGAAGGAGGGGTCCTTAATCTACAGCTTCACCGAGAGAGATTTCCATTTCCCCCTCATTCACTTGAGGGCCCCTTGTTCTAGTGTTTCATTGGAAACCCTAGTTCTTGATTTGGTTCTTACTAGCTTGTTCTTGATTATTGTGACAGCTAGCTTGTATTCGGGAGCCACCAATTCAGTTGTGGATGCGTGCCTCGAACATTTTGTAAAGGTACCAGCTTCCACCTCGAAGGTTGCCGATATAGTGGAAGCGTGAATCGATCCCCTTGGGTTGAGGTTCACCGGAGAACAAGGGAGGCCTCTCATGGCGTTGGTGGTTTGATACCACCCCATCTCCAAACGCAGATGCACTTCCCCTCAAAAGAAAGGAACTACGGGAAATAATCCTTGTGTCCCCGTGTGCTTCACTTCGGTTACTTCTATCCTTTACCGCACCTTACTTTACCTAGTTCTTGCGTTGTTAGGATGCTAGTGTGACATATAGGTAAATTCACCATAGTTGCATATCTTGAGAATTTACCTTTGTGTCGAACCCTAATCTGAAAAAGAAGTAAAATTTGAAGTAGCACCTATTCACCCCCCCCCCCTCTAGGTGACCATACGGTCCTTTCACAAAGGTTTGACCATCTTATACTAATATATTACACTTATTGAAATAATATAACAAAATTCACGAGACGCAACAAATATAAAGCCTAATCTCGATTAGAATCCAGTTGTACTCATTGGTATTAGTATATTTAGTTTCTGATTACTTCATCAAAATATGTAGTGGTAATTAATGTGTTCTCCAAAACTCAGAGCACAACAAAATATCTTTCTTTACTATTAAATGGGAGCTGGTGATGGTAGGTCGTCACTGGACACTCAACGCCATCATTAGACGCATCTGGACCATTCATCTGTATCAGATCTCATGCATGTCACGCATCAAAAGGGAAGAATAAAAATCACGTGACCCCAAAATTAGGGATTAGAAAGCCAGTTAATGGGCTAATTAATTCCTTTCCAGCTTGTCTTGGTAGGTAGCGTTGCATGTCTCGGACCCGCTAAACTTATTTTCTATGTCCACAACCTGTTATATGTTGATCCAAATTCTAAGTAAATATCAACTTCTGACGGTACGGATCGTTGATGACCTAGGTTACCACCGCTATATATACCACTTGTAAGCTGCCGGCTAGGACAAGTTGCATCTGTGAAATCTCCGGCGTTGTGTAAACACTTCCTATTATAGTAAAGTTTCGCTGGCTGACGTTCGTGATTTTTTCGTCTCTTTGTTGGAGAGGTTTTTCCACGTTAAATCTGTGTTCCCTTGCTACGATTTTGTTTTTCGTTCTTCGCTATTTGAGTGTCGCAAAGCTAACGCAACCGTCGGAACCACATCTTCTCGCCGCTCGCGATCCATGTTGTGCTCGCGCTCATGTCGCCGGGCGCAAGCAGGAACACGTTGGAAAAGATCCTCACCATGGTTGGCGCACCATCGCAGTTCGTCATGGACACCACTGTAGATCCCAAGACCGCTCGGAGAGCGGTGCGTGGGCGTCCGCCTGTGGAGTGTCGTGTCGTGTGACACCATTGTGGAGACGTACAAGGGCGACACAGTATGATCTCGAGAATCATGTGAGTAATACTTGCGTCGCATGAAACTAGATCTAAGCACGTTTTCTCCATCTTGTTAATTTGATCACCTGCAACAACTGTGGGTGTCTTTCTTTGTTTAAAAGATAACAGAATGGTGTGGGAAATTTTTGAATTACAAACTGCCAGACATAAGAAATCTTGACAAGGAAGAGGGAGAACTATCCTCAGTTATGGTTCTGGCGTGTCACAGATTCACAATCAGAACGACAATCTTCTATTACAGTTGATCAACCAAAAATTAGTACAAGTCTATATTGACTACCATTTCTCAAGAAAACAGGAAAAATAAAATTATAAAGAGGATGATGTAGTTTAGGAAGAAAGAAAAACCGCAGACAATCAATCTGGGTCGGAAATAGCTCGTGTGCCCATGCGTTTCAACTTGTTCTTGGTTGATTCGATAGGGAAATCAATCCAAATAAAGACTCCATGCCTCACATCACTCTTGAGATTAGGCACAAGCACCAGACAACCCCCAATCACATGAATAGGTAAACACCCGAGTTGCTAGCAGGGAAATCTCCAGATTGCAGCCAGGAACACCATCTTTCTACTGTTTTCCGCCTGATTTTATAACTGTACATTATTGGCCCGCACATTTGTACCTTAATTTTATCGAATTGTCTAGCTTGTGATTTAAGGATCAAACTTCAATGCAACATAGTAGTATAATTTTGTCTACTAATACTAGGCAACTCATCATACTTTAAAAATAATACAAGTGAAATGTAACATGTGGGGAGGTATTTTTCATTTACAAGACCACAAAATGTCGTGGTGGAAAACTATATATACATAGATCTGCTCATTTCCACCATACAGCTTGATCGCTCGACTAGATTGCATTTTGGTTGGATTGATGGTATTTTTTTTGACTCACTTCACTCTTGGAAAATAGGTCAATAGAAGTGACATCTTAAAAGCAGGTAATTTAATTAGTTTATACCATCACACATATTGTGTCTTTCCTTTATGGCTACCTTTCCTGTATTTGGTACAAATATACACTTACAGGTTGACACGGGAAGGATACTCAAGGTGATAACAAAGAAATGCACAAAAGTAGTCACCAAACATAGAACCAAGGGCTACATGCGCATGTGTAGTACTCACCAAAGGTAATAAATCAATAGAACTTATGGAGGAGGTGATATATTGCCATCACATATCAATTGTTACTTGGGTTATTGTTTTATTAGAAAAATGCTTCCTGTTTCTATGCAAAAAAAATTCCGATAAGGGGCGCTTTATTACTGATTTAAGTATTACACCGGGCATCTGCATAGGTAGGATGTACATAGCCGTCACAGTCCACAAATCCCAACTGGTTGGGGGAGTGGATGTACAAACCCAACACTGAGTTCAAATCCTCACGGAAGCAAATTAAGGTTCCTATTTATACTTGAGGATCAGGCTCTCCTGGTACTCATGCAATTTATCCCGAGGACCAGACTTGGTACTTAACCAAGTTTAAAAATCCTTATACTCATGCTTAATGGCTGTGTTCATCCCTAGTTGGTGTAGAGGCCGGGGAAGTGAAAATCCTCCCTTCATTTTTAAGGACTACGAGGAAAAAATATGACCGCACACGCTGCTCTCGGGAGGGGCGGCACGGGCGGAACCCTAAGCCGCCTCCGACCCCGACTTCTCCTCCCTCTCTTCCTCCGCTGCCACCGGAGGACACCAGCAGGCTAAGCCTGGCCGGCCGACGATGGCGGCGGGGATGCTTCCTCGCGTGGTGGCCTCTCCCCCGCAGGAAGCCCCTTGGGCGCTTGATGGTTGTTGCCTCGACGACAATCTGATGGCGGCGGGGTCTGGAAGCTGGGGCGGCGCCCTCGGGATTTGATGGCGGTTCTCCCTCGACGGATGGTGGCGCAAGTCGCATCTGCTGGCAGAGGCACGGTTCTAGGATTTCTCTCACGCCAAGACGAAGATCTTCCTTCAACCTGTTTCCATATATCTGGTGGCAGTGTCGTGTTTCGGAAGGCTCTGCCGGCGAACTCCCATGGGCAATTCATGCCTGGAGATTGCTGGAACGGATGAGATTCGGTCGCGCGCAACCGTTGTTTTTCTGACCGTTTGGTTTCAGAGGGAGCGAGACGAAGCTCTGCAGTCTGTTGCCATCATGGAACAAGTCTTTAGTTCCATGGTGAAGTCAGTGTGCGGAGAATGTCATGGAAGCCAAGATTAGTGGACTAGCTATGGTGGCTCGAGTCCTGGTCGCGATGAGGAATTGGCTTGGTGATTCGTGAATTGTAGCAGCGACATCGAAAAGTGGGGGCGGCAGCATAGGAGGAGTTCACAGTCTTACCTTGCACGATGAAAATCCAAGGTCCGGCCTTAATTGGTTGTGTCTGGCAATGACCTTGTTGAAGGCATTGTTTTGTGAGCGAGGACTTTCTCCAGGATGAAAACCTATGGTCTTTGATCGGGCGATGACAGTGATTGTGCTATGTTTCCTTCTTGAAGGCGTCGCTATTGGAGATGTTGGACTTCTGGTGTTGTTCTCGTGGGGTTAGTGTTGCTTCTACTAAGGATCTAATCACTGTAACGGGACTTTTCTTTTTTGTAACTCTTCTTCCTTTTTTTGGCTGTGTGTATCCGTATTGCCAATAGGGTATGCGTTTTTGCAGAGGCTGGGTGTAATTGGTATCCGTGTGATATTAATATATGCTCATTTCCAAAAAGCAGTCCACAAATCCCAACAAACAATAATAAAAAAAAGCGGATTACATATCAAAATGAGAAATTGTAAAACGCCTAAGATGCTGAAGGAGGGCCTATCCGTAGATTATGCTGTCATCTATGTCAGGTAAACAAATCCAGCACTATATCTTTCAGTCGCGTACACACCTTCGTAAAAATTTCATGATAATCTGCACGATGCAATGCGGACCAAGACCGTAGGGTGTTGGTACATCTGTTTTCTATGCAAATGGTGTTGAATTAAGCGAAGTAATTTTTTAATGTTTTCGAAACACTATGTGGTTATTGCATTATATGTTAACATGCGCGATGACTAAGATAACTCGAATACCGTAGCAACGCATGGGCATTCAACTAGTAAAAGGTTTATTTTGCGCTTTTGACTCTAGTAAATGAAGTAGGGGTCGAACCATAAACTATACGGGCGCGTTTGGTAGCATGAATGCATTTCTTGGCCCGGCCCGACAGTGTTGTGGCTAGCACTGCCAGCCTCATACAGGCCTTGGGCCATGAATATCGGCCCATTTGGTAGCCTGCATACCTTTTTTTCCACGAAAATCAGAACTATGGTTGTTTGGTTGCGTGCATGCATCTATGAACACAAGGAAGCAATGTGGTTTGGTTGCATGCAGTGTTGCTGATATGGTCACCTCTTTTGTAGAGAGGTGAGGATACCACTGTAACACATACACACACAAATGTAAGATCAATGAGATAGTTCACGACAAGGCACGGAAATGTACTAGTTCACGACCAGAAGCACAAATCATAACTACTTCATCTAGACAGTAGTCACTGCTGCCCCCCCCCCCCACTATCTTCCTGAAAGATTCAGGGTGCTTAGGGTACCTCTTGCAAACCTCGGCTTGAGTGTAGTCATAGATGACCACCTTGTAAACCTTTGGGTAGATCTTCTTGAAGGTCAGCAAGTAAACGATCTTCGGGTCATGAGCTACTGCAAAAGGTGCCCAACCTTAATCGAAGCAAGCTTTCCTATGGGCTTGTTCATTTGCGGTACAAAAGTTCCCGGGCGAGTGCATCGTGGTACCTAAGTTGCCTGAAATTGCCGCGTTTCGAAATATTGGGCCGCCAACTACCGAGAGGGGCCATTTCGAGGCAAACTCATCTCACCCCTACCAAATCCAAACATTCCGTGAAACTACCCCGTGAAGTAGACGGTCGGGACTCTCATATCAGTAATATGTCCGTGACGCGAGCGGCAACGTGGCAACCACGTAGGAAAGACGAGGGACTAAAGAAGCTTGGTGCGTTGACCAAATTCACAAATCCACTCCCTCCTTTCGCATGAACACTAGCACCTGCGGCGTCAAAATCCCTGCTCCAACAAGAGTGATCCCTTCGGGCATTTGACTTCCAGCGCCAAGTTGCTGCCCCTACTCGCTGGTACCGAGCTCCAATGCCGAATGTCGTGCCAACCGTTGCGACGCTCTAGCTCACCTCTACCGCTGAGAAGCTAAGCAGCGCGAAGGATGGCAGATCCTATTGCCGAGGAAGAAGTACTTCTGGCTAATTGCAATGAGCTACTCTTCTCTTTTCTATTTGCACTATCCATAACTGCTAGCTAGCTATTTGCATTACACAGATAGATCGAACCTAGAATTGTTTGCTAGCACAATGCTTACAAACAATTCTTATATTTTCTCCCCAATTTTCTGTCAAGTAGGATCTCCGCTGAACCCAAATACATGGTTGTGGTCACTCTCTATGGATACCACACTAAATTAGCATATGGGAAGAACATGTGGAATCAAACTCGTAGTCTGAAGATGGAAGTAGCACCTGCGTAGTTATGCACTATCCCTGGTATGGTTGTTGTTGTGCGTGAACATGCTGAAATGGGGCCGGAGCAGATTGCACGGTTCAGCTTCATGGATGAACGAGGCTTCACGGTTCCTATAGCATGTGTCAGTCAGATAATTGGGTTGATGAAACAGTCATTGGGCATCGTGTGGTTATGCTGATTTGTAAAATACTGGATGTGGAAGCTCCTGCTACTGAGAGTCGCCCAACTATTATTGGACAGTGTGGTCTATTTCGAACCCCTGCCGCTGTTGAGAAAAATGTGGCTGCTCGTCCATGCCATGCTTTTGTCAGGCAACCTCCTCGTAGGAGTCCCCGTATTGCCGTTGTGAAAAACTCTACTCTAGAATCTGCTGGTACTGGTCGTCCCTGTGGTGTTGCTGCTCTGGCTGCTGCTGACCCAATCCATGTTGTTGTTGAGCAAACCAAGGCTTCCGGAGGATGCCCCACTATTGTTGCCAAGACCACTGCCGTGTGTGCTTCTCCTCCTCAAAACTGTGCTCAAGTTGTGCAAAACTCCTCTCTAGAATCTGCTGGTACTGCTCGTCCCTGTGGTGTTGTTGCTCTGGCTACTACTGACCCAATCCATGCCGCTGTTGACCAAACTAATGCTTCCGAAGGCTGCCCCACCGTTGTTGCCGAGACCACTGCCTTGTGTGCTGCTCCTCCTCAAAACCGTGCTCAAGTTGTGCGAACCCTTGCTCTAGAATCTGCTGGTACTGGTCATCCCCGTGGTGTTGTTGCTCTGGCTACTGCTGACCCAATCCATGCTGTTGTTGAGCAAACTAAGTCTTCTGGAGGCTTCCCCGCTGTTGTTGCCAAGACTGCTGCTACTCCTTGAAACCGGGCTCAAGTTCTGCGAACTCCTGCTCTAGAATGTGCTGGTACTAGTCATCCCCGTGTTTATGTTGATCTGGCCGAAGTTGACCCAATCCCCGCCGCTATTGAGAAAACTAATGCTTCTAGAGGCTGCCCCACTATTATTGCCAAGACTGCTGCCTTGTGTCCTCCTCAAACCCGTGCTCAGGTTCAGCGAGCTACTGGTCTGGAGATAGCTCATAGTCTGGACTCTTCTAGCACTCGAAACAATGCTGTTGTGGGAACTGCTCCTGATCATCGATTTGGCGTGGCAGCAGCTGCTGCTATTGTGGTTGCCGTTAGCTGTGGCCCTGCCTGTCCACCAGGTATTGTAGCTCCCGCTGCTAAGGGCCCTCACCTTGCTCCTGGTCCTGGTACTTCCACTGAGGTTGCTCCAGCTAACGATGATGCTGGTGATGGCGATGGTGGCATTGTGGCTGGGTCTGATGGTGCCGCTCCACCTCTTGAATCTCTTGGAGGTTTCTATCCTGCCGAACCTGATGATGGCAAAGTAATCATTCGTATCGGTGTCGAGGAGTATATTGCAAAATTAGATGATGGCACAGAAAAATTCTATGACGAGTTTGATATAATCCTTGGCAGATACGATCCTAAAGTGGTACAATTATCTGACCTGATGGCATCGTTACGTGTGAAGGTGCTGTGGAGGTCCTCCCAGGTAGCACATTTGGTATATTTTGGTAACAGGAGCAAAAGGCTGTAGAAGTGAAAGATACCAGGGATTTAGTCGTACCGTTTACAAGGAAACATTGTAGAGGTGGTACATCCACTTGATAGTGCAAATGTTTGGAGAGGAATTAGATTTCGACAATAGAGATGATGGACTTGTAGAAGGCATGCATGACCTGATCCATGGCATCACTAGGGATTGTTGGACTAAGGGTAGCTTCGAACATAGGAGAGTCTTACAGAGGAGCGTCATAAGGAGGAGCAGGAAGAGCATACCCAGAAAGGGCACCCCGAAGAAGAACATCACCAAGGAGACCACGCTAGAGAAGAGGACGCCCAAGAGTCGCACGAAAAAAGGCACCACACCGCAGAGTACACCCCTGAGATCCAGTCAAAATGCCACACCGAACGGTAGCAGCAAAAACGCTAAGAGGGCTAGCACGATGGTGAACACTCCCAAGAGTGGTGGCAAAAAGGCGAAGATGGCCAGCACGGAGGCTACCACACCCAGTGGTAGAAGAAAAAAAATGCTAATTTTGAGCTGAACATGCCGCTGAGGTCAGGCAATAATGCCAGCACGAAGGAGAACACACCCAATAGTAGAAGCTAAAGGTCTAATTCGAAGAAGAACACGCCACAGAGGTTAGGAAATAATGACAGCACCCTAGAGCCAACACCCGTGAGGAGAAGCAGGAAGGATATCACACCCAAGAGCGGCAACAAAAATCCTAGTTCGATGGGGAATGGAATGCAGATGTCAAGCCCTACTGATACCATCAGGAAAGATTACATCAGGAAGGAGGATGTACACAAGAAGAGCAAGAGGGTTCTGTAGAGTCAAGATGAAATAGATTCTGATTGCTGTTTGTCTACTGAAGAACCTGGGATGCATGCAAACGTAAGACCACCCCATGTGGTTGCAGCAGAACCAACCGAGTGTCTGGGAGAAAACAAAGTTACCGGTGAGGTAGATTGGGGCAATGTTCCGGTCCATCCGGGTGGAGATGATGGTGCAGCCCTGTAACAACCTCGGACCCTACGCTCTAAGTTCAAGCCTGGATGAACCAAAAGTGGTTAAAGAAGTACATCGGGGGCCCAGGGCCACCCACGTGTAGGCCCGTCGTCCGCCCTAACCACATCCAAGAACATCGGGGCAAGAGCGAGCGGCGTAGGCAACAAGCGAAGAGATCAAATACATACACAAGTGAGTATGTATGCAAGCTACCTTACAACAGTTCTCAGAGCCATACCATCTAAAAGAAATAGAAATATTGCAATGCCATACGGCAAGATCCAAATATCCTAGATAGAGGTAATAGTGTAGGATATCTCCTCATACATCAATCAACAGAGTATCAAGCAGAAGCGGGCAACAAGATCCGAGTACGGACAAGAAGCAAATCGACATAAGATGCCACATAAATAAGCACATCCCGCCCACAGATCTCACGGATCCCCATCCCCGGAATCTCTACACTGAGTGATCGTTGCCAACATCATCTGTCTCCTCCACCCAGTATCCATCTTGCGAATACACCTGTTCATCTGAATCAAACAATTTATCGTGTGAGACCCTAGGGGTACTCAGGAAGTCTTTATGCCACTAAAGAGGACATATACCTGGGGTGACGCAATTGCAGCAAAAGAGAATAACTAACAAGTCTATAGATACACGCTAACCATCCGCCTAACCAATGATAGGCGGATGTCCGTTAATTAGAAACAATAGTTATAAAAGTATAAAGTAACAGATTCACCCCCCCTTCTCGCTTACCAACGAGAAAGCGGACGAACAACCCAACCGTTGGCAGTTTTATTAATCATTCCATGAACATCGCACTATTTACTAATCAGATATTTAGTCAAATTAAAGACGGTACTTTAGTTATACTTGTCTATGATCGAGAAACAGTGCTCCAAGTCATCCATAACCGCGGACACGGCTTTCAGAAAGATTTACCCTACAGGGGTGCATAAATAGTAACACACACACGACTGACCTCGGAAAACCAAATCAAAACCCAACGAGGCTTTCACGACAAAGCAATCACAGGATTCATAATTCATTTCAGGGGGCCACCCCAATAAGCTACCCGCAACGAAGTTGGCCGGCTCCGAGACGGACCCAGGGTTTGCGAGAACGGCTGTAAACGACTAGGAACCTGAAAGTGTGACTGGGCTTGTCAATACCGTGAAATCATGGCGCGATCCCTAAACAGTACAGGTTCACCACGCACAATCATAAAATAAAGCGGTAAAGCTTGGCATAAGTATAGGATAGTAATAAAGCCCCAAACTTCTTTATGGCCCCAAGAAATAAAGTACAAATCAAGCTCTGGCAAAGGGGGATTCATAGAGTCTCCCGTATGTGGATAGTGCGAATATTCAAGGAACAGGTATCAAGTACTCGGGGTCCTACAGGACACAAGTGGACATAAGAACCAAATGATAGATATTGCCCACCGGTGCCTCTTTCATTAGTTATCCCATTACTACTTAGGTTAAGTTGTTTAGGTACCTCGTTATCTAGAAGACACTCACATACCCTACACATACTGTTCTACGACTCGCATGGCCCAAACAACTCCTATAGTAATGGCTCATAGGATGGAGGAACAAGTTTCGGTGGGGCTTTAAAGTAAAGGCTATGCAGTACTTGGGATTCAATTTATTGCAATCGCGACTCCATGATGCAAGAATAAGATAGAAGCAATAGGTACTATATGTATGCAAGCATGTGGTAGTGCTTTCCTGTCAGCTCAGTTGAAGCGAGAGATGGATCTGGGTAGTACTCCTGGGATTCCTGATATTTCCCCTACTCGGTGTCTATTCGAAAAAAGAACAAAACAAACAAGGGCCAACATAAATAAAGTGCACAAGCATATAAATAAAATGCGACAAGCAAACAAGCATGCCATGATGAATGATGCACAAATTACATGTCAATAATGTAGCATGGCAAGGGTGAGGTGTGGGGACAAGAATAAATCATTTTATTAATTATTTGGTCAAGTTTTATTGCCATAAACAGTTCTGATTTTTAATATTGATATGATTCATGCTGCAATTCATAACATGGAATGCATAAACAGAACGGGCTCGTCGTGCTGATCGATTTAGACATATTATTTGTCAAATTTGAAGTTGTAGAATTCAAGTTATTAATTAATTAAGAAAAAGCATTTTCATTGCAATTAAACAATTTCGAAAATTTAAATTAGGCAACCATTATTTTGGAGGGCATATTTGAAATCCTCATTCGAAAACATATATTATTTGTCAAATTTGGAATTACCAATTAAAAGTTATTTAAAACTGGATTTGAAATCATATTTAACCATTTCTGAAATCATTTTTATTAAACAGAAAAACCCAGAGACTTTTTATACACAACAGAAGCCAGCCAACGTCGCCGACAGGTGGGGCCTGCGATGATCTGGCGAAACTACGCGCGTCAGAGGTTTTTCTCACCGCCACATACGTGAGTCGCAACAACTGATCGGTGGACCCGACGCTCAGACAGGCCCACGTGCCAGCGGGTGAACAGGCGGGTGCCACGCGGCCCGGACGAGGGCCGCGGTTTGAGGCTATGAAACCCGCGATCCCTTTTCATAAAAGTTCCACCGCGGATGACATGTGGGGCCAGGTGGAGCGCGGGTTGCGTGAAACAAAAAGGCGGGGGTGTAACTGGAAAACAACCCCGCGCTACTGTTTTTCTTCTACGCGTTATCTAACGAAACTGACGGCAAAGGACACCGTCGCGGCGGGGGATCGATCTTGCGACCTAGCGCGCGCGTGGCGGCGGTTACCGCTGCGGCTGAGGGGGTTTGATGATGGGTACCAGCTACACTACTAGAAGGCCCTACTGCGGTGTGACGACGGAACTGCGTCAGCGAACCCGGTGCACAGAGGGCGTTCGACGACGGTCCAGCACGTCCAGGGAGCGATGGCCAGCGGGAGGATGTCAGGGAGGCTCAGCAGCTCACCATGTCGATGCTGGTGGTGGAGGATCGGGACGGGAAGCAGGGGATCTACGGCGGAGCTGGTGCACCCGGGGTTAGGGCTTTGCGTCAGCTTGAGGATCTGCAGCAGGTACGGGGCCATCTCCTCCTCGCCTCCGTGTACAGGGGTGATGCAGGTGGACGCCCGACGCTTCCTCAACGGCCAGACACCGCGCCCGCCTCCTAGCTATGGTGGTGGAGAACCGATGCCGACGGTGGGTGTAGATGGGAGAGGGTAAGAAGGCAGCGGCAGATGGGGAAGGAGGAGTAGAAGGGCAAGACCCTGGGTGGATCTGGCGCGATGCCAGGTACGAGAGGAGGGGGTAGATAAGGACAGAGGAAGGAGAGAGGCACATGGGTGGCTCGGGTGGAAAGGTGGTGGTGGCCACCTTCTCTTCTCCCTCTTCTCACGTGCTGGCACGGCTCGGGAGGGGCCTGGGTGCCTGCAGCTAGGGCCAGAGAGGACGACGCAGGCTTGGTGGGGCTTTGCTTGGCAACGGGAGAGAGGAACAGAGAGGGAAGGGCTCGGCTAGGGTTAGGCCGGCAGGAGGGTGCGGCACGGTTGTCTCGGCTCGGTGTCGAGCAAGGGAGTGGGTCGAGCCCAGGTTGCAAGGGGGAGCCGGACCAGGTGGTGAGGGTCTAGGTTAGCAAAGGGTTAGATGAGGCTTAGCCGAGGCTAGGAAGTAAAAAGGGGTGAGAGTTGGGGTTTTAGTTAGGTGTAGAGAGAGAGAAAAATAGCTAGGTGTAGCTAGAAAAAGAAAGAGGTGAGGGAGTAGAAGATGTCACATGTATGCACACATGCATGTGTCTATGATAGATAGATGGAGAAGTTAGGGTTTTGGATTGGATAAGGAATACCAAGAAGTTTGCATTAAGACAAGGGAGAATCAAAAGGACCAAAGAGAGAGAGAGATGTGGGAGAAAAGATGATCTTGCATGTGGTATTCTCTCATGCACATGATAATATTTTGTGAAAACTAAATATATATCCCATGTATGCTTGACAAAGAGGAAACCACTAAAAGAGTGGCAAGGTGGAAGACAAGTGAAAAATAAGTATTTATTTGGTTCATGTGTTTCAATTGGTTTCAAACAAACTCCACCCAATATTCAAAAGAAAACCAAGTTAGAAGAACAAGAGAGAGGTCTTGCATGGGCGATGCATGATCTCTTAATAGGCCACATTACATTTGTGAAAACAAAGACAATCTCACATGGCTCCATCTAATCACATGCACTCAATTTTGAATAAAACCCAAGCACAAAGGTTGGAAAGGTTGATTAAAAACATCAAATAGAAGAACTAGAGTAAGAAGGGGATGTGGGGATCATATATCATGTGACATGGAACAATGATACCACACAGAAGATATATGCACAAGGAATTGACACATGGCTTGGATTAAACCCATATGTACAAAAGTGTAAGAAATAAGCATGAATGAATATAATGGAATTGCTAGTGTGTGTGTTCCACTAGGCAAGTATATAGCCATAATTATATTCATACATGATCAAATATTCCAAAACAAGCCATAAGGAGGCTAGACAAGGAGAATACTCTCATAACATCAGAGGTGGCCATGTGGCTCTCCCCATATCATTATGGTGAAAACAACATGATGCGTAAATGGGAGCATGTGGAATTATAAGTGGATCCATCCCAACCACATGAGATAGAGGTAAAACCAAATAAAATGCAAAGCTCACGTATAGTTGGATGGTGGAATTATGGGGTGGTGACAAAGAAAGGTGGTGGAGTTAATAAAAGATATGCCCCCCAAGTCAACTTGGGCATCAAGCATCATCAAGAACCAAATACAATATATCAAAAGGCAAATACAATTAATAGTGCATATGAGATAAGAACCAAATGGAAAAGGGTTTTATATGATGCTCAAATGCAATGTGGCATGATGACATGAGCATGATATAATTATGATGCAACAATTATATGTAGGAAGTAGCATTTTATTATTAGACCATATAGCATTACAGATGTTAGAGAGATGGGATGCTACAACTCTCCCCCACTAAACAGGAACCTCGCCCCGAGATTCTAGGAAGAAGAAGAAGACACGAAGAGGGTAGGATACTTGGCACGGAGCTCATCCTCGCGTTCCCAAGTGGCTTCATCAATGGAATAGTGCGACCACTGCACCTTGCAGAACTTGATAGACTTGCTGCGAGTCTTTCTTTCTGCGACTTCTAGGATTTTTGTGGGGTGTTCTTGATAAGACAGATCTTCTTGTAGATTGATGAGCTCATGGTCCACGATCCTACCGGGATCTTTGAAGCACTTCTTGAGTTGAGAGATATGGAAAACATCATGGACCTTGAGTTTTTTAGGGAGCTCAAGAGCATAAGCAACTTCTCCTCTTCTTCCACGAACTTTGAAAGGACCGATGTATCTAGGATCCAGCTTTCCTTTGATACCAAACCGGTGCATGCCTCTCATGGGAGTGACACGAAGGTAAACGAGATCACCAGGGACATACTCCATGTCCGTGTGCTTTCTGTCATAGTTGCTCTTCTGGCGACATTGAGCAACCTTCAGGTTTTCAAGAATGATGTGAACCTTCTCCTCCACTTGAGTTACAATGTCGGGGCCAAATAATGTTCTTTCACCTGCTGTCGACCAACCAATCGGAGTTCTGCATTTGCGGCCATAGAGAACCTCAAATGGTGCCATCTTTAGACTCTTCTAGAAGCTATTGTTGTAAGAGAACTTAGCATAAGGAAGGCATTCTTCCCACTTCATGCCGAAGGAGATTACGCAAGCACGGAGCATATCTTCCAGAATCTAATTGATCCTTTCAACTTGTCCTTGCGACTGAGGGTGATAGGCTGTGCTGAAGTTCAACTTTGTTCGCAAAGCATTTTGGAAATTTCCCTAGAACTTGGAAGTGAAGATGCTTCCACGGTCTGAGCTGATCTCAAGAGGAACCCCATACAGAGAGACAATTCTGTTGATATAGAGCTCAGCCAACTGAATTGCAGAAATTGTTTCCTTGACGGGAAAGAAGTGAGCCACTTTAGAAAGCCTGTCGATGACAACAAAGATTGCATTGTTGCCTTTCTGCGACCTTGGAAAACTAGTTATAAAGTCCATCTCTACTTTCTCCCATTTCCATTCCGGAGGCTTCAATGGCTGTAGAAGACCGGAAGGTTTTTGATGGACAGCTTTAACTCTGCGGCAGACATCACACTCCGAGACATACTTGGCACAATATCGTTTCAATCCAGGCCACCAATATTGTGTTTTCAAGTCCATGTACATCTTAGTGCTGCCCGGGTGGATAGAAAGAACAGAATCATGAGCTTCTTTAAGAACTTGCTCTCTCAAACCCGGATACTTCGGAACAAACATCTGGTGCTTAAAGAATAGAGTGCCTTGGTCGTCAAGGTGGAAAAGTTCATACTTTGGCAGCTGAATCTTGGAGATGATGTTTTTAGTGTACGGATCACCAAGTTGAATGGAGTGAACTTTTTCTTCCAAGAGAGGGGTTACCAGAAGGTTCAGAAGATACCCTTGATCCACAATTTCAAGGTTGAGCTGGCGGAATTCCTCGCACAAGAGAGGTTGTTGTTCTTCCACCATGAGGTTGTTGAGATAAGCTTTTCGGCTGAGAGCATCGGCCATGACATTAGCTTTGCCGGGAGTGTAGTTGATGGTCAGATCAAAATCATTAATTGCTTCAATCCACCTCCTCTGATGAAGGTTGAGGTCAGGTTGTGTGAAGATATACTTTAGACTCTTGTGATCAAAAAAGATCTCACAACGGTTGCCAAGCAAGTAGTGCCTCCATACTTTCAAAGCGAAGACAACAGCTGCGAGTTCGAGGTCATGTGTAGGATAGTTGATCTCATGCGTCTTCAACTGTCGAGAGGCATAAGCAACAACTTGTTTTTCTTGCATAAGGACCGCACCCAATCCTTGCAAGGAGGCGTCACAGAATATTTGGAAAGGCTTTGATGTATCTGGAGGAATCAAGACTGGTGTGGAAGTGAGCTTCTCTTTGAGTGTTTCAAAGCTTGCTTGACATGCAGGAGACCAAAGGTTTTTCTTGCCTTTCTTGAGGAGATCGGTAAGAGGCTTCGCAATCTTCGACAAATTCTGAACGAAGCGACGACAGTAACTAGCAAAACCAAGGAAACTCCGAACTTCTTTGACATTTTTTGGTGGAAGCCACTCAACAATTGTCTGAACAGTTTCTGGGTTGACGGCAATGCCCTTGGCAGAGATGACGTGACCAAGATAGGTGACTTCGGGAAGCCAGAACTCACACTTGGAGAACTTTGCATACAGGCGGTTCTCATGAAGCTTGTTTAGGACACACCGAAGGTGTTCTTCATGTTCTTCCTTTGACTTAGAATATACTAGAATATCGTCTAGATAGACCACGACGAACTTATCAAGATACTCCATGAAAACCGAGTTCATAAGCCTCGAGAAGGTGGCAGGTGCGTTGGTGAGACCGAAAGACATGACCGTGTACTCATACAGGCCATAGCGGGTGGTGAAAGCTGTTTTGGGAACATCTTCCTTGCGGATCTTGATTTGATGATAACCACTTCTCAAGTCAAGCTTGGAGAATACCACTGCTCCTGCTAGCTGATCGAAGAGATCTTTTATCCGCGGAAGGGGATATTTATTCTTGATTGTTTTAGCATTGAGAGCCCGATAGTCAACACAAAGTCTATCAGTGCGGTCTCGCTTCTTCACAAAGATGGTTGGGCTACCCCAAGAAGAAGTACTGTGCTGAATGAAACCCAACTTCTCTTGTTCATCAAGCTGACGTTTGAGTTTAGCCAACTCAGCAGGACCCATTTTATAAGGCCACTTGGAGATAGGAGCGGTACCAGGTTCAAGCTCAATCACAAACTCGACCTCTCGGTCAGGAGGCATACCTGGTAACTCTTCAGGAAAAACATCTGGGAACTCGCGGAACACCGGAACACTCTGAATATCATCCATAGCATCATCATTCAGAGCCGCCAAAGAGAAAAGCTGAATTGCAGGAGTCAGACTTGGAGAATAGACTATATGGCCTTCGGAAATTTTCAGAGAAACCGGGCGTTCAGCACAATCAATCACAACTGCATTTTCTGTTAACCAATCCATGCCCAAAATGACATCGATATCTGAATTACCCAATTCAATGAGGGATGCTGGAAAAATTTTGTTGCCAATTTCAATTTGGTTCCCATGGCTTATTTGAGAAGCCTTCATAGTTGTCCCCGGTGATTTCACCCTAAGAACCTTGGACAAGGATTGAAGCAGAAGACCTTGTTGCTGAGAGAACCTTTGAGACACAAAAGAATGCGATGCACCAGTATCGAATAACACTCGTGCAGAAACTGAGTTAACAGAAAGCGTACCCAGCACAACTATAGGTGCATGTTCAGCTTGAGCGACGTTGACACAGTAGGCACGAGCAACAGTGGACCCGGGCTTGGTGTTGATGTTGAGAGCCCGCGGTGGAGGTGCACGAACCATAGAAGAACTTGCTGCAGGTCTTGGAGGTGGTGGAGGAAGAGCTTTGTTGTTCATTGGACAACTCCAGTGTTGATGCCCAGTGTTTCCACAAGTGTAACAAGCACCAGGTGGACGTGGAGCAGCGTAGCCAGGGACTCCGCCAGGCGCTATAGGGTAGTTGTGGTTGTAGCCCCTAGGAGCAGCGGTGAAGGAGTTTGGTGGCCTTGCTGCGTAGCTTGGAGTTCTTGGTGGAGCCGAGAGTGGCGGTGCGGTATTAGGAACCCACACGCGGCGCTTAGAAGGAGTTGTCAAAGCTGAAGAGCTTGCTGCGTCACGACTGTGCTTCTTGGACTCCTCGAACACTTGCCTACTGGCTTCTTCCTGCAGAGCTATATGTTGGAGTTCCAAAAAAGACCCCGGCCTTGCATGAGTGATTGCATATTTGATAGATGCATTGAGCCCTTGCCTAAACCTCTTTTGCTTCTTCTTGTCATTAGAGATCTCATCGCCACCATACCGAGAAAGATTCATGAAGTTTCTGATATAGGTATTGACATTGTCATTGCCCTGCTTGAGGTTGAGAAACACTTCCTTCATCCTTTCCATGACAATTTCTGACGGGTATTGCTCTTTGAAAGCCCTAGTGAACTGCTCCCAAGTAGGCTGAAAACCAGAGTGGTTTGCCTTCAGGTAATTCTCCCACCATAGAGCTGCGTCTCCCTTCAGAAGGTGAGTTGCACATTTTACCCATTCTTGCTCTGGAACATCAGCAGTCATCAGCAACCTTGACATCTCACGAAGCCAATCATCAGCATCCAGCGGCTGATCAGACACCTCAAAGTGGCGCGGGTTAAACTTCAGAAAGCCCTTGAAGTCTCCTCGCTTGGGAGGTGGAGGTAGTGGAACAAACTCATTCCTCCTGACACTTTATTCAAAGCGTTGCCGGTTCTGCTGCATTGCTCCCAAGGCATTAGCAATACTTGCCAACGCAGCCCCTAGTTCAGGTGGTATGTCCTCCTCCGTGCGGCGTGGTGGTGCCATCCTGGAATTGATATAAAACTCAAGTCAGTACCATAATGGAGAATAATAATAATCCAAAATAGTACCAAAATGGAATTAACCAAGATTAAAGGATACAAATCACTAAGATGATATTAAAATATCAACAAAGTTCGAAGCACCTAGAAGATATTAAGCATATCGCACACGACTGAACAAGGAGTGTGGTACACAAAGCTATCAAAGATTTTTTTTTGCAAATTTCGGCATTAAGATACCACTATATGCGCAAAACCACTTAACGAATCAAGATTAGTAACTCTACCAATTCAATATACAAGAGCGAATGATAAAAGTAGTGGTATGGTCGTGACTCCATCCCGCACTCAAATCATTACTCCGCACATGAATAAGTAAAACACATATCCCAACCCCTTCCTTCTTAAGATGAACCTAAGAACAGCAACTACGGAAAACAAACACCCCAAACAAGATAGCGTCGGATAACAAAGAGTAAGACAGATCGCGTCAGTTTACAACGAATCAGATAGATCGCATCGGTTTACAAAAGCCTGTCGGTATGGAATGTACCAACAGTTGATAACCAAAAGGCAGATAGCGACAACAAGTTGGATGCAACAGATAGACAGGGAATTACACACACACACACTCACAACCTATGGTACTACGGAACCCCAAACACGTGAATCCTAGTTTGAATTTTAGAAGAGGATTGAAAACGTTACACTTTCTTACCAGAAAAGGGTGGGTGGGTGGGTAAGAAGAAAAATGGAAGCAGTCCTACTCTCACGTTTTGTTTTTCCCTAGTATACATAACTACCAAAATATTTGCTAGACTGACAGCGACCATTTGGCTGAGACCCTGAAGGGCGGGATGGCTCTGATACCAATTGTAACAACCTTGGACCCTACGCTCTAAGTTCAAGCCTGGATGAACCAAAAGTGGTTAAAGAAGTACAGCGGGGGCCCAGGACCACCCACGTGTAGGCTTGTCGGCCGCCCTAGCCACTTCCAAGAACATCGGGGCAAGAGCGAGCGGCGTAGGCAACATGCGAAGATATCAAATACATACACAAGTGAGTATGTATGCAAGCTACCTTACAACAGTTCTCAGAACTATACCATCTAAAAGAAATAGAAATATTGCAACGCCATACGGCAAGATCCAAATATCCTAGATAGAGATAATAGTGTAGGATATCTCCTCATACATCAATCAACAGAGTAGCAAGCGGAAGCGGGAAACAAGATCCGAGTATGGACAAGAAGCAAATCGGCATAAGATGCCACATAAATAAGCACATCCCGCCCGCCGATCTCACGGCTCCCCATCCCCGGAATCTCTACAACCGAGTGATCGGTGCCAACATCATCTGTCTCCTCCACCTAGTATCCATCTTGCGAATACACATGTTCATCTGAATCAAACAATTTATTGTGTGATACCCTAGGGGTACTCAGCAAGTCTTTATGCCACTAAAGGGGACATATACCTGGGGTGACGCAATTGCAGCAAAAGAGAATAACTAACAAGTTTATAGATACACGCTAACCATCCGCCTAACCAATTATAGGCGGATGTCCATTAATTAGAAACAACAATTATAACAGTATAAAGTAACAAATCCATCCTCCTTCTCGCTTACCAACGAGAAAGCGGACGAACAACCCAACCGTTGGCAGTTTTATTAATCATTCCATGAACATCGCACTATTTACTAATCAGATATTTAGTCAAATTAAAGACGGTACTTTAGTTATACTTGTCTATGATCGAGAAACAGTGCTCCAAGTCGTCCATAACCGCGGACACGGCTTTCAGAAAGGTTTACCCTACAGGGGTGCATAAATAGTAACACACACACGACCGACCTCGGAAAACCAAATCAAAACCCAACGAGGCTTTCACGACAAAGCAATCACAGGATTCATAATTCATTTCAGGGGGCCACCCCAATAAGGTACCCGCAACGAAGTTGGCCGGCTCCGAGACGGACCCAGGGTTTGCGAGAACGGCTGTAAACGACTAGGAACTGAAAGTGTGACTGGGCTTGTCGATACCGTGAAATCATGGCGCGATCCCTAAACAGTACAGGTTCTCCATGCACAATCATAAAATAAAGCGGTAAAGCATGGCATAAGTATAGGATAGTAATAAAGCCCCAAACTACTTTATGGCCCCAAGAAATAAAGTACAAATCAAGCTCTGGCAAAGGGGGATTCATAGAGTCTCCCGTATGTGGATAGTGCGAATATTCAAGGAACAGGTATCACGCACTCGGGGTCCTACAGGACACAAGTGGACATAAGAACCAAATGATAGATATTGCCCACCGGTGCCTCTTTCATTAGTTATCCCATTACTACTTAGGTTAAGTTGTTTAGGTACCTCGTTATCTAGCAGACACTCACATACCCTACACATACTGTTCTACGACTCGCATGGCTCAAACAATCCCTATAGTAATGGCTCATAGGATGGAGGAACAAGCTTCGGTGAGGCTTTAAAGTAAAGGCTATGCAGTACTTGGGATTCAATTTATTGCAATCGCGACTCCATGATGCAAGAATAAGATAGAAGCAATAGGTACTATATGTATGCAAGCATGTGGTAGTGCTTTCCTGTCAGCTCAGTTGAAGCGAGAGATGGATCTGGGTAGTACTCCTGGGATTCCTGATATTTCCCCTACTCGGTGTCTATTCGAAAAAAGAACAAAACAAACAAGGGCCAACATAAATAAAGTGCACAAGCATATAAATAAAATGCGACAAGCAAACAAGCATGCCATGATGAATGATGCACAAATTACATGTCAATAATGTAGCATGGCAAGGGTGAGGTGTGGGGACAAGAATAAATCATTTTATTAATTATTTGGTCAAGTTTTATTGCCATAAACAGTTCTGATTTTTAATATTGATATGATTCATGCTGCAATTCATAACATGGAATGCATAAACAGAACGGGCTCGTCGTGCTGATCGATTTAGACATATTATTTGTCAAATTTGAAGTTGTAGAATTCAAGTTATTAATTAATTAAGAAAAAGCATTTTCATTGCAATTAAACAATTTCGAAAATTTAAATTAGGCAACCATTATTTTGGAGGGCATATTTGAAATCCTCATTCGAAAACATATATTATTTGTCAAATTTGGAATTACCAATTAAAAGTTATTTAAAACTGGATTTGAAATCATATTTAACCATTTCTGAAATCATTTTTATTAAACAGAAAAACCCAGAGACTTTTTATACACAACAGAAGCCAGCCAACGTCGCCGACAGGTGGGGCCTGCGATGATCTGGCGAAACTGCGCGTGTCAGAGGTTTTTCTCACCGCCACAGACGTGAGTCGCAACAACTGATCGGTGGACCCGACGCTCAGACAGGCCCACGTGCCAGCGGGTGAACAGGCGGGTGCCACGCGGCCCGGACGAGGGCCGCGGTTTGAGGCTATGAAACCCGCGATCCCTTTTCATAAAAGTTCCACCGCGGATGACATGTGGGGCCAGGTGGAGCGCGGGTTGCGTGAAACAAAAAGGCGGGGGTGTAACTGGAAAACAACCCCGCGCTACTGTTTTTCTTCTACGCGTTATCTAACGAAACTGACGGCAAAGGACACCGTCGCGGCGGGGGATCGATCTTGCGACCTAGCGCGCGCGTGGCGGCGGTTACCGCTGCGGCTGAGGGGGTTTGATGATGGGTACCAGCTACACTACTAGAAGGCCCTACTGCGGTGTGACGACGGAACTGCGTCAGCGAACCCGGTGCACAGAGGGCGTTCGACGACGGTCCAGCACGTCCAGGGAGCGATGGCCAGCGGGAGGATGTCAGGGAGGCTCAGCAGCTCACCATGTCGATGCTGGTGGTGGAGGATCGGGACGGGAAGCAGGGGATCTACGGCGGAGCTGGTGCACCCGGGGTTAGGGCTTTGCGTCAGCTTGAGGATCTGCAGCAGGTACGGGGCCATCTCCTCCTCGCCTCCGTGTACAGGGGTGATGCAGGTGGACGCCCGACGCTTCCTCAACGGCCAGACACCGCGCCCGCCTCCTAGCTATGGTGGTGGAGAACCGATGCCGACGGTGGGTGTAGATGGGAGAGGGTAAGAAGGCAGCGGCAGATGGGGAAGGAGGAGTAGAAGGGCAAGACCCTGGGTGGATCTGGCGCGATGCCAGGTACGAGAGGAGGGGGTAGATAAGGACAGAGGAAGGAGAGAGGCACATGGGTGGCTCGGGTGGAAAGGTGGTGGTGGCCACCTTCTCTTCTCCCTCTTCTCACGTGCTGGCACGGCTCGGGAGGGGCCTGGGTGCCTGCAGCTAGGGCCAGAGAGGACGACGCAGGCTTGGTGGGGCTTTGCTTGGCAACGGGAGAGAGGAACAGAGAGGGAAGGGCTCGGCTAGGGTTAGGCCGGCAGGAGGGTGCGGCACGGTTGTCTCGGCTCGGTGTCGAGCAAGGGAGTGGGTCGAGCCCAGGTTGCAAGGGGGAGCCGGACCAGGTGGTGAGGGTCTAGGTTAGCAAAGGGTTAGATGAGGCTTAGCCGAGGCTAGGAAGTGAAAAGGGGTGACAGTTGGGGTTTTAGTTAGGTATAGAGAGAGAGAAAAATAGCTAGGTGTAGCTAGAAAAAGAAAGAGGTGAGGGAGTAGAAGATGTCACATGTATGCACACATGCATGTGTATATGATAGATAGATGGAGAAGCTAGGGTTTTGGATTGGATAAGAAATACCAAGAAGTTTGCATTAAGACAAGGGAGAATCAAAAGGACCAAAGAGAGAGAGAGAGGTGGGAGAAAA
This sequence comes from Avena eriantha, assembly GCA_910589775.1. Classification (NCBI taxonomy): domain Eukaryota; kingdom Viridiplantae; phylum Streptophyta; class Magnoliopsida; order Poales; family Poaceae; genus Avena; species Avena eriantha. Next base: position 203,206,767 of record OU342741.1, on the reverse strand, counting down.
GATGATCTTGCATGTGGCATTCTCTCATGCACATGATAATATTTGGTGAAAACTAAATATATATCCCATGTATGCTTGACAAAGATGAAACCACTAAAATAGTGGCAAGGTGGAAGACAAGTGAAAAAGAAGTATTTATTTGGTTCATGTGTTTCAACTGGTTTCAAACAAACTCCACCTAATATTCAAAAGAAAACCAAGTTAGAAGAACAAGAGAGAGGTCTTGCATCGGCCATGCATGATCTCTTAATAGGCCACATTACATTTGTGAAAACAAAGACAATCTCACATGGCTCCATCTAGTCACATGCACTCAATTTTGAATAAAACCCAAGCACAAAGGTTGGAAAGGTTGATTAAAAACATCAAATAGAAGAACTAGAGTAAGAAGGGGATGTGGGGATCATATATCATGTGACATGGAACAATGATACCACACAGAAGATATATGCACAAGGAATTGACACATGGCTTGGATTAAACCCATATGTACAAAAGTGTAAGAAATAAGCATGAATGAATATAATGGAATTGCTAGTGTGTGTGTTCCACTAGGCAAGTATATAGCCATAATTATATTCATACATGATCAAATATTCCAAAACAAGCCATAAGGAGGCTAGACAAGGAGAATACTCTCATAACATGCAAAGGTGGCCATGTGGCTCTCCCCATATCATTATGGTGAAAACAACATGATGCGTAAATGGGAGCATGTGGAATTATAAGTGGATCCATCCCAACCAGATGAGATAGAGGTAACCAAATAAAATGCAAAGCTCACATATAGTTGGATGGTGGAATTATGGGGTGGTGACAAAGAAAGGTGGTGGAGTTAATAAAAGATATGCCCCCAACTCAACTTGGGCATCAAGCATTATCAAGAACCAAATACAATATATCAAAAGGCAAATACAATTAATAGTGCATATGAGATAAGAACCAAATGGAAAAGGGTTTTATATGATGCTCAAATGCAATGTGGCATGATGACATGAGCATGATATAATTATGATGCAACAATTATATGTAGGAAGTAGCATTTTATTATTAGACCATGTAGCATTACAGATGTTAGACAGATGGGATGATACAAGCCCCACCCATGGGAGTCAATATGATGTGTGCAGTACTAGGCATTAGAGACGATGAACAAGATTCTAAATCAGATGAAGAAGAGTGCATTGTAGAGGATCAAGAATCTGGTGATGATGAAATAGACAAGGAACTTACTGATGAGGCTGGCATTCCAGTCAATGATTTGGATGTTGAAGTAGAAGAAATGAAACATGACCACGAGTATCCTATAATTTCGGTCGGCACTGAGTCCAGGAGCATGCATGAGTTCAGGATGTCGTTCCGGCATTTTTGTATCAAGGGGGAGTTTGACGTTCATCAACTAAAGAACACTGCCCAGAGGTATGAGGTCTTTTGCAAGTTAACGTGGATGAATGGACGGGTCGAGGTACATTGTCCATGGAGGATCACAGCAAGAGCCTTACCTGCGTCGAAGGCAATTAGTGTACTGGGGCAATGAATAAGGCAAACCATTAGAACTTTCTCTCTTTTCACTCTATAACTATAATTGTTGTGCAAGATCTTTCTGGCAACGAGTCGACTCCTCTTATCTGTTAAATGAATCCGTGTTGTAGGTGCACAAAATGGGCCCTCCACACATGTGTCCGATAGGCAGCAAACTGAAATCCTTAATGGCTGATATGGAGTGGGTGGTTATACAAGCTATGTCCATACTAAAGGATAACCCTAAGGAGACCGCGAAGAATATTCAGACTAGCCTCGGTTCTAAATACAACATTATCATACCGTATTACACGGTTTGGAAAGGTAAAGAGAAAGCTCTGAGGGTCTTGCACGGGGATTGGACCAATAGCTTCGGGATGTTGTACAAATTCAAGGTGGAAGTACAAACAAGGTGTCCTGGGAGTGTTGTGGAGATTGACACCGAATCAGTATGTGGTAAAATTTATTTCAAAAGATTTTTCACGACGCTTAAACCTTGCATCCAGGGATTCAAGGACGGCTGTAGGCCATACCTGACTGTAGACAGCACTGTCCTAACTGGCAAATGGAAATGTTGCCTATCATCTACCACATCACTTGATGGTCACAAATAGATGTTCCTAGTGGCATTCAGGCTATTTGAAACAAAAACAGAGGAAAACTATGCCTGGTTTATGAGGCAGCTCAGGAGATCAATAGGCCACATGGATCCATTGGCTATATCCATGGATGCATGCAAAGGGCTGACGAATGCAGTGAAGGAGGAGTTCCCGTGAGCTGAAGGTAGAGAATGCCATGCCCATATGATGCTCAACTTGTACTCACACTATGCATGCAGCGTATTTTCTTACATGTTTCCTACTGCTAGAGCTTACAAACCTAGTAGCAACGAATATTTCATGAGCAAGATTTTTGCAGAAGCCCCTGAACTTCCGAAGTACTTAGCCTCCATCATTCGCAGCTATGGAAGAGGATTCAATTCAACCCTGACATCAAAGTTGATTACATAAACAATAACCTTACAGAATGCCTGAATAACTGGGTGAAGGACATAAAAGTGCGTCATGCTCATATCTTGATGGACAACATACATGGTATGATCATGAAGCTGTTAAATATAAGGAGAGAGATCGGTAGGAGACTTAGAGGACATATGCTACCGCCAGTTGTACACCAACTACACAAGAGAAGCCGAGGAATTGCTCACCTTAGGGTTCTCTAGTCAACCAGCAACAGCTATGAGGTGGTCGATATGTCCAAGAGAGGAAAAAGGGATGTTGTGAACATCCAGCTGCGAGAATGCACCTGCTTAGAGTGGCAGCATACCGGGAAACCTTGCGACCATGCCTTGGCCTTCTTGGTGAAGAAAAGAACTCTACGACATTTGGATCAGTATTTCTTAGACTACTACTCTATGTAAAAGTTCAGAGCTATGTACGCTGGATCCGTCAAGCCATGTACAAACCCATCTCAGTGGCCTCAAGTCCAAGTGAGTTTCGAGCTTTGCCAGCCAGTTACAAAAAGGGGAAGAGGAAGACCTCAGGTGAATAGGTTTAAGAATTTTCTCGAGAAGAAGGGTTCGGCTTTCTGTGCTAGCAAGAAGGGCAAAAACAGATGCAAGACATGCTATCTTATAGGCCATAGAGCAGCGGGCTATCCCCTTAATGCTCCCAAACCTAGGTATGAGATGGTACATTCAAAAAAATCTTTATAGTCTGTAGATATAAGGTAGTAATCCCTGTACTATTTTTTTTACAGGAAGTGCAAGGTAAGAAACAAGACAGCTGACTCAGTGAATTTGCTGTGGAAAGAAAACCAAAACAAGTGGAGTGATGATGCTGGACAAGATTTTGGTGATGATTGGCCTGACTTCCCTTGACCCGAAGATGCAGGGTATGTGAAGGTAAGAAAATTGGCACCCAGGAAGAGGAAGAAGGTAGGAAACGAAGAAGCTAGTGGACGTGAAGGCAAGAGGAAGAAAGTTGGCACCCAAGCAAAGGAATAAGGCTAGCAGTGTAGAAGCCTAATAATGTATTGAACTTGAACCTATATATGTAGTTCGGTTAAACTCTGGAGTTGTGTGCGTGGACCTTGTCAGGCGAAACAATCTGCCTCCTGTACTCAAAGTAAAATGTATCACGAATTGAGGATTTGATACGGCTGAGGCCACTAGTTGAATCCGAAATTGTGACTATGCCACTACTATCTGAAAAATCGCACCTCCGGGACCGTGATAGCTGAGCGGTTAAGGGGTCTCCAAAATCGATGGATGTTAGTGGCACAGACATGAATTATTTATAGGCGTTTAATAAATCCCTACTATTGGCATTACACTTATGATAAGGTTCTGAGCTGAAAAACAAGTTCTAAGATGGATGCTACACTCCATGAAGCAACAACTTATTTTAGCTGTTGGTCAACGACATGGCAACATAAACTGCAAAGGCAACAGATAATGCCTAGATAATGAGGAAATTGTTTCCACTATCTGGCCTAGTCTTGAGCCCATATGTCTCACCGCCTCCCTACTCTTGCCTCCCCTACACCTGGCGAAGCTCCTAGATCTCTCACTCCAACGCACGAATCTCCTCTTTCTTGTCCCACACAGCATCACGCAGATCCTGAACAAGCTCTTTGTGAAAACCCTATCAATGGCTTTTCGATCCACACAAATGTCACAGCAAGTTCCCCTCCCTTCTCGTGGAGTATATTGAAGGAAACAAAAAAAGAATTACATGACGCTTTTCCGATCCGGGTTACCATTGTACCTATGGTAGGAACTTACAGCTCTAGTGCTGCAGTTGCTGAATTTTCCTGCAGTATTTTCATCGGTCCATGAAATCCATATCAGCATCTTCTCACTGTGCAAACACAGCATATCGGGGTAGTAACCATAGGGTGTCCTCCGGTACCTGATGGGGGCACCCGCCTGACGGTGTTGAGCCGACCCTCATTCCGCCCGAGACGAACTGCATGAGCTGCGAGCCAAGAGCAAGGGGAGCGAGGGCTGAGGAAAGAGGAGTCTTTGGATGTCAGAGTAGTGGCGCGGTGAAGCGTGATTTATCCCCACTTAATAACTCGGGCAGAATCCTACCATCCACATTCGGCTGACAGGTGGGGGGGCCTAGCGTGCGGACTTGTCAACCAAACCTTGCACCTTCGTGGTTCAAAGGCCCTCTCACGCGCATTGGATGAAATTTTTTGGCACCTTGCCTGCGTACATATCATTGGGAGGCCATTCTTAGGAACCAGACATGACTGGACCACACTCTTACTCCCTCGGAACTTGTCATGTATCTTGATGGCTGATCCATCTGCTCCACCGCTCCCGGTCAAGCTCGCCGCGGCGGATCCACCCCAAGATCCTACCGTCACAGTATCAAATGGCCATAGTTTCTTGAGCGGAGTGACGACACTATGTCTCCGAGTTCGGTGCCTCCTACCTGTAGAAGGACTAATGCAGCGTCGAGCTTGAGAAGGATCCGCCAGGCGCGACGGGGCTCGGTCCACGCCAACCCCGTCCCCTTCGTCATTGTTGATTCTGATGTGGGTGACGACGGGGATGAAGCTGTGCAGAACGCCATTGTTGCCTCCTTCGCAAAGGGAAAGCCACGGGCGGGAGTGAATGTCACTGGGAAGGGCATGACAATGTCACCAATCGAGGTGGACTCCAACGACAGCTTTGTGATGTGAGTTTAGATGTTGTTTAGGCTAGTTGCAGTTTCGGTTTTGTTTAGTGCGAGTACAATTATTGTAATGGGTTTGGCAAGCTATATTGAGAAATATGTGCAATAGCAGCATGTCAGTGCTTCCACTTTAAAAATTGTGTCTGTGCCATTTGCATGTTGCATTATCCACGTAGATTACCTGTAAACAATCCAACGAAAATCAGTTTACAACCATCATACGGTAGTGGCAGGATGGAAGAGAAGTAGGGACAATGGCTTGGAGGGGAAGGAAGAGAAGTAAGGGGGACGTGACACTAGCAGGTGGGACCACGGAACACGTGACACTGACATGCGGGAGCACGCGGTATTGCCAGTCTGTCCAGAGAAAGCGGACTTTGCAATGTGAAAACAACAAGCCGATGGGACCAATAACTCGTCGAATTATTAAGGAGTACTAAGAAACTACAACTGGGGTACATTCGCACAACACGTATGCTCTACGCACCTGAGAAGCATCGCTTAAGTCTAACAGTAATGATAACATAAGTACTACATTTCCCTGTCGGTCCTCTCGATACAAATGTAGAAATGCATCTGCCTATTCGGTCCAGCACCGACAAGGTACTGAGATGGCACACATAGGATCGACCTTAGGTCCGCATACTCCACCTCCCATGGCGTCGGGAAGCTCGGCGCCTCGGCTAGCACAAGAATGCTATCAGACATTGGCGGCTGGGCGTTCGCCCACATGCGCACAGTGTATAGGGGCCTGGCGCTCGAGACCGACCTAAAGCATACCACACACACGAAGGTGGGCCTAGCTCTGGTTCCTGCAACACCTGTGGTGATGGTCAGGATGGAAAGAGAGTCGTCCTCCCCCTGGAAAATTAGCCGGCAGCGTGCCGAGTCAGTGAACAACACCTGCTCTTGGAGAAGTTGGTAGTGGCCGTACGAGATCCTAATCACTTTGATCAAGTGCTCCTCTGCAAGGTGGACGGCAAGCTCTGTCGGTACGCTGGTGTAGTTGCAGCCCGTCTCCGTGCAGGAGCGCGCGCCGTGCAGGCATGCGAGCTCGTGGAGCGGGAGCTCGTGGTAGGAGTAACGGTGAAAGCATCCTGGGTGGGAGAACACGAGCGGGAACATCACTGCGAAGTTGCACGTGAAGATCTCTAGATTCTTGGGTTGCAGCATCTGCCACATCTGAAGTTCGTCGAGAAATCAGATAAAAGGTCAGCAGTTAGATCAGCAAATAGCAAGAATATGTAAGATAAATTCAAAAGATTTTAAAATGATTTCTTAGCATGAAGGTAGCGACCCGAGAATCAGCGACTGTAGTCCGGGCACGGCGCACAAAAGCCGGCTGCATCGTCCGAGCACGGTGACGTGTGGTGGAGAAGGGGGCTGTGGAGTAGACATGCTCACTCATGAGCTCTATGATATTACTAGTAGGATATAGGGGGAGAGGAAATAATACTAATATAAGTGAAAATGTAAGCGCGGCCAATCATGTTGCAAGACAGCCTACTCGCGGATCTCTCTTACGAAGACCCATCTTATTCGTCCAAGCGCCCCAATCGAACGGTCTGCAACAATCGGATCAGACAACTAGTTCTTCACGGGGGCGGGCATTCTAGAAGACGCGATCTAACGACCACCTTTAGATGCGATCTAACGGCCACCATGAGTGTTCATTTCATAAACCACGTGGATCCATATGTGGTTAATGAAAACAACACACATTCAATGACAGTGGTGGATCCATATGTGGTTTGTGAAAATAACATACATGCAATGACTCTGGTGGATCCATATGTGGTTTGTGAAAAGAACAGACATTCAATGACTCTAGTTGTGGTTCATGAAAAGAACACACATGCAATGACACTGGTGGATCCATCTGGTTCATGAAAAACACACATGCAATGACTCTGGTGGATCCATATGTGGTTTGTGAAAAGAACACACATGCAATGACTTTAGTGCTAGTTTAGGATAAGAACACACATGCAATGACTCTAGTGGATCCATATGTGGTTTGTGAAAAGAACACACATGAAATGACTCTAGTGGATCCATATGTGGTTTATGAAAAGAACACACATGCAATGACTCTAGTGCTGGTTTAGGATAAGAACACACATGCAATGACTAGTGGATCCATATGTGGTTTGTGAAAAGAACACATATGCAATGACACTGGTGGATCCATATGTGGTTTGTGAAAAGAACACACATTCAATGAAAATGGTGGATACATATGTGATTTGTGAAAAGAGCAGACATGCAATGACTCTTGTGGATCCATATGTGGTTTGTGAAAAAAACACATTCAATGACTCTAGTTGTGGTTCATGAAAAGAACACACATGCAATGACACTAGTGGATCAGTGTGGTTCATGAAAATAACACACATGCAATGACACTAGTGGATCCATATGTGGTTTGTGAAAAGAACACACATTCAATCACTCTAGTACCGGTTCATGAAAAGAACACACATGCAATGACTCTAGTGGATCCATATGTTGTTTGTGAAAAGAACACACATGCAATGGCTCTAGTGGATCCATATGTGGTTTATGAAAACAACACACATGAAATGACTCTAGTGCTGGTTTAGGATAAGAACACACATGCAATGACTCTAGTGGATCCATATGTGGTTTGTGAAAAGAACACACATGCAATGCCACTAGTGGATCCATATGTTGTTTGCGAAAAGAACACACATTCAATGATAGTGGTGGATCCACGTGGTTTGTGAAAAGAACAGACACGCAATGACTCTGGTGGATCCATATGTGGTTTGTGAAAAGAACACACATTTAATGACTCTAGTTGTGGTTCATGAAAAGAACACACGTGTAATGACTCTAGTGGATCCATATATTTTTCATGAAAATAACACACATACAATGACTCTGGTGGATCCATATGTGTTTTATGAAAACAACACACATGCAATGACTCTAGTGCTAGTTTAGGATAAGGACACACATGCAATGACTCTAGTGGATCCATATGTGGTTTGTGAAAAGAACACACATGCAATGACACTGGTGGATCCATATGTGGTTTGTGAAAAGAACATACATTCATTGACGATGTCTGATCCATGTGGTTTGTAAAAAGAACAGAAATGCAATGACTCTGGTGGATCCATATGTGGTTTGTGAAAAGAACACACATGCAATGACTCTAGTGGATCCATATGTGGTTTATGAAAAGAACACACATGCAATGACTCTAGTGCTGGTTTAGGATAAGAACACACATGCAATGACACAGGTGGATTCATATGTGGTTTGTGAAAAGAACACACATTTAGTGACTCTAGTTGTGGTTCATGAAAATAACACACATGCAATGACACTGGTGGATCCATATGTGGTTTGTGAAAAGAACACACATTTAGTGACTCTACACTACAAGAAAAGTTTCCTTCCGCAATGAATTGGCATGACGGTTGTTGTAGAAGGTGTGTCTTCCACGACGAAATTCTCGGCTCGGCCGTGGCCGATGTAATTTTTTTCTGGTTTTTCGGCCCTCTACTACGACGGATATGCTAAAAACATGGAGCAAGCTCGGCTGGCGCGTGGCAGAAGCAAGATTTTCGTTTCCTCGCACGATGTTGATTCGCCGAAGTATTTTGAGGCGTGTGGGTCCTGGACGTCAGTGTCTCTAGCAGACCATACTTTTCGGTGGTGCCTCCCTAATTTGAACTCGATAACGGTGCTCAAGGCATCTATCGTTTAGTCAGGCTACTAGGTCCCACATGTCAGCGTCTCATTAGAAGGATTGTGTGTATGATGGAATTTTTTTCCTTCACTCGCGCTACCCTTTTCTGAAGTTGATAGCGCTGCTCGATGAATCTACCGTCTAATCAACCTCCTAGGACACACATGTCATCCTCTCATTAGAAGAAACGTATGTATGATGGAATTTTTTCCTTCGCTGGCGCTACCCCATTCCGAGTTGATAGCGCTGCTCGACGCATGTACCGTTTAACCAACCTCCTGAGCCCCACATGTCATCCTCTCATTAGAAGAAACGTGTGTCTGATGGATTTTTTCCTTCGCTCGCGCTACCCTGTTCCGAATTTGATAGTGTTGTTCGATGCATCTATCGTTTAATCACGATGCTGGGCCCCACATGTCATCCTCTCATTAAAATAAACGTGTGTATGATGGATTTTTTACCCTCAGTAGCGCCTTCGTGTTCCGAACTAGATAGATTTGCTCGCTGCATCAACCATTTATTCAGGTTGGTGGGTCCCTTATGTCAGCCTCACATTAGAAGAATTGTGGGTACGATAGAATTTTTTCTTCTCTAGCGCTACCCTGTTCCGAACTAGATAGTGTTGCTCGATGAATCTGCCGTTTGCACACGCTGCTGGGTCCCCCATTTTAGCCTCTCATTAAAAGAAACGTGTACATGCTGAACTTTTTTCTCGCTCGCGCCTCCCTGTTTCGAACTAGCTATGTTGCTTGATGCATGATCTGTATATGGTCGTGCTGCTGGGTCCCACATATTAGCCTCTCTGTAAATGAAAAGTGCGTATGATGGACTTTTTTTGGCCATGTCCGTTGTTTTGACCTTGGCAACTTACTGGGTCCTAGATGTCAACCACCTCTGTGCAGGAAATGTGTCTATGCTGGGTCCCAGCTGACAGCCTCTATTTGAAAGAAACGTGTGTATGATGGACAGTTTTTTGGGTCCCAGATGTCAGCCTCAGAGTACAAAAAATGCTCATAAAGGCCGAATTAAAAAGATTCTGGGCTAACTCAGGGCGGATGCCATATTCGTCATGGCTTATATTCCATGGGCTCACTCCTAAGTTGAATGGGATATGGCCAGTGGCCACAAGACCACGAAAAGACTAAATTAGAAGGTATTCGGCTATGCTTGGGGCTGATAGGCTAATTTCATGGGCTATGCTTGTGCCTGATGGGTCCGATATGCCAGCTTCTCTGTAAGTGCAACATGTGTATGATGGACTTTTTTTCGGCCGTGTCCGTTGTTTTCACCGTGGCAACCGTGTATGGTCTTACTGTTGGGGCCCTTATGTCAGCCTCTCTGGCATGTTCTGGCTTGCGGGTCCCCGATGTAGCCTTGTATGTTCTGTCTAGTGGGTCCCTGATGCGAGTCTCTCTGTACAAGTATTTAAACTTTTTTTTTGAACCCACCCTCAAAACAAACTCCAGGGACGCTGCATGCGATATGGCTAGAAGAAGAAAAATGTAAATCCAAGATACGATTCAAACAAAAGACCTTCAAATCAAATAAACGTAAACTAAGTGTTTTGCCACTACAACAAAGATATTTATAGAATAAATATCATTAAAATCTTATTAGTACTACAATTTATGTATTAGTCTTCTTAAAAATATTTTTGGTGTCTATGTTTATCTCTTTTAAAATATAAAAGGGCAGCGCTCCTGGCATCTCAATTTATAAAATGCCACATAATGGAGTATTTTCTTAAAAACATGGGTAGGCGGAGTTTTTTTATTTTGAGAGGTGGGGGCAATGCCCAAAAGGCCGCATTAAAAAGTGTTTGGCTATTCTACATAGGCTGCTCTACGTGGGTTATACTCCGTAGGGCAGGTTCCATGGGATTCATTCTCAAATTTTAGTGGGATGTGCTCCGTAGTCCCCTGACCCCTAAAAGGCTGAATTAATATGTTCTCGGCTATGCACCATGGGCTCCTTTCTCAAATTTCACTAGGCTGTGGTCAGCAGTCCCCTGACCCTGAAAAGACCGAATAAAAATGTTCTGGGCTAAAGAGGGGCCGAATGAGCTATGGAGTACTAGATGTCTTCTCCTGGTTAATAAAAATTGCATTGTGATGTGCTCAGCCGGATTCGAAACAAAGGCCTCAGAGAGGGAGGGGAAAAGCTATAATTCTTTTTGGCAGCTATTCATGTCAAAATTCAGCAGTACAGAATAAGGTAGAAATATTATCAGCAGATTCGAAGTTCATATTCAGGAGCACTTGACCAATTTAGCAGCATTTTAAAAGTGACCAATTCAGCAATATAGACAATGAAATACAAATAGCAGTACATAGAGAACCAGTTTTTGTTTCAGCTCTAAAAACCTTGTCGCGCGATTAGTTTGTCGTTGTCAACAATAACACTCGACCATTGGAGCAATCAAAACTGACGATCAAGTTTGCTTTGAGTACCTTCTTCTCACATCAATGCCTGTGTGACCCCCATATGACCCCCAAAATGCCCAAGTATCATCTAGATTGTGATACGGCCATGTTTCAAAAAAAAGCAAGACTATCTACAGCCCTTGATTTAAACAAGTACCATTACCATAGTATTAGTTCCCCAAAATGGTTTAGTAATAGTAACGACGGAACATTTGAGAGATTCAGTAGCTTTCCTGCTTGAAATTCAATAGAAGTACAGAGATAATAAGTTCTTGTGCCATCTCAAAAAACCTTGGCGCACGATCAGTTTGCCCTATTCTCCAAATAGGTTCGATCATAGGAGCAAGCAAACTGATGATCATGTCTGCTTCTGTGCGAACACGACCTCATTTCGTCAATGCCTGTGTGACGGGATTGTTCGTCTGCGGTACCAAACTTGGCAAGCCAGCGCATGACGGTACCTAAGTTGCTTGAAATCACCGCGTTTGAAAAGTTGGGCCGCCAACTATTGAGAGGGGCCATTTCGAGGCAAACTCATCTCACCCCTGCCAAATACAAACATTCTGTTAAACCGCCCCGTGAAGTAGACGGTCGGGACCCACATGTCGGTTATCTGTCCGTGACGCGGGCACCAACGCGGCAACCTCTTAGGCAAATCGAGCAGCTAAGTGGATTGGATGCGTTGACCAATTTCACAAATCCATTCCCAGCTATCCCCTAGCACCGGCGGTGTCGGAATCCACCCTCCAGGCAGGACGATCGCTTCAGACATTTGACTTTTGGGGCCAAGTTGCTACGCCCAGTTGCTACGCCCAGTTGCTGCGCCCAGTCGCTGATCTACCCTGGTTTATGGAAGTAAAAGACATGCAATGACACTGGTAGATCCGTATGTGGTTCATGAAAAGAACAGACATGCAGTGAAACTGGGTGTGGTTCATGAATAGAACAGACATGCACTGACACTAGGTATGGTACATGAAAAGAACAGACACGCAATGACACTGGTGGGCCCATCCTTATGTGGTTCATGAGAAGAACACACACGCAATGACACTGGTGGATCCTTATGTGGTTTATTTATAGGAACATACATGCAATGAGCACCGGTGGATCCACATGTGGTTTATGGAAGTAAAAGACATGCAATGACACTGCGTGTGGTTCATGAAAAGAACAGACATGCAATGACAGTGGTAGATCCTTATGTGGTTCATGAAAAGAACAGACATGCAATGACACTGGTGGATCCTTATGTGGTTTGTTTAGAGGAACTGACAAACAATGACTCTAGTCGTGGTTCATGAAAAGAACAGACATGCAATGACACCAGGTGTGGTTCATGAAAAGAACTGACATGCAATGACTTATGTCGTTTGTTTAGAATAACACACATGCAATGACACTGGGTGTGGTTCATGAAAGAACATATAGGCAATGACACTGGTGGATCCTTATGTGGTTTGTTTAGAAGAACACGCATGCAATGACACTGGGTGTGGTTCATGAGAATAACAGACACGCAATGACACTGGTGGATCCTTATGTGGTTTGTTTAGAGGAACAGACATGCAATCACACTAGGAGGATCCATATATGGTTTATGGAAGTAAAAGACATGCAATGACATTGGCTGTGATTCATGAAAAGAACAGACATGCAATGACACTGCTGGATCCTTATGTGGTTCATGAAAAGAACAGACATACAATGACACTTGTGGATCCTTATGTAGTTTGTTTAGAATAACACACAAGCAATGACACTGGGTGTGGTTCATGATAGGAACACACACACAGTGACACTGGTGGATCCTTATGTGGTTTGTTTAGATGAACATACATGGAATGACACCGGTGGATCCACATGTGGTTTATGGAAGTATAAGACATGCAATAACACTGGTAGATCCTTATGTGGTTCATGAACAGAACAGACATGCAGTGAAACTGGGTGTGGTTCATGAATATAACAGACATGCGCTGACACTGGGTGTGGCTCATGAAAAGAACAGACATGCAATGACACTAGTGGGACCATCCTTATGTGGTTCATGAAAATAACAGACACGCAATGACACTGGTGGATCCTTATGTGGTTTGTTTAGAGGAACAGACATGCAATGACACCGGTGGATCCACATGTGGTTTTTGGAAGTAAAAGACATGCAATGACACTGGGTGTGGTTCATGAAAAGAACAGACATGCAATGACACTGGTAGATCCTTATGTGGTTCATGAAAAGAACAGACATGCAATGACACCGGGGGTGGTTCATGAAAAGAACAGACATGCAATGACTTATGTGGTTTGTTTAGAATAACACACATGCAATGAAACTTTGTGTGGTTCATGAAAAGAACATATAGGCAATGACACTGGTGGATCCTTATGTGGTTTGTTTAGAAGAACACGCATGCAATGACACTAGGTGTGGTTCATGAGAATAACAGACACACAATGACACTGGTGGATCCTTATGTCGTTTGGTTAGAGGAACAGACATGCAATCACACTAGGTGGATCCATATGTGGTTTATGGAAGTAAAAGACATGCAATGACACTGGCTGTGATTCATGAAAAGAACAGACATGCAATGACACTGGTGGATCCTTATGTGGTTCATGAAAAGAACAGACATGCAATGACACTAGTGGATCCTTATGAGGTTTGTTTAGAAGAACACACATGCAATGACACTGGGTGTGGTTCATCATAAGAACACACACGAAGAGACACTTGTGGATCCTTATGTTGTTTGTTTAGAGGAACATACATGCAATGACACCGGTGGATCCACATGAGGTTTATGGAAGTAAAAGACATGCAATAACACTGGTAGATCCTTATGTGGTTCATGAAAAGAACATACATGCAATGACACTGGTGGATCCTTATGTGGTTTTTTTGGAGGAACAGACATGCAATGACTCTAGCCGTGGTTCATGAAAAGAACAGACATGCAATGACACCGGGTGTGGTTCATGAAAAGAACAGACATGCAATGACTTATGTGGTTTGTTTAGAATAACTCACATGCAATGACACTGGGTGTGGTTCATGAAAATAAGATATAGGCAATGACACTGGTGGATCCTTATGTGGTTTGTTTAGGAGAACACGCATCTAATTACACTGGGTGTGGTTCATGAGAATAATAGACACGCAATGACACTGGTGGATCCTTATGTGGTTTGTTTAGAGGAACAAACATGCAATCACACTAGGTGGATCCATATGTGGTTTATGGAAGTAAAAGACATGCAATAACACTGGCTGTGATTCATGAAAAGAACAGACATGCAATGACACTGGTGGATACTTGTGTGGTTCATGAAAAGAACAGACATGCAATGACACTGGTGGATCCTTATGTGGTTTGTTTAGAAGAACACACATGCAATGACACTGGGTGTGGTTCATGATAAGGACACACACGAAGAGACACTGGTGGATCCTTATGTGGTTTGTTTAGAGGAACATACATGCAATGACACCGGTGGATCCACATGTGGTTTACGGAAGTAAAAGACATGCAATAACACTGGTAGATCCTTATGTGGTTCATGAACAGAACAGACATGCAGTGAAAGTAGGTGTGGTTCATGAATAGAACAGACATGCATTGACACTGGGTGTCGTTCATGAAAAGAACAGACATCCAATGACACTGGTGGGCCCATCCTTATGTGGTTCATGAGAGGAACACACATGCAATGACACTCGGTGTGGTTCATGAAAAGAACACACATCCAATGACACTGGTGGATCCTTGTGTGGTTTATTTAGAGGAACAAACATGCAATGATACCGGTGGATCCACGTGTGGTTCATGAGAAGAACACACATCCAATGACTCCGGTAGATCCTTATGTGGTTCATGAAAAGAACTGACATGTAGTGACACTGGGTGTGGTTCATGAAAAGAATAGACATGCACTGACACTAGGAGTGGTTTATGAAAAGAACAGACAGGCAATGACACTTGTGGATCCTTATGTGGTTTATGGAAGGAACAAACATGCAATCACACCGATGGATCCACATGTGGTTTATGGAAGTAACACACATGCAATGACACCGGGTGTGGTTCATGAAAAGAACAGACATGCAATGACACTGGTAGATCCTTATGTGGTTCATGAGAAGAACACACACGCAATGACACTGGTGGATCCTTATGTGGTTTGTTTAGAGGAACCGACATGCAATGACACCGGTGGATCCACATGTGGTTTATGGAAGTAAAAGACATGCAATGACACTGGTAGATCCTTATGTGGTTCATGAATAGAACAGACATGCACAGACACTGGGTGTGGTTCATGAAAAGAACAGACACATAATGACCCTGGTGGGCCCATCCTTATGTGGTTCATGAGAAGAACAGACATGCAGTGACACTGGTGGATCCTTATGTGGTTTGTTTAGAGGAACCGACATGCAATGACACCGGTGGATCCACATGTGGTTTATGGAAGTAACACACATGCAATGACACTGGGTGTGGTTCATGAAAAGAACAGACATACAATGACACTGGTAGATCCTTATGTGGTTCATGAAAAGAACAAACATGCAATGACACTGGTGGATCCTTATGTGGTTTGTTTAGAGGAACATACATGCAATGACTCTAGCGTGGTTCACGAACAGAATAGACATGCAATGACACCGAGTGTGGTTCAAGAAAAGAACAGACATGTAATGACTTATGTGGTTTGCAATGACACTAGGTGTGGTTCATGGGAAGAACACACACGCAATGATGCTGGTGGATCCTTATGTGGTTTATGGAAGGAACAACCATGCAATCACACTAGGTGGATCCATATGTCGTTTATGGAAGTAGAAGACATGCAATGACACTGGCTGTGATTCATGAAAAGAACACACATGCAATGACACTGGTGAATCCTTATGTGGTTCATGAAAAGAACAGACATGCAATGACACTGGTGGATCCTTATGTGGTTTGTTTAGAAGAACACACATGCAATGACACTGGGTGTGGTTTATGATAAGAACACACACGCACTGACACTGGTGGATCCTTATGTGGTTTGTTTAGAGGAACATACTTGCAATGACACCGGTAGATCCACATGTGGTTTATGGAAGTAAAAGACATGCAATAACACTTGTAGATCCTTATGTGGTTCATGAATAGAACAGACATGCAGTGAAACTGGGTGTGGTTCATGAATAGAACAGACATGCAATGACACTGGTGGGCCCATGCTTATGTGGTTCATGAAAATAATAGACACGCAATGACACTGGTGGATCCTTATGTGGTTTGTTTAGAGGAACAGACATGCAATGACACCGTTGGATCCACATGTGGTTTATGGAAGTAAAAGACATGCAATGACACTGGGTGTGGTTCATGAAAAGAACATACATGGAATGACACTGGTAGATCCTTATGTGGTTCATGAAAAGAACAGACATGCAATGACACTGGTGGATCCTTATGTGGTTTGTTTAGAGGAACAGACATGCAATGACTCTAGCCGTGGTTCATGAAAAGAATAGACATGCAATGACACCGGGTGTGGTTCATGAAAAGAACATACATGCAATGACTTATGTGGTTTGTTTAGAATAACACACATGCAATGACACTGGGTGTGGTTCATGAAAAGAACGTATAGGCAATGACACTGGTGGATCCTTATGTGGTTTGTTTAGAATAACACGCATGCAATGACACTGGGTGTGGTTAATGAGAAGAACAGACACGCAATGACACTAGTGGATCCTTATGTGGTTTGTTTAGAGGAACAGACATGCAATCACACTAGGTGGATCCATATGTGGTTTATGGAAGTAAAAGACATGCAATGACACTGGCTGTGATTCATGAAAAGAACAGACATGCAATGACACTGGTGGATCCTTATGTGGTTCATGAAAAGAACAGACATGCAATGACACTGGTGGATCCTTATGTGGTTTGTTTAGAAGAACACACATGCAATGACATTGGGTGTGGTTCATGATAAGAACACACACGCAGTGACACTGGTGGATCCTTATGTGGTTTGTTTAGAGGAACATACATGCAATGACACTGGTGGATCCACATGTGGTTTATGGAAGTAAAATACATGCAATAACACTGGTAGATCCTTATGTGGTTCATGAACAGAACAGACATGCAGTGAAACTAGGTGTGGTTCATGAATAGAACATACATGCACTGACACTTGGTGTGGTTCATGAAAAGAACAGACATGCAATGACACTGGTGGGCCCATCCTTATGTGGTTCATGAAAAGAACAGACACACAAAGACACTGGTGGATGCTTATGTGGTTTGTTTAGAGGAACACACATGCAATGACACTGGGTGTGGTTCATGAAAAGAAAACACATCCAATGACACTGGTGGATCCTTGTGTGGTTTGTTTAGAGGAACAGACATGCAATGACAACGGTGGATCCACGTGTGGTTCATGAGAAGAATACACATCCAATGACTCTGGTAGATCCTTATGTGGTCCATGAAAAGAACTGACATGCAGTGACACTTGGTGTGGTTCATGAAAAGAACAGACATGCACTGACACTAGGAGTGGTTCATGAAAAGAACAGACAGGCAATGACATTTGTGGATCCTTATGTGGTTTATGGAAGGAATGGACATGCAATCACACTGGTGGATCCACATGTGGTTTATGGAAGTAACACACATGCAATGACACCAGGTGTGGTTCATGAAAAGAACAGACATGCAATGACACTGGTAGATCCTTATGTGGCTCATGAGAAGAACACACACGCAATGACACTGGTGGATCCTTATGTGGTTTGTTTAGAGGAACCGAGATGCAATGACACCGGTGGATCCACATGTGGTTTATGGAAGTAAAAGACATGCAATGACACTGGTAGATCCTTATGTGGTTCATGAATAGAACAGACATGCACTGACACTGGGTGTGGTTCATGAAAAGTACAGACACACAATGACCCTGGTGGGCCCATCCTTATGTGGTTCATGAGAAGAACAGACATGTAGTGACACTGGTGGATCCTTATGTGGTTTGTTTAGAGGAACATACATGCAATGACACCGGTGGATCCACATGTGGTTTATGGAAGTAACACACATGCAATGACAGTGGGTGTGGTTCATCAAAAGAACAGACATACAATGACACTGGTAGATCCTTATGTGGTTCATGAAAAGAACAGACATGCAATGACACTGGTGGATCCTTATGTGGTTTGTTTAGAGGAACATACATGCAATGACTCTAGCCGTGGTTCATGAACAGAATAGACATGCAATGACACCGGGTGTGATTCATGAAAAGAACAGACATGCAATGACTTATGTGGTTTGTTTAGAATAACACACATGCAATGACACTGGGTGTGGTTCATGGGAAGAACACACACGCAATGACACTGGTGGATCCTTATGTGGTTTGTTTAGGGGAACACGCATGCAATGACACTGGGTGTGGATGATGAGAAGAACACACACGCAATGACACTAGTGGATCCTTATGTGGTTTGTTTAGAGGAACAGACATGCAATGACACCGGTGGATCCGCATGTGGTTTATGGAAGTAAAAGACATGCAATGACAATGGTAGATCCTTATGTGGTTCATGAAAAGAACAGATATGCAGTGAAACTGGGTGTGGTTCATGAATAGAACAGACATGCACTGGCACTGAGTGTGGTTCATGAAAAGAACAGACATGCAATGACACTGGTGGGCCCATCCTTATGTGGTTCATGAAAAGAACAGACACGCAATGACACTAGTGGATGCTTATGTGGTTTGTTTAGAGGAACACACATGCAATGACACTGGTGGATCCACATGTGGTTTATGGAAGTAAAAGACATGCAATGACACTGATAGATCCTTCTATGGTTCATGAAAAGAACAGACATGCAGTGAAACTGGGTGTGGTTCATGAATAGAATAGATATGCACTGACACTGGGTGTGGTTCATGAAAAGAACAGACATGCAATGACACTGGTGGGCCCATCCTTATGTGGTTCATGAAAAGAACAGACATGCAGTGACACTGGTGGATCATTATGTGGTTTGTTTAGAGGATCAGACATGCAATGACACTGGGTGTGGTTTATGAGAAGAACACACATCCAATGAACTCTAGTGGATCTATCTTGGCATAATTTGATGTATTCCACGATGTATTTCACTGTACAAGACACTTTCCATTTTTATACTACTCAGTTTTGCCCTTGGTTTTATGTGGTACTACTTAGTTTTGCCCACCCCTCTCTATCTTTCGTAGAAGAGAAGCCCAAAACTGTGCTCACCATGTCTGCTACTCCCTGATTGGTTGTCACAGTTGTCACGCGGATCATGCGCACCAACCTTTGATTCTGTACGATCCAACGATGATCGTTGCACACCTAGTGCCATTCACAGTACAGCGCGAGATAGCACGGACGTCTCCCACTGCGAGACTTCTACAGGAAGGAACACGATGCCGTCCATCGAAAAAGTCGTCGAGCGGTCATGTCAAGTTTAATCAAGTCTGAAAAGCCTACTACTGCTACTACAACTCATGCACAGGGCAACGGGGTCATCGAGTGCACGGTTGTCGACGGGACGCTGCAATTTATTGCTACTTGATTTTAATCAGACATATCCCATTTATACGCAGCGCTCTCAATCTCACTTCCAACTGGGCCCTACCGCTAGTAAATTCCATGAGTCAAGGGCCCCCTTCGAGTAGATCTAACGTTGCAAGATATTAGTTCCGCGCCACTTGCATGTAGTGGAATCGAGGTCTGTCATGAGCGTGTTTTCAATGCAGCTCTAAAGTGGAGATCTTTTTAATTTCTCATAGGATTTTCTTCCGAGATCATGGCTGTTTCAAAAAAAAAGAGAACTGAAAAAACGGTGGAGATCGTGGTAGCCCCCTGCCCCCACCCCCACCCGCCCACCCACCACACGTGTCCACTCGAGGACTTCGAACGGTCCGGTGTTTATAACCCCCCTCGACCTTCTTCCTCCATGAGCTCCTGTCATTTCCCCCAGTCTGTCTAGTCCCAAGACCCCAATCTACACCTGCCGCGCGCGCCGAATCTCCCTCGTTTGCACTACCTCCTTCCCTTGGTGCGCCATGAAGCGTATGCGTGGAGAAGATCCGGAGGTGAAGCCAGTTGAAGGCGAAGCAGCAGATGGATCGGTCGTTGCCAAGCAAATGGAGGCGTCTTCTCCGGGCACGAACGCCGCTCGTCGCCGTGCCGTCGAGGGTGCGAACTCATCCGTCTAGCCAGTAGCCATCGCCGCCGAGCAGTAGGTGGTAGCCGTCGCCGCCAAGCATCAGTTGGTAGCCGTCGCCACCAAGCAGCAGGTGGTAGCCATCGCCGCCGAGCAGCCGGTAGTAGCCGTCGCCGCCGAGCAGCAGGTGGCCGACAATGTCGTGGTGCTAGCGGAAAATTTAGATGGGGGCAGGCGGCAGGCGGAGGCAATCCGGTGATCTACATCGACGACCCCATCGCCGTTCAAGAAATCTTCGACACAATCGCGGAGAATGATGAGTTCGAGGAGGAGGTCCTTGATGAGGAGTCTGAGGTACTACATTGCTAGCTTCTCTAGTCGCAGCCGCAGTTTTCACTGTTCATACATAGGATTTGCTCAATCGTGTACATACGGTTGATTGATGCATCTACCATCTAGTCACAAAACCCCAATCCGTCTAGTCACAAAACCATAATCTGTCCATCTTCCATCTAGTTGAGTTTGCTAGTTGAGTGTAGATTTCGATACACAGTAGGCCTATAACATTACATTTATATTCCTTACTGAGCCCAATGATTCAATTTTGCCCCAAAATAGTGCAAGGGCATCTGATGGTCTCATTTTCTTAGGGATGGTTAGTGGCCCTGAGGCAGCAATGCATATAAACAATATAGGTTGTGCTATTGGTATTTTGGTTCTCCGACTCCATCGCTGAAAAAAATGAGGCCCTAATTTTTTCTCTCATATGGAACCTAAAAATATAATATTTGTATTGTTTTTGATCCATGAATGCGTTGTATGATGCATTTGTATATCCCTAAATATTGTTTGGTACGATTACATTTCAATTTCTTATTGTGGCCAATGATTCAAATTTTCCCCAAAGAGAGGCAGACACATTGGTGTCAAATTTTTACAGGGATGGGTGAGCGAACCTGGGGCCATGTACAAGATCAATATAAGCTGTGCAATTGTTACTTGGTTCACTTACGCCATCTCTGTAGAAACTTATGAGGCTGCAATCTTTATTCTACATTCATAGAACTATGATATTTGAATTATCTATTCCATGCATTCATAGTGTATAAGAATTACATTTTAGTTTGACATCGAGGCCGATGATTGAAATTTGCCCCAAAAGAGTTCAAGTGGAGACAGGTATGATGGTGTCGTGTTTTAGGGATGGGCTAGTGAACCAGAGGTAGCAATGCACACAAACAATATAGGTTGTGATGTTGGTACTTTGGTTCCCCAACTCCATCTCTGAAATAAATTTTGAGGCCCTAGATTTATTCTCATATGGAACTACATATATGATCCTTGAATTGTTTCTGATCTTTTAATCATTCGTATGATGAATATGTATATGAATGGTTTTGATCATAACTATTTTTAACATGCACCTACAGATTAATTGTTTGGTTTTTTATTTATAATTACAATATTTAGGCTTGTTTTTGTACCTGACTATGTATATCCCCGAATAATGTTTTGTACGATTACATTTCAATTTCTTATTGTGGCCAATGATTCAAATTTGTTCCAAAAGAGAGGCAGACACATTGGTGTCAGATTTTTTCAGGGACGAGTTAGTGAACCTGGGACAATGTACAACAACAATACAGGCTGTGCAATTGTTACTTGGTTAACTCACGCCGTCCCTGAATAAACTTATGAGGCCGCAATCTTTATTGTACATTCATAGAACTATGATATTCAAATTATCTTTTCCATGCATTCATAGTGTATAAGAATTACATTTTAGTTTGTCACCAAGGCCGATGATTGAAATTTGCCCCAAAAGAGTTCAAGGGGAGACACGTATGATTGTGTCGTGTTTTAGGGATGGGTTGGTGAACCTGAGGCAACAATGCACACAAATAATATAGGTTGTGCTGTTGGTACTTTGGTTCGCCTACTCCATCTCTAAAACAAATTATGAGGCCCTAGATTTATTCTCATGTGGAAGTACATATATGATCCTTGAATTGTTTCTGATCTTTTAATGATTGGTATGATGCATATGTATATGAATGGTTTTGATCATAAGTATTTTTAACATGCGCCTGAGGATTAATTGTTTAGTTTTTTATTTATAATTACAATATTTAGGCTTGTTTTTGTACCTGACTATGTATATCCCTAAATAATGTTTTGTACGATTACATTTCAATTTCTTATTATGGCCAATGATTCAAATTTGTCCCAAAAGAGAGGCAGACACATTGGTGTCGGATTTTTTCAGGGACGAGTTAGTCAACCTGGGGCGATGTACAACAATAATACAGGCTGTGCAATTGTTACTTGGTTCACTCATGCCGTCCCTGAATAAACTTATGAGGCCGCAATCTGATGCAATTATTTGTCATTGTGTTGAGATGAAATGATATATGAACCGATCAAACTATTGCTGAGATGTTTTATCTTTGATATCCACAGATATATTGTCTTACATATACATGTTGTCAATTCTTGAGTTATAATACAATTCAATCATATGTACGAGTTCTAAGTTATGTTCTTAAAATCAACAGGAGGAGGATGATGATGTGGACGATATCAAGGAATCTAGGGACAACAAGAGCCACTACGTGTTGAGGCGGTTACGGTGTGGGCTAATCCGTTTCCACCTTAGGGGGAGACTGTTTTGCCCATTCTGTGGCAGAGCAATCAACATGGACCTCGACAGCATGATCCAGCACGCGGAGGGCCTTGGCAGAGGCGGAGGCAGGCATAAGGCGATTACCTTGGCACGACACGCAGCCTATGGAAAATTCCTTCGGGAGTATGTCAGGACTGGCCTGTATCTCATCGACTAGGCTGTCGCTGCCTCCTGCTAATAAACCCATGCCCTGCTAGGCGTCTCCGTGTCCCGGCCTCCTGCTGTAGCCCCTGCTTTTATTTTGTTCTAGTTAATTATTACCTGTGTGTGTGGCATGTAAGACAATATATCCGTGGTGTCTCTGGTGAATCTTATATATTAATCTACTCCTTTATATGGAGTGCCTTAAAGTTTCTAGTATTCAATTATATTTACTGATCATGCTCATGCACACTACAAAATATTTCTAGTGCTCGATTATATTAAAA
The DNA here is from genome assembly GCA_910589775.1 of Avena eriantha. Classification (NCBI taxonomy): domain Eukaryota; kingdom Viridiplantae; phylum Streptophyta; class Magnoliopsida; order Poales; family Poaceae; genus Avena; species Avena eriantha. The sequence goes on along the minus strand of OU342741.1, from coordinate 203,183,078 downwards.
TTGTCAAGAAATACATCAACAAGTTAAATTGGTCGAAATTTTGTATTGAAGTAACTAAGTGTATCACACACATAATAAACTAGAAACTAAAATCTAGTTCAAACACATAATGTATCACCACCACTTGTTGTCGTCCTTGACTTGCTTCCCTTCAGCCGTTTGATGAAATTAGCTGTGCATTTTTCAATGCGAGAAATTGAGAGAAGTCATTTATATTTTTGTATTTCATAATTAAACACAATGAAGTTGGTACAGACCAAGAGATTTGAACAAACGAGATTTGCTAGTTTAACATGCAACAACACTTACAGGCCCAACATGGCAGAACTTGGAGAGCCCTAGAACTTGAGCTACCACGGAGACCTCGGCAGAGGTGGTAGAATTGGTGCGGGTGCAACCACGGCGACAGTGAGCTCGGATTCTAGAGGAGGAAAACAGAACCGAGCATGGTCGACAAGGTGATAGATCTCACCGGGAACCAATTCTCGTCCCCGACCATGCCATGGGTGCGTCCACGGTGAGGGCGAGCTCCGACTCGAGATGGGGAGGAGAGCAGGGCCGAGCAGCTTCGTCACTTCCCAGCTCTGCGCCATGGCCGCGACCACAGATTGCCGCTCCGGGGAAGAAGACGAGTAATGGAGGCGCCAACGCTGCAAGCCTATAGGGAGGAGAGCTGGGCCGAGAAGGTTCATCCACGTCCCAGCTCCGTGCCATGGCTGCGATGCCGCACAGATTACCGCTCCGGGGAAGAAGAAGACGCGTAATGGATGCAGGTGCCAACGCTGCAAGCTTAATTAACACCTAAGCGACGGGAGCGACATGAGCGACATAACAGCGAGAACTGACAGGGGGGCCCAACTTGACGGTCGTTAGCCTGATTTTTTGTATTGAAACGTAAAGTTGAATTCGTGCCGAAAAGGACCCTCTGAGTATTTGGCACACCAACTATAGTCATCGCGGATGATATCAGGGAACTTGGGTACCGCGTTGCCTGGCCACCCCAACTTTCGGGCCGCAAAATGATATTCTCCTGTGTGACCCCCATATGCAACCCAAAATGACCAAGACTCATCTAGATAATTGTGACAATGATAGGTTTCAAAAGAAAAGCAAGACAATCTACTGCACTTGATCTAAACAAGTAACGATACATCACTATTAGTTCAACAAAATACTTTGGTAATAGCAACGACAGAACAAAGGCAAAGCAAGACCATCTCCTGCCCTTGACCTAAACAAGTACTACCAGTACCGGTATATAGTAGTACAAAATAGTTCGAGGTACAAGAACTAGTGCTATACTAGTACTACTCTGCATCCAAAATCCAACCTCCAATACACGTACGCCCGTGGTATGTAGTGAAATTGGGATAAAAAATATGAGGTAGTAGAATGGTCAATTTGGAATTCTCCCTCGCGATGGATGCATATTGAGTAATATAGGCCCTGGGTCTGAAAAGTTTGAGGGTACACCACCATGGAATGCTTTTCCTTCTGCATGATGCCAGGCACCGCCCTGCTCCTAGGAGTGAAGGAATTATGCACTGCACCCTCCCAAAACCCACCCTCTGGTGACAGGTGATAGACGGTGAACTTCACATTGTTCAAGGGCGACGAGCACCCGTCCGGCCTGACGCACGCGATGGATATGATGATGTCGCCCAACTCGAGCATGTCAAATAGCACATCGAACACCGTACCATTGTCCCCAGATCCGATGTTCTCTAGTCTTGATGAGCATGGTGCCGACAGCGGCTGAGAGATGAACCTGGGATTTCTAAAGGAAGTAAGAATCGGCGGACTAAATTGCAGCATGCTAAATATACATATAAGAAGTTCTCAGGCGCCTGAGATCTAGGCACTCCGAAGAAAAAATACAGAGCCATGTTTCAAAGGAAATGCTAGATCATCTCTAGCGTTTGATCTAAACAAACTTGAACAACAGATCATCATCAGAATCATGATGGTCATATTTGCCATCTCCCACATTGTGGATGCAAAATGAGTAATCCAATGTGAACCTATCATGTTTCTTAATCAGGAAATTAAGGTAATCTTCAGTAATCCTAATGGAGGCCGGCGACGTGCTGCTCTTCAGCTCCAAAAATAGGCTATCTTCGGCGAACTCCTCCAGGTCCTCTCCAATCATTGAAGGTTTATAAAAGTGCAACTCCAGCACGTACTACGGAAACAAGCACACCACCGACCTGACGCACTGGACGGATACAACAAGGCCATAGTCGAGCATGTCAAATTGCATGGTGAACAATGTACCATCGTCCCCGGATAACACAGTCTCTACTCTCCATGAGCCAGCTGCCAGCAAAGGCTGGGAGATGTACCTGTGTTCCTCGGCGTAGTGCAAACTCTGCACTTCAATTGTGTGGGCTTTTTTGAGGTGAGCGAGGAGCGTTGTGGGCGGGGCGACGAACTCGCAGCCAGGCTCAGTGCAGTTGCATGGGCCGTGCGGGCACGCCATCCTGTGGTTGAGGAAGTCGTGGAAGGCAACCAATGTCCCGCAGCCGACATTGGGGCATCTGCTACCTTTTCCACCGACGACTTGGCGGCGCAACTCCTTGGAGCATGCGGCCAGCCGGACGATGCTGGTAGTGTCCATACGCATAGAGATTTCTTCGAAGGCGTCGTCGCTGACCTTGCTCCAGCCACCGTACTAAATGTTGTGCATCGAATCCGCCATTGCGTCCGGATGGACAGGGGCGAGGGAGGATTCAAATATGATTGTTGGGGTTTCTTGGAGGAGACTGATAGAGGCCTGCAAGGAACGATGCAGCGGGCGAGAAATGGCTAGGAAAATTTAGGAAGTGCGGCGCTCGAGAGGATCCAAAATGCGGCTAGCCAGCGTTAGCGAATGGGTATCGCCGGAGATGGGGAAGATGGGAGGCTCTTTGAATGAGGGGTGTTAATTTTGCGTGTTCCCTTGTCGGTCTTCTGCAGTGGACGAGGACGCCTGCTGGAGTTATAGGTAGAGTACTAGACTAGCAAGCTGTCACGTCTTGGCTCATTATTGTACCGTCTCATCACGTAGACTGTGTTTCAGAAGAGGACGTGAACCCACATTTCACCCCTCCCTACTACATAGCATGCACCGTAGAATCGCTTTTCTAGCACGTGAAGGATTTGAACCCACATGCCCAACTCTGATAATTAGGATTACTAAAAAACTATAATAATAGGTGAAGTTCAAAAAATAATTATAACTTTGAGCCACGTCCATAGAATATCCGTTGTATATTTGGTTCTTATATTTTGTATCATGTACTCCCTCCGAACCATATTAGTTGACTCAGATTTGTCTAGATATGGATGTATCTAGACACATTTTAGTATTAGATACATCTGTATCTAGATAAATCCAAGTTAACTAATATGGGTCGGAGGGAGTAGTAGTAATCAACCTATTAGCTACCTAATAGTACTCGCCATGCTCTAGAAAAATGACAAAGAATATTCTAGAATTATTGAGAAGTGTGTTTTGAGGTTTGTGCATATCTTTTAGTGTGCTAAAGGCTATCAATAGTATCTTCTAGATGTTAGAATGGATAGAATTAAGATCCAATGGTACTTTATGGACGTAGCTCGAAATTATAATTATTTTTGGGCTTCAAATATTATAATTTTATATAAACTAGTAAAAGGCACGTGCCACACACGTATATACTGTATGAAATGTGATTAACAAACATTAAGTTATTATAAACCAATAGTCTTGTTTGAGAAAAATGCATACATTAAGTCTATTAATAATAACTATCTACACATATTGAGAATACAACCTACTATGCTATGAAATTTGGGGGGAGGGGGTGACATGATGGTTCTACAACATGGTAGAGTTTGCTCTAAGTAGTACTCAACACGAATCCACCTGCTCTAAACCATTGGATCTAACATCCCAACGGTCAGGATTGGTACTATTGATCCAATTCAAAACTGCTCATTTATAGTAGTAGAGAAAAAATGATATGGCATATACTTCTACTATATGATTCTCACGTGCAAGGCATGTGCAACTTACTAATAAGATATATAACACGGATATCTTTGAACAACAATCATTGGATATAGATTGACAGATTCCAACATTGCTAATTGTTGGATCTCTTGCAAATTCAAGAAAGAATCTACCGTGCTTACTTGTAGTTCAAATTTGACCTACTTTCTTTAAATCGACATAAAGTTATTTGAGTGCATGGGCGTAGTTAGCTAATATATAGGAAAGCTTGAAACGTCCTAAGATTAGGGAATTGTAACAAAGTGTGTCCGTGTTTTCTGAAAATCAGGTGGTGGCACTTTATTTTTTTGACTGGGGTATGTCCCGAAGGAGTGAGATGCTTCAATAATTAACACAGCTAGTGCATGTGTACAAGTTACACCAAGGAGCTTAAAAAGGTGAAAATTGCATCCAAGTCCATACATTTAACACAAAGGACCCTACAATCAAGCAATTAAAATTAGTAGTTGGGTCCTGCTCCTCCATCACGGAGCTGAGCCATGCTCTTCGTAGTAGTACCAGTAAGCTGCACATGCCTTGCATGTGAAACTCACATAATATATAGAAGCATGAGATGAATTTGAGCCACGTTTTTAAAGTATGAGTGTATATTTGGTTCTTGCACTTTATATCATGTAGAAATAAATATTTATTAGCTACCTAATAATTGAAAATTTTAGAACCATGGTCTAGAGAAACAATCGAGAAGATTCTAGAATGATGGATAAGTGTGTTTTGATGTTTTTCTATATATATATATATCTTATCTTATCTTATCTTACCACTATATAGTGTACGAATAACTTTGAATATTGACTGTTGGATCAAGACTCGTGAATCCCAACATTTCCATCCGTTGGATCTTGTTTTCCATTCTAGCATCTAGAAGATTTTATTGATAGCCTTCATCACAATGAATGGTATGCACACAACTCAAAACACACTTCTCCATCATTCTAGAATCTTCTCCCTCTTTTCTCTAGAGCATGTTACCAGAATTTTCAAGTTTTAGATAGCTAATAATCATTGACTTCTAAATGATATACAAAGTACAAGAACCAAATATACACCTATACTTTATATATATTGATCAAATTTATATTTTTGTATGCTTTACCTATTAAAATTTTATATAGTGATGATATGTTAGACGTCTATTATCCAAGTCTCACGTGTTAATCAAAAGGGACATTCCACACAAGTATATACTATATGAAATATGATTTAACAATCGAGTGCAGGAAGTAGAGTCAGCATTCCGTCCAATCGCTTACCCTAGTCATCGTCATCGATATTTGCCGCACGCATCGGCTTCATCAGTGACATTGATTGTCCCCTCGGCTCCGTAATCTGCCACATTAATTTTGGATCACCTCCTTCCTATTTAATCTCTCCCCTTCCCCGCACCAAACCCTCTCTAATCCCCCACTTCCAGCAACCAACTCGGACCTCGTCTGTCATCCATGGCCCAGTTTTGGCTGTCGTCCGCCGCACCGGAGCACAAAGACCCCGACATCACCGCACAGGAGGACAATGCCCTGCGCATTTGGGCTTTATCCCCATGGATAAATAAGTGGCAGCTGGCGTGCGCCTTCCTCGATGCTGGGTATGGTGACCACAAGTACCAGATGTATGGCATCTACGACAATTCGAACGGGACGCTGAAGGTGAAGTTCATCAAATTCAGGGACGCCCGTCTCCTCTACAGCTAGGCCTTCCACTTCGGCTGCGAGATGGTGGTGTTCACCTGCTCCAGCATTTTCACCAACTACTGGAACATGTTCCTAAACAACAGCAACTTCATCCACAGTGTTCTCCCGGAGCTGCCGATGGCTCCAGAGGTGCCGCCTCGTTTATCGGTGGTGCCGCTGATGGCTCAGGAGGTGTCGCCGCCTTCTCCGGAGGTGCCGATGAGTCAGGAGCCGACTCTGTCGCTGGAGCTATTGTTGGTGCCAATGTCACGAGCTATCGCTGGCGGCGCGGACTAGGTGCAAGGAGGCGTCGGACCTGCACTAGTTTAGTAGCGAGTCCTATATGAAGTTAATGGTTGTATGAAGTTTCTTCTAGTACTACTCGTCAAAAAAAAGTTTCTTTTGCTACTACTCATTGTACCCTGTAGTACTAGTAGTAGTACTGCGAATGACGATCTATTGTATATCCTTTCCCCCGGATGTTTCTGAAGGAAGTGAAAATTTTGAAACCGGGAAAGTTTGAATTGCTACTCTATTGTAAGGACCAAAATGGTTCCCACCAACGCAGCTGACGAACACACCATACAAAGACACAGAGCCGCGGACAAAGAAACAGATCCACCAATGGCAGGTTGTCGGTCGACCCGCGTGCGCATGGCCATGTTGTGGACGAGGAAGAGATCAGCCGGCTAGGGTGTGGGAGTGGTGATGGGGGAGTGAAGGAGAGAGAAGACACATTTTGTTTTGCATGCATATATATTTTTGGTCCATAAATTTACTCTACTCACTGTACCATGTACCTCGTGTTAGGAACCCATCCCAGCTTTGCTCTGACATTGCACCGCCTTCAAATCCTCCTCTTCGCAGCTCTCTCGCTGCCTCCTCTATGCTCATAGTTTCTTCTCGCTCATTATTTTTTAACAGAAAAAGGAAATAAATTCTTCTTACTTGTTTTTCAAAAAATAAATTCATGTCACTTGGAAAATTGAAATTGATTATTTTTTGTTTTTAATATCTTCGATTGTTCTCAAAAGATGACCAAATTTGTCGGCATGTAAATTCCTGGATATGGGATCATGAGCATAAAGTCTAATGTAGAGATATGGCCTTGACCTTGTGGTCGTTCTCCTTGAAATCCAAGATTTTTTCATACTTGTTGACAACTATGCTTAAATTCATTGAAATTCACCACTTACTTTCATGTTAGCATTTCACACGGTCGGTGGGAGTACATTCTACATCAAGGACCTAAAAAAGGGAAAATTACATCGAGGTCCACACATTTAGCACAAAGGACCCTAAAATTGAGAAAAGAAAATAGTCGGGTTTGGCTCCTTCTCGAGAGAGTAGCTGATCGAGCCACACTCTTCATACTACTTCATCTTTGATTGTTTTCAAAATATGGCTAAATTTTTCAGCATGCAAATTCTTGGATATGGGATCATCAGCGTAAAGTTTGATGTAGAGATATGGCCTTGACCTTTTAGTCGTTCGGCTTGAAATCCAAGATTTTTTCATACTCGTTGACAACTATGCTTAAATTGATTGAAATTCACCACTTACCTTTAGGTTAGCATTTCACACGGTCGGTGGGAGTACATTCTACATCAAGGACCTAAAAAGGGAAAATTACATCGAGGTCCACACATTTAGCACAAAGGACCCTAAAATTGAGCAAAGAAACAGTCGGGTTTGGATCCTTCTCGAGAGAGTAGCTGATTGAGCCACACTCTTCATACTACTTCATCTTCGATTGTTTTCAAAATATGGATAAATTTGTCGGCATGCAAATTCTTGGATATGGGATCATCAACATAAAGTCTGATGTAGAGATATGGCCTTAACCTTGTGGTCGTTTGCCTTGAAATCCAAGATTTTTTCATACTCGTTGACAACTATGCTTAAATTCATTGAAATTCACCACTTACTTTTAGGTTAGCATTTTACATGATCAGTGGGAGTACATTCTACATCAAGGACCTAAAAATTGGAAAATTACATCGAGGTCCACACATTTAGCACAAATGACCCTAAAATTGACCAAAGAAAGCAGTCTGGTTCATCTCCTTCTCGAGAAAGTAGCTGAATGAGCCACACTCTTCATACTACTTCATCTTCGATTGTTTTCAAAATATGGAAAAATTTGTCGGCATGCAAATTCTTGGATATGGGATTATCAGCATAAAATCTGATGTAGAGATATGGCCTTGACCTTTTGGTCGTTCGGCTTGAAATCCAAGGATGTTCATAATCGTTAACAACTATAAGCTGAAATTTATTTAAATTTTACCACTTACTTTTAGGTTAGAATTTTACACGGTCGGTAGGAGTAGATTTGTTGGCATGCAAATTCTTTGATATGGGATCATCATCATAAAGTATGGTGTAGATATGGCCTTGACCTTGGTCGTTCCTCTTGAAATACAAGAATGGTTCATACTCGTTGACAACTAAGCTTAAATTCATTTAAATTTCACCACTTAATTTAGGTTAGAACTTTACACGGTTGATCGGAGTACATTTTACATCAAGGACCTCAAAAAAGAAAAAATTACATCGAGGTCGATACATTTAGCATAAAGGACCATAAAAGGAAAGATTTCTGGTTTGACTCCTTCTGGAGAGATCAGCTGATCTGAGCCAAACTCTTGCTACTACTTCATCTTTGATTGTTTTCAAAACATGGCCAGATCTATTGCCATGCAAATTCTCTGACATGGGATTATCATCGTCATATAAAGTATGATGTTGATATGGCCTTGACCTTGGTCGTTCGACTTGAAATCCAAGAATGTTCATAATCGTTGATAAGTAAGCTTAAAATTATCTAAATTTCAACACTTACACTTTTAGACCTAAAAGGGGGAATTACATCGAGGTCCATGCATTTAGCACAAAGGACACTAAAATTAAGCAAGGAAAATAGTCAGGTTCAGCTCCTTCTCTAGAGAGTAGCTGATCGAGCCATACTCTTCATACTACTTCATCTTCGATTGTTTTCAAAATATGGCCAAATTTGTTGGCATGCAAATTCTTGGATATGGGATCATCAACATAAAGTATGATGTAGATATGGCCTTGACCTTTGTTGTTCGTCTTGAAATACAAGAATGGTTAATACTCATTGACAACTAAGATTAAATTCATTTAAATTCCACCACTTACTTTTAGGTTAGAACTTTACACGGTCTATCGGAGTACATTTTACATCGGGGACCTCAAAAAAGTAAAAATTACATCGAGGTCCATATACATTTATCATAAAGGACCCTAAAAGAAAAAAATATGGTTCGGCTCATTCTCGAGAGATCACCTGATCTGAGCCAAACTCTTAATACTACTTCCTCTTCGATTGTTTTCAAAACATGGCCAGATCTGTTGCCATGCAAATTCTCTATCATGGGATCATCAACATATAGTATGATGGTGATATGGCCTTACCTTGGTCGTTCAGCTGAAATCCAAGAATGTTCATACCCGTTGACAACTAAGCTTAAATTCGTTTAAATTTCACCATTTACTTTTAGATTAACATTTTACACGGTCGGTGGGAGTACATTTTACATCAAGGACCTAAAAAGGAAAATTATTACATCGAGGTCCATACATTTAGCACAAAGGACCCTACAAGGAAAACTTTATAGTTTGGCTCCTTCTCGAGAGATCAGTCGTAGGCCAATACACAATGTTGATATGGTCATGACCTTGGCTGTTCAGGTCAAAACCAGGAATGTTCATACACCGTAGGCCAATACACATTGTGAAGAAGCCAGAGATTTTTTTTGTATTCAATAGTATCAAAATACATGTTTCTCATTTTTTTCTTAGCATTGTATATAGTGTACGAATAACTTTTAATATTGACCATTGGATCAAGACTCGAATCCCAACATTGTGAGACGTTGGATCTTCATTTCCATTTTAGCATCGAGAAGATACTATTGATAGTCTTTCTTTTCTTATCTTACCACTATTATATATAGTGTGCGAACAAAAGTATTAAAGTTGTTAAAATTGTTTGTCTGTATTTTTTTAATAAATATATGCATGTATTTGAACTATTAATGATTGAAAAATGTTTTTATTGTCTAGTGTCTAAAAAATTAAACATAGTTGAAAACTAGGGCATGTTGATCAGATGAATATTGGGTGGTAGATACAGGGGGCATGTTATCCGAGTCCCCCTAGCAGTGGGCACATGGAGTAGTAGTTGAAAAATTTCAGAAAACACTTAAAATCCAAAATATAAACATTAACAGCAAAGATATTTTACAGCCAAAATACACCCTTCCTAGTGCCAAAAGAGACCCTGCCTCTGACTACTACTACATTAACTAGTAAACGAGTGGTACTTTTCTACAACTAAATTAACTAGTAATACATCGTTACCATCGCATTAGGATCACTTAGCCGAATATTAAGATCAATTCATCCCGTCGATACAAACGTAGAAAGACAACACCTTGATCGTCCCGTACTGTCCATCAGCCACGGTAATGTACCGCGGCGGCACGGTGAGGAACGTCAGATCTTCGAGGCCAACACTGCCGGGTGACGCGCAGCTCGTCGGCTCAATGACCCCATTAAGGGTGTCTGCCGAGAAGTCCGCCGGCGACTGCGGGCCAGTCGCGTACAGCTTCACTCTATACCGGGGCCACGATCACAAGGCCGCCCTGACGCACATCGAGGGAACGGCGGCAGCCTGGCCGAGCTCGCCGATGATGAGGCTGAACACGGTAGCATCATCACCATAGACAATGACCATGGATGGCGGAAAGGATGGTAACGACATTATTACTATACACTCCATGGGCTGGCTGTACGATAGCCTATGAACTTGTACCTTGTGGATGACGTTGAGGTGCAAAAGGAGCTCAACCGGTGAGGCGGTGAATATGCAGCCGACCTCCGTGCAGCCGCACGGGCTGTACGGGCACGCGGCCTTGTGGTCGTTGAGCTCGTGGTAGGAGACCATGGTGAGGGAGTCGTCGTGGGGGCATAGAAAAATTATCGGCGCTAGCTCATCTTTGTCCATCGCCAGCTAGCTCTTGGTGGAATCTGCCGACGCACCCAGTGTTCGAGTTGTTCCCTGGAAGCTCGGATCGCTGATGTAGTGCCCGCAGTCTTGAATTTTTATGCAGCATTGATTTTTTTTGAACGAAGGCTGCAAAAAGTTGACAGGTGAGAGTAAATCAGGCACTTAATACCCTGTATAGTACTGTACCAGACAAACAGATCCTACCCGTGTGAGTGGTAAGAAGTTCTACACCTTTTTTGTAAATGGAAAAAGTCTACACCAAGAGAGAGACGACATAGGGCCTGGCGCAAAGTGTACAGTGTTGCGGGGGAGAGAACGAGGACTGCATGCATGTCTTCAACACCATCTGCGTTTTATTCTATCTGCTTGTCTCTTCTGGCTCTTTCTTTCTTGGCATGGCGAACTCGTTTCTCTTCTCCATTTCTTTCTTGTGGTTAAAGCTTGTCCAGATACAGAGTACTATAGTAGTACATAGTACATTTGAACTAGTACTCTAGTAATACAGAGTATATGTCTTTTTATACTCGAGTTGTACTACTAGTACTCCAATTGTAATACAGTATATATGTCTTCCTTTTACTATACTACTACTAGTACTCTAGTAGGTAGGCATCTGCGGGGGGTAGGTAGCGGGCAGCAGTGGCTATTTGTGGCTTTTTACTACTCCTAGGGCGGCGGACGACGGGCAGCAGTGGCAGTAGGGTTCTAGTAGTATGGAGTAGTACTCGAGTACTCCTACTCACTAATTCATGAAGTAAGACTTCAGTAGTGTACTGCAGTCCTGTACTTCTTAGATGCAGCTATCATCATACCACGGTCTCTAGGGAGACGCCAGAGACACAGGTGCTCAAATGCATGTCCCAGGTGGGCCTCGATGCCTAGCGATTGGATAAAGCCTTGTTGCCTGACCACACAGCAAGGCAATTCATTTTGCTACTCTCTATTGGTATACTATTTTTCGGTGTGTTTCGAAATTAAGTTCACACCTTGCGATAATCTGTTTAGTGGATCCACTACCAGGAAGTCAATGTATCGAGACGAGTGACAGTTTGGAAAGATTCAACTTCTTGCTAAGAATATGCATGCCTACAAATTTGACCATATTTCGAAAACAACCAAAGAGACTATGGCTCGCCACGTATTGAAATTTTGTGTGTGTTTCGAAATTAACTTCACACCTTGCGAAAATCTATTCACTCGACCCACCGGGCATTCAATGTATCAAGAACGTGTGAGAGTTTGGAATGATTGAACTTATTGCTAAGAATACGCATGCCTAGAAATTTGACCGTGTTTAAAACAATCAAAGATGTTATGACTCACTGTCTTTCGAAATTTTGGCTATATTTCGAAATTAACTTCACACCTTGCGAAAATCTCTTCAGTAGACCCATCAGGCAGTCAATGTATCAAGAATGAGTGAGAGTTTGGCAAGATTAAACTTCTTGCTAAGAATATGCATGCCTAGAAATTTGACCGTGTTTTGAAAATAATCAAAAAGACTATGACTCACCGTGGTTTGAAATTTTGCCCGTGTTTAGAAATTAACTTCACACCTTGCAAAATCTGTTCAGCGGACCCACCACCAGGCAGTCAATGTATGGAGACGAGTGAGAGTTTGGAAAGATTCAACTTCTTGCTAAGAATATGAATGCCTAGAAATTTGACCGTGTTCTGAAAATAATCAAAAAGACTATGCCTCACCGTGTTTTGAAATTTTGGCTGTGTTCTAAAATTAACTTCACACCTTGCGATAATATTTTCAGTGGACCCACCAGGTAGTCAATGTACCGAGAACAAGTGAGAGTTGTTTGGAAAGATTCAACTTCTTGCTCAAAATATGCATGCCTCAAAAGTTTGACCATGTTTTGAAAACAATCAAAGAGACTATGACTCACCCTATTTTGAAAGTTTGGCTGTGTTTAGAAATTAACTTCACACCTTGCGATAATCTGTTCACTGGACCCACCAGGGAGTCAATGTATCAAGAACGAGTGAGAGTTTGGAATGATTCAACTTACTGCTAAGAATATGCATGCCTAGAAATTTGACCGTGTTTTGAAAACAATCAAAGTGGCTATGGCTCACCGTGTTTTCAAATTTTGCGTGCGTTTCGAAATTAACTCCAGACCTTGCAAAAATGTGTTCACTAGACCCACTAGACAGTCAATGTATCGAGAACGAGTGAGAGTTTGGAAAGATTCAACTTATTGCTAAGAATATGCATACCTAGAAATTTGACCATGTTTTGAAAACAATCAAAGTGGCTATGGCTCACCGTGTTTTGTAATTTTGCGTGCATTTCGAAATTAACTCCACACCTTGCGAAAATCTATTCACTGGACCCTCCAGACAGTCAATGTATCGAGAACGAGTGAGAGTTTGGAATGATCCAACTTATTGCTAAGAATATGCATGCCTAGAAATTTGATCGTGTTTGGAAAACAATCAAAGAGGCTATGACTCACCGTATTTTGAAATTTTGGCTGTTTTTCATAATTAACTTCACACCTTGTGAAAATATGTTCAGTGGACCCACCAGGCAGTCAATGTATCAAGAACGAGTGAGAGTTTGGAAAGATTCAGTTTCTTGCTAAGAATATGCATGCCTAGAAATTTGACCGTGTTTTTAAAATAATCAAAAAAACTATGACTCATCGTGTTTTGAAATTTTGGCCGTGTTTCGAAATTAACTTCACATCTTGCAAAAATCTGTTCAGTGGACCCACCACTAGGCAGTCAATGTATGGAGATGAGTGAGAGTTTGGAAAGATTCAACTTCTTGCTAAGAATATGCATGCCTAGAAATTTGACTGTGTTTTGAAAACAAACAAAGAGACTATGACTCACCGTGTCTTGAAATTTTGGCTGTGTTTCGAAATTAACTTCACAACTTATGATAACATTTTCAGTGGACCCACTAGGTAGTCAATGTATCGAGAACGAGTGAGAGTTGTTTGGCAAGATTCAACTTCTTGCTAAGAATATGCATGCCTCGAATATTTGACCATGTTTTGAAAACAATCAAAGAGACTATGACTCACCGTGTTTTAAAAGTTTGGCTGTGTTTCCAAATTAACTTCACACCTTGCGATAATCTGTTTAGTGGACGTACCAGGGAGTAAATGTATCGAGAACGAGTGCGAGTTTGGAATGATTCAACATATTGCTAAGAATATGCATGCCTAGAAATTTGACCGTGTTTTGAAAACAATCAAAGTGGCTATGGCTCACCGTGTTCTGAAATTTTGCGTGCATTTCGAAATTAACTTCACACCTTGCAAAAATATATTCACTAGACCCACGAGGCCATAGTCAATGTATCGAGAACGAGTGAGAGTTTGGAAAGATTCAAGTTATTGCTAAGAATATGCATGCCTAGAAATTTGACCATGTTTTGAAAACAATCAAAGTGGCTATGGCTCACCGTGTTTTGTAATTTTGCGTGCATTTCGAAATTAACTCCACACCTTGCGAAAATCTATTCACTGGACCCTCCAGACAGTCAATGTATCGAGAACGAGTGAGAGTTTGGAATGATCCAACTTATTGCTAAGAATATGCATGCCTAGAAATTTGACCGTGTTTTGAAAACAATCAAAGTGGCTATGGCTCACCGTGTTCTGAAATTTTGCGTGCATTTCGAAATTAACTTCACACCTTGCAAAAATATATTCACTAGACCCACGAGGCCATAGTCAATGTATCGAGAACGAGTGAGAGTTTGGAAAGATTCAACTTATTGCTAAGAATATGCATGGCTAGAAATTTGACCATGTTTTGAAAACAATCAAAGTGGCTATGGCTCACCGTGTTTTGTAATTTTGCGTGCATTTCGAAATTAACTCCACACCTTGCGAAAATCTATTCACTGGACCCTCCAGACAGTCAATGTATCGAGAACGAGTGAGAGTTTGGAATGATCCAACTTATTGCTAAGAATATGCATGCCTAGAAATTTGATCGTGTTTGGAAAACAATCAAAGAGGCTATGACTCACCGTATTTTGAAATTTTGGCTGTTTTTCATAATTAACTTCACACCTTGTGAAAATATGTTCAGTGGACCCACCAGGCAGTCAATGTATCAAGAACGAGTGAGAGTTTGGAAAGATTCAGTTTCTTGCTAAGAATATGCATGCCTAGAAATTTGACCGTGTTTTTAAAATAATCAAAATAACTATGACTCGTCGTGTTTTGAAATTTTGGCCGTGTTTCGAAATTAACTTCACATCTTGCAAAAATCTGTTCAGTGGACCCACCACCAGGCAGTCAATGTATGGAGATGAGTGAGAGTTTGGAAAGATTCAACTTCTTGCTAAGAATATGCATGCCTAGAAATTTGACTGTGTTTTGAAAACAAACAAAGAGACTATGACTCACCGTGTCTTGAAATTTTGGCTGTGTTTTGAAATTAACTTCACACCTTATGATAACATTTTCAGTGGACCCACCAGGTAGTCAATGTATCGAGAACGAGTGAGAGTTGTTTGGCAAGATTCAACTTCTTGCTAAGAATATGCATGCCTCGAATATTTGACCATGTTTTGAAAACAATCAAAGAGACTATGACTCACCGTGTTTTAAAAGTTTGGCTGTGTTTCAAAATTAACTTTACACCTTGCGATAATCTGTTTAGTGGACGTACCAGGTAGTCAATGTATCGAGAACGAGTGCGAGTTTGGAATGATTCAACATATTTCTAAGAATACGCATGCCTAGAAATTTGACCGTGTTTTGAAAAAACAATCAAAGTGGCTATGGCTCACCGCGTTCTGAAATTTTGCGTGCATTTCGAAATTAACTTCACACCTTGCAAAAATATATTCACTAGACCCACGAGGCCATAGTCAATGTATCGAGAACGAGTGAGAGTTTGGAAAGATTCAACTTATTGCTAAGAATATGCATGCCTAGAAATTTGACCGTGTTTTGAAAACAATCAAAGTGGCTATGGCTCACCACGTTTTGAAATTTTGCGTGCGTTTCGAATTAACTTCACACCCATCAAAAATTTGTTCACTGGACCCACCAGGCTGCAGTCAATGTATCGAGAACGAGTGAGAGTTTGGAAAGATTCAACTTATTGCTAAGAATATGCATGCCTAGACATTTGACCGTGTTTTGAAAACAATCAAAGTGGCTATGGCTCACCGTGTTTTGAAATTTTGCGTGCGTTTCGAAATTAACTCCACACCTTGCGAAATCTATTCACTGGACCCTCTAGGTAGTCAATGTATCGAGAACGAGTGAGAGTTTGGAATGATCCAACTTATTGCTAAGAATATGCATGCCTAGAAATTTGACCGTGTTTTGAAAATAATCAAAGATGCTATGGCTCACCGTGTTTTGAAATTTTGGCTGTGTTTCAACCTTGCAAAAATGTGTTCAGTGGACCCACCAGGCAGTCAATGTATCAAGAACGAGTGAGAGTTTGGCAAGATTCAACTTCTTGCTAAGAATATGCATGCCTAGAAATTTGACCATGTTTTTAAAATAATCAAAAAGACTATGACTCGCCATGTTTTGAAATTTTGCCCGTGTTTCGGAATTAACTTCACACCTTGCAAAAATCTGTTCAGTGGACCCACCACCAGGCAGTTAATGTATGAAGACGAGTGAGAGTTTGGAAAGATTCAACTTCTTGTTAATAATATGCATGCGTAGAAATTTGACCGTGTTTTGAAAACAAACAAAGAGACTATCACTCACCGTGTTTTGAAATTTTGGCTGTGTTTCGAAATTAACTTCACACCTTGCGATAAATATTTTCAATGGACCCACCAGGCAGTCAATGTACCGAGAACGAGCGAGAGTTGTTTGGAAAGATTCAACTTCTTGCTAAGAATATGCATGCCTCGAAAGTTTGACCACGTTTTAAAAACAATCAAAGAGACTATGACTCACCGTGTTTTGAAACTTTGGATGTGTTTCGAAATTAACTTCACACCTTCGATAATCTGGTTAGTGGACCTACCAGGTAGTCAATGTATTGAGAACGAGTGAGATTTTGGAATGATTCAACTTATTGCTAAGAATATGCATGCCTAGTAATTTTACCGTGTTTTGAAAAAAAATCGAAGTGGCTATGGCTCACCGCGTTTTGAAATTTCGCGTGCGTTACGAAATTAACTTCACATCTTGTGAATATCTGTTCACTGGACCCACCAGGGAGTCAATGTATGGAGAACGAGTGAGAGTTTGGAATGATTCAACTTATTGCTAAGAATATGCATGCCTAGAAATTTGACTATGTTTTGAAAACAATCAAAGCGGCTATGGCTCACCGCGTTTTGAAATTTTACGTGTGTTTGGAAATTAACTTCACACCTTGCGAAAATCTTTTCACTTGACCCACCAGATAGTCAATGTATCGAGAACAAGTGAGAGTTTGGAATGATTCAACTTATTGCTAAGAATATGCATGCCTTGAAATTTGATCGTGTTTTGAAAACAATAAAAGAGGCTATGACTCACCATGTTTCGAAATTTTGGCTGTGTTTCGAAATGAACTTCATACCTTGCGAAAATTTGTCCAGTGGACCCACTAGGCAGTCAATGTATCAAGAACGAGTGATAGTTTGGCAAGATTCAACTTCTTGCTAAGAATATGCATGCCTAGAAATTTGATCGTGTTTTGAAAACAAACAAAGAGACAACGACTCTCCGTGTTTTGAAATTTTGGCGGTGTTTCAAAATTAACATCACCCCTTGCGATAATCTTTTTAGTTCACCCACCAGGCAGTCAATGTATCGAGAACAAGTGAGAGTTGTTTGGAAAGATTCAACTTCTTGCTAAGAATATGCATGCCTCGAAAGTTTGACCATGTTTTGAAAACAATCAAAGAGACTATGACTCACCATGTTTTGAAACTTTGGTTGTGTTTCGAAATTAACTACACACCTTGCGATAATATGTTCAGTGGGCCTACCAGGCAGTCAATGTATAGAGAACAAGTGAGAGTTTGGAATGATTCAACTTATTGCTAAGAATATGCATGCCTAGAAATTTGACCGTGTTTTGAAAACAATCAAAGTGGCTATGGCTCACCGCATTTTGAAATTTTGCATGCGTTTCGAAATTAATTTCACACCTTGCAAAAATCTGTTCACTGGACCCACCAGGCTGCAATCAATGTATCGAGAGCGAGTGAGAGTTTGGAAAGATTCAACTTATTGCTAAGAATATGCATGCCTGGAAGTTTGACGGTGTTTTGAAAACAATCAACTGGCTATGGCTCACCATGTTTTGAAATTTTTCGTGCATTTCGAAATTAACTTCACACCTTGCGAAATTCTGTTCACTGGACCCACTAGGCCGCAGTCAATCTATCGAGAACGAGTGAGAGTTTGGAAAGATTCAAATTATTGCTAAGAATATGCATGCCTAGAAATTTGACCGTGTTTTGAAAACAATTCTAGAAAGCAATACTAATTCATAAACAACCTTACAAATTTCAAATTATAAAAAGCAACACAAAAAGCCTCACAATTTTCAAAATATAGAATGGAAGAGTGAGGAGAGAGGGAAAATCAATTTTCTATTTCTTTTGGGCAATCCATAAGCTTGAGGTGCACCTTAATGCTGATGTAATCGCAGGTGCCTCGCCGGTGAGCATCGATGTGACTAAGGTTAGATAGGGCTATGATTCTGATGCTTGCATGTGTGCTGGATTCTTCTGGCGTATATAGACCGATGTTTCGTGTTTGCTTGATTTTGCAGGCGACGCAGCCTTTTTGACGTGCTGTGGTGAAGGCAGGGGATAGGGAGAGCACGTGGCACGTTGGGCGCAGTTGATTTTTCAAATAAATGTGACATTAAATAATTTCAAATCAATGCCCCGGAAATGCAGCGCAAGGAGATGATTTACGTGGATTGTACAAAGGTTATTTTTTATCCTTGGACTTTGATATACTACTAATCTATATTTCACTTATAATGATTGATATTGGTAATTAAAGAATACATGCGCGTTCCCAGGCTTCTTCCTTTCAGTATTAATTACCTGAATTCACATGAGTAATTAACGTGGGTTTCTCTGTATTGGCACCCTTCTTTCCTCGAATGCATGCCGAAATTTAGGGGAGGAAGTAATTTCACCTTCCTCGATAATACAAGAGGTTTTATTGCGTCGCAATGGAAGATGAAATGAAAACGGAGTACTTATGCTAGTACTAGATCGCAAACACCGTTCCAATTTGCACTTGATAATACTAATATTTAATCTCCAAACATTATTAAAGAAAGGAAGTAGAGGTGAAATTAAACAAAATTAATCCTAAGACTTCTTCGTCTTCTTGGACCTGGATCCTTCCATTGTCACCTTTGTGCTGGCATCGTTCTTCTGCTTCCCGTGGCATCCTCTAGCTCTCACCGTCTTCTTCTTGTTCAAGCCTCCCGCCTGCTTCTCCTTCCTCTTCTCATTGCGGATGAAGGCGAGATCGAGTGCACTCTTCTTGGAGATGAAGTCGAGAAATGGCCATAAATCTTCTGACCCCTTGATCCTCCTTCTCGTGCTTCCTCTTCTTCTTGCCGATGGAGGATGGATCAAGAGAACTCTTCTTTAAGACAACGTCTCCTTTATAGATGGAAGACCAAGGATCCTCCACCTCCTCTTTGCTCTCTGCCGGCGGCGTCCCCTCCATCAGATGACGGTAAGCAAGGCCCTCATTAGAAAAATTACCTTCCGGTGTGTCGAATAGTATGGCCCGTCAACGAACTCCCCGCCATCACGATGGTAGGGACTGATATCCCCGTTTGCCCGTGCGTTGGACTTGTCAATGCAGGTGCACTGATCGGAGCAGCTGCGCGGCATTTTTGTGTGTGTGGTGGCTTGGCCGGCCTAAAGGGACAGGGAGAGACATAGAGAGTTCTTCGCTATGTGCGTCATGCCTGGATGGGAGAGGTGATTGTTATTGACGGCCCCTTAAAAAGGCTTTCTCAGGACATCTAGGAGTTGCCACGTGCCGTAGGAGCAGCCTGGCAGTTCCCTTCCAACGTTTTTTATACTCCCTTAGATCGTTTTTTTACAAAAGTTCCCTTCTATCGTTGAAACATGATCGAATGGTTGGTACTCCTTCGCCCCGAGAGCATCAGCGGCGAGGATATTGCAAGTACCACCACATGTTGGGGAGGTTTTTGCACATAACACCAACCATAGACCTTTTTTGTCCAAAATACATACATTTTTTGTAATCGTTGTACATAATACATAACCAGTCATTGAATGTTTCTTTTTTTGGGAAATGTTTCATAGTTAATTATATAATATAGTACTAAAATATAATTTTTATCTAAATTAATAATTGGTAAAGCTCAAAAAATAATTATAATTTTGCGCCACATCTTAATGTATCTAGTGTATTTTTGGTTCTTGTAAGTTGTATCATTTAGAAATCAACCTATTAGTAGGTACATAATTCCCGACATGCTCTAGAGAAATGATATATAGATTCTATAATGATGGAAAGTGTGCTTTGAGGTTTATGGATAGTGTTCATTGTGCTAAAGACTATATCAATAGAATCTTCTAAATGTTAGAGTGGAAGGAAAATCCATCGGTAAGCAATGTTGGGATTTCCAATCTTCATCCAACGGTTAAAGTTCAAAGTTATTTGTACACTATATACTAGTTTATGATAAGATAATTAAATGTATAACATGTCATTAGAATCTTTGTGGTTTTTGCATAGCGTTCATTATGCTAAGGACTATCGACAGAATCTTCTACATGCTAGAATGGAAAGAAGATCCAAGAGTTAACATTGTTGGGATTTGCCAGTCTTCATTCAATTTTCATTGTTCAAAGTTACTCGTACATTATATAGTGGCAAGATTTGTAGAAGTCACACGCTACTTCCTACTAGTAAAAGGAATGTGCCACACTCGTATATACTGTATGAAATGTAACTTAATGAACATTAAGTTGTTATAAACCAATAGTCTTGTTAGAGAAAAAAGGCATACATTAAGTATATTAATAATAACTATCTACACATATTGAGAATACAACCTACTGTGCTATGAACTTTTTTTGCGAGGAGGGGGTGACATGATGGTTCTAGAACATGGTGGAGTTTGCTCTAGGTACTACTCCTTCAACATGAATCCAGCTGCTCTAAACCTTTGGATCTAACAGACCAACAGTCAGGATTGGTGCTATGGATCTAATTTAAAAACCGCTCCATTATAGTAGTAGAGATAATTCAAAAACATTAGCGATGATGCTATATGTGCATGACCGAACAACTTTTGGATAATATCAAGGAAAAATAAGGAGACATGTATCAATGAGCATGAATGGACAATAAGAGTTGTGAGGACAGATTACTTGTGGGGCCTAGCAACCCCACATTTCTTCTTGTTTTTTAATGAGCTTACCTCATGGGTGGCTTTGATGTCGTTGCTCAGGCGCACTATATTATTCACGTTAGCGAAATAGTGGGTTCCCAAAATTTTCTTTTAAACATAAGGTTGAACACTCCCAGCCATAGTGATTCAAAATTTATCAATAAAGGGGGTTTATTTATTGGGTAGCCGAGTGGTTGACACCACACGTCATTGTCATGTACTTCCTCTATTCAGAAATATAAGACGTTTTAGCTTTTTGAATCGAATGTATCTAGAGGTCATTTAGTGCATATGTTCGTAGATGTTCGGAGTGAACCTTTACATTAAAAGGCGTCTAGATACATTTATTTCACAAAGCTAAAACGTATTATATTTCGAAACGGAGCGAGTAGACATGATTTTTGATAGGAAGGAAAAACACTAATGAATGCTTATAGGAAGGCTAGGAAATTGGAAATTGTGTTCCATTGATAAACCTTCGCGCTCCTCTTCCTAGAGTTAGATTTTAGCAATTCAATACAAAAGGTTGTTGGACATGCTCCAAAGCCCAATAATTTTTCTTTTTTAATAAGAACAATAGTGATTAGCTAGAATAATTAATTGCGGTCTACGTATGTTGTACTACTATACTTTATAGAATATGCTATATGCGCATGACCGAACAACTTTCGAAAAACCTGAAGGAAAACGTGGCCACATTAATGAATGAGCGCGAAGTAAGGCTGGAAATGGGTAGGGTATGAGTAGGATAGAACAATATCATACCCACTCCCGTTTAGTCAATGGGTAGAAAATTTTACCCATACCCGTACTCACGGGTATAAAACTTTAGCAATGCCCGTACCCATGAAAAATATCAAAGTTTAGAAGCCACAGTATCATACTCTTCCCTAGGTTGCTTGGCCACATAGGTTGTAACTCTACATGTAAGTTTTACTAATATGTCATTTTAAATGGGTAGGGTATGGGTCTATCTACTCGTGCATGTACCCATGACTTAACGAGTTAGGGTATGGGTATTACCCATGGGTATAAAATTGTGCCCATACCCTACCAACACGGGTACAGTACCTGCGGGCACTCATGGATAAAATTGTCATCCTTAGCGCGAAGGGACAATAAGAGTTGTGAGAACAAAGTACTTGTGCGGCCTAGCAACTTTCATATTTTTTCGATGAGAACATCATCGATGCTTACATTATGAATGGTTTGATGTTGTCCCTCAGGCGCTAGATTATTCATGTTAGCGAAATAGTGGGTTCCCATATTTTCGTTTAGAATAGAAGTATGAACACTACCAACCATAGTGATTGAAAAGTTATCGATAAAGGGCGCTTTATTTTTTAAAGCTTAGGGCGCTTTATTATTACACTCGATTCCCCATACCACCGGCCTACCATTCTGCTATTATTAGTTGGACTATGGATAAACAAATTCACTCGAGTTGGTTGGGGCTTTAATCATAATTTTCGTGCTCACTACCTGTCTTGGTGACAACATCTTCATACGCATCATCGTTCATGAATAGATATAATACGGAAATATATCAATTCCATAGTATTTTAGTGCCTACCAAAGTAATACTTCAGTTTTCTTTCTTCTCGGTTTCTTCAAAAAGGGGTCTGACCTCTTTCTCAATTATTTTAAAAAAACATAGTTTTGGAGAATACTTCAGTTTAAACCCCTATTATTTGTTGGAAGAAAACACTAAAAGGTATTCAATAGTTTAGTTTATTCAGAAATCAAAATGTTTTCTAAATAATTTAAAAATACTTTGATGCCAAACTCGTCCTTAATATCTAAATCGAGCCAATCTGGGCCATGGATGATCAATATTTAGATGCCAAATGGCCAAATGGGCCCTTAATTTCTGAACTGAGGCAGTATGGGGCATGGATGATCACCGATGTGCCTGTCGGCCTTTGATTCCAGGGAGTATGGCTTACCAATTTACTACTACTTGGACTATACATAAATCTGAATTTAGTCGAGCGGGAAAATCTCCTGCTATCCAATGTTTCAAACATCTTGGAATCCCCCTTCTACCCCTAGTGAAGTCGGTTTGTTGGGGCTTCAATCGTAATTTCCCCGTTCAGTACCTCTATACCCCGCCCCCTACCACCGACCCCCCTCACCCACACACAATCCTCGCCCCAACTGCGCTAGCCCTGCGGAAAACCCTTGATCTACCTTCAGCACTTTAGATCTGATTCACCGTCGTGCCGTGGACTACACTAGATCTGCTTCACCGACCCACTCTCCTGGCGCGCCGAACACAAACCCACCGTTAGGAATCTGCTTCTTCGCCGTTGTCAATCAACGCTCGGAGGAACCCTTGTTCTGCTTCACCTTCACCCATAAGCACCGCAACCGCAGCACCCTCGACAACCTCGACGTCACCACCCAGGATTCGCATCATGCCTAAACACCATCGCGACCAAGGTAACCATATCTCCTTGGAGTTTGGTAAGATAAATATGTAGCAGTTAACTGTATTTTTTATTGGTTCTACTTTTGTAATAACTTATAGGTACTATACTTGTTACCTGTATCTTCCTAAATAATTTTTCGTAGTCAGGTTTAACCGTAAGGCATTCAAGTGCGATTTTGTATTTCATGGCGAAATATGAGTCAGCCAACGGTTAACACATTTGTTTCCATTATCTACTTTAGTAAGTGCCCATATGTGATGCGGTTATAATTTCTCTCTGGCTTGGCTTAGGCTATGGCACTAATTGTTATTTCTTGCTTGATGCTTTTGTCCTATGTATGTAGTACACGTTTACATTCGTTATACTACTTCCACTAAGATGTCTGTTTCATTTGCTTCTTCTTATCCCACTATTCCTAACTGTTTGTTGTTACGCAATGAACAGGTGTAGTTTACACTAGAAATCATAGAATGAATGGCCCATACAATCTCGTGAGTATCTATTGCTTTTGTATCACTTCATGCTAACATCTGTGAGACTAGAACCTTTTTATGTTCACTATTCACTGCACCATTATGCAAAGGACCCACACTGAATTATGGAGACCACCGGTCCAATTACTTGATGAAGTGGACATCATAGAGCTATTGTAAGGACGTCCCCCTTTTTAAGGTTTAAGTCCCTTTGTGTCATGCTATTGTCTCTAGTTGAGTTGTTATTTTGGTTGGAGGCACTAGGGGGATTATAACAAGGCCAGAAATGCAACGGAATCCAATATAAAGAACCGCCTACTTCAAATCTCACTCTAGTATCTACACGTGTATGGCTATTTTAATACGAGGCAAATGATAGTACACTTTGTCTTTGGACAGACAATCAAAAAAATTTAAACATTCTAACTGTTCGATAGATTGTTTGACCATTTCTCTAAAATGATTTGGCTATTCTATTAGAGGCACCTGTCTGCATGAGGTCTTTGTGTTGAGTGCTTACATCGCTATAACAGACCAGAAAATTCTTTTGAAAATCTTTGAAAATGAACATGGTAGTTTTGTTTCTTTGTATGATGTTGTAACTTCTTTTATCTTAGTTTCAGCCTTCATCAAGTAGAGCAGACATTTCACAGGGCAAAAGTGACAGCTGAACACTATCTCATCCCTCTATGAAGTCAACTGTTCCGGTTATTCCAGAAGAAAGAGATGTATGATGGCCTGCCATTACTAATTGCTTTCTTCCTTTTAGCAAAAGGACTGATTTGAAATTCGTTGGTTTTTTTCCTTGGTAATTATGTTATATGACGTTTCTTTTTTGTTTTAGGTTGCAAATATAAATATGAAGGCAGAATAGAAAACAACTACCTCAAGTGTAGATCTCTTTGGACAGAGCATCAGTGACAGTGCGTACTGCTCATGTAGGTACACAATCTCGACTGCTCCATACATTCCAGCAGAAAGAGTTTTTGGTCCTGCACTCCAAGATGCACTTGATGTAGTCGGACAGGAAGCCAGCAGAACAGATGCAGTAGTCTCCATAGCAAGGAAGGAGTTATCTGAGTTTAAAAAAGCAAGCTTTAATGGAGAATCTATTTAATAATATCCTCAACAAGTCTCGTGGTAATCCCGATGTTACATGTGAGGCGGCGCGAGCTCCCTAAAAGGAACATTTTTGAAACTAAGATTATATTGTTTATCAGCTATGTTCTACTCCGATGATGCTTTACAGGCTACTTTATTTTTTAGGACTGTAATAATTTACTAATTTTCTAGTTATAATTTTTTTCCACAGTTCCAGAATTTATTTAGCATTTTAGAGAACTTGTGTTCTTTGTTTATCCACGTTTATGTCTTGGCAAATGATCTAAGTTAGATAGGCTTAAACAGTAGTATGCCCACAACATTTTATCAGTCCTTGATGGGCCACCAATCAACAGTGATGGGCCTACACCGAGGCCATTATATGTAGAATCTGACCGCAAAAGAATAGAACAGTAAAAGAACAAAATAGTGAAAGGACAGAACAGCGAAAGGCTAGAACAATTAAAGGCCGGAATAGTGAAAGGCCGGAACAGTGAAAGGCCAGAACAGTAACAGACCGGAAACAGTAACACGGCCAGAACTTTAGCAGCGCAGAATCTTCAGCCTGTTTGTGGGACTGAATAGTAGAAGGCCGGAACAGTGAATGTCTAGAACAGTAAAGGTTGTAACTGTAGAGGGCCATAACGGCCCACGATGGGCGCGAGAAAAGTGACAGGCCGACAGAAGGCCTTAACAGTAACGGACAGACTTGGCCTAGGCTAAAAATGGGCCGCACAATATTGGACCAAGGTGGGCCTTCTGTAGGCTAAAACAGTGTCAGGCCTGAAAGTTCACGGGCCGCGCATGTCTGCACTAGTTGGCCCATTTCGGAAAGTACTGGACGAAATAGTAATGGGCCTTCTTCTTATTGGGCTTTCCTTATGGGCCGGCCTGCTTAATATTTAGCAGGCCTATTGTGGGCATAGCTTTTGCCACGGTTTTTCTGACTGTTAACGGCGGTAACTAGGCGTTAACGGTGTTCGCCATGTGGAATCTTGCATGACGTCACCAGTCAACAGGGCTGGCAAACAGATCTACGACGGAACGAATTTTCGTGGCTGAAGGGTGCGATCCGCCACGTTCAGAAAAAAACCATGGTAGATTCTTTTGTGATGGGGCTTTTACGACGATGGGCATCCGTCGTAGAAGAATTTTTAGCCACAAAAAATGGGCCTTCAACCACGAAAATGGTCTGTTGTAAAAGCCAACTTTTCTTGTAGTGCTAGTTGTGGTTCATGAAAAGAACACACATGCAATGACTCTAGTGGATCCATATGTGGTTCATGAAAATAAAACACATGTAATGAGTCTGGTGGATCTATATGTGGTTTATGAAAAGAACACACATGCAATGACTCTAGTGCTGGTTTAGGATAAAGACACACATGCAATGACTCTAATGGATCCATATGTAGTTTGTGAAAAGAACAAACATGCAATGACATTGCTGGATCCATATGTGGTTTGTGCAAAGAACACACATTCAATGACACTGGTGGATCCATGTGGTTCATGAAAATAACACACATGCAATGACACTGGTGGATCCATATGTGGTTTGTGAAAAGAACACACATTCAATGACTCTAGAGTTGGTTCATCAAAAGAACACACATGCAATGACTCTAGTGGATCCATATGTGGTTCATGAAAATAACACACATGCAATAACACTGGTGGATCCATATGAGGTTTATGAAAAGAACACACATGCAATGACACTAGTGGATCCATATGTGGTTTGTGAAAAGAACACACATGCAATGACTTTAGTGGATCCATGTGGTTTTTGAAAAGAACATACATGCAATGACTCTAGTGCTGGTTTAGGATAATAACACACATGCAATGACCCTAGTGGATCTATATGAGGTATGTGAAAAGAACACACATGCAATAACACCGGTGGATCGATACGTGGTTTGTGAAAAGAACACAAATTCAATGATAGTGGTGGACCCATATGTGGTTTGTGAAAAGAACAGACATGCAATGACTCTAGTTGTGGTTCATGAAAAGAACACACATGCAATGACACTGGTGGATCCATGTGGTTGATGAAAATAGCACACATGCAATGACTCTGGTGGATCCATATATGGTTTGTGAAAAGAACATACAGGCAATGACTCTAGCTGTGGTTCATGAAAAGAACACACATGCAATGACACTGGTGGATCCATGTTGTTCATAAAAATATAACACATGCAATGACTCCGGTGGATCCGTATGTGGTTTATGAAAAGAACACACATGCAATGACTTTAGTGTTG